>CM061136.1:21271671-21976317 GCA_030789695.1 Scilla litardierei
TGGTCGATTGTCCATAGTCTCTACTCTCTGAACCTCTATACCGATACCGGTTCTTCCTCGGCCCTCCGAGCACCCCTGCAATGAGGCCATCCTCCTCCTCCCTGGTGAGCGGTCCAGAGCAACTCGAGCCTGCCTCAGAGTGTGACCTGAGATCTGCTGCAGCCTGACGCAGAAGAGCCTGAAACAAATGCAACCAACATTAAATTTATACTTAATATGAACAATATTATTAAACATTAGTTATTACTTACAAGCAACTGCTTATTCTTTTCCAGCTTATTCATATCAGCATACTTGGGGTGGGCATGTGTAAGGGTGCGCTCCACCAATGCATCCAAATCCGGCTTGCCCTAAAAACAAATAGATAAATAAATAGACTGACATTAGACATATATCCCATTATAACATATTATATGCTAAAAATTAAATTTGAACATATAACCTGTAGCGCCAAATCGTGGGCATGTCTGGTATAGCTCTTGGAGCCGGCATGATGATCATACTCTCGTGTCTTTTCGCGGTTCGCCTTGGCAATATCCGCAATCCTCTTTTAAAAAAGCATGTCAGCAAAATGGATATTAAAACATATTAACATGAACCAAAATTGAACCATACCATCCCATCTGGCGACTCCCAATAGACACATGATCCAAAGAACTGGATGGGATCTGCTCGGGCGTCCATATGCCACCAGCGCTCCCAGTCTGCTGTGTAACCCAACCAGATCTTATCCTTCAAGTAATTACGCCATTGGACCAACGCATCCTTCATCTTCTTCTTAAAACAAAACTCCCATGCATTTGGGTTTCCATCCAGCACGTAATGCCTCTGCGAAAAAACACATATACAAATTATATACATAATGAAAGTAATAAATTGAAATATAACATACTTACGTTAATGTAGCGCCAACATATGACCAAAGTTTCAAATCTTTGATCGGACCAACCGAGGCAAATGTTGAAGAAATCGGCCCTTTTGGCCAATGCAGCCAAAAATCTCGTAAACTTGCCCCCCCACTCTCCAATGGGGGCACCGTAGCTCCACTGGATGACAACTCGCTGCCCTTTTGGTGGAATCAGGTGTGAGATCATGGTGTATCCTCGTCCAACCTTTGGTGGCTTCTCCCCGCCTGCGAAAAAAATGATATTACCATACAATATAAATAAAATGTTATATAACATTTTCTTCTTATTTAACATAATTGAAATATGTTTTCATACCCTTTCGCTGGAAGCATTCCTCTCTGGCAGCAATCATCCTAGCATTTGCCACTGATGCAAACAAATCTAAAATCTCCTGGCGTGCATCCATAGCAGTCTTCTGGGACCGTACCAATCTATAAGCCTCTGCAGCAGGTGGTAAAGGAGAGTCCCCTACACTGGCGTCATACGGCACAAACTGTACTGTCTCGACAGGAATCTGTGTGGAATAACTAGCGGCATGGGAGGAGGCAATGGATTGAGTATCTATCGGTATATCCTCTAAGCCACATGCATCCATATGAACTGTTGTCGACTGCTGGCCTGAAATGCATGTATTTAGCGATTAGTCATCCAACGTAGTAATAAATGCAATAATTAAGCTGCAAACATGATATAATACCCATATATGCATACCTGACCCTGTGGGCCGAGAGAATGGGGCAGCGGCCTGGCCCCCTGTCACCTGCTGGCCTGAAATGCGTGAATTAGCGATTAGTCATCCAACGTAGTAATAAATGCAATAATTAAGCTGCAAACATGATATAATACCCATATATGCATACCTGACCCTGTGGGCCGAGAGGAGGGGGCAGCGGCCTGGCCCCCTGTCGCCTGCTGGCCTGAAATGCGTGAATTAGCAATTAGTCATCCAACGTAGTAATAAATTCAATAATTAAACTGCAAACATGATATAATACCCATATATGCATACCTGACCCTGTGGGCCGAGAGGAGGGGGCAGCGGCCTGGCCCCCTGTCGCCTGCTGGCCTGAAATGCGTGAATTAGCGATTAGTCATCCAACATAGTAATAAATGCAATAATTAAGCTGCAAACATGATAATATAAATATATGCATACCTGACCCTGTGGGCCGAGAGAATGGGGCAGCGGCCTGTCCCGCAGTCGCCTGCTGGCCTGAAATGCGTGAATTAGCAATTAGTCATCCAACGTAGTAATAAATGCAATAATTAAACTGCAAACATGATATAATACCCATATATGCATACCTGACCCTGTGGGCCGAGAGGAGGGGGATGGTGCTCCAGATTTAAGAGCATCCCTCAATCTTTTCATCTGCATTTTTAAAAAAAATTATATGATTTTGATCATTTTTCATGTCTTAATATCTACATTTTTAACTGTAGACTTCTAATAATTCCGATCAGTTAAACAGATGTACACATAAATCTATTCATTAACCAGTACAATATAGCTTCACATCATGATACAAGATGAACTTCTAGATAGTTTTACCTCCCTTTCTCTTTCCCTCTCTTCTTTGGCTAATGGAATTCACAATACAGTTTATTTGCAGTCAACAACCTGCAACTGCCTCATTATGGCCTCCAAATCACGTCTATTCTGATTGTGCAATTTTCCCTTCTTTTATTTCTGCTGATAAAACTATTCAATAACCAGTACCTCCTGCAACTAGATTGATTAAAATCTCACATTTAGGATTATTTAAAATCTCACATTTTGGGATGGGACATTGTTGAAATGAGGATTGTTTTGTTTCTGTAAATAAACTGTATGTTGCTATTTAGCGAAGTACATGCTATTTTCGTCCTCTTTTGCTTTCTTAAGCCTTGTGTCCCATATTTGATTCTTCAGGAGAACCCCGATTTGTGGAAGTGGCTGACAGGTCAGGAACAACCGCCTGAGGCGGTGAACAGAAACCCTGTATGATTTCTTGTGCCGAATTAGTTTTTTTTCTTCCTTCATCCCTTCGATCATGAGCATCTCTGAATGTGCTTCTGCGATTAATTACCGCATTCATTTGTTCGTGCAGGTGTTTGGAGCTGTCCGTTCCAAAGTTGCAGAAAATCTGAATCATGCTGCTCCCGAGACTCGCGCAACACCGGGCCAGCCGTGGGTTAGAGGTTGGGATGACAAGAGAGGACAAGAAGGAGGGCCTAAGTATGGAAACCAGTAAAAGCCATCAGATAATAAAATGCAAATGCCATGTCGCATGTCTCACATGTGAGTCGAAAGCAACATACTGTTTTTTTCATTTGTGAAAACATGAATCAGTTGTCCATTTCTAAGTATTATACGGGTTTCCATGTGATGAATAAGCGCAGTCCCTACCCGGATGGTTCAATCAGGGAACTTATGTCCAAACTTACCCATTCATAAGAGCAGTGTTTGTTGAACAATGATGATAAATTTGAGATTTTGTCTTTAATTTATTCTATCCTTCCATATAGAATTCTAAAGTGATGCATATTGGAGTTGTAGTTAGCATTCTCATTTAAAAAAATTCAGGAGGTGTGGATTATATTTTCTAAGCAGGCTTCAGATTGTTAGCTATGCCATATGATATGGCTGCCATGATTAAGCAAAATATTGCTTGTTAGTCAGAGTTTGGGAGAAAATCACATATTATTGATTGATACAGGATAATTACCCATAAGCACACACAAGAAGAGTCTTGAAGATACACAAAAGGAGTGTTGGGTAGCAGGTGCACATTAGTTGTATCCTAACTGTATACGGTGCGTACATAGCACATGCAACATCTCATGTAAATTCAGGTCTAGGAGGTTATATTTTTGGAAATGATGGTAATAATCTCCGATTATTTATTAGATTTAACTCTGGATTCGTAAAATTTTTTAGCAGATTGTGTCTGGTAAATGTGGAAATTAACTAGATGTGAATTATGATGTAACTAAAGTAATTTGAGGTGTTGATATGGACATATATATATATATGAAGGATATTGAGGTGAAGTTTCAAAAAGGAACAAAAAAGTTTCAAAAACAACCTTAAGCACACCAAATGACATAAATAATTTAATGTGGAAAAAGCTGAACTTCACATCCGGAAGACTTAAAAAGTAGTCATAACTTTATCAAAGCAATGTATATGAATTTCTTTGAATTCTTGCAATAAAAACCAAGAACTTGACAATACATTGTCTTAAGCACACGTTTAAACTCAATAACAGCCATGAAAGAAAATCTATGTTCAACGTGATTTTTGGTTTTTGATGTAAGCAAAAAACCAGATTCCATTGAAACCCAACAGCTAGAGCATGATGTATAGTGTCATAGTGGTTGTGATTAAAGGAGACAAAATCCAGCTAGGATACTCCAGTTTAAGATCTTCTATGCTGCTTACAAAAGCAATTTCATGATTTTGATGTTGACGCCATTTGTGATCGAGTCCGAACACCAGTTGAAAGATCTTCAACTCTGCTTCTCAAATTAATACTCGGGCTTTCTTCTGTTATGATTACGTCGTCTTCATCTTCAATGACATTTTCCTGTATCTCCAAGTTTGGCATATCAATACGCAACGGTATAATATCCTCAGCCGTTTCATTATTCTGCTCGATTGAAAACTCGGCCACAACTTCATCGGCTAAGATTACAACGTCATCGTCGCCGTCTTCATTATCATCCTCAGGAACATCTTCGTATGCATAGGCTCTTGGCGGATTTCTAAGAACAACCCAAGCGTCGTCTACCATTATATCTTTTACATAAAAACATTGTTTTGCATGGGTAGCCAGCATGTACTTGTCATTCTTGTAGATTTCCTTGTTTAGATTTACAACCGTGTAGCCAAATGGGTCCTTTTGTTTACCTTGCTCACACCAACGGACCTTAAACAACACATGGCTAACATCCTTCTGATAGCCATAAAAAATCTCAACAACATCTTCAACCTGTCCATAGTAGAAGATTTGGCCTTCTTTGGGTTGTTGATCTTTGCTACTAGCATACGATAATTGTGAGAAAGATGAGAAGATTCCACTATTCTGCGTGCATCGTTCCTTCTCGACGTCAGTGGTATTAAATCTAAAACCATTGATACAATACCCTCCATAACGATGTACGGTGCCATGAGGACCTCTGGCGTAACTTTGAATGTCATCACTTAGTTTTGCACCTCCATCAATTTGTCGTTGAACCTTCATGAAAAGTATGAAATATATTACTATATTAATAAGCTCAATATTAATTTTCCTATAGTAATATAGCTAACATGTCTACTCTGTGCCAATACCTGAATTTTCAACCATCCAGGAAATTCTTTGGAGTGTGCGTCCGCAACTTTTTTGCCAAAAGTTTTGGCATTCATATTTTTCATGACCTCTATCTTATGACGACTGCGATACAAATAAAGAAAGCTAACATAACATATGATTTAAAACATCGGTAGATATAAAAGGTGCAAAACTCAACTTTATTACCTGCGATATGAGTCAAATATCGTTAGATTGTTTATAACATATGCATGGGCTTGGCCAAGATCCATCATATTAAATCGCGTGTCCTCCCCACGGTCATTATAGAAGACGGCATCCATCACTTTTGGCTGTCGATTGAGCTTTGTTTCAACATCCCGCAAGTAACGAGAGATGAAAATCAGGGTCTCGTGTGATGAATAATTTTCTGCTATAGAACCTTCAGGTTTTGCACGATTATGCACTAGTTGTTTCATGAACCCTAAGAATCTGTGGGTTAAAAATAATAAAAATAATTTAATATATGTGTACAGATTGTCTCCATCAAAGAGCATTAACAGGAACAAGCATGTACCTCTCAACGGGATACATCCACCGATATTGTACTGGTCCTGCAACACGTGCCTCCTGTGCCAGGTGCACAGTGAGATGGACCATGATTGTGAAAAAGGATGGCGCGAAATTTTTTTCCATATTGCACAATGTAAGGATGACACGTCTCTCTAACTCCTCAAATTCAGCGACATCTATCACATTAGAGCACACCTGCTTAAAGAAACCACAGAATGGTATCACAACTGAAGCCAGCCTCTTATCGACATGACGAACTGCAACCGGAAGCATCTGATGCAGCAAGATATGGTAATCATGGGTTTTCAGACCGAAAATCTTCCTTTCATCTACATGCACACATCTAGATATATTTGAAGCATATCCATCCGGTGTCTTCACGGACTTAAGAAACACAAGGAGGTTATGTATCTCATCTGTAGAAAGTGTAACACATGATGGTGGCAGTTCATACTTTTTATTTTCCTTCTGAATAGCCTGCAATTCAGGACGTATCTCCAATTGATTTAAATCAAGTCTCGCCTTTAATCCATCCTTCGACTTGGTCGAGTCTTGTAAAATGGTGTATAAGAGATTTTCACAAATATTCTTTTCTACGTGCATGACGTCCAGGTTGTGACGTATTTTCAAACTCCTCCAATATGGCAACTGAAAGAAAATACTGAACTTTGTCCATCCAACTGGGAGTATTGTCTTCTCTGATGTGTCTTCTTCTGGTCGAGACTTTCGTTGCTTTATTGTTCTTGATTTCTCATTTCTCTTTCCCTTTCCCTTTCCCTTTGCAATCTTCCTTCTCACTCCAAGAGGGTTATCTTTACTATATCTTTTCTTGCCAAACTTTACTCTAGGCAAAGGATGAAGCGCCTCGAATATGTCCTCTCCACTTAGCTGCTTTGGTGCTCTTCTCAGTTCGATTTCACCATCAAATAATCTTCCCTGTCTTCTATATTTATGATCTGCAGTCAACCATCTTCTGTGCTGCCAAAAGCATTGCTTATGGCTAAATTTCAAGTATTTCCCCTCATAGCCTGTTGTGCAAACTGGGCATGCAAATTTACCCTTTGTCGACCAACCAGATAAGTTACCATATGCGGGAAAGTCATTAATTGTCCATAAAACAATAGCCCGCATGCGAAAGTTTTGCTTTGTAAAGGCGTCGAATGCGTTCACACCCTCTTCCCATAAAAGCTTCAAATCATCAATCAATGGTTGCATGAAAACATCGATATCATTACCCGGTGAATATTTTCCAGGGATCAAGAGTGACAATATCATGTATGGCTGCTTCATACACATATGAGGAGGAAGATTATACGGGGTCACCAAAACGGGCCAGGTCGACCATCCAGAGCTCATCATCCCAAAAGGATTAAATCCGTCGCTTGCAAGACCAAGTCTAACGTTCCGCTGCTCTCTTGAGAAGTCCGGATAAATCCTATCTATATGCTTCCATGCCTCACCATCAGCAGGATGCCTCAGTTTTCCATCATCTACACGTCCGGTTGCATGCCATCGCATTTTCCCAGCTAATTCAGCAGAAATGAATAACCTTTGCAGCCTAGGAATAATAGGAAAATAACGGAGAACCTTTGTAGCAATCTTCTTCTTCTTCTTCTGTACTGTTTGACCTTCCTTGTTTGAACCTGTACTTTGTTGCACTTTCCACCTTGGTACATTACAGGTTGGGCACTCGTTTAAATCCTTATTCTCTTTGTAATAAAGGATGCAATCATTGGGACATGCATCAATTTTCTTGTAATCAAGCCCCAACGTATCAATGATCTTGCTAGCTTCATAATGAGTTGCAGGAATGCTATTCTCACCTCCAGGAATTGCCCTTCTCAACAGATCCAACAACATCTCAAAATGTGTAACAGCCATTCCGCTAAGAGTTTGGATATGAAGAAGTCTGATCAAGAATGATAGCCTCGTATACTCGCATCCTTCGTATAAATCCGACTCGTTGTCGTTCACTAATTTAATCAAACGATCAATGTCACTTGACGTATCTGCATCCTTTGAAAAATTATCAGTCGTAAACGGTGGAGCAAGAATGTCTTCCAGCATGGCACCTGTGTCATCTGCACGTTGACCAGCATGCATGATCTGTGGCTCTGCTTGAAGCATCTCCTCAGTTACCACACCTTCACCGTGGTTACTCCAAAACTTGTAGTAGGGATCGAATCTGTTCGCAGACAAGTGGAGACGAACAATAACCTTGTGATATTTAAAATTGTTCTGACATTTCTTGCATGGACAATAAATTTCGGGAGTTGATAATCGTAGTGGGTTACTGTCAGAGAACGCTAAAAATGCGTCTATCCCATCTTGGTATCGTTGGTCTTTATGCATATCATCATTTGATATTTCCATAAATGACTTGTCAGGAACCGGCCGCATCTATAATAAATTTCAGAATGAGATATAAGTTTATTTGATATCACAGAACTAAGCTGACAAAACAATCTAAACCACACTGTAACTAATTAAACTACAAAAGGCCAACCAATCAGATACTGCCATTCAGTGGCTTTTATTTGAGAGTGTTGATTTGTTAAAATTTTCCTAGTTATCACAAGAAGTAGTTGTGTGGTGAATAAATGGATAGCATCATGACCTTATGGTTTTCATAAAAAGAATTTGCCCTCTCATTATTGGTTTGAAACCCCCTTGATACACTGTTAATGGGGAAATTCGAGTCACTGTGTGGTGAATAAATGCCCTTGCATTATTGGTTTAAAACCCTCTCTATTACAATGCTAACAGGGATATTCGAACCCATCACCTCAATACAAAGGAAAGGCATGCTATGTAAATTTGACAGCTAATGCATAATGAAAGCAGACGGAAGAAACCAGAGCGACAGAAACTGCAATCAAACAGTAATTAGTAGCGAAAAAATGAAGCATAAAAAACTAGCAAATCAATATAACTACTGAATCTTCAAGAGATTCTCCTGATCTTAAATAAAAATGCACAAAATTTCCAACAGGCTAAGAATAAACACAACCAAAGCGTTGTTTTAGCAAGTCAAACTCATGTATCATATGGCATAAATATATTCTCAACTAATAATAAACAAGTTGCACCTGCTCCAAAACATAATCCGCTTGATTTTCATGCATAACTTCTCAAAAAAAACCCACCTACTTCTCCTAAAAAACTTTCATGATCATGCGCATCTGTTAAAAATGCCAGTCCCATATAAAAAGGATACTGTTTCTGAAACTACTAGAGCCAATTGCTATGTGCTAATGATCATCTCCATATCTTCATAAGGTCATACGAAATTATGATTTTGACCCCCAACAAAAAGTTGTAATTGCAACAATTCACAGTTGGTTTATTATCAGTTTTAAGTGCTTGTTATCCACCACAGCAGCAACAATTCAGACTTATACAAGTGATGGCAAGAATTCTTTGAAGTTATCTCCATGTAGAAAGTGTTCTTTTACGAAAAACTATTAATGTTGACATGACAAATCTAAAAAATTTGTGCTGGAAGATATCTAAGTAGTCGGTGACATTTTTTCAATCATGGTCCTTCATCATTCATTGCGTCTTCACTGTATATCTACATATTAAATTGATATTAACTGTAACTGTTAATCTTCATGCAATATCTTGTTTTACCTAATGGATAACTCTCACGTGTCATTATTGGGTTGATACGCACATATTTTCCTTCATTGTGAAGTGTTTCAAAAGAACAGAGGTGACTACATAATTAACACACTGTCAATAATTAGATGGCTTATGCAGAAGTAGTATCAGATGACATGATGATACCCACAGCACCTACCTTTACATGAAGCTAAGATTTGGTATCTGATTACTTACTGTTGGAACTTGGATCACTTGGTTTAATTAGGAGGAGAACTTTCTTTTATTAATGATTCTTTAAGTATATCTTCTTTATCTATTATTTGCTTCAGGCATTCACCCCTTAATTATAGTGAACCCTAGGAGTACAATGCTCAAGCCAACTGGAATCATCCTCTCTTTGATCAAACTGGCAGATCAAATTTCTTGGGAATCTCAATGTAGTAATAGCACAACTATAACCATTATAACCGCTTCTCGTCAACAATATGGCCTTCACCTTATCAATCATTCTTTGTCAACCATTCCCATCAAGATCGTCATCTTCTTTTACAACACATGGCAACTAGTCTACATTTTTGAAGAATCCCCACATGATCTTCAGTACATGCAAAATTGGACTAGGATTGGCTTAACGTTCAAGCTAGCATTATGACCAGATTAACCCTAGACTTATAACTTGTGTCACTCCATCTTTAAATGACACAGAAACTCACGTCATATAATATGCATTTCTCTCATATGAGAAAGTGGGTCTTTTATATGACATACAAGCACGTTTGCTCATATAATACATATCTTTCGCTCGAATCTTACACGGGACATTCCGAATCTTACACGGGACATTCATCTTCCTCGACTGTTTCTTTCATTTTCTCCCACACGCTTGGATCCTCCTCTCCATGGAGATAGGTTAATCTCTTCATTATTAGAGTTTTCTGTTCTTGATCTTCTTTTTGATGAATTGCTTGTTTCTAAATTTTTTAGGATTTTCTTTCCAATCAAATAAATTACAATTCTTTTATTCATTTTGAACCCAAAATTAAACATTACGTGGAACTGAATTCAGTAAAAAAGAGTGAACAAAAAAGAAAAATATTTTGAACCCAAATTTAAACAGTAAAAACCAGTTCATTTCAATTTTGAAATACAAACTTGCATCAAAAGGAAAGCGAGAGCTACAATAATCATATCTATATCCAATATTCATATCCATATCCTTCTGAATTCAGCAATTTGATACATGCTGACTCTCAAAACATGAGTAGGAAAATTTTGTGAATACAATAATACATTAGACATCCAATTAGCATATGGCTTTTTTCCCCAAAAAAAACTCCAATCAGAAAGACAGACCAAGTTTTTATGTCACCAGCAAAGCAAATAGAAGACAATGAACTAAAAGAAGTCGACAATAAACTAGATTCAAAACAACTGAAATATATTTTAAACTTGAGAGAATGGGGATAATTTCAGATCTAAACCATTAGCTGTGTCATTTAAAAAGCCCTAATTTATTAGAAACAATAGAGAGATAGATATAGAGAGGAATATAGCTACCCTAATTTTTTGCTTGATATCGCAGGAGATCCAATCGTCGATCGTCGCCTGTTGATCGTCGTTCGTCGCAAGGTTTCGTCGCTCGCGAGAGAGATGGATCTCTCCAGTTTTCGTCCCTCACGAGAGACGGATCTATCCAGTTGTCGTCGCTCGAGATGGACGGATCTCGCCGTTTCCGATCGCCGCTGGAGACTCCTTTCAGATCGCCGTTTCCGATCGTCGAGAGAGATAGACGATCTGAACTTGCGATCGTCGAGAGAGAGAGAGAGACGCTCTGCACTTCTTCGATCGTCGAGAGAGATGGAGAGAGAGGGAGAGAGATCCGATCCTCGATCGAGAGAGAGGGAGAGACGGCGGGATTTTTTCAGCGGGAGAGAGAACGAGATGAACGAGGGTTTAGATAATTATTAATTATAACTCCTCGTAATAGATTTTAATTATAAAGATTTCGTTCTCCCGCCAGTGCTACGCGCGTTGTATTTCGTCAATTTCGTTCTCCCGCCACAGTTAGGCGTGAGGTACAATTTCGTGGCAGATACACAATTGCCATAGACTTGTAGTGGCATTTACAAATATCAGCCACTAATTTTTACGTGGCAATTACTTTATTCTAACGAAAAGTCGAGATAATGATATATTCGTGGCCATTACTTAGTTGCAACGGAAATTCCGTGGCTGTTACTTTATTAGCCACGGAAAAATAGCCACGGAATATTCCGTGGCTAATTAAGGAACAGTTGCCACGGAATCATTCCGTGGCAGATGTTCCGTGGCTAATGCACAGTTTTCCAGTAGTGATGGATAAGTAACTTTAGCCACATACGCTTGGTCAGCATCTTTCATAGGCAACATCTTTCTCAAAAGTGAAACTTGCATAACCAGGGATGCAAACACTTACTTTACATTATCCATACCAAGCCTAACCAATACCTTATCGTTATACTCCCTTTTATGTCAGTCTCAACTCACACCACTTTCAATCTCTTGTTATTTTCATATCTAAAATTTTCTTTGCCACTCAAAGATCTTTCATGCCAAAATCTTTATTAAGTATCGCATTCAATTTTTGCACTTCTGATACATTCTTAGAAGCTGTCAATATATCATCTACATACTGAAGCAATTACACATAATCATCACCATAAAACTTCTTGAAATACACACATGCAACTGTGATGCTCCAGATGAAATTAATTCCAAAGAACCTATCGAATCTCTTGTACCACTATCTTAGGCACTACTTAATAAAATGCTAAACTAGTGTCTATATATTTTCAACATTGCATTAAAACATTAATAATTCAATGATGAACTTCGGAGACTAAGATTCATGCTCGGTTATAAACTTAAGTTAGTGTTTACATTAATATTACAGGGCACATGGCATGTGGGAAGAACAAAGTTACCTTATTCCCTGCTCACATAAGTTCAAATATGTGTATGAATAACCAAACAGATCCCTACCAACTACCAAGTAGGAAGGAGCTCAAACATACCCACATGTAGCAGAAACTAACAAGGGGATAAAAAAATTCCAGCATCTAGCTGTGCCATTAATATCTTTTTAATTTATTCATGAAATGAATAGACTAGATTTATTCTTTGTGCTTGGATTAGCATGTGAGCTTGAAGTGATCCTTGAAGGCCAAATATCGTAATGAGAAAAACTAGCTAGATTAAGTTTCAACAGTGAAGAGGGCAATATGTAGTATTATTCACACATTTACATCGATAATAGTCATGGACAATTCAAGCAGAACAAACTCACACTACAGATCATACCCTAATGCATACTCTTGAAGAAGAGAGTACTCGGGCAGAAGCGCAGAAGACGAGTCCCAGGAGCTCGACGATGATTTCTCATCGAATCCATTAGCACCCCACCAATTCACATTCTCCTCCTTGTTCTCATCGATCTCTTGAAATCGATCGAGCCCGTCGACGCCGCCTTGCGCCTCCGAGCGCCCGTTCTTGCCATAGAGCAAACCTTGAAGGTCCGCCTGCAGCCCATCCACATTGAAGCTTGCATTCATTGATGGATAATTGGGGACATCTGCAGGCCTAGACTGAGACAAAGGTTGGTGAGTCGATTCGAATGCGGACATCTGCTGGCCATGGAAGAGGGTGGTGCCCATGAGCGGGTTTAGCCGGGGCCAGAGGGCAGGGTTGTTGTAGAATGAGAAGGGACTGTGGGTGCCATTGAGCTGCAAGTGGAGCTGCATCCTCTCGAGGGCCGAAGAACTTAGGGTTTGTATAGGCGGATCGGGGTCTGATCCAGTAGCGTCGACGGCATTCACCTCTTGGTTGAGGGAGAGGCCGCGCCGAGATTGAGTCGGCTCCTTCCTCCGGCCGAGGAGTTTTTTCTTGAGCCTGGTGTTCCAGTAGTTCTTGATGTCGTTGTCGGTTCTCCCCGGGAGCTGAGCCGCAATTATCGACCACCTGATCGTAATATGGATGGAATTAGGGTTAGGGCATTAGGATTTGTTGCCAAGTGGAAGAGAGAGAGAGAGAGGAGAGAGAGATGGATTGATGATTGGTACCTGCTTCCAATGCTAATGTAGAGGCTGCAAATGATTTGATCTTCTTCCTCTGAGAAGCCACCATGTTTGATGTTAGGCCTCAGGTAGTTGAGCCATCTGAGTCTGCAGCTCTTGCCACACCTCTTAAGCCCTGGGAGGCACTCAAGAAGGAAAAGAATTTGATGAACTTGAAAATTTTTATGTTAGGTGACTTCTAGGGTTTTGTTCCCCCAAAAAACATGCAAGATCTCCTCATTTTAAGGGAGAAATCTGTGACTAAGACCAAACCCTATTGAGCATTTTCAAACCCTAAGGATTTTGTGATAGTAAACCTACTACTAGCTAGGGTTTGGTGGTGCTACCCATGAAAAGATTCTAATCAACGAGGCTCTCAAGTCTCAACGTAGAGGGGGGTAGTTAATGAATGAAACTAACAAGCTCATTAAACATCTAATCTAATATAACAAACAATTAACAAGGCATATGCAGGTATTGCTAGGGTTTAATCAAAAGGCTCACCAATCTTTTGAGGGAGAGCGATCCAGTTGCCACCGGTTCCATTCTCCTCCATGTAAGCCCTGAGCTTTGCATCCTCCTCCGGCGACCACGGCCCCTTCTTCACGTTCACCTTGTCGCAGCACGGCGCCCGACCCATCTCTCTCTCTCTCTCTCTCTCTGGTCTCAACAGTGAAGAACAAGTCTTGGGTGAGAAAAAGGGAGGAAGGTGTGCTGAGATTTATAGGAAGACACCGGGAGAGAGAGGATGGAGGTGATGTGATGCTTACGATAGGACCAAGAGGCTGATGTTCAACTTCAAGGGTTTTCCTCACTACCTTTTTCTTCTTAATTTTCTATTTTTTTTTAAAAAAAATCTTTTATCGTTTGAATTTCTCTTCACTTTCCCATTGCGTCTTTTCTTTGAATGCAACCTTCTCACTAACTCTCTATGGATATTTGTTTATTGGATTTCAAGTCTAATGCGTGACAAAGTCCAACATAATATACTCATCCTTCAATGGTGCTCCAGTCTTGCTCAGTGTTAACAAGACACGTTAGCCCTCAAACCTAAAGTCAGTACAATTTAATTTAAAAAAAAGCTGACTAATTAATATTTTAAGGGTATTCTGAAGACCTAATGAAGAGATAATGCTTCGGATTCCCACCGTGGTTTAGTCTTGCATATGCATGAATTGGGCAGCAATATATAGTCCTAATGCTAATGGTCAAAGTTTGGCCATGTTATCAAACATAGTTGCTAATAATACATCAACCCCTATCAAAGAACATGAATCCTACAGAAGTTCTGTCACATAAAGTTGCATGTTAATATGTTATCAAACTAGGGAGATTTAAGCTTTAGATATATATGCTAAGTATGTATCAAATCTTTTACATTTCTCCGCATTCCGACTACACAGGTAGATATAAAAAGCATTGCTCAAGTGTGTACAGGGATATAGCATTAAGATATATGCCCAGAGGCCAACTCTAATTTCTCTCTCTTATAGATCAATATGTGAAATTAAGTGGAAGTCAACATACAAATCAACCCAATTCACAATGAGAATGCAACCACACCTTATGATAAACAATGATTACCCAATAATTCAAACCCCTATGCATCTTATCCCACTAACACAATCATAATGGTGATTTCACACATCAAATATCCCAAATCAAGAGGGCATTATCAAATGCAAGAAGACAAAATAAGATCAAAGAATAGACGAAGGCCATTTGCTCTCCTTTTTGGACAGGTGGGTGGGGGATTATTTTATGCAAGGGATGAAGGGAAAAAAAACACCAAAAGGGAAGTTGTTGGGAATGCCAAAAAAAAAACCTTGCATTGACCTTGGTTTCTCTCCTTTGACGTATAGAGGGAGAGGGATCCATGACAGGGCATTACCACCTTTGAAAAAGTGAGGTGTGTATAACTAAAAGCATAGAAGAAAACCCCAACCCAAAAGGCTTAAGAGAGATTTAATTAGTAAAAAGTAGGGAGACTTTGCTACAAGCAAGGGGGAGAAAAAGGGAGGATGGTGTGTGATTCTTTCTTCTTGTCTTGGCCTCTTGTTTGGAATCTCATGGCAGGGTGGTGCATCTCATCAGCATTTATGACCAGTCTTCAATAAGGGATGAGATAAGCTCAAGGGATAACAAAAGAAATTTAAGACAAAAGAATTATAGTTTATCATTGGAAAGGATTGATGGACTTGGAATTGGTATTCCCTTACAAGTACAAAGTACAAATTCAGTCATTACACAAAAATTAGTATATATGCCATAACTGATTGGGGTGTGGCTTTTTTTCCAAAGGAGAAGTACGTACGCTTTCATGATTTTAAACTAGTCATAACCTGCGAACATATGTTATGGGACATTCAAAATATTCTATTGAAAAATTTCAACACATTCAACATCCACCCCCACACTCCTCACTGAAAAAAATTATAGCCTCTTCAAAATCTATCCTCCCCCATCCAAAAAAATTTGCATCCACTATTAAAATATTCCCTCAACAAAATATTTTGATCGCATTCCAGCTAAAAGTTAGTTCTTAGTTCTCCCCAAAATTTTAAGTTCTCCCAAAGTTTAGTTTCCCCTAGTTTTAGTTCCTCCTATATTTTAAAATTTTAATTCTTTCCAGATTTAATTCCCACAAAATTTTAAATTAAAATTTAGTTCTCCTAGATAGTTTAGTTCCCCCCAAAAATTTTAGGCCCTTATAAAATTTAGTTCGCTTCATATTTATTTTTCCTAAAATTTAAATTTTTAATTCACTCCAAATTTAGTTTTTCCTAAAATTTTAGGGGGTTTCCCCAAAAATTTTAGGGGTATCTCCACCAAAATTTTCACAATCTCATCATACCCATTAATTCCTCAAAATTCAGTCACATCCATCTTTCTATCCACCATGTTGTCTTAGCAAGTAACATTCCTCAATCGTATGATAAATGGTTCTATGTTGAAGGCACCTTATTTATCAAATTAACAGTTAACTAGTCAATTTTCTAACTGTAAGGGCATGGTCATATCTTAAAATTTTGTTGAACTTTATGTAGATTCAGGTCCTGGTTTGGGATAAGATGGCATGACAATAATGTTTTTTTTGTGTGATTCAAGTTTCATATGAAGGATTCCCAGGCGACTCGGTAGAGCTGACTAGCTACTCCACCGAGCTACATGAGTAGAGGCAGAGACAGTAAGTAGTGGGAAGATTTCGCCGACTCGGGCGATCTTCTACTCGGTCGAGTAGTATGCTACTCGGTCGAGTAGTATGCTACTCGGTCGAGCTACAGTGGATTCTGATGGACTCAGAAGTCAGAGAGTTTACTGTTTAAGAGAGCTCTGCATGGAATACCAACTCGAGTCGAGAAGCTTTGCTGGTCGATAGAGTCGAGTCGACTCCATCTAGCGGCGGCAGCAACGCGTATCAGCTCGGTCGAGCAGACCGAGCTGCAGACCTACTCGGGCCGAGCACGCGCGGGGCCAGGCTGCGCGGCCGACGGTATGGATTGATTTTCTCAGGATTTGGGGGTTCCTATTTAACCCTATCTATTGTTTTAGATTAGGTTAAGCCTCTATTTGATATCTGGAGCTTTTGGAAGCCAATAGCCACCCCCTTGGAGATTCTTGAGAGAGATTAGGGGTTTTTTAGAGTTCTTGATTGAGAAGGTGAGTGTTTCTTCCCTATTCCTCCTTTGATTTCTTCTTCCTTGAGTGAGATTGTGAAGGCGTGTGCTATTGGCCAAGTTATTACTCACGTGACTGGAAGCAAGAGTGTAACCCTAGATCGGTGGATCTCTCTGATAGTGGAATCGTCTCGGATTGTTGGATGTAGGTTGTTTACAACCGAACCAGGGTAATTTCTATCGTGTCTGTGTTTGATTTGTTGTTGCTATTATCCGTTCGTGGCTTTCTATTGCAAGGTCGTAGGGTTTATTATTGGGTGAGATGGGTTTCTTTTGCTAGCCCTAGATTCCTGATCAGTTTATAAGGATTGGTATTTCGTTTGGATCCCAAGGCGTCGCTGTGTTCCGCCACGCTGTGTTGTTTTATTCCCAACAAATAACTCCAGGTAAGTTTAAACCGTCTCCTATAGAGGATCCAAACCTTACCCTAGATCAGCTGTTAGGATTTTTTTTCCTTGATAAATGAGTAAACCCTTGTGAGTCGCAAGATCTTCATTTGAAGGTGATAGAGAAGTAATTCGATGAGGATTTACACCAAGAGCCCAAATAAAGTGGCTAAAGCGTGTCCTCTCCACATACAATATAGTTAGGTCTTTGGACGCCAAAAAGCCATTGCTCAAACTTCGTGTTCTCAAAAGTTAATTCATGAATACATTGTAGGCAAGAGAAGGTTATCCATCTTTTTGCTCCTTAATTTCGACATCGAGAAGATCATCATAAGGAGAATTTTAGCGAAAAGATCTAGATACACATCAAGTATTTATTTCTTTAATTTGGTTATATATATTAGATGTGTCAACACTATTAGAAAACTATCTTTCTTCACAGAAACATTCCCACGGGCAAATTTTAAGAGGAATTCAGCGTTTTACCAATGGAAATGCCTATAGTACATAACAATGGGGTAAGTTTCACATTTCTCATAGCTAACTGTTATACCCTAAAGGCCGGCCTAGTTGATAAATGTAAGGATCGGCTTACCCTTGCAATACTAACAACAACATACTAAGGGGGAGTGAATAGTGTAATGGCAATAAATTGTCCAATTAAAATTTAACTTGCAAATACGGAATAATAGATGCACGAGAAATTAATCAACATAATCAATTCAAACGCAAACACAAGATATTACCCTGGTTTCCCAAAGTTGGGTACGTCCAGACACACCACTATTCAATATATTTCCCACAAAGAGAAGTGAATACAATCTCACGGAGAGATACCTCACCAAGAGGATTTTGTCCTATACAAGTACCAAACCAATCCTACACAAGGGTCAAACTCCCACCTAGAGAATTACTAACACCCACTTAGAGAATTAGGGTTAGCCCTACACTAGGACACCAAATTCCTGCAAAGAGAGTTACTCCCACAAAGAGAGTTATTCTCACTAAGAGAATATCCTATTCCCACTAAGAGAAATACTCCCACAAAGAGAGAGAGACTAATTCCCACAAAGAGAATTAGTGTAACAAAGAAACACCAAGTAAAACAAATACTCTTACATATGCCTTGAGATGTACTTACTCATAAATGAATGCAAGGCATTGAAAAGGATCTCCAAGTGTTGAGATTTGCTTGAAAGCACTTGGATGATTTTTCTTGAGCTTGACTTCAATGCATGAAGAGGAGAATGAGCTCTAAGAGGGAAATGAGAGAGTTTGAGAGTGGCTTATTTAATCTCTAAGGATTTTCAATTGCATCAAGAAGAACTAATGAACTCATCCCTCTAATATAAATAGGAACCCTATAGAAACTCTCAAAAGCCAAGAAAACAACTAAAAACAAAAGGCTGCAACGTCTAGATTTTGGGCTGAAACGTCACAGACAGTCGACTGATGAACAAATAATAGTCGACTGTCCAACGGCTAGAAAATACCCAACGGTTATAATCTGAGCCACGACAGTCGATTGATGAAGTCGATACAGTCGACTGTAAACAGGACATGCGCCTGTTAAACCTTCAGCAGACGACTACTGCAGGAGATGGAATAAAATAGAGAGTTGCACTCTTTCTCCCAAAAAGCATACAGGCGACTGAAGACAAGAATACGGTCGACTGTAAAATTGACATGCGACTGTAAATCCTTCATCAGTCGACTGCTGCAGGAGATGGAGAAAAATAGAGAGATGCAATATATGCACTTACGCCTTTCAGACGGCTGTTGACCATTTCACAGGCGACTGCAAATATACAGGGGACTGTAAATTAAACATCAGTCGACTGATTCGAAAATCTCAAGTAGATTCAATAAAAGGTTGACTTGAGCAGTGCACTACAGTCGACTGTAGAAGGCTTCACAGGCGACTGGAATCACACAATCGACTGTAAAACCTTCAACAGACGACTGTAGAAAAGCTAGAGACTCCAAATGAGTCTTTGGGCAAAATGAGCCTATTGGGTTGGATTCTATGATAATCCTAAGCCTATCTAAAATGGTTAAAAGCATATGCATGAATAAGTAGACCATCTATCAAGGCATTACATTAAACCTAGACTCAAAAAGAGAGAAATCAATAAATGAAATATTACATGCATTACAATGCTTTCCTTAGAGTCTATGCCTTCAATCTTGATGCCTTGATGCTCCCATGATCTCCAAGCTTTGGCACCACTTGAGTCCAAGCTTTGGCCCTTCTTCACTTAATGTCCATCATTGCACTGTTTAGTCTCCAAAAATGATATTCTTGAAAAGTAACTAAGAGACTAAACAAGAGAGTCATTAGCAACAACATAATGTTATGATCATCATCAAAATATAACATTGATATGAAACACCAATACTCAACAATCTCCCCCTTTTTGATGATAAGACACATTATGTAAAACATAAAGAAATAAAGCACAATGCTAATGAGCTCCCCATACTTATATGCACCACTAGAAAAATGAGAAAGCATGGTGACATATAACAGGAGTGGATTTCATAAACCAATTTCAATAGAAAATAATTATGCACACATGAAAGGTTTATATAATCCCACAAATCTCTCCCCATAATCTCTCTCTCCATATATCTCTCTCCCAATATGCATATGTATGAAATACAAGATTTACGTAATGCATATATCTCTCCCCTTTGACATCGTTAAAATGGTGTACATAAAAAATATCCCCCTTGACATCTTAATCAAAGATGTGACAATATGCAAGAGTAAAGAAATGTATGATACCAAATTGTAAAAATTTAGTGGGTATTTATCACTATCTCATGCTCCCCTAGATCATAGAAATGTAAGGACCCTGTCTATGGGGAAAACACTAGAAGGGGGGTTGAATAGTGTTTATGCAAATTTAAAAGGAATTTACGCCAAATAAAATTCAATCCAACAAATAGTGCGGAATAGAAAAACAACCCAAAAAGAAACACACGCAAACGCAGAGATGTTTCAAGGGTGGGGTTCGGATTACCCAAGTCAACTCCCGACTTGTTCCCGGTAATCCTACGTCCCTACCACCCAGATACCACCAGATACTCAAGTTAGAACCCTAACTTGAGGTTTTCTTAAAGCCCACTTGTAGCAACCCTACAAGTGCAATCGAATACAATCGATGTCCTTGACTCCTACAACTTGGGAGCAAGCAAACCACTCTCACAACCGAGAGCACAACTCAAATAACGAATGTTATGAAATAATGAAAACAACACTTACAATCACCAATGCCTTGAAGTAGAACATGAAGGAGGAGTGTGATGTGTGTTGAAGAACTCTCTTGGAAGAGAGGAGAAGCCCTTTCTCTTGACTGCACCAAATGCCTAGATGATCACACTTTAGTTCTAGGTTGGAGAGCAAGAGAACAAGATTTGGAAATACTTAGGGCTTTGGATTTGAAAGCTTTGACCTTTGGAAATGAAAGCTTGAGAAATTTTGCAATGAATGAGTAACCTGCCAATGGAACAGTAGAAGCTCTACTTATAGCTTTCTCAAATCCACAAAACAGTTTAGGCAAAACCCCAATTGGAATCCGTGAGAAAAATCTCAACGGATAGAATCTGAACTCGCGACAGTCGACTGTTGAACAATCCACAATCGACTGTTGCACAGTCAGCAAGGGTAGGTGAGAATTCATAACGGTAACTTACCACATGGACAGTCGACTGATGAAGCAAAGACAGTCGTCTGTTAAACCAACAGGCCACTGTAATTCCTTCTACAAGCGACTGGCCGAGAGAAGGGTAAGTTAGATAAATACTGGAAATCTCACAAGTAACAGGACAGACGACTGATGCAAGGAACACAGTCGACTGTTAATCAGAACAGGCGACTGTAAATCCTTATATAGACGACTGTCAAAAGAATGAGAAATTTCCAAAGAACTGAGTCAAAGAAATGATTTTCAGACAGGCGACTGTTGCAGCATAGACAGTCGACTGGTCTAATAGAAAGTCGACTGTATATACAGCACTAGTCGACTGGCCGTAAAAGTCAGATCAAAAAAAGTTTGGGCAAGGATAGACAGGCGACTGCTTTACAAAACACAGTCGACTGTCACTTGGACATGCGCCTCTGAATCATTCATCAGTAGCCTGTGCGAAGTATTCAGAGAAGGCCCAAAACAATATTGTAAAAGTCTGTGCATAACAGGCGACTGTAGAACAAAATACAGTTGATTTTTTTTGAGACAGACGACTGTAAATTGTTAAGCAGTCGACTGTTATAAACAATCCTTGCACAACCAATAGAGAAATGAATTGGAGTCAAAGGATAATTGATCTAATGGAGTCCTATGACTGAATGTAGAAGTGTGTGAGTGCTCCATCAAAGTTCCACTTCTAAGCTACATACTAGAAGAGATAAAAGAAAAATTACATTGACGGATAATCTCTTCTTTCCATCGTATGAGCTTGAAGTCTTCACGGAGCTTCAATCATCATCTACGATCAACCAATTCATGTCATTTGCCTTCAATGACGTTTGAGAGTCATCCATTGCAAGTAGATCTTCATAAATAGCTTAGGCAATGGATTAACTGCAAAATAGGGGCTTAGTCACAAGTATTTATGTTTGCTCATCATTAACACCAAGTAGGGAGAAGTCCAATACTCAACATTCTTCCCCTTTTTGATGATGACAAACAAACATAAACAAAAAGATAAATAATTGTGCATAATGAAAACTTACTCCCCCTACATAGATGCCAAACAAGTTAGTCAACAAATATTAGGGCATCTTCATATCAATTGAAGCAAATGAGTAAGGAACGCATGAATATAAATTCAAAAGATCTAGGAATTACAATCCCTATTCATTATAATCTTACTCCCCCTGAATCTAAGGCAACGTAAATCTTAGATTCAAGCGTTAGAATATACTTAGCACATTCATTATGAATCTTGTATGTTTATTTCTCTCCCCCCTATGGCATTATCTAAAAAGGTGGGAGCAAATAACAACAACATGAATAGTGCTAAATACGAACTAACAACAATCAAGGAGTATAAAGATATATCACATCAAAAACTCATAAAATCACATCATATACACATGTGAGTAATGGAATTGAAGTTCAATATCAACATTAGATATATACACAAAAAAATAGTGTCAAAAGAGAAACTAGATAAGCAGTATAACATAGTGTGACACAAGATAAACAACACATCACACAGATTAGATAAGCAGTATAGCATAGTGTGACACAAGATAAACAACACATCATATATAGATATAAAAGATGAGGAGTACATCAATGGATGGTGTAACGGTCGGTTTCCGATCATACCTTCTTTGTGCACGTGCTTTTGCCCGTGCACGTTTTTATCTTAGACTTTGTCCGTATCCGTACACTATAGTGTGATATGTCGTTGTGGCCCTCTCGGAGAATACTAAATTGTGGAATTCATTTGGAACGACATTTCACGGGTTGTTCTCCCACGATTTGATCTTATTTGAAGAGACGTCACGATTTTCACTTTTGTCGCGAGGCCTTTCAATTTTTAGTTTCGTTTCTCGTCGTCGAAATTGTGATTCGTCTTCTCCTCCTTCTATCTCTCGTCGTTTCGATCACCCCAGTATTTATTTCACAATTTTTGGGCTTCGTTTGACCTATTTTCACTTTTTCCCCGGTTTGTTAAGCGGTCTAATCTTAAGTATCACTTGGCATCTATCCCCAATTATTGTATTATATTAATCTTAACCTCCCCCTAGCATAGCCAGCCTATTTCCTTGCTCTTGGCCGCACTCACCCATGTGAGGAGAGAGAGAGTGCAACACCTTGTTTTAATATTAGATTATAACAAATTTCTTTAATTGCTTAAACTATTAACCCAACCCTAGACCTACCCTAACTAACCTGGGCTTATTATTTGAACATCAGCTTTTAATTGGGCCTTTTGTTTTAAAACTTTTATTAAAAATGAAATTACTGTTATAAAAGGAAACCCTAACTTAGCCCCTAGTTCACGTGCATCAGCCCATATCCTTTAATACCCTAGGGTTACCTCAATTTTCCCACAGCCAAAACAACTGCCGCCGCCCATTCATATTCACGCAAACACAAGTCCACCGGCCTTCTTCTTCGTTCTCCGGCCAAGACCCACTGCCGGCGGCTTCATCAACTCGCCCCGACCACTCCGCCCCTCTGCGCCGCCGTGGCAGCCCTGCTGTGCTTCCGACGTCGCAGCAAGCTCGCGGCAGCATCGGAAGGCCGCAAAACGTTGCCCCGCATTGCCCCAAGCCCCGTCGGTGTCCCGTGAACCACCCAGGCCAGCGCAGCGCTGCCCAAGCCTGTCACGGCGACAGCATTTGCCGACAAACCCCAGACGCTCCTCCGACGGCCTCAAGCCACGGTTCCCTTCATCCTTCCTGCCATCCTCTTCACGCAGCAACGACAACCCCGCGCCCAGCTTCTTCTCCTCGCTGCACATTGATCCGTTGGCTCCATCCGCAAGCTTGCAGGCAGCCAGATAACTCACGCATGCAACCGTAAGTGATCCCTTGGTTTATTATTTGTGTGTATTATTATATAGAAGAGTATGATGTTATGAACAGTGCCCTACACTTATTCTTCACATATTATCTGAAGGTTCATATGTTAGGGTTGTTGTTAGATGTAAATGCCTGCAAGCTAATAGGTTATACTAGGTTATTTTTTAATAACACATTTTAATAAATTGCCCTACCTGTATACATTAGTGGGTAAAACCTTAAAATTGTATACTGTAGTTAGACTTGGTATTCCTTATCATGAGGACAGTTTAAATAGATTATTTTGAGTTATGTTGTTATAACTTTATTTTAATTTTCAGCCTTTTGTTAAGTTACTACAACAGTACCCCTATGAGCCGTCATATGTACAACCCTAGGAGGCTTCAGCTTTGTGAAAACCCATGAGTTAATACTTTGAACGGTAGCTTGCGGTGCCACTTTTGTTACTTAATGATAATGTTGTTACATACTAGTAACTTTAACGTGATTAATGATCGGACTTAATGTTTGGGTGTTTGCATGCCAGTAACCTTAATAATCGATGTTTAGCTAATGGACATAATATATTGATGTTAACAAGATCATTCGTAGGGCTGATAACTTGTTTACACAACTTCTAGTTAATGTGTTAGTCTAGGTTGCTTGATATACTTGTTGTGTATTTTCGTACTAGCTACGTGATGTAATAATCGTGTTAATAATTTAAGATCGTTAAAAAATGATGTGTCACCTGTCTTAGGATAAGAAACTTAATTAAAACCGGATCATTAGACTTCATAGGATTCTATTACAAATCTGAAATGGACATTGATCTGATTTTTGTGTTGCCGTAGCAGCAAAACCATCCCCGCAGAATAGAGATTTTGAGACGTACTCTCGTCGATCGTCGCCACCGGTACCAGGCAAGTGAAACTTGCCAACTTTTCTTTAGGCCATGTCTTTAGGCCAATTCCTCGTACTAGCGTGAAAGAGACTAGATCGTGAAATGATAGCGATTTAGGCGCAGCTTTGTGATCTAGCCTGACAACGAAGCTAGATCCGACACCTTGCCATATCATTTATGCATTGATATCTGTCATGTTTAAATTCCTTAACTGTACGCATTTGAATTGTTAACTGCCATGCATTGCATCATACATGTCATCCTAGTTAAACTTGCATCGTAGCACACGCTACACTACTTGTACAATCCATGTTTCCGTGTTACCGGCTAGGCACCCGTTATGCGGGCATAACCCTACGCCATCCGTGTTAAAAACACTTCCTGGCTCGTGATCCAGAAGCGAGCATTCCGTGTTCGGGGGTAATGCCCTGGCTCGACACACGTGGAGGGGTAGAGATAAACGATCACTTGAGCGTAAGAGTTGGCCCGTACAGCCACTCTAGCCAAAGGGCGGAATCTCTGTGCACAACGTGATTACAATTCCAGTACTTGTCTTTTACTTGTTTACTTGCCATGCCATGTCATTTGTCATTTTATATCCATGTCATACTTTACTTTAGAACTGTTAGGTTGCTTTACTTTTATAGTTTCCTTGCACAAGTCTTTTAGACTTGCTGACATGTGCCCCTTCTCTTTGGGTGACGCATGTTAGTTGCTGAGCCAGAGACAGTTGCGGAGGATGACGAGTTCGTGGAGTTCGTGCCCGAACCTGTTGGTGACGTGGAGTACGAGGACACCGGCGATCAATCTTAGAGACCTCCCGTACTTTTCCTTGTTAGCTGTGGTTGTCGGTGAGTAGCACCGTTTTGTTAGACTCTGTTGGCCATGCTAGGCCTTTTACTTTTGACTCTTTTGTTGCCTGGTGGCATTTCTGGTTGTTGGACTTTTTGTTGGACTATGAGTTGGAATAATGTTATATTATTGTCTCTCTTTTCCTATTATTGTTATTGTTGTTCTGAGTCACATTACAGGGACCTGCTACTTCGTTTTATTTGACGCTTATCGGACTTGCGGCTTTGCAGCTTCAAGTCCGTGCGGACCTTCTCACGCTTCGCCTCCATGTTTTTGGGAAGCGGGGCGTGACAGGTTTTGTTGGTGGCCCATGCAGGTCCCATTTGTCTGTAACTGTGACTTAATCAGAATAAAAATAAGAATTATAGAAAGTCCAATAAACAAAAAAATTCAACACCGTGTCATAGGCAAAGAGTCTGATTTGTTTCGTTTTCCTATGTCAATAGATGGTTGGAAGACTTAGGTAGATGTCCAGGTTTGATAGTCAGGCGCCCTTGCCAAGATTTAGTTGTACTCGTCATAGGTTGCATTAGTAGTCTCTCAAACGGCTTTGACCATATTAGACTTCTAGGGCTTTTCCTTTAGCCGTTCGTTGAGTCCATCGATTTCGGGCCCAGCAGGACGTAATCTTGTTACTCTTAGGACCCCACCCCGAGACCTCTATTACAGTCTAGTCTATTAGAGAGAGTCTTAGTGTAAGTTTCTCTTGACCTTTAGCCAACCCGAAAATTAGAACCCCCTGATTCTATCATTTTCCTGATCATTACACTTCGGTGTTATCGACCGTAGAATCCCGTCGTAGCTTTCCATGAATCGTATCCTAGGCGTATTCATCACACGATCATATTCTTTGCCCTTGATACACGAGATCGTTTCTGACGATTATCGTTAATTTTTTTTTGAATCTTCTCAATGGCAAATCTTGATTCTCCCAAGTTATTTTCGATTTTCCTTACTAAAATTTTTCACTCAGTTTAAATTTTGTTTTAAACCCACTTCTTATATATTTACATTCCTTACCTTCGGTTGAGTTAAAATACTTTCTTAGATTTTGAAGTCGTCTTGGTCGTAAATTTTTATTACAAGCTCGAGACCATTCTCTAACCTATATCTTTCGCATTTCGGTTTTAAAACTTTATTATTATCCTGATAATTCGATATACCATCTTTCTCTAAACTACGTAATTTATTTTAACCGCTTACCATACATACTTTTAGAATGTTTTTCCAAGCTAAATAGAACTCCAATTATATTTTTATATCAGTTTTAGGTTCGGCGTACTCGTACTTCAAGAATCTTTATATAAACCCTTTTCTTTTGGCAAATCCTAGTTTCTCTAAAAGTATTTTAAATATTATTTATTTTAAATTTCTCCCCAGTTTAAAGACTTTGAAAACATTGAGCATGAGCTTAAATTTTCTATACTTCAGTTGATCTAAATTCATTCTTTGAATTTCGAACCTTTTGCCGAAATTATTAAATTACTGCAGTATAATATTTCCTAACCTATATTCCTTAATGTCCGTGTGAATGTTTTACTTCTTTCTTATAATGATTTCTCAATAAACCAGTAAACCAATTTTTCCTCTTATTATGTATATACGACTCAAACTTGTTTCGAGCAACTCATTTTATCGACCTCCAATTATTTTCTATGCCAAAGAGAGCTCAAACTTTTGAAGTGCGACAGTTTTATAATTTTCGTATTTTAACTTATGCCATTTACGCTATTTTTCTGTATCCTATAAGGGTATTATTACATCTTCCTTTCCTCTACCTAAACATTCACAATTATACCCCTGATTCACTTAACCAAGCTGTCTCTTTATCCTCGCGTCTTCCGAACCCGTTCATTCCGATTTTTTTTGGCTCGTTATGCTTTTTGACTTAGTCCTTTTGCTCTTGCTTAGTCCTCCCATTAGAGCTTGTCGTTTCCTGTGTCACCTCTAGTTTAGTAGCGGGCCCACTGATTTTGTTGTGTGGTCTCATTGTGGTGCATGTGTCTAGGTAGAGTGTGCGGATCTGTATGAGTGTGCTACTCTTAAGATATTAATAATTGTCTTTTGTGTCATGTATGAATACCCAGTGTTATTCAGAATATATGTGTAAAGTTGTATGAATGATATTAGTTATATAAGTGTGGATAGCTATACCACTTTAGGAATGTCTGTATTGATATTGGAAATTGTATTGGAGTATATACTAGTTGTAGTTTAAAGATACTTGTAGATGCTTGAAATAGTATACTAGTAAGTTATGTGCAAGTTAAGTGTAATGATAATAGGGTACTTATAGTTAAATGAGCATGCCTATTATTTGATCTATATGTTAGTACGTGTGGGCGTGTACTCGCACGTAGATATGTGCTTATTATATGAACACGTGTGATATATCTACGGTAATAGGGCTATAACTTTGTTTGGTATTGCTTGCCTTTACGGGACGTTGTGTGTGCGCGTGTGTACCATGAGGTACACACGATTATTGTATGTCGTGACTATGCATAAATAGGTATAGGTAGTAGTGTACTGATTATATTTAATATTGCCAAGATATGAATATATATTATAGGTATGTGACTATACGATGCATGTATATAGGGGATAATGTATTTGATTATATACGTGTGCTGATGATTGTAATATTATTATGGTATGTATGTGGTTACGTTAGTAGATATATATATATAAACATATTGGAGTGGTATTGGTATATATATATACCGTGTTATGTATATAGAGTATTCTGATGTGGGTTTTGAGTCTTACTCAAGCTTGAGTGGGCATACTCTAAGTATATTGTTATGTATGTATGTAATTTGCATATAGCGAAGTTTGATGAATGTATATTGATAGGAGTGTTTGTGCCTGGTTGTGTTACGCACATGATTGTGGGTCGCTATACCAGTATATAGTTATAGGTGTTGGTCTTGTGGTATAGTTATTTACTAAGGACTTGCCTGGGTGAACGTATGTGTGCTAGCTAAACTAGGTGTGTAGATGTGCTGAGTATATAGTGGTATGGTTGGTATATATGAATGAAATGTTAGCATGTGTGGGTGTGCACCATGCACGGGTAAGTATGTGCTTAGCTATAGGTTGGTGACTATGGTGCGTGCGATGAGTCTTGGATATAGTTATAGGACTGTATGTAATGTGAATATATGGTGAAGTATCTACGTGTATTTGAATGACTATATAATTGTGAAATTATAGTAATGGTGAATGTATATTAGATATAGTAAACATGATTTAATATTGAGTGGTGTGGTTACTTGTGTTGATATGTGGGCATTGGATGTACACTAGGAGATATATGGAGTAGTGTATCCTTATTGATTTGTTCATGGGTAGTTATCTAAACGTGGAGTATTACGATTGTATTTGCTGGTGTGAACTATTTAATTGTTTGTGAGTATGTGCGCCATGGTATGTAATAAGTGTTTAATAGTTATATAGGAATGTACGTGAATATATGGATGATTGAAATATGTGTAAGATTTTGACTAGCTAAGATAGGTGTAAGTATGAAATGTGCGTGAATATAAATATGTTAGTAGAGTTATTGTTTGACTACCTAGTGCATATATAAGCATTTGTAATGACTATATCTGGTTGAATTATAATGTGATGTGATTGGGATAGCTACTAGTCTGGCTAGAGTTATATTTATAGTTAGAAAGTCCGAGGACTGACTTTATTCTAAGGTGGGTAGGATGTAACGGTCGGTTTCCGATCATACCTTCTTTGTGCACGTGCTTTTGCCCGTGCACGTTTTTATCTTAGACTTTGTCCGTATCCGTACACTATAGTGTGATATGTCGTTGTGGCCCTCTCGGAGAATACTAAATTGTGGAATTCATTTGGAACGACATTTCACGGGTTGTTCTCCCACGATTTGATCTTATTTGAAGAGACGTCACGATTTTCACTTTTGTCGCGAGGCCTTTCAATTTTTAGTTTCGTTTCTCGTCGTCGAAATTGTGATTCGTCTTCTCCGCCTTCTATCTCTCGTCGTTTCGATCACCCCAGTATTTATTTCACAATTTTTGGGCTTCGTTTGACCTATTTTCACTTTTTCCCCAGTTTGTTAAGCGGTCTAATCTTAAGTATCACTTGGCATCTATCCCCAATTATTGTATTATATTAATCTTAACCTCCCCCTAGCATAGCCAGCCTATTTCCTTGCTCTTGGCCGCACTCACCCATGTGAGGAGAGAGAGAGTGCAACACCTTGTTTTAATATTAGATTATAACAAATTTCTTTAATTGCTTAAACTATTAACCCAACCCTAGACCTACCCTAACTAACCTGGGCTTATTATTTGAACATCAGCTTTTAATTGGGCCTTTTGTTTTAAAACTTTTATTAAAAATGAAATTACTGTTATAAAAGGAAACCCTAACTTAGCCCCTAGTTCACGTGCATCAGCCCATATCCTTTAATACCCTAGGGTTACCTCAATTTTCCCACAGCCAAAACAACTGCCGCCGCCCATTCATATTCACGCAAACACAAGTCCACCGGCCTTCTTCTTCGTTCTCCGGCCAAGACCCACTGCCGGCGGCTTCATCAACTCGCCCCGACCACTCCGCCCCTCTGCGCTGCCGTGGCAGCCCTGCTGTGCTTCCGACGTCGCAGCAAGCTCGCGGCAGCATCGGAAGGCCGCAAACCGTTGCCCCGCATTGCCCCAAGCCCCGTCGATGTCCCGTGAACCACCCAGGCCAGCGCAGCGCCGCCCAAGCCTGTCACGGCGACAGCATTTGCCGACAAACCCCAGACGCTCCTCCGACGGCCTCAAGCCACGGTTCCCTTCATCCTTCCTGCCATCCTCTTCACGCAGCAACGACAACCCCGCGCCCAGCTTCTTCTCCTCGCTGCACATTGATCCGTTGGCTCCATCCGCAAGCTTGCAGGCAGCCAGATAACTCACGCATGCAACCGTAAGTGATCCCTTGGTTTATTATTTGTGTGTATTATTATATAGAAGAGTATGATGTTATGAACAGTGCCCTACACTTATTCTTCACATATTATCTGAAGGTTCATATGTTAGGGTTGTTGTTAGATGTAAATGCCTGCAAGCTAATAGGTTATACTAGGTTATTTTTTAATAACACATTTTAATAAATTGCCCTACCTGTATACATTAGTGGGTAAAACCTTAAAATTGTATACTGTAGTTAGACTTGGTATTCCTTATCATGAGGACAGTTTAAATAGATTATTTTGAGTTATGTTGTTATAACTTTATTTTAATTTTCAGCCTTTTGTTAAGTTACTACAACAGTACCCCTATGAGCCGTCATATGTACAACCCTAGGAGGCTTCAGCTTTGTGAAAACCCATGAGTTAATACTTTGAACGGTAGCTTGCGGTGCCACTTTTGTTACTTAATGATAATGTTGTTACATACTAGTAACTTTAACGTGATTAATGATCGGACTTAATGTTTGGGTGTTTGCATGCCAGTAACCTTAATAATCGATGTTTAGCTAATGGACATAATATATTGATGTTAACAAGATCATTCGTAGGGCTGATAACTTGTTTACACAACTTCTAGTTAATGTGTTAGTCTAGGTTGCTTGATATACTTGTTGTGTATTTTCGTACTAGCTACGTGATGTAATAATCGTGTTAATAATTTAAGATCGTTAAAAAATGATGTGTCACCTGTCTTAGGATAAGAAACTTAATTAAAACCGGATCATTAGACTTCATAGGATTCTATTACAAATCTGAAATGGACATTGATCTGATTTTTGTGTTGCCGTAGCAGCAAAACCATCCCCGCAGAATAGAGATTTTGAGACGTACTCTCGTCGATCGTCGCCACCGGTACCAGGCAAGTGAAACTTGCCAACTTTTCTTTAGGCCATGTCTTTAGGCCAATTCCTCGTACTAGCGTGAAAGAGACTAGATCGTGAAATGATAGCGATTTAGGCGCAGCTTTGTGATCTAGCCTGACAACGAAGCTAGATCCGACACCTTGCCATATCATTTATGCATTGATATCTGTCATGTTTAAATTCCTTAACTGTACGCATTTGAATTGTTAACTGCCATGCATTGCATCATACATGTCATCCTAGTTAAACTTGCATCGTAGCACACGCTACACTACTTGTACAATCCATGTTTCCGTGTTACCGGCTAGGCACCCGTTATGCGGGCATAACCCTACGCCATCCGTGTTAAAAACACTTCCTGGCTCGTGATCCAGAAGCGAGCATTCCGTGTTCGGGGGTAATGCCCTGGCTCGACACACGTGGAGGGGTAGAGATAAACGATCACTTGAGCGTAAGAGTTGGCCCGTACAGCCACTCTAGCCAAAGGGCGGAATCTCTGTGCACAACGTGATTACAATTCCAGTACTTGTCTTTTACTTGTTTACTTGCCATGCCATGTCATTTGTCATTTTATATCCATGTCATACTTTACTTTAGAACTGTTAGGTTGCTTTACTTTTATAGTTTCCTTGCACAAGTCTTTTAGACTTGCTGACATGTGCCCCTTCTCTTTGGGTGACGCATGTTAGTTGCTGAGCCAGAGACAGTTGCGGAGGATGACGAGTTCGTGGAGTTCGTGCCCGAACCTGTTGGTGACGTGGAGTACGAGGACACAGGCGATCAATCTTAGAGACCTCCCGTACTTTTCCTTGTTAGCTGTGGTTGTCGGTGAGTAGCACCGTTTTGTTAGACTCTGTTGGCCATGCTAGGCCTTTTACTTTTGACTCTTTTGTTGCCTGGTGGCATTTCTGGTTGTTGGACTTTTTGTTGGACTATGAGTTGGAATAATGTTATATTATTGTCTCTCTTTTCCTATTATTGTTATTGTTGTTCTGAGTCACATTACAGGGACCTGCTACTTCGTTTTATTTGACGCTTATCGGACTTGCGGCTTTGCAGCTTCAAGTCCGTGCGGACCTTCTCACGCTTCGCCTCCATGTTTTTGGGAAGCGGGGCGTGACAGATGGACATCTACATGTTCATCACAAAAAGGATTCATCATGATCAAGGCAAAAAAATATCATCATGACAACAGCGAAGTACAACATCATACATATATAAAGTCACTGACAACATCATCCAGCATACATCCAAAAAATCAATCATCACCAAACTAACACCACTCAAAACACGTATCTAAGAGTGAGCGTCTCCAGGGGCTGCACGCTCTGTGACAGCAGGTGTATCCTCTGGAGGAGGGTCAGAGGGAGCAACAGTAGTAGTAGCAGTAACATCCTGAGTAGAAGCTACACCAGTAGGCTCAACGACATCAGTGGGCTGAGGAGGAACATGAAGCTTGGGAACAAACTGTCTCAGATCCTCAGGGAATGGTATTCCCTGATGGAGGAAAGAGAGGGACAATAATCTGTAAATACCAGAGATCATCTCCAACAGAATATCACAAGATGGTGGAGCAGAGGATGAAGGCAGGTCAGCAGGAGGAACAGTGGATGAGGACGGAGCTGAAGTAGATTTCCTCTTCTTCGAGGCAGTCTGCAGAGACGAAGAAGATTTCGACTTTACAGAAGCATCGAGAAGAGGACCAAAGGGCATGGGCTCGTAACGAGTCAAATCAACACCAAAATGACGGAAGACACGAGTCAGAACACCACCGTAAGGAATGTGAGACGAGGAGGTCGTGAACTCAACCCTGTCCATCCTATCAAGGAGGACACCGGCCCATTTCACGGGCATGCCAGAGAAAATAGCATACATAAACTTCAGTATTTCCTGAGACGACTGGTCAGATGATCCATATCTCGACAGGATGTTGGACTTCACCACTAGGTGAACAGCCCAACCTCTCGCAGAGAACATAGATGACCTGACACCCAAATCAAGAGCTAAAGGTACCACTCGAAACATATCCCGGAGGACAGACTGGTCAAGCTCGTCAATATCGGAGATGCTAATATCAGTGGGAAGGGAACCAACAGAGGGAATCCTAAGAATAGTCCCTAAGAGCGAGGGAGTGATCTGAATGCGGGTTCCTTGAACGACAATATCGAGGATGCCAGTAGATGAATACTCACCGCGAACACGGTTCGTATAGAAGAGCTTTACCAGAAATGGATAGGCTCTGGGGGACTTGCTCCGAGAGAAGCGAAAAAGGTCGGCTAGGTGAGTAGCAGAAAGAATGTCAGAAAGCCTCTCAGCAGTGAAGGCGGGGAAAACAATGTACCGCTCCCTAAAAAGGTTGATCCCTAGAAGAGAGTGAAGTTTTGCCAAGCAGAGATCGTCTCGGCAAACGGGAACTAGGGGATCAGAGGGGGGGGGGGGGGGTACGACAGGAGACTCTTCTAAAGAACTCGAAGCAGAAGGGGAGTGATGGGGGTTCTCAGCAGTAGGCTCACTGATGTGAACACTAGTGGGCTTGCGCTGACGAGTGATCAAAGGCCGAGCCTTGGAAGAGGAAGCTGAAGGAGAGTAACCCGGCGAGGAAGAATGCACGGGTGACGCGGCATGCTTGGTTCGAGCTTGATAATGTTTCTTCTTCTTGGCAATTGGTTTCTAGGGTTTCCTAGGTCGTTTAGGAGCAAAGACTTTCTCTTTTCCCTTACCCTTGGGTGCCATGGGATCGAGAGAGAGAGAAACGATACACAAAAATCGGAAGTCAATGAACCGAACGAAAAGCTAGAGAGAGAGAGAGAAGCAAACCAAGTAGAGAAGCAACGACGAACGAGGAGGAGGAGATTGACGGCAATGGCAGCACGAAATCGACTCACTTAGGAAGAAGATCGACGGTTTTGGAAGAGAAAACGAGCGGGAAGACAAAGCGGCCGAATCGGATGAGAGAGAGTCGACGTGGGGAAATGATCGGGTTTTCTCGAATATAAAAGTTGAAGAATAAATCTGGGCCGTTGGATCAATGAATCGGTGGCTCAGATCAAATCATAGGAACCGTCTCAACAGAAGACAGTCGACTGATGAACAAAAGTCAGTCGACTGGATGAAGTGATAACAATAAAGCTCAGAAAGATGGGCAGTCGACTGGCAAGTAATATGCAGTCGCCTGTCCACTGGACAGTCGACTTACATATACACAACAGTCGGCTGGCCGAGAATTAATACAGGTCATCAAAACAACAGAGAACACTGTTAAAATTCGACAGAGATAACAGTCGCCTGATGACTAAAATGCAGTCGCCTTTTAAAATAACAGTCGACTAGATAACAGTCAACAGTCGGTTGTGCGAAAGATTCCAATTCTCAGACTGAGAAGATAGAGTAGGACAGTCGTCTGCCGAAGGTAGGACAGTCGTTTGTCCTGGTCCAAAAATGCACAGTGAGATAGAATTCCAGAGAATAAGAACACTCACCGTAGGACCTATACTCTAATCACAAATACATCGTAAAAACAATGTAAAAACAATAAATCCATTGAAACACAAATCACTATCATCAATATCAAAAACTCATGACATCAATTAAATCACAATTGCCTTTCTTAAAAATATAAATATAATAAAGCACATGAAGATAGGCAACAAAAAGATATGAGCTCAAAAAGAGTTATAACATGAAAGATTGAGCTTCTAGATTTCAGATTCACCCATAATTCCCAATTCTCCACGCAATCTCACAAATGAATCTTCTTTAAGAGGTTTAGTGAAGATATCAGCAATTTGTTTTTGGGTTTCAATGTACTCTAAGATGATGTCCTTCTTAGCTACATGATCATTGATAAAATGGTGTCTCACGTCTGTGTGTTTGGTACGGGAGTGGTGTACCGGATTCTTGGAAAGACAAATAGCACTTTGATTATCAACCATGATAGGGCAAGTATCACAATTGACACCATAGTCACTAAGAGTGTGTCTCATCCAAAGAACTTGTGCACATGCAAGACCCGCGGCAATATATTCCGCTTTAGTCGTGTACAATGACATCGAATTCTGTTTATTAGAAAACCAAGAAACTAAAGAATTTCCTAAGAAATGGCAAGCGCCAATAGTACGTTTCCTGTCGGACTTGCATCCGGCAAAGTCGGCATCACTATATGCGATTAACTCATATGTGCTAGACTTAGGGTAAAGTAACCCATAATCTAGAGATTGATTGAGATAATGAAATATTCGTTTAACCGCAATCAAGTGTGACTCCTTAGGTCTTACTTGATATCTAGCACAAAGGCATACGGAAAACAATATATCGGGCCTACTAGCGGTTAAGTAAAGTAAGCTACCGATCATACCTCGATATAGACGAACGTCTACATCTTTTCCGCTTTCATCCTTGTGTAGATGAGTAGTAGTACTCATGGGAGTCCTTTTGCTCGAAGACGATTCCATCCCGAATCGCTTAATAAGCTCTCCTGTGTACTTTGTCTGATGTATGAATGTTGCATTCTCCATTTGTTGAATTTGCAATCCAAGAAAGTAGGTGAGCTCTCCCATGTGGCTCATCTCAAACTCATCTTTCATAGACTTGGAAAATTCTTGACAAAGATTAAAGTTAGTAGAACCAAAAATAATATCGTCTACATAAACTTGAATCAAAAGAATATCATTTTCATAATCTTTAATGAAGAGTGTAGAATCAACTTCTCTCATTTTAAAACCTAAATTCAAAAGAAAGGTATCAAGTTGATCATACCAAGCTCTAGGAGCTTGTCTCAATCCATACAACGCTTTCTTAAGTTTGAAAACATGGTTTGGAAATTTTTCATGAATAAAATCGGGAGGTTGAGAAACATAAACTTCTTCATTGACAAACCCATTTAAAAATGCACTTTTAACATCCATTTGAAATAGTTTAAAATTCTTATGGGATGCAAAAGATAAAAGCAACCTAATAGCTTCTAATCTAGCTACGGGGGCAAAAGATTCTTCGAAATCAATACCTTCCTCTTGCCGGTAGCCTTGAGCTACTAACCTTGCTTTGTTCCGTGTGATTACCTCGTTTTCATCCGTCTTGTTCTTGAAGATCCATTTGGTCCCAATGACTTGGTGACCACTTGGAAGAGGTACGAGTTCCCAAACTTCGTTTCTCTCGAATTGCATTAGTTCTTCTTCCATTGCCACTATCCAAGAGCTAGCCTCGCAAGCTTCTTGGATGTTCTTTGGCTCAATGGTAGATACAAATGCGAAATGAGAGAATTCTTCAATTCTCGATCTCGTTCGAACACCCACACCAATATCTCCAATAATTTGGTTATGGGGATGATTGAGAATGGTCGGGTAAGCTTTGGGTATACCTGGATCACTAGGAACAACTTCTACAACTTCGTTAGAAGTGTTAGTCTCAACAATAGAATCATTAATCTTAACATTATTAAGAGAATCACAAAGAATATCTACATTATCATCATCAACATGAGGACAATCAAAATCTTCATAAAAAGATACATGAAGTGATTCCTCAATCGTTGAAGAAGTTTTGTTGTATATCCGGTAGGCTTTGCTACGTATGGAATATCCAACAAAAATTCCTTCATCGGATCTTGGCTCAAACTTGTCTAAATTACCAAAAGTGTTCTTTATAAAACATTTTGAACCAAAAACACGAAAATATTTTACTTGAGGCTTTTTATTATAAAACAACTCAAAACAAGTTTTGTTCGTTCGGGGTCTCACTATGATCCTATTAAGCACATAACATGTCGTGTGTACCGCCTCTACCCAAAATTGTAGTCCTAAATGACTATCATGGAGCATAGTGCAAGCATACTCAATAAGAGTCCTATTCTTTCTTTCTACAACACCATTTTGTGGTGGTGCACGAGGAAAGGAAAAACTATGAGTTATCCCGGAGTCAGCACAAAACTTAGTAAAAGTCTCATTCTCAAATTCTCCTCCATGATCACTACGAATAGGGATAATGGTGGATCCTAAAAGATTTTGAATCGTCTTTGCAAATTTGGTAAACTCTTCATGAGCTTCATTCTTATTAGTTAAGAATGAAACCCAAGTAAATCTAGAAAAGTCGTCAACGACAACTAATCCATAATGAGCATTACCTAAAGAAGCGGTTCTAGTTGGCCCAAATAAATCTAGATGAAGAAGTTCTAGAGGCCTCTTAGAAGTAATCCTTTCTTTAAGCTTAAATGAAGATTTATTTAGTTTACCTCTTTGACATGAATCACAAAATTTTTTCTTATTAAAAGCAATCTTAGGAAAACCTTTGACTAGATCATGCTTAGCTAACTTATATAAGTGCTTGAAGTGAACATGACCAAAACGGCGATGCCATAAAATTTGTTCACTTATGTTAGCAACTAAGAAATGTTCTACGGTTTAAAGCAAGCTCAAATAATAAATATTTTTACGCCTAATACTGGAAAATAAAACATTTGAATCACAATCAACAATAGTACACAATCCTTCTCCAAAGTTAACCTTGTAACATTTGTCACAAAGTTGACCAATGGAAATGAGATTGTGACACAAACCACTAACAAGATAAACATTAGTAATTAAGGGTTTGGAAGGATTACCAATGATACCTACTCCAATGATGGTTCCCTTTTGATTACCTCCAAAAGTGACCGTTGCACCATCCTTGATGCTAATCACTTCGGAGAGCAACGAGGGATCTCCCGTTATATGTTTGGAGCAACCGCTATAAAGAATCCATCCTTTCCCTTTAGAGCTAATGAGACATTTATTGCTCTTCTTCTTTCTCTTGGGTACCTATATAATATACCATAAGCTTATGGTACCCAATGTTTGTTGGTCCAAGGGGATTAGCCCTTTGGAAGCCAAGTCCAAGTGGACTTCCGCTTCCCAACATAATTACTATTTCTAATCACATCATGAAAATAGAAATCAACATAAGCATTCCTATTATTAAGGCTAGTGTTCTTAGGACCCCAAATTGTGTAAGTCTTGGGAGTCCTATTCATAGTTGCATGCATACTTGTTGAATTTCTACGTGGTGCATGCATCTTAGGAACATGATTTCTAGCATAGAGATGTGGTGGTGGATATGCATTGTACATTCTAGGATGATATGTATGCTGGGGAACATGCATATTATATGAAGCATATGGATCATGCATGACATGTTTAGGATGAGCATACATGAAAGAATGATGCGTATGAGCATACAGATGTATAGGAGCACGTACATGAGTATTTCTCATGTGTGGTTGTGTGCGTGTCCATGGGTGCGGAGCATAGAATGTGTCATGATTAGCCACTTGTGAAGTAGGATGTTTCCTACGTGGATGAGTGTTAGTGTATGTAGGAAGATATATGCCCATGAGGCAATTTATCTTGATTATACGTCTTGTTCATACCGTATATAGTACGTATTATCCTAAGTATAAAATCATCAGTATTAATATACTTAGATAATATCCATAGACGTATAGTTAGGTCCTTACATATCTAGATGAGATCTCGATTATGAGTAAGTAAGCGACCGAATAGAAACATGAGTCTAAAATGGTTCGTGATCATAGATGTGTCGAGAACTGGATATTGACACATCGGATAGATCACTGTGTCTTCGTCTTACCTTTGGGTAATGATGATCTCATAGTCATTCGACTTGCTGAAGTCGGAGACAAGACATAGGTGCTCATTGGAGAATGAGTTCACTGAACGACCAAGTTAGAGTTATTAAATGGTTAACTTTAATGATCTGTCTTTAATAACTCTAGGGTGATGATAGGTTAGTTGATCCTTAAGACCTGAAGTCATCTGTACAAACCTGTGAGCGGACGGTATAGCTTAGACCCATGATCTAGCTTCGAGGACCAGTCCTGCTGAAAGATCTTAGGTTGGGCTGCACCTGAAGCTCCCAAGGTGAGTAAGTGACTAAGATGGGATTTGTCACTTCCATTAAAGGGAAGTTAGTGTTATAGGCTCAGTACGGTCTTTATGTTAATCCTCGGCCGGGGTACGTTGCAAGTAGTACAACGTGTATACAATAAAGACCGCCGTATACTGACCAATGTTGTCTAATAGGGTTGACAGAAAACCATACCCTAGGCCAACAATAAACACAGTCTTGACGAAGGGATTTTAGCTAACAGAATTCATCACTGACACAGCCAATGCAAACCCTATGATACTTTTGTCAAAGGGCCGATCACGTTATGATGACTCTGAAACAGGGACGACAGATACTGCTCGTAGTGACCGTCGTCTAGGGGTTTCGAGCCCCAACCTGTAGTAAGGTCAGGCTGTAGGGTCTCACACCGAGTAGTGTTCGTGTCTTAGTAATAGGAATATAGAATAGAGAGAAATATCATTTGATGATATTCACAAGTTAAGTTGTGAAAGTTAGTCGCATTAGCAATAGGGACACAACGTTGCATTAGATGCTAACTTTGACTAAACGTGTTGTAAATTAGTTACGACGAATTTAGTAGGAACAAACTTGTTGGAAAGGGTTACCTGGATGACGGGATCGTCCCGGTCTAAACACAGGTTCAAACTGCATCCAAATCGGAACTCAAACGAGTCCAGAAACGTAGAAATAGTTCAAGGAGAAGTGGGTTAGACCCACTGGGCCAAAAGGCCCATGTGCAAAGGCAAAACGGGCGACGCCCGCTGGCTGCAACGGGCGCACGCCTGTTGCACAGCGGGCGCGGCCCGCTGCAGCAGCGGGCGCGGCCCGCTGTGTGCAGCGGGCGGGCGCCCGCTGCACGCTGCGGCAGCGGGCGCCCGCCCGCTGCAGCAGCGGGCGGGTGGCCCGCCCTTGCTCCCTTGGGCGGGCGCGCCCGCAACTTAAGTCAAATTAGGGTTTTTGAAACCCCTAATGACGGCTACGAATTTTGAGAAATTGCTAAACTTTGAGCAATTGTTTGAGGGGTCAAACGAAGTCGAAATTCGTCACCGTCAGTTCCTACGCGTTCACCATTCCAAGCTTTTCTGATTGATAGCTTGTTTGTTGTCTGAAGTTTAGTATGCGAAGAGAATTAATTCGTTAAAGTTTGACTTTGTGAAAGGCTAACTTTAAAGTTGAAATTATGCCAAATGGCTTAATTGATTTTTTCTCTTCATGGGAATTGTCCCACATTGCCCGCAACGAGAAGTTGAGTGCTCACTCCCTATATAAATAGGGGTGCACTCTCCTCGTTGAAAAACACACCAGTCAACGATCGAGTAGCTCCAGATTTTTAGAGCAAGCTCGATCGGCGACTATATCTCTCTCTCTATTTTCCTATTCTCCGGAGTAGTCCTAGCACGACTACGAAGGGGGTTTGGATCTGATCCGGACGTCTAAGACGCGGGTTCTTCTCAAGTGAAACTTTCTACCGCGTGTGATCGGCTCGGAGGCGAAAGCAGCTCGGGCGGATCGATGCGAGGGTGCAAGGCGGCTCAAGGAGATCGGGTCAACACGGCTCGGCTACGAGGAGCTTCTCAAGACGGTGCGATACATCTTGCCTGCTCCAGGGCCAAGATTCCGGGTATGTGGTTAAGCGTTTTCTAGTGTAATTTTAATTAGTCGCTTTAGTGTAGATCCTTCTTGGGGTGGTCAGACCCACTCCAAGTTGGCATAGATCGGGCTAGGTTCTGGCTCCCCAGAGCCTAGCTAAATTGTTTAGCTAGTGTAGAAATTTTGATTTCTGGTTTTCCGCTGCGCTTTTGTGCCTCCGTGGTCCGTCCGACTTAGGACGGATACGGATCCGAGCTCTGGGGGTCCGCCAAAACCCCAACAGTGGTATCAGAGCCACGGTTATGCTATAGATCTACTATAGCGACTTTTTAAATTGTTAAAAAATGCTTAGCTTTCATGTTCAAAACTTTTTAGCTTTATGTTAAATTAGTTTTGAAAATATTTTGTGTTTCAAAATTATTTTTGCAACACGGAAATTTATTTTAATTTTGGGACAAATTATTTTTATGCGATAAATCTAAAAGTAGTCTCCTTTGTTTTAAATACTCTATAAAATTTTTATGAGACATTAAAAATTTTAAAAAGAGTGTTTAAAGTTTATGTAAACTTTATAGAAAAATTTTATTTTCGAAATTTAAGAATTTTCTTTAGTTACATAAAAGTTAGAGATCTTTAAACCTTTATTTGAAAGCTTCTAAAAGGTTTCTAAAAGTTTTTAAAGAGTTTTAAAATTATTTTAAAATATGTAAGTAATAGAAATGATTCTATTTCATGAGTTGAAACATAAATTAATTTCTTTTTATTACATAGATGTTTCTAAAATTATTATGTGATATTTTAATTTTAGAAATAAGGTTAAAAAATTTTAAAGGCCTAGGTTTAAAATTATTAGATAATTTTGTACGACCTAGTTTTATGCGATAAAATTTTTTATGGAGGCTTTAAAATTTTAATCTTTAATTTTAAGTGTTAAAATTTAGATTTGCATGTTTGTATTATGTAGATAATTTTAAACTTGCAAATACACTCCATATGTCACTAAATTGAAACTTTCTTTTATGCGGATAAAGTTAGTTGTTTCATTTCATGTTGAATAATGTATTCACAAACCTTATTAGGTTAGCCATTAAAATTTTATAAGATGAAATTTCAATATGACTGTGACATGCTATGTTTGACAAAGCAAAACAACATCGAACCTAATACCTGATTAGGGTAGTCCTTTTGTTTCGTAAATCATTTCATTAAAACGTTCAATTAAATGATTTTCATAAAAAGACAATGTTGAATTGTTTTATTAAAATCCTAATTAGATTGGGGTAGTAAGTTGAACGAAGAACCTTATAGTTGATAAGGACTTAATAAAAGATGTTCAACCAATCTGAAAAAATTTTGAATTTTAGGATCAACTAGTTGATAAGGATTAACTAGTTCTCTTAATTAAAAGCCATTTAGTTGTTTGGAAAACATAAGATTGATGACAACTCCTTCAATGGATCATGATGTCGGTCAATGTGCTTGGCTAAAGTTTTTGGACCAACCTAGCTAGACTGGGTAACAAGTGGTCTTGGCTTAGTCAATTCCCTGGCCGCGTCTGCTGGACCGCAAGGAGTCGATTCGTGACTATGTAAGTCCATCGACTATACCTAAGTCAATACGATAATAATCTTGTTCAAGATAAATCGTAGCCCTCCTTGTTTTAGGAGTTGGCAACTGTAAGAAACATGTTTCGGTTGTTGAGCTACACTCAAGCCGTGACATGTCAATCTTATAGAAACCGATTTCTTGATTGACATCTTAACCTGACTGAAACCATTGTCTCATCCCTCGAGCTTCGGCGTAAGTCTAACCAAGAATGTAGTCTAAGACCTGACCCAAACCGGCGCGTCGTGCATACACCGAGCAAAGGGGCAAGTCAGGCTAGACACGAAAACAAGGGTCCGACTAGGCTAGCCATTGTGATCCGGTTGAGCACACTCATGATCACAAATAACTAGGGGTAAAATCGATAGGGAATCATAGTAAATATGATTGACGACGAGTTCGTCTACCGACTGCAGAGTCGGACAACTTGTTGAGATACACTCAAGGTTGTCAGACTCAGGGTAGTCGGATCCCTCTCTCACAAATGTTATTTTATAATAAATTGTTTATTATTATGGCTTTAAATAAATTTAGTGGGAGAATATAGTTTTATTAAAAACATTAAAACTATACTACGAACATATACTAACTAAAGTATCTATAAAATGCAGAATGGACTCAGGTCTAAAATACATGGTAGAAAAGAACGTGCTGGATGGAACCAACTACAAAGACTGGCTTAGGAACATTAAGTTGGTCCTTTCCCTAGCTGGGATTGGATACATATTGTTCGAGGACGCTCCGGAGAAGCCCGATGAGGATTCGACCCACGAAGAGAAAGAAGCCTTTAAGTTGTACCAGAGGGATGCAGAGAAGGCAAGGTGCCTTGCTCTAGCTTCGATGACCAACGAACTGCAAAGGAAGCATGAACATATGGATGTTCAGAGCATACTCCTTAATGCACAAGAGTTGTATGGTAAGCGATCTAGAGCTGCCAAGTTCGAAGCTACCAGCAACCTCTGGGGCACGAAGATGAAGACAAGGCCAGTACAAGATCATGTTATCAAGATGATCGGGTACGTGGAGGACGCCGCCCAGTTAGGATTTGTCCTGGACAATGAGATGTCCACAGACATTATCCTAAAGTCTTTAACTCCCGAGTTCAAGCCCTTTATAACTGGCTTTATAATGAACAGCCTTGAGACGTATCTTCCTGGTCTCCTCAATATGCTCCGGCAGTTTGAGGAAATTGAGAAGAAGCCGACTGCACTGGTTGTTGGCTCTGCTACTTCCGACCAGCCGAAAGGCAAAGGGAAGAAGAGGCAGGTCCCACAACCTGCGAAGGCTAAGAATGGGAAGAAGAAGAACAAAGGGGCCCCGTCGAAATCTGAGTGCTTCCATTGCCACAAGATTGGCCACTGGAAGAGGAACTGCAAGATCTATCTTGCAGAGAAGAAGAAGGGGCATACTGATGCCTCTACCTCAGGTACAAATTAAATTCAATTAAATGCAATTATTTCCATAGTATGAGATACTTATAGACATCTGTGTAATGTATACAGGTGGCTGATAAGAACCGGAGATTGGAGAAGTACGGAGATCGGTCGGCAATCAAAGTAACAGTTGCTGCTGGGACCGCTCAAAGACTTCTGGAGACGATGATCGTGATGGAGATGAAATTTTTCTTACTTGAATAAAATGTATCATCTTTAAGGATCGAAAACAATGAATGAGTGCTTTGCACTCAAGGTTTATTTTTGATAAACAAGTTAAGGTTCTTTTCATGAACCCGTTGTTTTGGAATGGATGTCTCGTTTGTTGCAATTGAGATTGAATCGGCTTAAATTCGGTGGATGTGGCTTTTCTGTGATGGTTGCGTATATTTTCGAATAATGGTGTATAGCTTCGATAATATTGATTTTGGAGTTGACTAAATGTTAGAAGTCAATCAGTAGTTAAGTGTAGGTTCCAGGGGGCGTATAAATTGTGTGCGATCACAATAATACGCATATCAAGATTAATTCTTGATTATCTGCATTTAGTTATTAAAAGAGTTAATACTAAATGTGGTTAAAGGAATAAAGTATAGTGTAGGACGTTTTGATTGAACGAGTAAATGTCAAGTTTCCTTAAAACGATCTTGACTTGACTCATTCGTCAAACCGAACCTGACACTTGTGCATTCCATCTGAGGCACTTACCAAATGGTTATTTTTTTTGCACATAAATCTAAATATGATTTAGATATTATGTTGAAGAAATTTAACCAGGTAATTCTTAAAGTCAGTGGGAGCGAGCTCATATACTTAGTTCCGTTTTTTGGACTAAGTAAAAAGGATATTTCACTTTAATGAATCTTCTATATAAATCATTAAGTCAAAATTGTTTTGATTTAATCGTATATATATAGAGACTTAGGGTGTCAAATATGTACTTGACATATTGACACAATAAAGTGGAGTGAGCTAGAACTTACTTACGGAAATGTTAGACCCCACATCTAAATCGTATAAGCTAACTGTTAGCTATACAAAGTTAGGAAAATTGATCCAGATCATTTTTTTCCAAAGGATCAACCCTGTGTGATCAAGAGATATAATTTCAATCCATTAAAATTCGTTATAGATACTTGTTAGTAGAACCATTCTTAGGTTTGCCATATCAAATGTCAAAGTGACTGATATGCTATAACGGTATGAGATACCGAGATAAATAGCCTAAGTGCAAGTGGGAGATGTAGGAAGATATATGCCCATGAGGCAATTTATCTTGATTATACGTCTTGTTCATACCGTATATGGTACGTGTTATTCTAAGTATAAAATCATCAGTATTAATATACTTAGATAATATCCATAGATGTATAGTTAGGTCCTTACATATCTAGATGAGATCTCGATTATGAGTAAGTAAGCGACCGAATAGAAACGTGAGTCTAAAACGGTTCGTGATCATAGATGTGTCGAGAACTGGATATTGACACATCGGATAGATCACTGTGTCTTCGTCTTACCTTTGGGTAATGATGATCTCATAGTCATTCGACTTGCTGAAGTCGGAGACAAGACATAGGTGCTCATTGGAGAATGAGTTCACTGAACGACCAAGTTAGAGTTATTAAATGGTTAACTTTAATGATCTGTCTTTAATAACTCTAGGGTGATGATAGGTTAGTTGATCCTTAAGACCTGAAGTCATCTGTACAAACCTGTGAGCGGACGGTATAGCTTAGACCCATGATCTAGCTTCGAGGACCAGTCCTGCTGAAAGATCTTAGGTTGGGCTGCACCTGAAGCTCCCAAGGTGAGTAAGTGACTAAGATGGGATTCGTCACTTCCATTAAAGGGAAGTTAGTGTTATATGCTCAGTACGGTCTTTATGTTAATCCTCGGCCGGGGTACGTTGCAAGTAGTACAACGTGTATACAATAAAGACCGCCGTATACTGACCAATGTTGTCTAATAGGGTTGACAGAAAACCATACCCTAGGCCAACAATAAACACAGTCTTGACGAAGGGATTTTAGCTAACGGAATTCATCACTGACACAGCCAATACAAACCCTATGATACTTTTGTCAAAGGGTCGATCACGTTATGATGACTCTGAAACAGGGACGACAGCTACTGCTCGTAGTGACCGTCGTCTAGGGGTTTCGAGCCCCAACCTGTAGTAAGGTCAGGCTGTAGGGTCTCACACCGAGTAGTGTTCATATCTTAGTAATAGGAATATAGAATAGAGAGAAATATCATTTGATGATATTCACAAGTTAAGTTGTGAAAGTTAGTCGCATTAGCAATATGGACACAACGTTGCATTAGATGCTAACTTTGACTAAACGTGTTGTAAATTAGTTACGACGAATTTAGTAGGAACAAACTTGTTGGAAAGGGTTACCTGGATGACAGGATCGTCCCGGTCTAAACACAGGTTCAAACCGCGTCCAAATCAGAACTCAAACGAGTCCAGAAACGCAGAAATAGTTCAAGGAGAAGTGGGTTAGACCCACTGGGCCAAAAGGCCCATGTGCAAAGGCAAAATAGGCGACGCCCGCTGGCTGCAACGGGCGCACGCCCGTTGCACAGCGGGCGCCGCCCGCTGCAGCAGCGGGTGTGGCCCGCTGTGTGCAGCGGGCGGGCGCCCGCTGCATCAGCGGGCGTGGCCCACTGCACAGCGGGCCGCGCCCGCTTGCAGCGGGCCAGCGCCCGCTGCTTGCAGCGGGCACGGCCCGCTGCGGCAGCGGGCGCCCGCCCGCTGCAGCAGCGGACGGGCGGCCCGCCCTTGCTCCCTTGGGCGGGCGCGCCCGAAACTTAAGTCAAATTAGGGTTTTTGAAACCCCTAATGACGGCTACGAATTTTGAGAAATTGCTAAACTTTGAGCAATTGTTTGAGGGGTCAAACGAAGTCGAAATTCGTCACCGTCAGTTCCTACGCGTTCACCATTCCAAGCTTTTCTGATTGATAGCTTGTTTGGTGTCTGAAGTTTAGTATGCAAAGAGAATTAATTCGTTAAAGTTTGACTTTGTGAAAGGCTAACTTTAAAGTTGAAATTAAGCCAAATGGCTTAATTGATTTTTTCTCTTCATGGGAATTGTCCCACATTGCCCGCAACGAGAAGTTGAGTGCTCACTCCCTATATAAATAGGGGTGCACTCTCCTCGTTGAAAAACACACCAGTCAACGATCGAGTAGCTCCAGATTTTTAGAGCAAGCTCGATCGGCGACTATATCTCTCTCTCTATTTTCCTATTCTCCGGAGTAGTCCTAGCACGACTACGAAGGGGGTTTGGATCTAATCTGGACGTCTAAGACGCGGGTTCTTCTCAAGTGAAACTTTCTACCGCGTGTGATCGGCTCGGATGCGAAAGCAGCTCGGGCGGATCGGTGCGAGGGTGCGAGGCGGCTCAGGGAGATCGGGTCAACACGGCTCGGCTACGAGGAGCTTCTCAAGACGGTGCGATACATCTTGCCTGCTCCAGGGCCAAGATTCCGGGTATGTGGTTAAGCGTTTTCTAGTGTAATTTTAATTAGTCGATTTAGTGTAGATCCTTCTTGGGGTGGTCAGACCCACTCCAAGTTGGCATAGATCGGGCTAGGTTCTGGCTCCCCAGAGCCTAGCTAAATTGTTTAGCTAGTGTAGAAATTTTGATTTCTGGTTTTCCGCTGCGCTTTTGTGCCTCCGTGGTCCGTCCGACTTAGGACGGATACGGATCCGAGCTCTGGGGGTCCGCCAAAACCCCAACAGTGTACATATAAGCATGGCCTTGCTTTTGGTTTCCACCCTTAGTGGGTTTCTTGCCAAAAGGAAGAGAAGGTGAAGTGGTGACATTCTTGGTAGGACTGCTACCTATAGTGTCTTTGACACCACTTGTGAATGCACCGGAGGAAGGCCTCACAAAATCTATAGTGACACCACTATAGGAGGTGCGAGCATTGGATGCATTCGCCTTTACAAATCCAAGACCAACACGATGTGTGGCCGGAAATTGGTTTGCGAGAAAATCATCCAATTGTCCTTTTCTCTTATTGAATCTCACAATACGGGATGACATGAGCTCATATTTCTCCTTTAAAGAAGAAATGTTGGTATCCAAGGTGGACACTCGTGCTTTGAGCTCGTGCACTTGAGTTTTAAGAGAATCATTCTCTAAACCCAATTGTGTGTGACGTGTAACTAGATCACTATTATCCTTAGGATGTGTTTGATCTAGTTGAGATTTCAGGATATTCACCTCATCTCTCAAAGTGACATTTTGAGAAGCTAAGTTTGCTTTCTCAAGAGTTTAAGTATCAACAATGGTGTCATTGTTGATAATGCATGGAATGGATGACTTGCTAGCATTTGATTTCTTTAAGCTAGTGTATCTAAGCATTAAAGATTGGTATTTAGCAAATAGTTCTTCATTAGAAATACGAAGTTCATCCATTGTTACCTCGGTGTCGTCCATGTCGGAATCACTCTCATCAGAGAGTAGGTCTTCTAGAGCCATGAAACACATGTGAGCGCTCTTACCCTTCTCATCATCGGAATCACTTGATGAGTCATCACTTGAGTCGTCGAAGGTACCTACGAGTCCTTTCTTCTTGTCTCTCTTGTTCTTATTGGACTTGTGGTACTTCGGTGCCTTCCATTTCTCTTTGTTCTTTAGCATTGGGCAATCCCTCTTAATGTGCCCTGGCTTATTACATTTATAGCAAAGAGAGGAAGTAACATTAGTAGACTCAAAACGTTCGTTGGAGGGAAATTTACCATTGTGGAAGAAGCGTTGGAGCTTCTTCGCCATTTGGGCAATTTCACCCAAATCCATCTCGTTCTCGGATTTATCACTTTCGGAGGATGATGAATTGGCGTTGAATGCCAAAGCTTTCTTCTTGGCCTCCGAAGGATTCATCATGGCTCGAATCTTCAATCGGTTGTCCCGTCTTACTTCGTAAGACATAAGAGTCCCGATGAGATTCACCACGGTGTAGTTCTTCAAGTCATTGACCTTCTCGATGGCGATTTCTCTTCTTTCCCATTTGGAGGTCATCCCCATGATAATCTTCCTTACCTTATCCGGTTCGGAATATATTTGGCCAAGGGCTTCCAATTCATTGATGATGTCGGTAAAACGTCCGTACATCGATGCAATGCTTTCATTGTCCTGCATATAAAATAAATCGAAGTTTTGCACGAAAACATATAACTTTGAAAGTTTTACCTTATTCGTTCCCTCGTGGGTAACGATGAGATGGTTCCAAATTTGAAATGCACTCTTATATGTGCATATCTTGTTGAACTCATTTGGGTCCAACGCACAATGAAGAGCGTTCATTGTTTTAGTGTTGTTGACTTCGGTGGACTTCTCGAAATTCGTCCATTTGTCGAAATCTACTTCGGTGGGCTCAACGTATTCCTTGTGGAGGGTTCTCCAAAGCGAAGCACTCCTAAGGAACGTCTCCATCCTGCATTTCCAATAGCTCAAATTTGTACCATTGAAACGCGGAGGGCGCACCATAGATTGACCTTCGAAAAGTGTGGACGCTCCATCACGATCGTGATTGTTGTATGAAGGCGGCGGTGGAACGTCGTTGTTGTTAGATGCCATAGATGTAACCGTGCGCTCTGATACCAATTTGCGCTCTGATACCAATTGTAAGGACACTGTCTATGGGGAAAACACTAGAAGGGGGGTTGAATAGTGTTTATGCAAATTTAAAAGGAATTTACGCCAAATAAAATGCAATCCAACAAATAGTGTGGAATAGAAAAACAACCCAAAAAGAAACACGTGCAAACGCAGAGATGTTTCAAGGGTTCGGATTACCCAAGTCAACTCCTGACTTGTTCCCAGTAATCCTACATCCCTACCACCCAGATACCACCGGATACTCAAGTTAGAACCCTAACTTGAGGTTTTCTTAAAGCCCACTTGTAGCAACCCTGCACGTGCATCGAATACAATCGATGTCCTTGACTCCCACAACTTGGGAGCAAGTAAACCACTCTCACAACCGAGAGCACAACTCAAATAACGAATGTTATGAAATAATGAAAACAACACTTACAATCACCAATGCCTTGAAGTAGAACTTGAAGGAGGAGTGTGATGTGTGTTGAAGAACTTTCTTGGAAGAGAGGAGAAGTCCTTTCTCTTGACTTCACCAAATGCCTAGATGATCACACTTTGGTTCTAGGTTGGAGAGCAAGAGAACAAGATTTGGAAATACTTAGGGATTTGGATTTGAAAGCTTTGACCTTTGGAAATGAAAGCTTGAGAGATTTTGCAATGAATGAGTAACCTGCCAATGGAACATTAGAAGCTCTACTTATAGCTTTCTCAAATCCACAAAACAGTTTAGGCAAAAACCCAATTGGAATCCGTGAGAAAAATCTCAACTGATAGAATCTGAACTCGTGACAGTCGACTGTTGAACAATCCACAGTCGACTGTTGCACAGTCAGCAAGGGTAGGTGAGAATTCATAATGGTAACTTACCACGTGGACAGTCGACTAATGAAGTAAAGACAGTCGTCTGTTAAACCAACAGGCCACTGTAATTCCTTCTACAGGCGACTAGCTGAGAGAAGGGTAAGTTAGCTAAATACTGGAAATCTCACAGGTAACAGGACAGACGACTGATGCAAGGAACATAGTCGACTGTTAATCAGAACAGGCAACTGTAAATCCTTATACAGACGACTGTCAAAAGCATGTGAAATTTCCAAAGAAATGACTTACAGACAGGCGACTGGTGCAGCATAGATAGTCGACTGATCTAATAGAAAGTCGACTGTATATACAGCACTAGTCGACTGGCCGTAAAAGTCAGATCAAACAAAGTTTGGGCAAGGATAGACAGGCGACTGATTTACAAAACACAGTCGACTGTCACTTGGACATGCGCATATGAATCATTCATCAGTAGCCTGTGCGAAGTATTCAGAGAAGGCCCAAAAAAATATTGTAAAATTCTGTGCATAACAGGCGACTGTAGAACAAAATACAGTTGACTGTTTTTGAGACAGGTGACTGTAAACTGTTAAGCAGTCGACTGTTATAAACAATCCTTGCACAACCAATAGAGAAATGAATTGGATTCAAAGGATAATTGATCTAATGGAGTCCTATGACTGAATGTAGAAGTGTGTGAGTGCCATCAAAGTTCTACTTCTAAGCTACATACTAGAAGAGATAAAAGAAAAATTACATTGACGAATAATCTCTTCTTTCCATTGTATGAGCTTGAAGTCTTCACGGAGCTTCAATCATCATCTACGATCAACCAATTCATGTCATTTGCCTTCAATGACGTTTGAGAGTCATCCATTGCAAGTAGATCTTTATAAATAGCTTAGGCAATGGATTAACTGCAAAATAGGGGATTAGTCACAAGTATTTATGTTTGCTCATCATTAACACCAAGTAGGGAGAAGTCCAATACTCAACAAGAAATGGTCAAAAACTTTTGACTTCTAGGATCTAATACCAATTGTAAAGTAGGAGATAAACAATCTCTAACAATTGAGATACTACTAATTGTAGAAAAAGAATTTGGAAGATAATCATCTTTGCCAATTGTTAAACATACATTGGAGCCATGTGCCTAAAGTGTATCAAAGCAATAGATATGGAAAAATCAAGCTTCAATGATACACAATGACATTGCCAAAACAAAGTGTAACTTGAAGTAAGTTGGCATTATCAATGGGTCAATATCAAGACCATAATGACCAATTGTAAATAATGATCTTTATCAAAACCCAAATGAGAGTAAAAATATGTTTTAAAATATTTTAAACAGATTAGATATAATAACTCTTTCATTGTCATCCACGTGATTAATAAACTTGCTTATATAACAATGTATTCACCAAGGTCCCCCATTTTCATGAAAAATAAATTTGAAAACATTTTCAAAATCATGAAACACACACAAACAATGGGTATGCTAAAAATACACATTTAAGCACAATACCCATGCAATATGCATATGTGTGAGGAACCTAAACACTAGGGTACCAAACCCAAGTGGAGTTTGATTTCCTAATGTAATCCCATGAGGTGATCACATCCCTAACCAAATAGTTGATGTAGCTATCCCTCTCTTGCACACTACACTTAGTGGGAATCCATAAACTCAAGGATCTCGTAGGCAAGGGTTTTGCCTTAGCAAAAGGGGTGGATGTGGCATGCTTAGGTGCAGAAATAAATTTCTTGGCATGTATAAAGTGAGGATTTTGCTTCTTAGCAAAAAATGAAGAGTTTTCATTTTTCCTCCTCACTTTGTGATTTACATGCTTCTTGTTTATGTTATTGTTATACAAGAAGGTATGGTGATTCTTCTTAGGTGCTTTAGCAATATTTCTTGTATTTACACCACATGAGGAATTAGATGTGGGGTTGGGTACCAAATTTTGAATATATCCCAAGCCTCATTTATGGTTTGCCAGATGTTATTTTTCAAGCAAACCGTGGAGTGAATCCCTAGAATAAACAAAGCTTTTGAGCTTTCGGGATTCCTCTTCACATTTCAACGTAAGTTGTTGAATGCAAGTTTCTAAGCTAAGATTTTGAGTAACAAGATTATCATTAGACATACTCAATTCCTTAACTTGAGAGAGAAGTGTGTCTCTCTCACTAGTGTCACGACATGCATATCATCATTGTTTACACAAGCAACTTCTAGTTCATGCAATCTACTCTTAGCAATTTTATATTTTGCTTTTAATCTATTGTAAGATTTGATGCACTTACTAGCTTCTTCGGAGACCATATCAAAATGATAAGCTCCTCGTATGAGATCTTTTTCTCAATCTCATCATCGTCTTCTTCCTCGCTAGAGCTTGACGATGACTTCTCCCCGATTGCCATAAGGCAAAACTCCTCACAGGAGTTGATCCAAGCTTCTAACTCTTCTTCATTTGAACCAGAGAAGCACACGTGAGCTTTCTCCTAGTCATCCTCTTCTTCGTTACTAGATGTATCCTCACTCGAATCATCAAATGTCCCGACAAGCCCCTTCTTGCGATTTTTGGACTTGGACTTCCCTTTCCAATGCTTCTTCCCTTTACTCTTGTAAGTCTCTTTGTTGGGCTTGGAAGGGCATTCGGTGGATAGATGATCTTTTCCACTGCAAGTGCAACAAGTAGGAACCTTTTTAGAATTGGAGGCAAACTTCGACAAAGATTAACCTTGCTTGCACTTGAGGAATGCATTGAATTATTCGGCAAGATCCTCAACTTTTTCTCTACTAGACTCTTCTTGTTCATCTTCTTCACTAGGATCTTCTCGATGGAATTTCTTTCTCCATTTGATTGGCTCCTCCTTTGCATGGAATGCAACCTCCTTTAGCTTCTCCGGCTTCTCGGGCTTAGATGGTTGAATCTCCTTCTTGTATTGAAGCTTCACTTCATATGCCATGAGATTTCTAATGCACTCCTAAATGGTGTTTGGACATGTCATATGACTCCAAAACTCCGTTGGCCTTTGACTCTCATGAGATGTGAGAGAGTTAAGGATCTTCTCTACACGATCCTCTTGGGAAATCATCTTTAGAAGTCCCTCCAGCGCGTTCACGATAACTGTGAACCTTGTAAACATCTTTAAAATGCTTTCTCCTTCCTGCATCTTAAACATTTCATATTTAGATCTAAACACGGGTTGTTTAGATTTCTTTACCTTAGAAGTCCCTTCATGACATATCTCCAAGGTATGCCAGAACTCGTTGGCCGTTTTGCACATGGAGATGGGTTGAACTCATTTGCTGAGAGGGTGCAATGGAATGCATTCTTGGCCCTCGCATTGAATTTGATTGAGTCTTTCTCCGCCTTTGTCCTTGAAGCTGCAGGAGTAGTGGGCTTCTCGAATGGCACCTCCGTGATGTCCCATAGGTCTTGACCATCCATGTAGATCATCATCCTGAGCTTCCAACTTGGATAGTTGGTTCCGTTGAAGAGCGGGGGTCGAACACTAGAATGACCTTCTTCATGAGAAGTGGATGTAGCGTTGAATGCCATCGTTGCAGTATGCTAAAACGTCGCCCTGATACCAATTGTAAGGATCGCCTTACCCTTGCAATACTAACAACAACACACTAGATGGGGGTGAATAGTGTAATGTCAATAATTGTCCAATTAAAATTTAACTTGCAAATGCGGAATAATAGATGCAAGAGGAATTAATCAACACAATCAATCCAAACGCAAAAACAAGATATTACCCTGATTCCCCAAACTTGGGTACATCCAGCCACACCAATATTCACCATATTTCCCACAAAGAGAAGTGAATACAATCTCACAAAGAGATACCTCACCAAGAGGATTTTGCCCTACACATGGACCCAACCAACCCTACACAAGGGTCAAACTCCCACCTAGAGAATTACTAACTCCCACTCAGAGAATTAGGGTCAGCCCTACACTAGGACACCAAACTCCCACAAAGAGAGTTACTCCCACAAAGAGAGTTATTCTCACTAAGAGACTATCCTATTCCCACTAAGAGAAATACTCCCACAAAGAGAGAGACTAATTCTCGCAAAAAGAATTAGTGTAACAAAGAAACACCAAGTAAAACAAATACTCTGCCTTGAGATGTACTTACTCATGAATGAATGCAAGGCATGGAAGAGGACCTCCAAGTGTTGAAATTTGGTTGAAAGCACTTGGATGACTTCCCTTGAGCTTGATTTCAATGCATGAAGAGGAGAATGAGCGCTAAGAGGGAAATGAGAGAGTTTGAGAGTGGCTTATTTAATCTCTAAGGATTTTCAATTGTATCAAGAAGAACTAATGAACTCAGCCCTCTCATATAAATATGAACCCTATAGAAACTCTCAAAAGCCAAGAAAACAGCCAAAAAGCTGCACCGGCTAGATTTTGGGCTGAAACGTCATAGACAGTCGACTGATGAACAAATGACAATCGACTGACCAACGACTAGAAAATACTGAATGGCTATAATCTGAGCCACGACAGTCGACTGATGAAGTCGATACAGCCGACTGTAAACAGGACATGTGCCTGTTAAACCTTCAGTATGCGACTACTACAGGAGATGGAATAAAACAGAGAGTTGCCCTCTTTCTCCCAAAAACCTACAGGCGACTAAAGACAAGAATACAGTCGACTGTAAAATTGACAGTCGACTGTAAATCCTTCATCAATCGACAGCTGCAAGAGATGGAGAAAAACAGAGAGATGCAATATATGCACTTACGCCTTTCAGACGACTGTTGACCATTTCACAAGCGACTGTAAATATACAGGCGACTATAAATTGAACATCAGTCGACTGATGCGAAAATCTCAAGTAGAGTCAATAAAAGGTTGACTTGAGCAGTTCACCACAGTCGACTGTAGAATGCTCGACAGGCGACTGGAATCTCCCAGTCGACTGTAAAACCTTCAGTATGCGATTGTAGAAAAGCCGAAGACTTCAAATGAGTCTTTGGGAAAGATGAGCCTATTGGGTTGGATTCTATGATAATCCAAAGGCTCTCTATGATGGTTAAAAGCATATGCATGAATGAGTAGACTATCTATCAAGGCATTACATTAAACCTAGACTCAAAAAGAGAGAAAGCAATAAATGAAATATTACATGGATTACAATGCTTTCCTAAGAGTCTATGCCTTCAATCTTGATGCCTTGATGCTCCCCATCATCTCCAAGCTTTGGCACCCCTTGAGTCCAAGCTTTGGTCCTTCTTCACTTGATGTCCATCCTTGCACCAAGTGTTTAGTTTCCAAAAATGATATTCTTGAAAAATAACTAAGAGACTAAACAAGAGAGTCATTAGCAACAACATAATGTTGTGATCATCATCAAAATAATATTGGTATGAAACACCAATACTCAACAATCTCTCTCTTTTGATGATGACACACATTACGTAAAACATAAAGAAATAAAGCACAATGCTAATGAGCTCCCTCTATTATATGCACCACTAGAAAAATGAGAAAGCACGGTGACGTATAATCGGAGTGGATTTCATAAACCAATTTCAATAGAAAATAATTATGCTGCTAATGAGCTCCCCCTACTTAAATGCACTACTAGAAAAATGAGAAAGCATAGTGACATATAATAGGAGGGGATTTCATAAACCAATTTCAATAGAAAATAATTATGCACACACGAATGGTTTATATAATCCCACATATCTCTCCCCATAGATATATCTCTCTTCCCATAGACATATCTCTCTCCCAATAGATTTACATAATGCTTATATCTCTTCTCCTTGACATCGTTAAAAAGGCGGACATCAAATATATCCCCTTGACATCTTTATCAAAGACGTGACAATATGCAAGAGTAACGAAATGTATGATACCAAATTGTAAAAATTTAGTGGGTATCAATCACTATCCCATGCTCCCCCTTGATCATAGAAATGGTCTAAAACTTTTAACTTCTAGGATCTAATACCAATTGTAAAGTAGGAGATAAACAATCTCTAATAATTGAGATAATACCAATTATAGAAAAAGAATCTTGGAAGATAATCCTCTTTACCAATTGTTAAACATATATTGGAGCCATGGGCCTAAAGTTTATCAAAGCAATAGATATGAAAAAATCAAGCTTCAATGATACACAATGACATTGCCAAAACAAAGTGTAACTTGAAGTAAGTTGGCATTATCAATGAGTCAAGATCAAGACTATAATAACCAATTGTATAATGATCTTTATCAAAACCCAAAATGAGAGGTAAAATATGTTTTAAAATATTTTAAACATATTAGATATAATAACTTTCCCATTGTCATACACATGATTAATAAACTTGCATGTATAACAATGTATTCCCCAAGGTCCCCATTTTCATGAAAAATTAATTTGAAAACATTTTTAAAATCATGAAACACAAACAAACAATGGGTATGCTACAAATACACATTTAAGCACAATACCCATACAATATGCATATGTGTGAGGAACCTAAACATTAGGGAACCAAACCCAAGAGGAGTTTGATTTTCTAATGTAATCACATGAGGTGATAACTGTAGGATCCCATCATTCGGTGATGAAGGATCGAAAGAGAACTTACGTTAGCGTACGCTATGCTGTAGTCTCTGAACTTTGCCCTTGGATTCGCCACAACGGTCGGTACTTCGTCACAGAGGATCGAAGCATCGTTTCACCGTCTAAATCTCTACTTGGATGAATGACGTGCGTCTATATTTCATATATTCACGCACATTTTCTTTTGTGTTTCTCCGTGTTTTCCGCCGTCTCTTATTCATTTTCGTATGTTTTCCCGTTTTCTTTCACTTTTCTTTGTTTGTCCATGATTGCAGGAGTTCGACCACGTAGGGGACCTTTTACGATGATATCCCAAGTCCCCGAAGCAACGGGAAAAGTCACGCGTGATCCAGGGGGTCAAACGGCGAAGTATTCATCTTTCTGCCCCTCACCCGGTCGGTTGGTCATCTCCAACCGATCGGGTGATGCACGCGTGCACCAACCGGTCGCTACCGCAGCTCACGAAGAAGTCACCCGACCGGTTCACAGACCGGTTCTGCGGGCGGCTGTTCTCTGTCTTTTCGAGCAGAATTCCAACCGATCGGGTGACTCTCACCCGATCGGGTCATCTGTAGCTGAGAAAAAGAGCTGAAGACACGGGCGTCGAACCGACCGGTTCACCCGACTCCTCCAAGATCCAACCGGTCGCTCAAGAACTCACCCGATCGGTTTATGAGATCGGGTGAAAACTCGCCGTTTTCTGTGATTTATCTGTAACGGATCAACCGATCGGTTGACTTGTCACCCGATCGGTTGATCCGAAAATCTATATATAGGACCCCTAGGGTTCCAGAAACGAGAGAGTTGTATTTCTTTACTGTTTTATTTCCTTGTGACGGCTGTAATTGTTACTCTTAAGTAAGTTTTCAGATCTTTCTAATTTTTTAGTATTGTCTTTACTACTCCTTTACTTCCGCATTGCTATTGTCGGATTATGATTCTAACGGTTAAATTTCATTTAGATTGCTTTTTCATGAATTTTTGTGAGTAGTTCCCAAATCTGGGATTTTGGTGGAAGCCCCTTCGGGGGCTCTTCCCGATGCGTCCATAGGGTTAGGGAATCGATAGGGAGTAGGAATCTAACGGTTACGCGGGGCGTTTCATTGTCATCGGCGGGAAAAAGACCGCCTTTGACCGCCAGGCCAAGGGGGAATAAACTTGGCGGTTGACTCCCTAGCCATAGCTCACGCCCTTAGCGTAGACGTCGAATCCTAGCACGCGGGAGCGGCATGATGAGACGTCAGGAGATATCGTTGCGGACTTAGTGCTCCCGGGATCGATCAGTGTTTATGGACACGGGAGTGCCCACTGATCGAATCCGGGAAGTCCGGTGTATCATCCTGGGCACCGACCGGAATATCGGGTCCATGGGACGCCGGTACCACTTTCAGAGGCAACGTCTCACCATTAGACCCTAATCCCGATCGCTATCCATACCTGTAGGCCGTAGCGGCGAGAGCCTCTCGTCGGGTCGGAAACCAAAGTCCCGGGTTTACTTTCTTTTTGTTCATACGCTTTCATTTCCTTTCGTGACAACCAACCACCGATTCGGGCTAGCTCGCCCCTCGGGGTGATTTAGGTCCTACCTGACCTAAGCACAACCTCGCCTCCCTGAGTTCGATATTCCCGCACCCTACACTAACCGTGAAACTTGCGGTAAACGACACCGCGCCGCCGCGCATATAACGCGGGGCGCCGGTCAAGTTTATGGCGCCGTTGCCAGGGAGGCAACGTGCTTGATATCTTAGGATCTCTTGAACCCTCGTGTCTAGCTCACATCCCTACCTCGCGATAATTTTCGTATTCTTGTTTTTCTTTTTCTTATTTGTTTTTCTTATTTGTTTTTCTTATTTTATCTGTTTCTTTCCCACTTGTCGCTTCACGGGTGTCTGTTGTTTTTCATGCGCAGGAGTTCAAGGAGTCTTGACGACTTGATCCCCCTCGATCCAGAGATTAACGCCACCCTTAGGCGTTTGGCCGCCGAGAAGCGAAGAAGGGAAGATCCTGAATCCATGGAGGAGAACACCCCACCTCACAAGTCTCTGCTGGAGTACTCGATGCCATCCATCGAGTCGACTTCTGCCATCCGATCTCCAGCTATTGCGGCCCAAAGCTTTGAGCTGAAGCCGTCTCTAGTGACATGGATCCAGCAGGACCAGTTTGCGGGTGCGCCCATGGAGAGCCCGATAGAGCACTTGGACTCCTTCTTGGAGAAGTGTGACACCTTCCGAATTAATGGTGTCACTACAGAGGCTATCCGTCTGAAGCTGTTCCCTTTCTCTTTGCGGGACAAGGCCAAGCAGTGGTTAAGGGGGAAGGACCCCAATACTTTCAACACCTGGGAGAAGCTCTCCAACGCTTTTCTGACGAAGTTCTTTCCTCCGGGGAAGACCATGAAGCTGAGGAGTGAGATCTCCTCCTTCTCCCAGGCCAGCCACGAGTCCTTGCACGAGGCTTGGACGAGATATAAAGAGATGCAAAGAAGATGCCCTCATCATGAGCTTCCGAAGTGGCAGATTATCAATCTGTTCTACAATGGGCTGAGGGATGACCTTAAATCTTCTATGGACGGCTGGGGGTTCCTTCATGTCCCGAAGCGAGGAAGATGCCGGGAATATTCTGGAAAACATGGCATCCAACAATGAGCGGTGGTGTGACGAGAGAGCCACACCAAGAACTGGGGGTATACACAGAGTCGAGGACGTCGACAAACTTTTGAGCAAGTTTGACTTGCTTTCGACCCAGATCTCCGCACTGATGGTTGGAGCCGGTGGAGCCGGTACACAGCAAGTTTCTGCAGTAGAGTCCGAATTCCTTGGGGAATTCGACGGTGGTGACATCTCACCACCGTTGGATCAGGCGAGCGCACTATTTTACAACCCCACGGGGAATGCGCCATATCCGCCAAGGACAAATTCCAACCCGGCCTACTCTCCCAACAACCGGAACCACCCGAATTTCAGTTACCGCCCACCATTTCAGCCCTCGCCGCCTCAGCAGCCGCATCAACAAATTTATCAGCCGGCTAGACCACCGCAGAATCAGGGTCAGCTGCAATCATTTCAGCAGCAACCTCAGCAACAAACGTACGCTCCCAGGAATCAGCAGCCGTTCCAGCAGCAGCAGTATGGCCAACAGAGGGCCGTCTCTCCGGTTGAGTCTCTCTTGACTCAATATATTACCAACCAGGAGAGGATCAACCAAAAGCTGGAAATGGGCCAGCGGACCCTCACGGAACAAGTAACCCAGCTGGGGTTACAGGTGGCGAACCTCGCAAGGTCACAAAACCAATTGCCGCCACAACCGGAGGTGAACCCTCGAGGAGCAACACAAACATCGGCACTCGTGCACGAGCACGCGAATGTGTCTACTATCATTCTGAGAAGCGGGACGCAAATTCCTACTAGAGTGCCCCCTAGCAACCCGGAAGCACCATTGGTCGTTGAGAGGCTGATTGAAAAATCAAATGACGTCGGTGCTTCGTCATCAAATCCCATGACTCCGGAGGGAGTGTCCGAAGAAGAGAAGAAGAAGGAGGAGGAGAGCCCAAAAGTTTATAAACCCGTTGTGCCATTTCCCCAACGGTTGGCTCAAGCAAAAATTGATGAGAAATATGGGAAGTTCTTTGCCATGGTCAAGGACCTAAGCCTGCAAATCCCCTTCTTGGAGGCAATTGAGACAATCCCCTCCTATGCAAAATTCTTGAAAGATTTGGTGACGAAAGGGTCGAGAAAAGAGAAAGTGGTGCTGACGGCAGAATGTAGCGCTCTTATCCAGAGGGATAACCCGCCAAAGCTCAAGGACCCGGGGAGCTTCTCTATCCCTTGCACGATCGGGGCTGTGAAGATTAATCGTGCACTCGTCGATCTAGGAGCGAGTGTTAGCTTGATGCCCTTGTCGATGTACAGAAGGATAGGAATGGGTGATTTGGAGCCCACCGGGATGACCCTACAACTAGCTGACCGGTCGGTCAAATATCCGGTGGGAATTGTTGATGATCTCCCCGTGAATGTGAGAGGGGTGCATGTGCCTGTGGACTTTGTAGTCATGGACATGCCCGAAGACGCACACACCCCCATTATCCTGGGACGGCCTTTCATGGCCACTGCTGGCGTTCTTATAGATGTGAAGAACGGAAAACTCTCCTTGAACGTCAGCGGAGAGAAAGTTGAGTTTGACCTGGGACTATCCATGAAGCACCCCGACCCTCCTGATGACCTCCGGTGTAATCTGCTTGAGATAGAAGAAGAAAAAGCTGTAGAGGAGAACTCCTGGGAGATTCTCCTGAGAAACCCCCCCGATGAACTGGGGAGTTCTGAAGATGAAGACGGCCCCGAAGACAAAGAAGCTGCTGGAAGACCGAGTGCAGCGAGAACGACCCCTCCCGGGTTCCCCAAGTTTCCTCCTGTGAAGAGAACGGGGAAAGAGCTCACGGACCTCACTAAAGACGAGGTCCGAATCCTGAAGAAGATGGCGGGAAGCGCCAACACCAAGGAAAAGCCCCCGGATCTCAAGAACAAAGGGAGGGTGGTCGAGCAAGTATTTTTCCAGCCGCTAACTACCCCGAGCGCCTTCAGCTCCAACAAGGAAGAGATGCCTAAGTTTGGGCATCACCCGTATCAGCCACCATGAGCATCTCTTGCGGGCGTCGAGCCAACGACGTTAAACAAGTGCGCTTCATGGGAGGCAACCCATGTTCTAAACTTTTTCTCTAATTTTTAGCGTTATTTTTTTACTTTATTTTATCTATTTCTATAAATAAAGTCAGCCGCGAGAACATCCGTTAGGGGACTTAATCAAATTTCTTGGTTTTTGCAGGAAACAAGCCCCAACCGATCGGGTGATAACTCACCCGATCGGTTGGGATGTATCAGATACATGCCGAGATCTGTCCCCGAATGAACCGATCGGTTGAGTATTGAAGAGACCGGGTGGAAGACCGGGTGAGCTGGGGAGAACTCTCGGAAAATTTTGAGGAATATCAACCGATCGGTTGAGTTTGAGCGCGATCGGTTGACCTGGCCGGGTAAGAAGCCCTAAGTTCTCGGGAAATTTAGTGGAGCGGCCAACCGATCGGTTGAAAAGTCAACCGACCGGTTCACCTGTAGCATTTCTTCGGCAAAAATTTTCGACCTAACCGTCAACCGACCGGGTGACAAGTCACCCGATCGGTTCGACTTAAAACCCTATAAATACCCCCCGACACCCGCTCGTTTCCGCCCTCGCCCGATCGCGAATCTCGCCGTCGTTTCGTCTTCCCCTCTTCTCCAACAACTGATCCCCACTCCCCCACGTCCCCTACTCCTCCATTACTCCCACTCTCCACCTCCTTCATCAACCCCTCCATCATCTACACCCTCTCTCTCCTCCCATTCCGAGATTCTTGACCTAATTTTCCCAAATCCACCTCCATTTCGAAAATTTTTGCCGAAGGAGTTCGCCGCGGCTCCAAGCTTCTCTCGCTGAACAGTGAGGGGACATCAACGAGCAAGCTCCACCACTGCAATTGGGTAAACTCGCTCCTAAGCCTATTTTGTACTTTTGCCCTACTTATTGTGCTTGCTCGTTTGTCTGTGTTAGTGTGCATCCACGATTTTTGCACTAATTCTTGCTCACACTCACACACATGGCTAAAGATAAAGATAAGGGGAAGGGTATCATGAGGGAAGAGGAGCCGTCTCGAAAGAGACGAAAACAAACGCGCCCTCCTTCCCGTACACGAGCACTCACACTTGGCCCTCCTCCACCTATTATCCCCCCTGTGGACCCAATGTTGGGCCCGCACGGGTATATTTTTCGGAACCAGGAGCACAAAGATTTTTACCATAGGCTTGATGCTCGAGGGCATCTATCCACCAAGTTCCCGCACGCACGTACACTTGTCGATCTCGGTGTCTTCACCGAGGTCGAATCTCTTTTCGCTAACTTAGGGTGGTTAGCCTTTCTTAATACACATGCCGTATCCTACCCGGCCCTCACACTCGAATTCCTCTCTACACTTACTTGGGAGTCCGGGTCGATCGTTAGATTCAGGGTGCGTAACCGTAGTGTCACCACAAATCTAGATACGATTAATGATATATTTGGTTTCCCCAATCTCGGGGATGATGCCATCCGACACTACGGGTACACACCCGAGTTTGATATCGATCAGTTCTGGTTCCGCCTCACATTGATCCGTGACTACCCCCGAGGTCGGGCCAAGGCCTCCTCAATCATTCATCCCGTATTTCGATTGGCCCACAGAATCATTTCATCTGCATTCTTTCCTTGGGACGAGTCAGGCACTGTGACTATCCCTGACCTCTTTATCCTTTGGGCCATGACTTTTCCTTATGTCCAGGATGATGATGGAGTCAGCTTCAGAGCCCCTACCGTCCCCATCCATAGTAGCGATTGGCTTGTTTACAAGCTACTCGAGATTAGCCGGGCCGGGAAGGGGAAGTTCTGTTGTGGGGGCATCATCACGATCATATGCTCTCACGCCCAATTCAATATCACCATCCCCAATAATCTTCCAGCTGCCGCAGGACCCTCACATCTCGATATTGATGTCCTACGACACATCCACATGATCAAGCCCCGCTCGGATGGCCGCTTCATATTTCATTATGGCCACCCCCTGCCCCTTACACCATTCTGCCCAACCCCGCTCGCATGACCATTGCTCTCGTGGGAGATTGGACTTTCCCTCCTGATCCTGACTTCCTTGTGGGGTTGAATCTTCCTTTTCTCCCCGCTGGCGCACGCAGATCATCGTCCCCTGCCGCCCGCTTAGGCGAGCAGGATATCCCTACGTCTACGGGAGACTTAGGGGCTGGCCCGAGTCGTCCCGTTTCTGCTCCGGGACCGATCACGTCTTAGCACCTCTTTGCGGCCATTTCTGGCCTTGTCTCCTGTGCTGGCATGACCACTGCCGCCAGCACCTCTTCGACCTTACCTGGCGGCACCACCGCTGCCTCGCGCCAGTCTACGTCTTTTGGTCGCCGTCAGGTATCTGCCCGTCTGGGACTTGAGAGGGATGTCGCCGCCCTTCGTGAGCTCGCCATGTCCTCTGTTTCCTCGGACCCATCACCATCCTCCTTTCTTACTCACCCACGTTTCCTCGCACTTGAGAGGAACGTGGCCGCCATTCTCCGCCTTCTTACTCATATCCACGGACCACCTCCACCTTCACCACCTCCACCTTCACCACCCAGGCGATCTTCTCCTCCACCCTCCCACACTTCTCCACATCCATCACCCCCTCACCACATTCTTCTCCTCCCTCTTCACATCCCATCCCGGCATCCACTTCACCCCTCCCGTCCACTTCCACCGCACTCACGCTACTTCCATCCTCCTCCGTCACTCCATACGTGCGCCGGAGGAAATTACCGGTACGCTCCAGATCCCTCCCACCACCTCCCACTACCGTCACCACCACATCCACTTCCTCCATTTCTATTCCTCTCACCACAGCCTTGATCGCCTTCCTACCACCACCACCCACCACCACCGACACTCCTCCCATAGTTCACACCACCACTGCCCCTATACCCTCACCTCATTCCCCACTTCTCCGCACACCCCCTGCCTCCCCCGACCACCCATCCCCGCCCTCTTCCGAGGATGACGAGGACTCACCTTCTGCTGCTTTCTGATTTCCCCTCTTTTTGTTTTTGACTCCCCCTTGCACTTATCTGGATTTCATTGATCATATCATTTCGCTAGCACTTTCTGGTCTAACTTGGGGGACGTCTGTTTTGATGTGCTGTCGTGTTTTGTTTGTTGTTCTCATTTTTGTGTGTGTGTTTGTTTTTCACTTTTTGAGTGTCGTGTCGTGTGATTTTATTTTACTTTTATTTTCGTATTGTTTGATTTTGATCTTGTTTTTTTTATTATTTCTTTTTCAGTTTTATCTATGTGTTTTCCTCGTTTTCATTTCTTTTCGTGTCTGTGCGTATTCCCCCCCCATTTTCATTGCCCTCCCGTACTCACTCTTATTGCATTGAGGGCAATGCAAGTTTCAGCTTGGGGGAGTCGCACTTCGTGCGTCATTTGTGTTGTTTTTCTACGTTATTTGAGTCATTTTCCATCGTGTTTTTCTTTTTTTTCTTTTTCCTTCTTTCTTTAGCTCTTTCTCCTAGAAATGAATCCTATGATGAATCGCCACAAAGTCACACACACCTAGCATTGCATCGATAATCACACTCACTAACCTTAGGATTCCGAGTCCTCTTGCATTTCACGCATCGTGGGTCCACTTAGCTTTTTGTGAGTCGTGTGTCGTGACTAGCAATTGGTGTGCTTCTGCCTTGTGATTTTACTTTATATACCTGTCCAGGAATGACCCCTAGATTATCATGCTCCGATATTGAATATGCGGTATTTGCTTTTATATGCATGCTATATATATATATATCGTATACTTCATTTCACATGCGTCGGGATTCCACAACTAAGGACTAGGATAACCCAATTAGCCTGAGCTCTATTTAGCAAGAATAGCCGCCTTTGCCCGAGTGTTTAGATTTCGACTTCTTTTTTGTTTTACTTGGTGCAAATCCCCTCGTCGTGTACCGTTCTCCCACTTGGGAGAGTACACAAGTGTATAGCCAAAAACCCAAAAATCCAAAAAAATGGGAGAAAAGAAATGAAAAACCCAAAAAGAAAAGAAAAAGATTGTATAGCCAAAAAGCCAAAAAAATATGCAAATACCCAAAACCCAAAAAAATTCCAGTGTGAATATTTTCCTACTTGCCGAGAATAAAGGGAAGGCGAGAATTTGCACCGAGTGTTCTTCTCCACATCATCTCAACCCCCGTCGTTATCAAAGACACTTGGCTTAGGAGCTATTTAGCTAGTATCTAGGCTATAGTGGCGTGATTTCCTTAACCCTAGTTGTGGAGTCCCCGATGCATGATACGCTCCTATTCTCTCTATTCTCATGCATGCTCGAACTTATATTCGCCGCTTAATTCAATTCGATTCGATATTTGGGTCATATCTTGGATTTGTGTATATCGAGCCTCGTAGCACATCGTAGAAAGCATCACCATTTGCTAGCACGACCACGCTCACTCGCGCTTCACTGCGTGGACCCACGACACTTATTTGGACTCGCTTTCCTAGGTTTAGTGGTGTGATTTGGCGTTTGCTTGCTGTGTGTGTCGTTTTTGATTTTGATGGCTCTGATGGACGATCTAGGGCTTAGAGTTTTCTTTTTCTTTCTTCCTCTCTATTTTTCCCTTCCGAGCTCCCACTCTCACTCGTCTTCCTCGAGGACGAGGAAGAGTTCAGCTTGGGGGATTTTGACGTGCGTCTATATTTCATATATTCACGCACGTTTTCTTTTGTGTTTCTCCGTGTTTTCCGCCGTCTCTTATTCGTTTTCGTATGTTTTCCCGTTTTCTTTCACTTTTCTTTGTTTGTCCATGATTACAGGAGTTCGACCACGTAGGGGACCTTTTACGATGATATCCCAAGTCCCCGAAGCAACGGGAAAAGTCACGCGTGATCCAGGGGGTCAAACGGCGAAGTATTCATCTTTCTGCCCCTCACCCGGTCGGTTGGTCATCTCCAACCGATCGGGTGATGCACGCGTGCACCAACCGGTCGCTACCGCAGCTCACGAAGAAGTCACCCGACCGGTTCACAGACCGGTTCTACGGGCGGCTGTTCTCTGTCTTTTCGAGCAGAATTCCAACCGATCGGGTGACTCTCACCCGATCGGGTCATCTGTAGCTGAGAAAAAGAGCTGAAGACACGGGCGTCGAACCGACCGGTTCACCCGACTCCTCCAAGATCCAACCGGTCGCTCAAGAACTCACCCGATCGGTTCATGAGATCGGGTGAAAACTCGCCGTTTTCTGTGATTTATCTGTAACGGATCAACCGATCGGTTGACTTGTCACCCGATCGGTTGATCCGAAAATCTATATATATGACCCCTAGGGTTCCAGAAACGAGAGAGTTGTATTTCTTTACTGTTTTATTTCCTTGTGACGGCTGTAATTGTTACTCTTAAGTAAGTTTTCAGATCTTTCTAATTTTTCAGTATTGTCTTTACTACTCCTTTACTTCCGCATTGCTATTGTCGGATTATGATTCTAACGGTTAAATTTCATTTAGATTGCTTTTTCATGAATTTTTGTGAGTAGTTCCCAAATCTGGGATTTTGGTGGAAGCCCCTTCGAGGGCTCTTCCCGATGCGTCCATAGGGTTAGGGAATCGATAGGGAGTAGGAATCTAACGGTTACGCGGGGCGTTTCATTGTCATCGGCGGGAAAAAGACCGCCTTTGACCGCCGGGCCAAGGGGGAATAAACTTGGCGGTTGACTCCCTAGCCATAGCTCACGCCCTTAGCGTAGACGCCGAATCCTAGCACGCGGGAGCGGCAGGATGAGACGTCGGGAGATATCGTTGCGGACTTAGTGCTCCCGGGATCGATCAGTGTTTATGGACACGGGAGTGCCCACTGATCGAATCCGGCAAGTCCGGTGTATCATCCTGGGCACCGACCGGAATATCGGGTCCATGGGACGCCGGTACCACTTTCAGAGGCAACGGCTCACCATTAGACCCTAATCCCGATCGCTATCCATACCGGTAGGCCGTAGCGGTGAGAGCCTCTCGTCGGGTCGGAAACCAAAGTCCCGGGTTTACTTTCTTTTTGTTCATACGCTTTCATTTCCTTTCGTGACAACCAACCACCGATTCAGGCTAGCTCGCCCCTCGGGGTGATTTAGGTCCTACCTGACCCAAGCACAACCTCGCCTCCCTGAGTTCGATATTCCCGCACCCTACACTAACCGTGAAACTTGCGGTAAACGACACCGCGCCGCCGCGCATATAACGCGGGGCGCCGGTCAATGAAGAACTTTTAATGGAAGGGAGAAGAGGAAAAAAATTGCCTTATGCAAACTTATGGCATGAATGATTAGCCTTAAAAGCCTTACCCTTGGGTCCTATTTATAGGCTTTAGGGGTAGTTATTGTAGGAAATAACCATATATAAGCTTATTAGCTTATATTAACACCCTTGCTTATCCTCTTCTTCATGCACTTATCAAGTGCCTTTATGCACTTAAAATGTGACTTTTTCCACTTATCGAGTGGTCCTTTTCACATATGAAAAGGTTCCCTTCGTACATGCTTTCATGTATGCGACATCCGAGGTCCATAGACCCGCATACATCCCCTCATGGGTGTATACATGTCGTCCATATCCAACATCTCCCACTCAAACTTGAGGGGATTGCAAGGAAACATCTTTTCCTTTAGTTCTTCTATTTATCATACCAAGAAATAGACCGTGTGACCGTCATGCGCATAGAGTCCGCTGTTGTGCACTTGTTAGAGATACACAACACTCTTTGGGGTGCAAAGTTGAGTAGATCAACGCATGTTTTACCCTAGATTATTTCTTCACATTTCTTATACTTTATATTCAACAATTGAATCCCATCTGGATTACAATTGGCTGGCCAGCTTTGAATCTCTAAAGTCCAAATGTGAATATGAAATTAATCTTCCTCTTCTTGCGATCCTTTCGATTTTGACTTGACTCGCTTTTCTAACATGTCCCGCCGGACCGAATTTACCATAGTCCATAAGCAACATGCTAAGACAGCGATCACCTAGTCAAATCTAAAGAAACCAATTAGAGTCCATCAGGGTAAGAAGTTAAGACCCATGTGGTCTTTGGGTCTCACATAATAGTAAACACAATTACTATTCTAACCCAATGGTCAAATGCATACGTAGTATGAATACGTATTACAACATTACTCCTTTCCCAGGGAGCGTATGTCTTAATGATGTTGTAAGGATGATGATCAGACACCACAATGTCTGACCTTGAGTCCCTTTTACTACTCAGTGATTTCCTGGACCCACATCCCGCATAAGACAGATAAGATTTCAAAAATCTTCTTAGATCTTTTGTAAGCATCCATATGATGCAGATCTTTCATACGACCATTTTGTTTAAGTCATGACTCTAAATCATCCGTCTGATGATTTTGACTTTAAACAGGTCTCATCTTTATCCTATCCGTCTGATAGAATAAAGGCGGTTGCTCATGTGAGAGAGCCAACCTCAATCTGTCCGACATACTAGAAAACATAGCTGAGATTAAAAGAAAATGTACACAAACATTTTCAAGAAACTCATATGCAATGTCGAAAAGAACTTATTCTTTTATTGAATTTGATCTTTCATAGACATGGGAATATACATTGATACAACTCAACTCTTACGCAATCCTTGAGATGATAAGTGTTTGTAAAACACATCTCTGGGATCGCCTTCGTAAGCGGATCTGCTATTATCTCATGCGTAGATATGTATCTAATGTCTACCTTCTTGTTCTTATCATAGTCTTTTGCAAATTTGTAGCGGATATCAATGTGTTTGGTCTTACAATGGAATTTTGGATCTTTGACATAGGCTATAGATGCTTGACTGTCACTGTATATTGGTACATCATCTGAGTCACTTGCATCAATTAGCTTGTCTAAAAACTTTCTAAGCCAAACAGCTTCTTGGACCGCCATGCTAAATGCTACAAACTCGGCTTCCATAGTTGAAAGTGCGATGCAGGATTGTTTTTTGCTACTCCAGGATATTGCACCAGATCCGAGTAGAAAAACATGTCCTGAGGTGGATCGTCGCTCATCGAGATCACCCGCCCAATCAGCATCAGTGTAGCCTTCGAGCCTCAAGGCATTTCCTTGATAGCATAAAGCATAGTCCACAGTCCCTGTAAGATACCACATTATCCTCTTAACCGCTTTCCAGTGTGTTTGCCCTGGATTGGATTGGTAACGACTTACCATTCCAACGGCAAAACATATGTCTGGTCTTGTACACATCATAGCGTACATAAGACTACCAACTGCACTGGAATATGGAATTTTTTCCATAATTTCCTTTTCCTTTTGGTTCTTTGGACACATCTTCAGACATAAATTATCGCATTTGCTTATTGGAGTATCAATGGACTTACATTCCTGCATATTAAAACGTTCTAGAACCTTCTTTATATAAGTCTCTTGTGAAAGAGAAAGAAGTTTCTTCGAACGATTCCTTGAAATCTTAACTCAAAGGATATATGCAGCTTCTTCCATGTCTTTCATTTCAAATACTGATGAAAGCCAAGCCTTGATATCCATCACAAAGCCCTTGTCATTTCCGGCTATTAAAATGTCATCTACATATAGAGACATAATAACATACTTGCTTTTGATCCTCTTGATATATACACAGTTATCTTCATCAAGCATGGTAAAACCATTTGATAAGAGAACTTCTTGAAATCGTATATACCATTGCCTCGAGGATTATTTAAAACCATATATGGACTTACAAAATTTACAAACCTTATGTTCGTTTCTTTCTTTTACAAACCTTGTTGGTTGTTCCATATAGATCCCATCGTCCAATTCTCCAGTGAGAAAGGCAGTCTTTACATCCATTTGATGTAATTCGAGGTCTAAGCAAGATACCAAAGCCAGAATCAAGCGAATCGAGGTAAAACGAACCACAGGTGAGAAGGTCTCTTCGTAGTCTATCCCTTCATGTTGCGTAAAACCTTTCGCGACAAGGCGAGCTTTATATCTGTCTATAGAGCCATCATCCTTATGCTTGATCTTGAGAACCCATTTGTTCCCAATAGATCTACGTCCTCTGGGTAAGTTAACCAAGTCCCAGTCTTGGTTAATTTTCATGGATTCTAATTCCTCCTTCATTGCTTCCATCCATTTATCTTTTGCAGGGCAAGATACGGCCTGTTTGAAAGTAGCAGGCTCGTCATCTTCTTGTAGTAAAGTCATAAAGGTTTGTGGGAATTCATCCTCAAATCTAAGAGGAGTTAACCTTGTACGACTACTACGTCGTATTTGAGATTCTTCAAGTCCTTGTTGACTCGAATTTGGATCAATTCTAATATCACTCCCACTTGGAATGTGATTAAAATTGCTCCCACTTGGATCATTATTCCCATATGGAATAGGATTCGCATCATTCGTATCATCCATTGGTGAATATTAAAACGTATTTTCGTTTTCACCAAGAATTCTCCCACTCGAATGAGGTAATCCTTCTTGATCATAAATCTCAAATAGAGATAAGTCCTGACTTATCTCGCCCTGTCTTGGAAACTCATTTTCTAAGAATGTAACATCCCTTGACTCAAATTCAATCAGTCCTCCATTGTCTTCCTGCCCAATGAAAACATAACCTTTGGAGTTTTCTGCGTATCGTATAACGATACATTTCCTCCACCTTGGCCCAAGTTTGCCATACTTATGGGTGGAAATATGTGCGTAGGATGCACACCCCCAAGGTTTTAAAATGCTTAAGTCAGGAGACCTTTGGTTACACAACTCATAAGGAGTGGAGCTAACTGATTTCGAGGGTACGCGGTTCAAGATGAAAGCAGCCGTCAATAATGCATCACCCCAAAAGGTGATTGGCAAGTTAGCTTGCGCCATCATTGAACAGACCATTTCCATCAAAGTCCTATTCCTCCTTTCAGCAACACCATTTTGTTGTGGAGTATAAGGCATAGTTATTTGATGAACTATGCCCTTTTCATCACAAAGTTCCTTAAAACTTGCTGATTGATATTCACCGCCTCTATCGGTTCGCAAGACCTTAATCTTGCGATCTAATTGATTTTCCACTAAACTCATATAGTTTTTAAAGCAGGTTAATTCTTCACGTTTATGTGATATCAAATAGATATGTCCGAATCGGGTGAAGTCGTCAATAAAAGTGATGAAGTAGGACTTCCCGTGTCTTGTCTTGACATTCATCGGACCACATATGTCCGAATGGATGAGCTGTAATGGAACCTCGGCCCTTGTGCCGGTTCCAAATGGCTTGCAACAAGATTTCCCTACAAGGCAATGTTCGCAAGTCGACATTTCGACCTTTGAAATATTAGATAGAAGGCCATGTTTGGCAAGTCTATCCATACGTGTTGGTCCAATGTGACCAAGCCTTGCGTACCAACAAATTACATCAGATTCATAAATCGAAGAATTTGTAACAAGGAAATTTTCATTAAAATTCGAGGAATCGTACATCGTATTTAATACAATGAATCCTTTAAAAACATACCCAGAACCAATTATAGAATTATTACAAGACAAATCCACATTACAATTATGAAAGAACCAACTATAACCAAGACCCATTAAGACGCCCACAGATATTATATTCCTTCGAATATCCGGAGCGAAGAGAACATCATGTAGTAAGATAGTGCGGCCGTTGTCCAAGACGAGCTTGCACGTCCCAACGCCTTTCACTTCAACACGTGTGTTGTTTCCTACATATATCCACTTCGTTCCTTGGGGTATCCGATGATACTTCACGAAGGACCGTCTGTCTCTTGCTATGTGGTCGGTGGCACCTGAATCAATTATCCAAAATGGATTAGATTCTACAAGAAATATTGAACTAGAAACACATATGTAACTAGCATTATTACAAGTTACCTTGTCACCTCCATCCGTACAAGAACGGGCATAGTGACCTAACTTGTTGCACTTGAAGCACTTGATCATCTTCAAGTCTTTCTTCTTGTGCCATTTCTTGTTCCCACCCTTCTGTTTGGGTTTCTTGGTAGACACTGGTTGCTTTTGCTGGTCATAAGCAAAATTCGAGTGATGTTTACGTTTCTTTCCTCCGTGTGAGGAACTAGCAACCATGTGCACTTCTGCACTTGACTTGACAGCCGCAAGCCGCTCTTCCTCTAACTCAAGGTGCTTAGAAACATCGCTGAAATTCTTGATGCTCTCATTATGAGTGAGATGCATCTTCATTTGTTCCCATTCGATTGGTAGGGAACGTATGACCGCTTGGATTTGTTGCTCATTAGTGAGCATATGACCTGCATCCTTTAACTCTGAAATAAGATTCACCATGTGTCGTAGATGCATTCCCATGGAATGATCTCGACGCTTTTTGAACGAATCGAATCTTATAGTTAAAGAGCGAAGTTTGGTCACCGATGTGCCACCAAACTTCTCCTCTAGCTTGGACCATATGTCCATAGCTAGGTCATATTCTCGGAAGATTCGCATTATGTCGTCTGCCATACTTGACAGCAACGTTATGCAAGCAATCTTGTTCTTCCGAGACCAAGCATCAAAAGCTTCCTTGTCTCTCCTGTGTTGGGCTGTAGTGCCTAACTCAGGTTCAATCATTATGTTCTTCAGAGTTTCGAGCATGTCTTGCTTCTCTAGAACATATTGTATCTTCATGGACCATAGCTTGTAATTATCGCCGTTGAGTTTTTCACCTTTGTTTAACTCAGCGACGATGTTCTTATCAGCGGAAGACATTTCAGTTTTAAAATGCTGCAAAAGACATAAAACAAGTTTGATCAAAAACATTGCATAAAGTTTTCATTTGATAAGTTACTTTCGAAAAATATTGAAGATGCTGCTCTAGAATCGGAAAGGTCTCTATGATTCCAATCACCATCTAGAACAACTTTCAATATTTCCCCATCACTTTATCAAACAATAGTACTCTTATAGTACTTGCAGCAGAAAAAGCGTTTTTGAAAACGTATTTTGAAAAGGTATTTTGCAGACGTGTTTTGCAGTGGGAGGCAGTGGCCTGCCCCGGCCATTGTCGGGGTCGAGCCGTGGCCGTGCCAAGGCCGGATTCCCCCAAGTAGGGGGTTTTGCCGTATGCAACTGCCGCCGGTCCCGTATGGGCCGGCCATGCAGACCTCCCCCATCCCTTTGGGGTTGTGGCCGAGCCCAAGGCACCTTTGCCCTGGCTGGCCGGCCGGCTGGCCGGCCCTGGCCGATGCCAGGGCCGGCCTTTGCCCTCTGCCAGGGCAGAGGCCAGGGCCGGCCTGGCCCTGGCCAGTGGCCCTGGCCTCTGCCAGGGACGGCCAGGGACGGCCAGGCCCTTGCCGAAGCCAGGGCCGACTGGCCAGGCCCTGGCCGATGCCAGGGCAGGCGCCCTGGCCGATGCCAGGGCGCCCTTGCCCTGGCCGGCCAGGGCCGGCCTGGCCGGCCTCTGGCCCTGGCCGAGGCCAGGGCATCCTCTGCCCTGGTCGGCTAGGGCCGGCCATGGCCCTGGCCGAGGCCAGGGTGGCCTCGGCCAGGTCCTGGCCGATGTTAGGGCCGGCCATGGCCATGGCCGGTCGGTCTTCCCTTGGCCGACCGGCCTTCCCTTTTTGGAGTCCTCCCCCCCTTTCGGGGGGGGGGGGTGTGCATGGTTGTTATTGGCCGAAGCCAACCCCCTCCTCAATGCGGAGGGGGGGGGGGGGTGCATTGCCACCATTACCCGCATGGCCATGGTGATCATGCACCAAAGATCTTCTTCTCCGATGAGAAGTTTTATAACCACCATCTTCTCCGATGAGACACTCGTTCATCGAGAAAGTAGTTATGTTTCAATGGCCGTGTGCCAAAAAAATAACATACCTTCACGACCGCAAACTTCACGCTCCACATGAAGAGAGTTCACATTCCCTATTGAATGGAGACTCAGCATCCATGAAGAGTGCAAGTTTGGCGAGATGAACAGTCAGTTCTTCCCGTCACGGAGAGTTCTTACCATATCTGTAATGACAAAAGACCCTAACGTGAAAAGAACAACTTTTGACGTTCTCTCCGTCACGATGCGCTCCTACCATATCCATAATGGAAGGAAACTCATTCGTGAAAGAGACAACGCGTCATTCATCGGTGAGACCGGAGCGAACCCGTATGGCTCTGATACCAATTTAGGATCCCATCAATCGATGATGGAGGATCGAAAGAGAACTTACGTTAGCGTACGCTGCGCTGTAGTCTCTGAACTTTGCCCTTGGATTCGCCACAACGGTCGGTACTTCGTCACAGAGGATCGAAGTAGCGTTTCACCATCTAAATCTCTACTTGGATGAAGAACTTTTAATGGAAGGGGGAAGAGGAAAAAGATTGCCTTATGCAAACTTATGGCATGAAGGATTAGCCTTAAAAGCCTTACCCTTGGGTCCTATTTATAGGCTTTAGGGGTAGTTATTGTAGGAAATAACCATATATAAGCTTATTATCTTATATTAACACCCTTGCTTATCCTCTTCTTCATGCACTTATCAAGTGCCTTTATGCACTTAAAATGTGACTTTTTCCACTTATCGAGTGGTCCTTTTTACACATGAAAAGGTTCCCTTCGTACATGCTTTCATGTACGCGACATCCGAGATCCATAGACCCTCATACATCCCCTCATGGGTGTATACATGTCGTCCATATCCAACAATCACATCCCTAACCAAAGAGTTGATGTAGCTATCCCTCTCTTGCACACTACACTTAGTGGGAATCCATAAACTCAAGGATCTCCTAGGCAAGGGTTTTGCCTTAGCAAGAGGGGTGGATGTGGCATGCTTAGGTGCAAAAATAAATTTCTTGGCATGCATAAAGTGAGGATTTTTCTTCTTAACAAAAAATGAAGTGTTTTCATTTTTCCTCATCACCTTGTGATTTACATGCTTCTTATTTATGTTATTATTATACAAGAAGGCAAGATGATTCTTCTTAGGTGCATTAGCAATATTTCTTGTATTTTCACCACATGAGGAATTAGAGGTGGGTTTGGGTACCACATTTTGAATATATCCCAAGCCTCCTCTATGGTTTACCAGATGTTGTTTTTCAAGCAAACCGTGGAGTGAATCCCTAGAATAAACAAAGCTTTTGAGCTTTCGAAATTCCTCTTCACATTTCAACGTAAGTTGTTGAATACGAGTTTCTAAGCCAAGGTTTTGAGTAACAAGATTATCATTGGACATACTTAATTCCTTAACTTGAGAGAGAAGTGTGTGTCTCTCACTAGTGTCACAAACATGCATTTCATCATTGTTTATACTAGCAACTTCTAATTCATTCAATCTACTCTTAGCAATCTTATATTTTGCTTTTAATATATTGTAAGAGTTGATGCACTTACTAGCTTCTTCGGAGACCATATCAAAACGATATTCAAGCTCCTCGTATGAGATCTTTTTCTCAATCTCATCATCGTCTTCTTCCTCGCTAGAGCTTGATGATGACTCCTCCCCGATTGCTATAAGGCACAATTCCTCACAGGGGTTTAGCCAAGCTTCTAAATCTTCTTCATTTAAACCAGAGGGGATGGGTGAAGAAACATCATTTGCCACAAAGCACGCGTGAGCTTTCTCCTTGTCATCCTCTTCTTCGTTACTAGATGTATCCTCACTCGAATCATCAAATGTCCCGACAAGCCCCTTCTTGCGATTTTTGGATTTGGACTTCCCTTTCCAATGCTTCTTCCCTTTACCCTTGTAACTCTCTTTGTTAGGCTTGGAAGGGCATTCGGTGGATAGATGACCTTTTCCATTGCAAGTGTAACAAGTAGGAACCTTGTTAGAATTCAAGGTAAACTTTGACAAAGATTTACCTTGCTTGCACTTGAGGAATGCCTTGAATTGTTCGGCAAGATCCTCAATTTCTTCTCCACTAGACTTTTCTTGCTCATCTTCTTCACTAGGAGCTTCTCGATGGAATTTCTTCCTCCATTTGATTGGCTCCTCCTTGGCATGGATTGTAACCCCCTTTAGCTTCTCTGGCTTCTCGGGTGTAGATGGTTGAATCTCCTTCTTGTGTTTAAGATTCACTTCATATGCCATGAGATTTCAAATGCACTCCTCGACGTGTGTGGACATGTCATATGACTCCAAAATTCCGTTGGCCTTTGACTCCCATGAGATGTGAGAGAGTCAAGGATCTTTTCTACACAATCCTATTGGGAAATCATCTTTTCAAGTCCCTCCAACGCGTTCACGATATCTGTGAACCATGTGAACATCTCTAAAACGCTTTCTCCTTCCTGCATCTTAAACATTTCATATTTAGATCTAAACACGGTTTGTTTAGATTTCTTTACCTTAGAAGTCCCTTCATGACATATCTCCAAGGTATGCCAGATCTCATTGGCCATTTTGCACATGGAGATGGGTTGAACTCATTTACTGAGAAGGTGAAATGGAATGCATTCATAGCCCTCGCATTGAATTTGATTGAGTCTTTCTCTGCCTTTGTCCTTGAAGCTGCAGGAGTAGTGGGCTTCTCGAATGGCACCACCGTGATGTCCCATAGGTCTTGACCCTCTATGTAGATCATCATCCTGATCTTCCAACTTGGATAATTGGTTCCGTTGAAGAGCAGGGGTCGAATGGTAGAATGACCTTCTTCATGAGACGCGGATGTAGCGTTGAATTCCATCATTGCAGTATGCTAAAACCTTGCTCTGATACCAATTGTAAGGATCGCCTTACCCTTGCAATACTAACAACAACACACTAGATGGGGTGAATAGTGTAATGGCAATAAATTATCCAATTAAAATTTAACTTGCAAATGCAGAATAATAGATGCAAGAGGAATTAATCAACACAATCAATCCAAACACAAACACACGATATTATCCTGGTTCCCTAAACTTGGGTACATCCAGCCACACCAATATTCACTCTATTTCACAAAAGAGAGGTAAATACAATCTCACAAAGAGATACCTCACCAAGAGGATTTTGCCCTACACAAGGACTCAACCAACCCTACACAAGGGTCAAACTCCCTCCTAGAGAATTACTAACTCCCACTCAGAGAATTAGGGTTAGCCCTTGTAACGACTGGTTTTCATGTATTTGGATTATTTATATTATATATATATGTTTTGGTGGATTTTCTCCTCATGTGTGGTTTTCGTCTCCGTAGCTTTCACTTTCGATCGTTTCGTCGTGTTTTCTTAGCTTCTTCCGTTGATCGTCGATTTCGGAGCAAGTCATTCGTGACGGGCTTCATATCGGTAATATCTTATTGTTAGATCAAGCCTAGGAGTCGTAGGAATCGATCCTGGAGCTTCGCGCTCCATTTCGGAACTATTTGTGCACGTTAGCCGGTACAAGAAGGGGAACCGACCGACTAGATGACGATTTAGTCGGTCGTCAAACCTTCATGGACCGACTAGTGGGCTTTGTAAATTTCTCAGGAGTTACTGTTTATCGTTAGTCGGTCTAAGAACATTTGTCGACCGACTAGGTTGCAAACTAGTCGGTCAGCAATCGTTCTTTAACCGACTAGCTCTAAGATCATTTTGATACCAAGTACTATTCATTCTTAGTCGGTCTAAGAACGTTCATCGACCGACTAGATGAGTAACTAGTCGGTCAGTAGTTGTTCTTTGACCGACTAAATCTAAATCCTATTTTTGTACAGGAGTTACTGTTTGGACTTAGTCGGTCTGCGTTGGTCAACCGACCGACTAGTTCCCAAACTAGTCGGTCAGTGGTTGCTCTTTGACCGACTAATCAGTGTCGAAACCCTAATTTCTGGGCAGCCACCAGGACTTCCTATTTAAACCCCCCAAACGTTTTTCTTTTCTTCTTTCCTTTCTCCTAAGCCTCCTTCCCCAAATCATCATCCATCTAACCCTAGCCTTCCTCCTTCCCCAAATCATCATCCATCTAACCCTAGCCTTCCTCCTTCATCTAGAGCCTCTCTCCCTCTCCATTTTGGCCAATCACCATGCGCTAGGCCATCTCCAACCCCCAAAAATCCCCAAAACCCCATTTCTCTAGATTTTCCCCATCCATTCCAGATCTGAACCCTAGGTTCCCCGGATCGTTTCTTCCGTTGCCGTGCTTGCTCGGCATCGTACTTCCGCTTCCGATACGGTAATAACTCGATCTCTCAATATTCTCATAACCCGTTGTGCTTTTGTGAAACCCTAATAAAACTAGGTTGGATATTGTTCTAATATTATTTTGCCATGGCAGCGATCTCATCGCCGTAGTTAGCTTTTGTGTGACGGCCTCAATGATCGTCATCCTCGGAGCTAGGCAAGTGAAACTTGCCACTTAGGGGTTTGGGCCATGTCGTAGGCCATTTGCTTGTGTAGGCGTAAAAGAGACTAGGCGACGAAATGATACTCGCCTAGGCGTAATTTCAGGAACTAGCTTGATAACGAAGCTAGATCCGTCATTTATCATGTTGCATAACTACCATGTCATGTTTAATTTTAATTAACGGTACACGAATTAATTGTCATCCATGCTATCCATGTTGAATGTCGCATTCGTAGCACACGCTACAATACTTGTGTTTCCTGGCTCGTGTTCCAGAAGCGGGCTACGTGAGTTGGTTGATAGCCAATGCCCGATCTACTTGTTTCCGGCTAGGCACCTGCGTTGCAGGCATAACCCTACACCATACGTGTTAAATACACTTCCTGGCTCGTGTTTCAGAAGCGAGCATTCCGTGTGCGGGGTAATGCCCTGGCTCGATACACGTGGAGGGGTAGAGATAAATGGTCACTTGAGCTTAGGAGTTGGCCCGATCAGCCACTCTAGCCAACAGGCGGAATCTCTGTGCACAACTTGTTTACTTGACGTGTTTACTTGACGTGATCACTTGACGTGAACCACTTGACTTGTACTTGTCCGCGTTCTTCTTGTAAAACTTGTTATCCATGACATACTTGCTACTGCTACTTGTACTTCCCTTTACTTGTCACTTCCATACTATACTTTCCATGTCACGCATCATACTATAACTGTTAGGGTGTTAGTTTACCTTACTTACAGTTTCCTTGCCCAAGTCTTTTAGACTTGCTGACATGTGCCCCTTTACTCTTTTGGGTGACACATGTTAGATCCTGAGCCTGAGTTCATTGTTGAGGACGAGGTGTTTGCGGACGCCGAGCCCGAGCCTGTGTTTGGCGAGGAGTACGTGGACACTGGGGACCAGTCCTAGTGTCTTCGTTGAGCTTTTCCTTTTGTTTTAGACTGCTGTAGTTGTCGGTGCGCAGCACCTATACTTTGTTATGTTGTCCCTTTTGTTGGCCTTGTTCTGGGCCTTTAGACTTTTTAACCTGGTGGCTTTTCTGGATGTTGAACTTAATTTTAATGTTGGACAAATTCTGAGATTTGAGATTTTATTTCTGTCTCTTTTGTGTTATTATTATTGTTCCGTTTGTGGTTACAGGGACCTGCTTATGTTTTATTGACGCTTATCGGGTTTGGGGCTTCACAGCTTCACTCCCGTGCAGACCTTTTCACGTCTCGCCTCCATTTTAGGGAAGCGGGGCGTGACAGGTTTTGTTGGTGGCCCATGCAGGTCCTTCTGTAACTGCGATTATCGGAATGACGATAATAATATTAGAATGTCCAATAAACTAAGTTCGACATCCGAGTCATAATCTATGAGTCTAATCTGCTTCATTTTCTGTGTCATTAGATGGCAGGAAGGCGATTCACCCGTGGTGGAGGTAGTGGTGCACCCCCTCATGACGAGGAGCCTGAGCGGGAACCCACCAATGGAGAGATGATGCGGATGATGCTTCAGATGATGCATGTGCAGCAGGGCATGCTCCTGTAAGTCCAGAATGATCCACTTGCTCGAGCTGGTCGGGCAATCCAGGATGCCCCTCGCTCCGAGCCAGGAGCGAAGCAATTTCGAGAGCTGGGTCCCGCATATTTTGATGGGTCTGAGGGTCCTCTGGCTGCCGATGAGTGGATTCGGAACATTGAGGATAATTTGAAGATGGCCAAGATCACCCCGGCTGGATGGGTTGATTTGGCGAAGAGGCAACTCAAGGATAATGCTCGGAACTGGTGGGATGCGGAAGAGATGATGCTGGTGGAGCGGATAGCTTGGGCTACCTTTAAGTCCAGGTTTGATGAGGAGTTCTTTTCGAAGGCTGCTAGGAAGGAGATGCTGCAGCGCTTTATTGATCTGAAGCAAGGGAGCTTGATGGTGGACCTGTACCACCAAGAGTTCACTAGGCTGAGTCGGTTCGCACCGAAGATGGTGCAGGATGCTGATGAGAGGGCTCAGAGGTTCCTGCAGGGACTTGCTTTGGAGCTTCAGAGTTTTGTGTCTTCATCTGATCTGGACTATTATCAGAAGGTTCTGGTCGCTACGAGGAGGCAGGAGCTGAACCTGAGTCAGAGGAGAGGACATGTTTCTTGTGCTGGGAAGAGGCCTATGGAGCAGGCCAGAGCGGTGGTTAGGCCCGGTTTCAAGCCTAATCAGCCAGCTCAGTTCAAGAGGCCAGGAGGGCCTGTTCAGAAGACTTGCCATTTCTGCGGCAAGATCAGGCATATCAAGGATCAGTGTAGGAGATTCCTGGGCCAGTGTGTTGTCTGTGGAGATCATACCCATACCTTGAAGGATTGTCCGAGGTCGAAGCAGCCTTGGAGGGCACCTGTTGCAGCACAGCCGTTGCAGCAGAGAGCGTCTGTTCTTGCTGGACGTGGAGCAGCTCTTGTTCCAAAGAGGCAGGCTTTTCAGCAGGCTTTTCCGCCGAGGAGGCAGGCTTTTCTGATGACTGCTGTGGAGAGCGAGGCTGTGGATGAGGTTATCGCAGGTAATCCTCAATCTAGCTGTTACATTCCTAGCTAGTTTTGATTGTTAGATTATGGTGTTTGCTTGAACATGATTGTTTGCTAGACTAGGGTTTGATTGTTAAATTGCTTGTTAGGTGTGGTTTTGGTGTGCACATTTCCTGCACGAGTTCTCTTTGACTCTGGTGCATCGATGTGCATTATTTCTCGGAGCTTCGTGGAGAAGCATTCCTTGTCGACGTCCCCTCTTTCCAAGAGTTGGAATATCGTTACAGGGAATGGCGTGGTCTCGGTACATCTTGGTTGCAATTCTTGCTCGTTGGTGGTTTGTGGACATGAGCTTTACGCTGATTTCATTGTCCACGACATCATCAACTTTGATGCGGTCCTTGGGATGGATTGGCTTGCGAGCTTTTATGCTACGATCGACTGTCGGAGGAAGAAGGTGGTGTTCGAGATTCCCGGACATCCAGTATTTGAGTTCAGTCGTGGAAGCAGTTCACTTGGTCCTGTCAGGTTTCGGGCCAGGCCGGTAGAGGTTGTGGCTATGCAGATGGAGCTGGAGAAGCCAGCGGTTGTGCGAGATTTTGATGACGTCTTCCCCGAGGAGATGTCTGGTTTGTCACCTGATCGAGCTCTGGAATTTTCTATTGATCTTGTTCCAGGAGCGCAGCCGATTTCGAAGGTGCCATATCATATGGCACCCGCTGAGTTGGAGGAATTGCGGAAGCAGCTGGATGAGCTTTTGCAGAAGGGTTATGTCAACCCTAGCGTGTCTCCGTGGGGAGCACCGGTGCTGCTGGTGAAGAAGAAGGATGGTTCGCGTCGCATGTGCGTGGACTATCGGGAGTTGAATGCAGTAACCATTAAGAATAAATACCCGTTGCCTCGCATCGATGATATTTTTGATCAGCTTGGAGGTTCGAGGGTGTTTTCGAAGTTGGATCTGAGGAGTGGTTATCATCAGTTGAAAGTGAAGAAGGATGATGTTCCGAAGACAGCATTCAGGACGAAGTATGGACACTACGAGTTTGTGGTTATGCCTTTCGGTGTAACCAATGCACCCGCAGTTTTCATGAATCTGATGAACCTGATTTTCTACGACTTTTTGGATAAGTTTGTCGTTATCTTTATTGACGACATTCTAATCTATTCAAAGTCGGAGGAAGAGCATGCCTCGCACTTGAGGACAGTGTTGGAGATTTTGAGGAAGCATCGGTTGTATGCTAAGTTTTCGAAGTGCGAGTTTTGGCTGGACAGAGTTGCTTTTCTCGGGCATGTGGTGACTGGAGATGGTATTTAAGTGGATCCCGAGAAGATCAGGGCCATCAGAGAGTGGCCTGTTCCGCGGTCAGCGTCTGAGATCCGGAGTTTCCTTGGACTGGCTGGTTACTATCGGCGTTTCATTAAGGACTTTTCCCGTATTGCTGAGCCGATTACCAGATTGACGCGAAAGGATGTACCTTTTGTTTAGTCGGGTGATTGTGAGAATGCTTTTGGTGTTCTGAGGGAGAGATTGACGACTGCCCCTATTCTTGTTGTGCCTGAACGCAGCTGTGGATTTGAGATCTTTTGCGATGCTTCTGGCAAGGGTCTCGGTTGTGTGTTGCATCAGCACGGGCATGTTGTGGCTTATGCTTCGCGTCAGCTCAAGGTTCATGAGAAGAATTACCCGAAGCACGATTTGGAGTTAGCTGCTGTTGTGTTTGCGCTCAAGATTTGGAGGCACTTCCTGCTGAGTGAGAAAATGAAGATTTTCACCGATCACAAAAGCTTGAAGTATATTTTCACTCAGAAGGAGCTCAACATGTGACAGCGTCGATGGTTGGAGCTCATGACGGATTATGAGATCGATTTGCAGTATCACCCTGGCAAGGTGAATGTGGTTCCTGAAGCGCTGAGTAGGCTTCCAGCGGTGATGATTTTGAATTCGCAGTGGAGATTGCAGCATGATTTTTGCGAGTCTGGTGTGGAGATTGTTCTTCCTGGAGAGGCTTCTTCGTTGATGTGTATGCAGATACAGTCGACGATTGTGGATCGGGTCAAGGCTGGCCAGGCTGAGGATCCGAAGCTGGTGAAGATTCGGGAGCAGGTGGAAGCCGGTCTGCGGACTGATTTTTTGATTCATGAGGATGGCTCGCTGAGGTTTGGAGCTAGGTTGTGTGTGCCAGCTGCGGATATTAGAGAGGAGTTGATGGTGGAGGCACACAGTTCGCCGTATTCTGTGCATCCTGGTGGGACCAAGATGTACAAGGATCTTCGTCTGAACTTTTGGTGGCATGGTATGAAGAGGAGTGTGGCTCGGAGTGTAGCCAAGTGCTTGGTTTGCCAGCAAGTGAAGGTAGAGCATCAGCGTACTGCAGGATTGCTACAACCGATTCCGATTCCGAAGTGGAAATGGCAACACATCACTATAGATTTCGTGACTGGACTACCTCAGAGTCCGAAGCAGAATGACGTGATTTGGGTGATCGTAGATCGATTGACCAAATCCGCGCACTTTATTCTATTCCGAGTGGGACAGTCCACTGAGGCGCTAGCGAGGAGATATATGGAGGTAAATTCTTTTACTCTCCGTTTTTATTTCCTTTTCCTAGTTTAGATAGTGATGTAACGTGAATCATGCAGGAGGTCGTACGACTTCACGGAGTTCCTGTGAGTATCGTGTCGAATAGAGACACGAGGTTCACATCTCAGTTCTGGCAGAGTTTACAGAAGAGTTTGGGTACGCGTCTGAGTTTCAGCACGGCGTACCATCCGCAGACGGATGGCCAGTCCGAGAGGACGATTCAGATCTTGGAGGACATGCCGAGGGCGTGCATGTTGGATTTCAAGGGTTCGTGGGAGGACCATCTACATCTGGTAGAGTTTTCTTACAACAACAGTTTCCAGGCGAGTATTGGCATGTCGCCTTTCGCCGCTCTTTATGGGAGGAAATGTCGATCGCTATTGAGTTGGGATGACGTTGGTGATCGGGAGCTGTTGGGACCTGAGATGATCGTGGAGGCCGTGGATGTTGTCAGGAACATTCGGGAGAGGTTGAGGATTGCTCAGGACCATTTTAAGCATTGGGCGGATGCTAAATGCCGTCCTTTGGAGTTTCAGCCGGGCGACCATGTGTTCTTGAAGATTTCCCCGAATCGTTGTGTGATTCGCTTTGGGAAGCAAGGGAAGTTGAGCCCGCGATACATTGGACCGTTTGACATTCTGGAGAAAGTTGGCGAGGTAGCCTACCGTTTAGCCTTGCCACCATCTTTGGAGGGAGTTCACAATGTTTTCCATGTGTCGCAGCTTCATCGATACATTAGCGATCCATCTCATGCGGTGGATTTCTCGGAGATTACCGTTCGCCCTGATATGACGTATGACCAGCAGCCAGTGCAGATTCTGGACAGGCGTCAGAAGTCACTTCGGAACAAGGTTGTCAATCTTGTGAGGGTGATGTGGCGACACGGCTTGCCTGGAGAGTCTACTTGGAAGAATGAGGATGGGATGCGAGAGCGTTTTCCACTTTTGTTCCCGGACACGTGAGTGTTGGGAAATTCCGAGGACGGAATTTTTCTTAAGTTGGGGAGGATGTAACGACTGGTTTTCATGTATTTGGATTATTTATATTATATATATATATATGTTTTGGAGGATTTTCTCCTCATGTGTGGTTTTCGTCTCCGTAGCTTTCACTTTCGATCGTTTCGTCGTGTTTTCTTAGCTTCTTCCGTTGATCGTCGATTTCGGAGCAAGTCATTCGTGACAGGCTTCATATCGGTCATATCTTATTGTTAGATCAAGCCTAGGAGTCGTGGGAATCGATCCCGGAGCTTCGCGCTCCATTTCGGAACTATTTGTGCACGTTAGCCGGTACAAGAAGGGGAACCGACCGACTAGATGACGATTTAGTCGGTCGGCAAACCTTCATGGACCGACTAGTGGGCTTTGTAAATTTCTCAGGAGTTACTGTTTATCGTTAGTCGGTCTAAGAACATTTGTCGACCGACTATGTTGTAAACTAGTCGGTCAGCAATCGTTCTTTAACCGACTAGCTCTAAGATCATTTTGATACCAAGTACTATTCATTCTTAGTCGGTCTAAGAACGTTCATCGACCGACTAGATGAGTAACTAGTCGGTCAGTAGTTGTTCTTTGACCGACTAAATCTAAATCCTATTTTTGTACAGGAGTTACTGTTTGGACTTAGTCGGTCTGCGTTGGTCAACCGACCGACTAGTTCCCAAACTAGTCGGTCAGTGGTTGCTCTTTGACCGACTAATCAGTGTCGAAACCCTAATTTCTGGGCAGCCGCCAGCACTTCCTATTTAAACCCCCCAAACGTTTTTCTTTTCTTCTTTCCTTTCTCCTAAGCCTCCTTCCCCAAATCATCATCCATCTAACCCTAGCCTTCCTCCTTCCCCAAATCATCATCCATCTAACCCTAGCCTTCCTCCTTCATCTAGAGCCTCTCCCCCTCTCCATTTTGGACAATCACCATGCGCTAGGCCATCTCCAACCCCCAAAAATCCCCAAAACCCCATTTCTCTAGATTTTCCCCATCCATTCCAGATCTGAACCCTAGGTTCCCCGGATCGTTTCTTTCGTTGCCGTGCTTGCTCGGCATTGTACTTCCGCTTCCGATACGGTAATAACTCGATCTCTCAATATTCTCATAACCCGTTGTGCTTTTGTGAAACCCTAATAAAACGAGGTTGGATATTGTTCTAATATTGTTTTTCCATGGCAGCGATCTCATCGCCGTAGTTAGCTTTTGTGTGACGGCCTCGTTGATCGTCATCCTCGGAGCTAGGCAAGTGAAACTTGCCACTTAGGGTTTTGGGCCATGTCTTAGGCCATTTGCTTGTGTAGGCGTAAAAGAGACTAGGCGACGAAATGATACTCGCCTAGGCGCAATTTCTGGAACAGCTTGATAACGAAGCTAGATCCGTCATTTATCATGTTGCATAACTACCATGTCATGTTTAATTTTAATTAACGGTACACGAATTAATTGTCATCCATGCTATCCATGTTGAATGTCACATTCGTAGCACACGCTACAATACTTGTGTTTCCTGGCTCGTGTTCCAGAAGCGGGCTACGTGAGTTGGTTGATAGCCAATACCCGATCTACTTGTTTCCGGCTAGGCACCTGCATTGCAGGCATAACCCTACACCATACGTGTTAAATACACTTCCTGGCTCGTGTTTCAGAAGCGAGCATTCCGTGTGCAGGGTAATGCCCTGGCTCGATACACGTGGAGGGGTAGAGATAAATGGTCACTTGAGCTTAGGAGTTGGCCCGATCAGCCACTCTAGCCAACAGGCGGAATCTCTGTGCACAACTTGTTTACTTGACGTGTTTACTTGACGTGATCACTTGACGTGAACCACTTGACTTGTACTTGTCCACGTTCTACTTGTAAAACTTGTTATCCATGACATACTTGCTACTGCTACTTGTACTTCCCTTTACTTGTCACTTCCATACTATACTTTCCATGTCACGCATCAGACTATAACTGTTAGGGTGTTAGTTTACCTTACTTACAGTTTCCTTGCCTAAGTCTTTTAGACTTGCTGACATGTGCCCCTTTACTCTTTTGGGTGACACATGTTAGATCCTGAGCCTGAGTTCATTGTTGAGGACGAGGTGTTTGCGGACGCCGAGCCCGAGCCTGTGTTTGGCGAGGAGTACGTGGACACTGGGGACCAGTCCTAGTGTCTTCGTTGAGCTTTTCCTTTTGTTTTAGACTGCTGTAGTTGTCGGTGCGCAGCACCTATACTTTGTTATGTTGTCCCTTTTGTTGGCCTTGTTCTGGGCCTTTAGACTTTTTAGCCTGGTGGCTTTTCTGGATGTTGAACTTAATTTTAATGTTGGACAAATTCTGAGATTTGAGATTTTATTTCTGTCTCTCTTGTGTTATTATTGTTGTTCCGTTTGTGGTTACATGGACCTGCTTATGTTTTATTGACGCTTATCGGGTTTGGGGCTTCACAGCTTCACTCCAGTGCAGACCTTTTCACGTCTCGCCTCCATTTTAGGGAAGCGGGGCGTGACAGGTTTTGTTGGTGACCCATGCAGGTCCTTCTGTAACTGCGATTATCGGAATGACGATAATAATATTAGAATGTCCAATAAGCTAAGTTCGACATCCGAGTCATAATCTATGAGTCTAATCTGCTTCATTTTCTGTGTCATTAGATGGCACGAAGGCGATTCACTCGTGGTGGAGGTAGTGGTGCGCCCCCTCATGACGAGGAGCCTTAGCGGGAACCCACCAATGGAGAGATGATGCGGATGATGCTTCAGATGATGCATGTGCAGCAGGGCATGCTCCTGTAAGTCCAGAATGATCCACTTGCTCGAGCTGGTCGGGCAATCCAGGATGCCCCTCGCTCCGAGCCGGGAGCGAAGCAATTTCGGGAGCTGGGTCCCGCATATTTTGATGGGTCTGAGGGTCCTCTGGCTGTCGATGAGTGGATTCGGAACATTGAGGATAATTTGAAGATGGCCAAGATCACCCCGGCTGGATGGGTTGATTTGGCGAAGAGGCAACTCAAGGATAATGCTCGGAACTGGTGGGATGCGGAAGAGATGATGCTGGTGGAGCGGATAGCTTGGGCTACCTTTAAGTCCAGGTTTGATGAGGAGTTCTTTTCGAAGGCTGCTAGGAAGGAGATGCTGCAGCGCTTTATTGATCTGAAGCAAGGGAGCTTGATGGTTGACCTGTACCACAAAGAGTTCACTAGGCTAAGTCGGTTCGCACCGAAGATGGTGCAGGATGCTGATGAGAGGGCTCAGAGGTTCCTGCAGGGACTTGCTTTGGAGCTTCAGAGTTTTGTGTCTTCCTCTGATCTGGACTCTTATCAGAAGGTTCTGGTCGCTACGAGGAGGCATGAGTTGAACCTGAGTCAGAGGAGAGGACATGTTTCTTGTGCTGGGAAGAGGCTTATGGAGCAGGCCAGAGCGGTGGTTAGGCCTGGTTTCAAGCCTAATCAGCCAGCTCAGTTCAAGAGGCCAGGAGGGCCTGTTCAGAAGACTTGCCATTTCTGCGGCAAGATCAGGCATATCAAGGATCAGTGTAGGAGATTCCTGGGCCAGTGTGTTGTCTGTGGAGATCATACCCATACCATGAAGGATTGTCCGAGGTCGAAGCAGCCTTGGAGGGCACCTGTTGCAGCACAGCCGTTGCAGCAGAGAGCGTCTGTTCCTGCTGGACGTGGAGCAGCTCTTGTTCCAAAGAGGCAGGCTTTTCAGCAGGCTTTTCCGCCGAGGAGGCAGGCTTTTCTGATGACTGCTGTGGAGAGCGAGGCTGTGGATGAGGTTATCGCAGGTAATCCTCAATCTAGCTGTTACATTCCTAGCTAGTTTTGATTGTTAGATTATGGTGTTTGCTTGAACATGATTGTTTGCTAGACTAGGGTTTGATTGTTAAATTGCTTGTTAGGTGTGGTTTTGGTGTGCACATTTCCTGCACGAGTTCTCTTTGACTCTGGTGCATCGATGTGCATTATTTCTCGGAGCTTCGTGGAGAAGCATTCCTTGTCGACGTCCCCTCTTTCCAAGAGTTGGAATATCGTTACAGGGAATGGCGTGGTCTCGGTACATCTTGGTTGCAATTCTTGCTCGTTGGTGGTTTGTGGACATGAGCTTTACGCTGATTTCATTGTCCACGACATCATCAACTTTGATGCGGTCCTTGGGATGGATTGGCTTGCGAGCTTCTATGCTACGATCGACTGTCGGAGGAAGAAGGTGGTGTTCGAGATTCCCGGACATCCAGTATTTGAGTTCAGTCGTGGAAGCAGTTCGCTTGGTCCTGTCAGGTTTCGGGCCAGGCCGGTAGAGGTTGTGGCTATGCAGATGGAGCTGGAGAGGCCAGCAGTTGTGCGAGATTTTGATGACGTCTTCCCCGAGGAGATGTCTGGTTTGTCACCTGATCGAGCTCTGGAATTTTCTATTGATCTTGTTCCAGGAGCGCAGCCGATTTCGAAGGCGCCATATCATATGGCACCCGCTGAGTTGGAGGAATTGCGGAAGCAGCTGGATGAGCTTTTGCAGAAGGGTTATGTCAACCCTAGCGTGTCTCCGTGGGGAGCACCGGTGCTGCTGGTGAAGAAGAAGGATGGTTCGCGTCGCATGTGCGTGGACTATCGGGAGTTGAATGCAGTAACCATTAAGAATAAATACCCGTTGCCTCGCATCGATGATATTTTTGATCAGCTTGGAGGTTTGAGGGTGTTTTCGAAGTTGGATCTGAGGAGTGGTTATCATCAGTTGAAGGTGAAGAAGGATGATGTTCCGAAGACAGCATTCAGGACAAAGTATGGACACTACGAGTTTGTGGTTATGCCTTTCGGTGTAACCAATGCACCCGCAGTTTTCATGAATCTGATGAACCTGATTTTCTACGACTTTTTGGATAAGTTTGTCGTTATCTTTATTGACGACATTCTAATCTATTCAAAGTCGGAGGAAGAGCATGCCTCGCACTTGAGGACAGTGTTGGAGATTTTGAGGAAGCATCGGTTGTATGCTAAGTTTTCCAAGTGCGAGTTTTGGCTGGACAGAGTTGCTTTTCTCGGGCATGTGGTGACTGGAGATGGTATTTAAGTGGATCCCGAGAAGATCAGGGCCATCAGAGAGTGGCCTGTTCCGCGGTCAGTGTCTGAGATCCGGAGTTTCCTTGGACTGGCTGGTTACTATCGGCGTTTCATTAAGGACTTTTCCCGTATTGTTGAGCCGATTACCAGATTGACGCGGAAGGATGTACCTTTTGTTTGGTCGGGTGATTGTGAGAATGCTTTTGGTGTTCTGAGGGAGAGATTGACGACTGCCCCTATTCTTGTTGTGCCTGATCGCAGCGGTGGATTTGAGATCTTTTGCGATGCTTCTGGCAAGGGTCTCGGTTGTGTGTTGCATCAGCACGGGCATGTTGTGGCTTATGCTTCGCGTCAGCTCAAGGTTCATGAGAAGAATTACCCGACGCACGATTTGGAGTTAGCTGCTGTTGTGTTTGCGCTCAAGTTTTGGAGGCACTTCCTGCTGAGTGAGAAAATGAAGATTTTCACCGATCACAAAAGCTTGAAGTATATTTTCACTCAGAAGGAGCTCAATATGCGACAACGTCGATGGTTGGAGCTCATGACGGATTATGAGATCGATTTGCAGTATCACCCTGGCAAGGTGAATGTGGTTCCTGAAGCGCTGAGTAGGCTTCCAGCGGTGATGATTTTGAATTCGCAGTGGAGATTGCAGCATGATTTTTGCGAGTCTGGTGTGGAGATTGTTCTTCCTGGAGAGGCTTCTTCGTTGATGTGTATGCAGATACAGTCGACGATTGTGGATCGGGTCAAGGCTGGCCAGGCTGAGGATCCGAAGCTGGTGAAGATTCGGGAGCAGGTAGAAGCCGGTCTGCGGACTGACTTTTTGATTCATGAGGATGGCTCGCTGAGGTTTGGAGCTAGGTTGTGTGTGCCAGCTGCGAATATTAGAGAGGAGTTGATGGTGGAGGCACACAGTTCGCCGTATTCTGTGCATCCTGGTGGGACCAAGATGTACAAGGATCTTCGTCTGAACTTTTGGTGGCATGGTATGAAGAGGAGTGTGGCTCGGAGTGTAGCCAAGTGCTTGGTTTGCCAGCAAGTGAAGGTAGAGCATCAGCGTACGGCAGGATTGCTACAACCGCTTTCGATTCCGGAGTGGAAATGGCAACACATCACTATAGATTTCGTGACTGGACTACCTCGGAGTCCGAAGCAGAATGACGTGATTTGGGTGATCGTAGATCGATTGACCAAATCCACGCACTTTATTCCATTCCGAGTGGGACAGTCCACTGAGGCGCTAGCGAGGAGATATATGGAGGTAAATTCTTTTACTCTCCGTTTTTATTTCCTTTTCCTAGTTTAGATAGTGATGTAACGTGAATCGTGCAGGAGGTCGTACGACTTCACGGAGTTCCCGTGAGTATCGTGTCGAACAGAGACAAGAGGTTCACATCTCAGTTCTGGCAGAGTTTGCAGAAGAGTTTGGGTACGCGTCTGAGTTTCAGCACGGCGTACCATCCGCAGACGGATGGCCAGTCCGAGAGGACGATTCAGATCTTGGAGGACATGCCGAGGGCGTGCATGTTGGATTTCAAGGGTTCGTGGGAGGACCATCTACATCTGGTAGAGTTTTCTTACAACAACAGTTTCCAGGCAAGTATTGGCATGGCGCCTTTCGCCGCTCTTTATGGGAGGAAATGTTGATCGCCATTGGGTTGGGATGACGTTGGTGATCAGGAGCTGTTGGGACCTGAGATGATCGTGGAGGCCGTGGATGTTGTCAGGAACATTCAGGAGAGGTTGAGGATTGCTCAGGACCATTTTAAGCATTGGGCAGATGCTAAATGCCATCCTTTGGAGTTTCAGCCGGGCGACCATGTGTTCTTGAAGATTTCCCCGAATCGTGGTGTGATTCGCTTTGGGAAGCAAGGGAAGTTGAGCCCACGATACATTGGACCATTTGACATTCTGGAGAAAGTTGGCGAGGTAGCCTACCGCTTAGCCTTGCCGCCATCTTTGGAGGGAGTTCACAATGTTTTCCATGTGTCGCAGCTTCGTCGATACATTAGCGATCCATCTCATGCTGTGGATTTCTCGGAGATTACCGTTCGCCCTGATAAGACGTATGACCAGCAGCCAGTGCAGATTCTGGACAGGCGTCAGAAGTCACTTCAGAACAAGGTTCTCAATCTTGTGAGGGTGATGTGGCGACATGGCTCGCCTGGAGAGTCTACTTGGAAGAATGAGAATGGGAAGCGAGAGCGTTTTCCATTTTTGTTCCCGGACACGTGAGTGTTGGGAAATTCCGAGGACGGAATTTTTCTTAAGTTGGGGAGGATGTAACGACTGGTTTTCATGTATTTGGATTATTTATATTATATATATATATGTTTTGGTGGATTTTCTCCTTATGTGTGGTTTTCGTCTCCGTAGCTTTCACTTTCGATCGTTTCGTCGTGTTTTCTTAGCTTCTTCCGTTGATCGTCGATTTCGGAGCAAGTCATTCGTGACGGGCTTCATATCGGTCATATCTTATTGTTAGATCAAGCCTAGGAGTCGTAGGAATCGATCCCGGAGCTTCGCGCTCCATTTCAGAACTATTTGTGCACGTTAGCCGGTACAAGAAGGAGAACCGACCGACTAGATGACGATTTAGTCGGTCGGCAAACCTTCATGGACCGACTAGTGGGCTTTGTAAATTTCTCAGGAGTTACTGTTTATCGTTAGTCGGTCTAAGAACATTTGTCGACCGACTAGGTTGCAAACTAGTCGGTCAGCAATCGTTCTTTAACCGACTAGCTCTAAGATCATTTTGATACCAAGTACTATTCATTCTTAGTCGGTCTAAGAACGTTCATCGACCGACTAGATGAGAAACTAGTCGGTCAGTAGTTGTTCTTTGACCGACTAAATCTAAATCCTATTTTTGTACAGGAGTTACTGTTTGGACTTAGTCGGTCTGCGTTGGTCAACCGACCGACTAGTTCCCAAACTAGTCGGTCAGTGGTTGCTCTTTGACCGACTAATCAGTGTCGAAACCCTAATTTCTGGGCAGCCACCAGCACTTCCTATTTAAACCCCCCAAACGTTTTTCTTTTCTTTTTTCCTTTCTCCTGAGCCTCCTTCTTCCCTAAATCATCATCCATCTAACCCTAGCCTTCCTCCTTCCCCAAATCATCATCCATCTAACCCTAGCCTTCCTCCTTCATCTAGAGCCTCTCCCCCTCTCCATTTTGGCCAATCACCATGCGCTAGGCCATCTCCAACCCCCAAAAATCCACAAAACCCCATTTCTCCAGATTTTCCCCATCCATTCCAGATCTGAACCCTAGGTTCCCCGGATTGTTTCTTCCGTTGCCGTGGTTGCTCGGCATCGTACTTCCGCTTCCGATACGGTAATAACTCGATCTCTCAATATTCTCATAACCCGTTGTGCTTTTGTGAAACCCTAATAAAACTAGGATGGACGTTGTTCTAATATTGTTTTGCCATGGCAACGATCTCATCGCCGTAGTTAGCTTTTGTGTGACGGCCTCGTTGATCGTCATCCTCGGAGCAAGGCAAGTGAAACTTGCCACTTAGGGTTTTGGGCCATGTCGTAGGCCATTTGCTTGTGTAGGCGTAAAAGAGACTAGGCGACGAAATGATACTCGCCTAGGCGCAATTTCAGGAATTAGCTTGACAACGAAGCTAGATCTGTCATTTATCATGTTGCATAACTACCATGTCATGTTTAATTTTAATTAACGGTACACGAATTAATTGTCATCCATGTTATCCATGTTGAATGTCTCATTCGTAGCACACGCTACAATACTTGTGTTTCCTGGCTCGTGTTCCAGAAGCGGTCTATGTGAGTTGGTTGATAGCCAATGCCCGATCTACTTGTTTCCGGCTAGGCACCTGCATTGCAGGCATAACCCTATGCCTTACGTGTTAAATACACTTCATGTCTCGTGTTTCAGAAGCGAGCATTCCGTGTGCAGGGTAATGCCCTGGGTCGATACACGTGGAGGGGTAGAGATAAACGGTCACTTGAGCTTAGGAGTTGTCCCGATCAGCCACTCTAGCCAACAGGCGGAATCTCTGTGCACAACTTGTTTACTTGACGTGTTTACTTGACGTGATCACTTGACGTGAACCACTTGACTTGTACTTGTCCGCATTCTACTTGTAAAACTTGTTATCCATGACATACTTGCTACTGCTACTTGTACTTCCCTTTACTTGTCACTTCCATACTATACTTTCCATGTCACGCATCATACTATAACTGCTAGGGTGTTAGTTTACCTTACTTACAGTTTCCTTGCCCAAGTCTTTTAGACTTGCTGACATGTGCCCCTTTACTCTTTTGGGTGACACATGTTAGATCCTGAGCCTGAGTTCATTGTTGAGGACGAGGTGTTTGCGGACGCCGAGCCCGAGCCTGTGTTTGGCGAGGAGTACGTGGACACTGGGGACCAGTCCTAGTGTCTTCGTTGAGCTTTTCCTTTTGTTTTAGACTGCTGTAGTTGTCGGTGCGCGTCACCTATACTTTGTTATGTTGTCCCTTTTGTTGGCCTTGTTCTGGGCCTTTAGACTTTTTAGCCTGGTGGCTTTTCTGGATGTTGAACTTAATTTTAATGTTGGACAAATTCTGAGATTTGAGATTTTATTTCTGTCTCTCTTGTGTTATTATTGTTGTTCCGTTTGTGGTTACAGGGACCTGCTTATGTTTTATTGACGCTTATCGGGTTTGGGGCTTCACAGCTTCACTCCCGTACGGACCTTTTCACGTCTCGCCTCCATTTTAGGGAAGCGGGGCGTGACAGCCCTACTCTAGGACACCAAACTCCCACAAAGAGAGTTACTCCCACAAAGTGAGTTATTCTCACTAAGAGACTATCATATTCCCACTAAGTGAAATACTCCCACAAAGAGAGAGACTAATTCTCGCAAAGAGAATTAGTGTAACAAAGAAATACCATGTAAAACAAATTCTCTGCCTTGAGATGTACTTATTCATAAATAAATGCAAGGCATGGAGGATCTCCAAGTGTTGAGATTTGCTTGAAAGCACTTGGATGACTTCCCTTGAGCTTGATTTCAATGCATGAAGAGGAGAATGATTTCTAAGAGGGAAATGAGAGAGTTTGAGAGTGGCTTATTTAATCTCTAAGGATTTTCAATTGCATCAAGAAGAACTAATGAACTCAGCCCTCTCATATAAATAGGAACCCTATAGGAACTCTCAAAAGCCAAGAAAAAAGCCAAAAAAGCTGCAGCGGCTAGATTTTGGGCTGAAACGTCACAGACAGTCGACTAATGAACAAATGACAATCGACTGTCCAACGGCTAGAAAATACCCAATGGCTATAATCTGAGCCACGACAGTCGACTGATGAAGTCGATATAGTCGACTGGACACGTGCCTGTTAAACCTTCAGCAGGCGACTACTACAGGAGATGGAATAAAACAGAGAGTTGCACTCTTTCTCCCAAAAACATACAGGCGACTGAAGACAAGAATACAGTCGACTGTAAAATTGACAGGCGACTGTAAATCCTTCATCAGTCGACTGCTGCTGGAGATGGAGAAAACAGAGAGATGCAATATATGCACTTACGCCTTTCAGACGACTGTTGACCATTTCACAGGCGACTGTAAATATACAAGCGACTGTAAATTGAACATCAGACAACTGATGCGAAAATCTCAAGTAGAGTCAATAAAAGGTTGACTTGAGCAGAACACCACAGTCGACTGTAGAAGGCTCGACAGGCGACTGGAATCACCTAGTCGAATGTAAAACCTTCAGCAGGCCACTGTAGAAAAGCCAAAGACTCCAAATGAGTCTTTGGGCAAGATGAACCTATTGGGTTGGATTCTATGATAATCCAAAGGCTCTCTAAGATGGTTAAAAGCATATGCATGAATGTGTTGACCATCTATCAAGGCATTACATTAAATGTAACGACTGCTTTTCATGTATCTGGATTTAATATAATATAATATATGTTTTGGTGGATTTTCTCCCCATGCGTGGTTTTCTTCTCCGTAGTTTTCATTTTCGATCGATTCGTCGTATTTTCTCATTTCTTCCTTAGGATCGTCGATTTCGAAGTATGTCACTCGTGACGGACTTCATAGCGGTCATATCTAACTATTATATCAAGCCTAGGAGTCTTAGGAATCGATCCCGGGGCCCCGCGCTCCATATCGGAACTTTTTGTGCTCATTAGCCGGTATAAGAAGGGGCACCGACCGACTAGATGACGATCCAGTCGGTCGGCAGTCCTTCTTGGACCGACTAGTGGGCTATCTAAATTTCTTAGGGAGCTACTGTTTATCGTTAGTCGGTCTAAGAAGGTTGGTTGACCGACTAGGTTGCAAACTAGTCGGTCGGCAATGCTTCTTGAACCGACTAACTCATCATTTTATTTTTGGTATCATAATGTTCACTCTTAGTCGGTCTAAGAACGTTCATCGACCGACTAGATGCTAAACTAGCCGGTCAGTATTTGTTCATGGACCGACTAACTCTAAATCCTATTTTCGTTCAGGAGTTACTGTTTACACTTAGTCGGTCTGCGTTGGTCGACCGACCGACTAGTTGCCAAACTAGTCGGTCAGTGGTTGCTCTTTGACCGACTAACCAGTGTTGAAACCCTAATTTCTGGGCAGCCGCCAGCCTAGCCTATTTAAACCCAACCCAAACGTTTTCTTCTTCCTCAACACGACCCAAAACCCTAAAATCTTCCCCCTTGAGCCCCCATCTTCCTCCAAGCTTCAATCCTTCATTCCAAGCCTTAAATCCATCATCCAATCCATCCATTCACTCTATCTACCTCTCATCTTCCCCAAAATCTCACCAAATCCATCAAAATCCCTAATCCCCCAAAACCCTAGTTTCCCCAAACTTCTCCATTTGCTTCCAGATCTGATCCTAGGGTTCTCTGGAGTGTTTCTTCCGCCTCCTCTTGGTAAGAAATCGATCTACCGTTGTTTTCATAACCTATTTATATTTTTATGAAACCCTAATAAGATTTCATGTTGTTTGTTGAATGTTCCCCCAAAACAGCGATTTCCCCGTAGATTAGCATCCGTGTGACGAAGTGGTCGTCATCCCCAGTGCTAGGCAAGTGAAACTTGCCACTTAGGGTTTAGGCCATGTTTTAGGCCATTTGCTTGTTGTAGGCGTAAAAGAGGCTAGGCGACGAAATGATACTCGCCTAGGCGCAAATTGGGGAACTAGCTTGACAACGAAGCTAGTTCCGACATTTAGCATGTTGCACAATTACCATGTCATGTTTACTTTCCATTAACGGTACGCAAATTAAATGTCATGTCATTGCATTGTTTTGGTGATCCCGTGATTGCGTAGCGTCGCTACACTACTTGCGTTCCTGGCTCGTGACCAGAAGCGAGCATAATGAGTTGCTAACCCCAACGCTCGATATATTGAATTGTGAACTAAGAAACAAGCTCCCGTGCGGGGCAACCCTGGCTCACTTGCTGGGCTCATGTTCAGGGACCCTGGCTTGTTTAGTGCGGGATGGGGTAAGGGTTAAGCGGCCAGGCAACTGGGGGTCTGTTTGATCAACAACTGCAGTTGTAAGGCGTAAACTCTTTGGGGTGGGGTAGTGTTTAGTGCCGATCGGTCTGAATGTTGTACCATTCAGCGAAGGGCGTAAACATCTACAAAACAACCGTGAAATGTGAATTGTGTTTAGTGCCGATCGGTCTGAATGTTGTACCATTCAGCGAAGGGCGTAAACACTTGCAAACAATGTGAATTGATTGAGATTGATAGTAGCGTGGCTACTCTTGTCTTGTCTTGTCTTGTCCCGATAATTGTTCTCTTGTACAAATTGTCTTGCCATGTTTTAAATTGTGCACTTATGTTATAACTGCCATGTCATGCATACTAAACTGCTAGGTTGCTAGTTGCCTTACTTTCAGTTTCCTTGCCCAAGTCTTTAGACTTGCTGACATGTGCCCCTTTACTCTTTTGGGTGACACATGTTAGATCCCGAGCCTGAGTACCTTGTTGAGGACGAGGTGTTTGCTGACGCCGAGCCCGAGCCCGTGTTTGACGGGGAGTACGTGGACACTGGGGACCAGTCCTAGTGTCTTCGTGTGTTTTACTTTTGTTAGACAGTTGTTTTGTTATCGGTGCGTAGCACCTATACTTATTTATGTCTTTGCTTTTGTTGGCCTTGTTCTGGGCCTTGGACTCTTTTCTTTTAGCCTGGTGGCTTTTTTGGATGTTGGACTTATTTTCATGTTGGACAATTATGAGATGTGAGATTTTATTTCAGTCTCTCCTTGTGTTATTATTGTTATTCTGTTGTGGTTACAGGGACCTGCTTATGTATTATTGACGCTTATCGGGTTTGGGGCTTCACAGCTCCACTCCCGTGCGGACCTTTTCACGTCTCGCCTCCATTTTAGGGAAGCGGGTCGTGACATTAAACCTAGACTCAAAAAGAGAGAAAGCAATAAATGAAATATTACATGGATTACAATGCTTTCCTTAGAGTCTATGCCTTCAATCTTGATGCCTTGATCCTCCCCATCATCTCCAAGCTTTGGCACCCCTTGAGTCCAAGCTTTAGTCCTTCTTCACTTGATGTCCATCCTTGCACCAAGTGTTTAGTCTTCAAAAATGATATTCTTGAAAAGTAACTAAGAGACTAAACAAGAGAGTCATTAGCAACAACATAATGTTGTGATCATCATCAAAACTACATTGGTATGAAACACCAATACTCCACAATCTCCCCCCTTTGATGATGACACACATTATGTAAAACATAAAGAAATAAAGCACAATGCTAATGAGCTCCCCTTATTATATGCACCACTAGAAATATAAGAAAGCATGGTGACGTATAATAGGAGTGGATTTCATAAACCAATTTCAATAGAAAATAATTATGCTGCTAATGAGCTCCCCCTACTTATATGCACCACTAGAAAAATGAGAAAGCATAGTGACATATAATAGGAGTGGATTTCATAAACCAATTTCAATAGAAAATAATTATGCACACATGAATTGTTTATATAATCCCACATATCTCTCTCCATAGATATATCTCTCTTCCTATAGACATATCTCTCTCCCAATATGCATATGTATGAAATACAATATTTACGTAATGCTTATATCTCTTCTCCTTGACATCGTCAAAAAGGCGGACATCAAAAATATCCCCCTTGACATCTTAATCAAAGATGTGACAATATGCAAGAGTAAAGAAATGTATGATATCAACTTGTAAAAATTTAGTGGGTATCAATCACTATCACATGCTCCCTCTAGATCATAGAAATGGTCTAAAACTTTTGGCCTCTAGGATCTAATACCAATTGTAAAGTAGGAGATAAAAAATCTCTAACAATTGAGATAATACCAATTGTAGAAAAAGAATCTTGGAAGATAATCCTATTTACCAATTGTTAAACTTACATTGGAGCCATGGGCCTAAAGTATATCAAAGCAATAGATATGGAAAAATCAAGCTTCAATGATACACAATGACATTGCCAAAACAAAGTGTAACTTGAAGTAAGTTGGCATTATCAATGGGTCAAGATCAAGACTATAATAACCAATTGTATAATGATCTTTATCAAAACCCAAAATGAGAGTTAAAATATGTTTTAAAATATTTTAAACATATTAGATATAATTGTAGGATCTAAATAGGGCCTAGAGGGGGGGGGGGGGTGAATAGGCCGATGACCAAATTATCGCAAGATAAAAATAATTAAGTCTAATTAAAACAGATGAGTAAAAGCAATAGTAGAGCAGATAAGACCATAAGCAGATCAAGCAGATGACACAACAGATTTACGTGGTTCGGTCTCCCAAGACCTACATCCACCCCAGAACAACATCACTAAAATTGATTCTTTAAGCAGTTACAGTCACACAAGATTAGAGCCCCAACTCTAACCACACTGACTAACCCTAGCTCACCAAAGCCCAAAAAGAATAACAATATAATGATGCTCTCCTAATCCGATATGCCCCAACAACTCGGATTTCCCAAAACAATATAGTGGAAGAAAGTGTAAACCAAAATCTCAACGAAAAATAATACAACGTATTCACAAATAAATAAGATCAAGAGTTTAGAAAGTTCATTTGTGAAGATCTCTCTGGTTTTCGTCTTTCAACATATCAGTAGCTTCGCAACGCTTCTTACGGAATGATGATCGGATGTCTATAGAAGAAGTTGTCGCTGTCCCCGTAGAAGTAGTCGGTAGAAGTTCCTCACTCAAAATGATCTCATTTGCTGCACATGAGGAACTAGCTGCTGAACTTGTTGTCACTGCGTCGGGGATGAAGTCACGGTCGTAACGCCGCAAACGGTGCTCAATTTGGATCTCTAGAACTCAAGTTATTGATGAAAATGTGAAGAGTGTACATGGGTTTATATAGGATTGAGCTTAACGGGTTTGGTTACTGTTCCAAGGGATCCGCCACGAGGCGGCTTATGAACAGTACCGTATGTCGATTTTTCAGTGTATTTATGACGTATTCCACCGTATTTTGGCATCAAATAAATCCCAAAAATTCTGAAAAAATTCTCAAAAATCCCAGAGCCCCATATTTACATGTTAAAATTGTTTCACCTCATTTCATCACTTGTATAAAAATTTCCTTCTTTGTATACTTTGTTTTTCCTCGTATTTCCCCGTATTTTGACTTCAAACAATTTCCATAATTCCTAAGAAAATTCCCATGATGTTTATAGCCTATGATTAACTCTAGGGTAGAGTTTTAGAGCTATACTCCCTTGTTTGAGCAGCTTGCATAATTCCAAATGTAGTTTCAGCCTTGTATTTTAACATATTTGAGTACGTACATGTGTAAGCTGAGTAATCATGACCGTCTCAATGTATAGGGACATGTGACACACTTAACAAACATATTAGAACAGTTCAGTAGGGTTTGTTATCATCAAACATAGGCTAGGATGCTGTTTCCAACAATCTCCCCCTTTTGATGAGAACAAACCAGACATTAAGATTACATCAAAAATGTGTGAAGTGTGTGAAGCATGAATAGACGCATGAATGGCAAAATGAAATGATATGCTCCCGCTATTGACATGCTCAACCTTAATATTTCTCTCCCCCTTTGTTTTCATCAAAAAAATGGATGAAATAGCATATGATGAATGAAAAATTGAACATTATAAAGCAAAACAAACAGGCAAGACATCGATGACCACAATGAATAAATAAGCAATAAGCACTAAGTCATAACTACCATAATTCATCTCCGTGCTCAAGTGTGAGGATCAAATGTTTAGTACATATGGAGAGGTAATAAGGAATACAGCCTGTCATAACCATCTTTTCAACTGAATATATGAACATCAAAGATTGAGTTTCCCCTTCTCATGTAATATGAGTTCAAGTTACCAATTCCAAACATGACCGAGAAGGATTTTTAAATGTGAAATGGTAGTGCTTGACGGACTTAACACCAACGCTAAAAAAATGACATTTAGAGCATAAGTTGGATGTCCAAGGGTAGTATCAAGGACATGGATCGTATCCATTTTTCATACGAAGCTCTGTGAATATATTTTGAAGACACTTGTCTTGCTATTCTTTTTATACACATATATTTTGATGAGAGCTTTTCTTTTTACCCATGCCTTGAAACATCATATCCCATTAAAACATAAATTAGTCCACCAACAACCACTTTTCTTATTCAATATTTCAAATCCATATCAAAAACATTTTGATCTGTAAGTGTGATTGGAAGATGAAAAACGTTAGTTACTCATTAATGAATATGACCTAATTAAGCATGTAGTCATTGAATGCAAGCATTGTTAAGAATATAATATTCAAAATCCATAAGACATATGTTTTGCATTTAAAGCTGTTTCTGATGAAAAGTGCAAAATGAGGAGATAGACAATTCACTTTCCCTTTCTTTTTATATTTTTATTTTTCATTTTTTTTATTTTTATTTTTCATTTTTTTATTTTTCTTTTTGTATAGCACACCACACAAAAACAATAAAAGCACACCAAATAATATTTTCACTCTAAATATGATCAATAATGCCCAGTTCTAGACGTAGACGACAAAAGCGATCTTCTGGCAAAGGTTTTGTAAAGATATCTGCCAACTGAGAATCAGTAGAAATATATTCAATGGATACATCCTCTTTTGCCAAATGATCTCTAAGAAAATGATGTCTTACGTCTATGTGTTTTGTCCGAGAGTGATGAACATGATTGTTAGAAAGATCTATAGCACTCTTACTATCACATCGTAATGGAACTTTTCTAAGATCCAAACCGTAGTCAGACAGGGTTTGCATCATCCAAAGTACTTGGGCACATCAACTGCCAAGGGCAATATACTCAGCTTCAGTAGTGGACAAAGCAACACTGTTCTGCTTACGACTAGACCAAGAAACCAATGAATGTCCTAGCATAAAACATGTTCCACTGGTGCTCTTTCTATCAATCATACTACCAGCTTAATCAGCATCAGCAAATCCAATAAAATCAAATAAACCACATGAAGGATACCAAAGGCCTAAAGATGGTGTGTGAATCAAATACCTAAAGATCCTTTTTATGACAATTAAGTGTGACTCTTTTGGACAAGCTTGAAAACGTGCACACAAACAAACATCAAAAATTATATCTGGCCTAGACGCTGTTAAGTAAAGGAGAGAGCCAATCATACCTCTATAAAGCTTTTGATCCACGTCGATTCCTTTTTCATCTTTTTCCAACTTCGTCGTGGGACTCATGGGAGTTCCAATTCCTTTTGCCTTTTCCATCCCAAACTTTTTTAATAGTTCTCTGATGTACTTGGTTTGCGATAGGAAGATGCCTTCTGCAGTTTTCTTTACTTGGAATCCCAAAAAATACTTCAGTTCTCCAACAAAGCTCATCTTAAATTGATCCTGCATGACCTTCTCAAACTTTTGACATAAAAGATCATCAGTAGCACCATAAATAATATCATTAACATATATTTGTACGATGAGAAACTGATTATGATCATGCAAAATAAAAAGTGTGTTGTCTGCACTACCCTTTTTAAAATCATTTTCCAAAAGATAAGCACTAAGGCGATCATACCAAGCTCTAGGAGCTTGCTTTAAACCATATAATGCTTTTTGAAGTTTAAAAACATGGTGTGGAAAATCATGACTTTCAAAACCAGGGGGGTTGTTCAACAAACACATCTTCTTTCAGGTACCCATTCAAGAATGCACTTTTAACATCCATCTGTTTAAGCTTGAGTTTCTTATAACTTGCAAAGGCTAGCAAAATTCTTATAGCTTCCAATCTAGCAACTGGTGCAAAAGTTTCATCAACATCTATGCCTTCAATTTGATTATAACCTTTAGCAACCAATCTAGCCTTATTCCTGATTACTCTTCCTGATTCATCAAGCTTGTTTTTATAAATCCATTTGGTATCTACAATAGGATAATCTTTGGGTCGTGGCACTAAAGTCCAAACATTATTTCTATCAAATTCATTCAATTTTGTTGAATATTGGACTCCCCGGATTTGGTTTTGATGATGAGCAAACATAAATAATCCATGAACTAACAATTTGTGAGCGCAGTATTGGAGATCGTCGCCAAATTCACGAGAACATTCAAAGCGACATCTCAACACTTCCCAAAGCTCATACTCATGCCTAAAGCTTCGTTGAAGCTCTTGCGCCGTTTTGGAAGTTATGAAGATTTAATCGAAGCTCTCAAAGACCGTTTATTAAGGTTTTATTTATAGTCTTTTTGCTTCGATCTATAGAATGTTAAGCCTTGAGTATATCTTACGTTTCTATCTTCATAACGCTCATTTCGTAGCTCTAGGATCTTAGTATAAGTTCATTCTAACTTCCTCGAAGCGTCGCGCTTCGATTCGGACTTATTTGTGCATGTTAGTTGGTACAAGAAGGAGTACTGACCGACTAGATGGTGATCTAGTCGGTCAGCAACTCTTCTTGGACCGACTAGTTTGATTCCTTAATTTCTTGGACTTTACTGTTTACAGTTAGTCGGTCTACGTTGACTCACCGACCGACTAGTTTGTGAACTAGTCGGTCTGTGATGCTTCTTTGACCGACTAGTTGTGACTTACTGTTCACTCTAAATTTCTCCTAAGCTACTGTTTATCGTTAGTCGGTCTAAGAACGTTTGGTGACCGACTAGTTGACAATCTAGTCGGTCAACTTTTGTTCTTGGACCGACTAAGTCACTTTGTATTCAGACTATTTCATTTTGCCTCTTATTCGGTCTACGTTCACTGACTGACCGACTAGTTGTGAAACTAGTCGGTCAGAATGTCTTCTTGGACCGACTAGATTTCTAGGTCTGAAATTCTATCTTTTCTCAGTTCCTCTCTTAGTCGGTCCATGTTGATTGACTGACCGACTAGTTTATGAACTAGTCGGTCAGTGATTGTTCTTTGACCGACTAGTTGCCTCAGATTTCTATCCGTTGGAGTTTGACCTAACTTGTTTTTATGGGACCCTATAAATATGAACCTAGGTCATTTCTCTCTAGGTTAGAGCTGCCATTAAGAGATTCATTGAGATCAAAAGAGATAGCCATTTCTCACTCTTCTCCAAAGCTCTCTTCCTCACAAGAAACCCATTCTCTCACATTCTAGATCTAGAATCCATCTTGAGAGAAGCTTGTTCTTGGTGAGCCCTTCAAGCTCAAGCTTGATCCAAGTCTCCAAATCATTCCTAAGCACCTATTGCTGGTCATTTCCTTGGTGCTAGGTCTTGGTGACTTCATCTTCCTCAAATCCTTCCTTTCACCTATTGGGTAAGAAAAACTCAAGGTATAGGATTTTGTGGTAAGTTTGTTTATTTCATATAAACTCATTTATATTGCTTGTTGATTCTCTCGGTTGTGAGAGAAGGTTGTGATCCCGGGTTGTGGGATTCACTATTGCTTTTGCATGTATGATTTGATCTTGTGAAGGTTTTTCACAAGATATTCATAGTGGAAATCTTGGGTTAGGGTTTCTAACCTAAGTATCCGGAGGGGATCCGGGTGGTTGGGACGTAGGATCACCGGGAACAAGTCGGGGAGACTTGGGTGGATCCGAACCCATTAACATCATTTGTTAGCATTGTTAATTTTGTTGTTGTCATTCAATTTAAGCTTCCGCAAATTGATTTGGTAGTTGTTTGCACTATAATTTGGAATTATACTCCTTGTTATTTTTAAAGTACTATTCACCCCCTAGTACTTGTGCAGTAGCTTGTAGGGCATTACAAATTCATCATGCATAGCCATTACCCAACTTTCCTCAATCAAAGCAGATTCAATAGTCTTTGGCTCAATTTCAGATATAAAATCCCCATGAATGCATAAAGCACAAAGATTGCTAAAAGATGAACGAGTTCTTATACCTGCCGTGGGTGCTCCAATGATCAGTTCTGGTGGATGATTTGGATTATATCTCAGCACTCCTCTGTTCAGTGGTTCTTCCTCTTGGTTCTCTTCTTTTTCAGTAGGTTCTTGTGCTTGACTTGGTTCAGCAATTTCCCTTGCACCGCTATCATTCTCTGCAATTGCATCACCTTCAGTTTCCTTGCAATTCAAAGAATTATTTTCATTTTCATCAAATTTAGCATTAATTGATTCAACAATAGTCAAAGTGCGTTTATTATAAATCCTGTAAGCTTTGCTCCTTGACGAATATCCTACAAGCACTCCTTCATCTGATTTGGATTCAAATGTACCAAGTTGATCTCCAGTGTTTAATATGAAACATCTGCATCCAAATACTCTAAAGTATGAAATATTAGGAGTCTTTCCATTCCAAAGTTCATAAGCAGTTTTCTTTATTATTGGTCGTAGCATGACTCTATTACAAACATAACAAGCGGTATTTATTGCCTCAGCCCAAAAAGACATAGGCAATTCATACTCATTCAGCATAGTTCTAGCCATTTCTTTTAGAGTCCTATTCTTTCTTTCAACTACTCCATTTTGTTGCGGTGTTCTAGGAGAAGAAAATTCATGCATAATTCCTTTTTCTAAACAAAAATTTTCAAAGATTATATTTTCAAATTCTCCTCCATGATCACTTCTGATTTTTATAATTGAAAGATTTTTCTCATTTGAAACTTGATTGCAAAAGTTTTGAAAGTTTTCAAAAGAGTCTGACTTTTTGGCTAAGAAATAAACCCATGTAAATCTTGAAAAATCATCAACCAAAACTAAGCAAAATCTCTTTCCATTTAAACTAGCAACATCTGTTGGTCCAAATAAATCCATGTGAATTAATTCTAGAATGCGTGTAGTTGCTATTTCTCTCATTCCATTAAAGGTAGATCGAGTTTGCTTACCTTTCGTGCATGCTACACACAACTTACTGTTCTCGTATTTCTGATGTGGCAGTTCTCTTACTAGATTTCTGTTCTCCAGTTTCTGCAACAATTTTATTCCAGCATGTGCCAATCTCATGTGCCACAGTGTTGCCTCGTCTTCCCTGCCAATCAAACATTTAGCTATTGTTAGTTCTTCAATAAAAAGTGTATAAACATTATTCTTCCTGTTAGCTGTAATCAAAATATTACCTGTGACCGTATCAATGATTTTACAAAATTTTGCATCAAATACTACGTTCATACCTTTGTCACAGAGCTGGCTAATAGAGATGAGGTTGTGTTTAAGATTTTCAACCCATAGGACATCCTTCAGTTGAAAAGTGTCGTTACCTACAACACCTTTCCCAATTACTTTGCATTTACCGTTGTCCCCAAGTGTAACACTTCCTCCTTCTTGTTTTACGATGCTAAGAAACTTATCGTAACTTCCTGTCATGTGTCTTGAGCAGCCAGAATCCAAATACCACTCACACTTTTGTTCCCTAGCCAAGCTGTGCACCTATACATAAGAAAAACAGGACATGTGTGACCTAGGCAACCAAATAGGTCCACGATGGTTAGTAATGGTGCCTTTAGGAACCCATACTTGTTTGAATCTGATCTTCTTGTTTCCATACAAACAGTTCCTATATGAATGATCAATAGAACCACATGTATAACATTCAGGATATGTAGGTTTCCTTTTAACAATTTTATTGTGAATGATCTTCTTTTCCTCGTAATGATTTCCATATCCTAGACCTCGTTTATTATTTCCATGTGATTGATAACCAAGAATGATGTCGAGAGATTTCTTCCCTACACCAAATTTCTTAATACTTAATTCTAAATCAGAGATCTTGGATTTCAAATAGAAGTTCTCATTCACAAGAATGGTGCTTTTACTTATAAGGCCTTTTTATTTCCATCTTCATTTTTCTTAAAGTTTTCAACTTTATTTTCAAGGCTAACAATCTTTTCTTTGGACTTGTTTTCTTCTAGTTTCAGCATGACACAAGATTCACATTTAAGAGTTTCATGCAAACTAGTTTTTCCTTTAAGTTTGGCAATTATAGCTTTAAGATCTTCAATCTCAGATTTCATTTTTTCTTCATTTTGTGAAATATGATAATTATCATGCTGTAATTCAAAGTTGGTTTCTTTTAAAGATTCTACAGATGATTCTAGATTAGTGATCTCTATGTTCATATTTTCACAAATGTTCATTAATTCTGAGAGAGAGAATTCATGTACCATAGATTTCGTCGATTCAATGTCTCCAACCAGACATAAAGATGAGTGAGCAACTTCCTCTTCTGGTTCATCCTCGTCATCGTCATCCCATGTCACAGCAAGGGATCTTCCTTTTGATTCTGTCGAGGCATCCTTCAAAGCTGGACAATTCTTCATGAAGTGTCCTTGTTTCCTGCATTTAAAGCACTGAACTGACTTAGTAGTATTCTGTTCAGAAGAAAAGTTTGAAGGATTAAATTTATTGAAGCGATTGAACCTTTTTGACATTTCAGATTTGCCCTGCGGTGTCTTGATGTATCTCCTGAAGCCTCTGACCATCAGCGCTTGCTCATCATCAAGATCATCGTCGCTATCTTCAGCTTTGAAAGCTATTGACTTTGTAGCTTTGGCTTCTCCCTTTTCTCTTGACTCGATGGTTTTCAGTTCAAGCTCATGGGACATCAGGTTCCCAATCAAATCATCCAAGCTCAATTTGGAGAGATCTCGAGCTTCTTGGATTGCGGTAACCTTGGGACGAAAAGTACTTGGCAAGGCTCGAAGAATTTTCCTTACCAGTTCCACGCTTGGATACGTTTTTCCAAGTGCCCTTGAGTTGTAGACGATGTCCGTAAATCTTGCATACATGTCTTTGATCGTCTCTGCAGGTTTCATGTGGAAGCCATCGTATTCCGTGCTGAGAAGCGCTAATCTGGATTCTTTGACTTGAGAAGTTCCCTCGTGTGTAACTTCCAAAGTACGCCAAATTTCCTGTGCAGTTAAACAATGTGAAACACGGTTAAATTCTGTTTTATCAAGTGCACAAATTATAGCATTCATTGCTTTTCCATTTAATGAAAATAGTTTTTTATCAATATCATCCCATTTATCCTCAGGTTTTGGGATTTCCGTATTCTCAATAATTAACACAGGTGAAGTATATCCATGATCAACAATTTTCCATACATCATAATCAGTAGATACTAAGTATATTTTCATCCTAGCTTTCCAATATGCAAAATCAGTTCCATTAAATTTTGGGGGTCTGACAGTAGACTGACCTTCAGAAAATGCTGAATCATATAAACTCATTGTAAGCTAGACTTAAATGGTCAATCCTGGTGCTCTGATACCAATTGTAGGATCTAAATAGGGCCTAGAGGGGGGGGGGGGGGGGGGGTGAATAGGCCGATGACCAAATTATCGCAAGATAAAAATAATTAAGTCTAATTAAAACAGATGAGTAAAAGCAATAGTAGAGTAGATAAGACCACAAGCAGATCAAGCAGATGACACAGCAGATTTACGTGGTTCAGTCTCCCAAGACCTACATCCACCCCAGAACAACATCACTAAAATTGATTCTTTAAGCAGTTACAGTCACACAAGATTAGAGCCCCAACTCTAACCACACTGACTAACCCTAGCTCACCAAAGCCCAAAAAGAATAACAATATAATGATGCTCTCCTAATCCGATATGCCCCAACAACTCGGATTTCCCAAAACAATATAGTGGAAGAAAGTGTAAACCAAAATCTCAACGACAAATAATACAACGTATTCACAAATAAATAAGATCAAGAGTTTTGAAAGCTCATTTGTGAAGATCTCTCTGGTTTTCTTCTTTCAACACATCAGTAGCTTCGCAACGCTTCTTACGGAATGATGATCGGATGTCTGTAGAAGAAGTAGTCGATGTCCCCGTAGAAGTAATCGGTAGAAGTTTCTCACTCAAAATAATCTCATTTGCTGCACAGGAGGAACTAGCTGCTGAAATTGTTGTCACTGCGTCGGGGATGAAGTCACGGTCGCAACGCCGCAAACGGTACTCAATTTGGAGCTCTAGAACTCAAGTTATTGATGAAAATGTGAAGAGTGTACATGGGTTTATATAGGATTGAGCTTAACGGGTTTGGTTACTGTTCCAAGGGATCCGCCACGAGACGGCTCGCGGGTCAAACCCGTGTTAAATTTGCTGTCCGCAAAGTCGGTATGTCGGCAGCCGTCGTATGAACAGTACCGTATGTCGATTTTTCAGTGTATTTATGACGTATTCCACCGTATTTTGGCATCAAATAAATCCCAAAAATTCTGAAAAAATTTTCAAAAATCCCATAGCCCCATATTTACATGTTAGAATTGTCTCACCTCATTTCATCACTTGTATAAAAATTTCCTTCTTTGTATACTTTGTTTTTCCTCGTATTTCCCCGTATTTTGACTTCAAACAATTTCCATAATTCCTAAGAAAATTCCCATGATGTTTATAGCCTATGATTAACTCTAGGGTAGAGTTTCAGAGCTATACTCCCTTGTTTGAGCAGCTTGCATAATTCCAAATGTAGTTTCAGCCTTGTATTTCAACATACTTGAGTACGTACATGTGTAAGCTGAGTAATCATGACCGTCTCAATGTATAGGGACCTGTGACACACTTAACAAACATATTAGAACAGTTCAGTAGGGTTTGTTATCATCAAACATAGGCTAGGATGCTGTTTCCAACAATAATAACTCTCCCATTGTCATACACATGATTAATAAACTTGCATGTATAACAATGTATTTCCCAAAGGTCACCATTTTCATGAAAAATAAATTTGAAAACTTTTTTAAAATCATGAAACACACACAAACAATGGGTATGCTAAAAATACACATTTAAGCACAATACCCATGCAATATGCATATGTGTGAGGAACCTAAACATTAGGGAACCAAACCCAAGATGAGTTTGATTTTCTAATGTAATTCCATGAGGTGATCACATCCTTAACCAAAGAGTTGATGTAGCTATCCCTCTCTTGCACACTACACTTAGTGGGAATCCATAAACTCAAAGATCTCCTAGGCAAGGGTTTTGCCGTAGCAAGAGGGGTGGATGTGGCATGCTTAGGTGCAGAAATAAATTTCATGGCATGCATAAAGTGAGGATTTTGCTTCTTAGCAAAAAATGAAGAGTTTTCATTTTTCCTCATCACCTTATGATTTACATGCTTCTTTCTGGTGTTATTGTTATACAAGAAGGCATGGTGATTCTTCTTAGGTGCTTTACCAATATTTTTTATATTTGCACCACAGGAGGAATTAGAGGTGGGTTTGGGTACCACATTTTGAATATATCCCAAGCCTCCTCTATGGTTTGCCGGATGTTGTTTTTCAAACAAACCTTGAAGTGAATCCCTATAATAAACAAATCTTTTGAGCTTTCGAGATTCCTCTTCACATTTTAACGTAAGTTATTGGATGCGAGTTTTTAAGCTAAGGTTTTGAGTAACAAGATTATCATTAGACATACTCAATTCCTTAACTTGAGAGAGAAGTGTGTCTCTCTCACTAGTGTCACAAATATGCATATCATCATTGTTTACACTAGCAACTTCTAGTTCATGCAATCTACTCTTAGCAATCTTATATTTTGCTTTTAATCTATTGTAAGATTTGATGCACTGACTAGCTTCTTCGGAGACCATATCAAAACGATATTCAAGCTCCTCGTATGAGATATTTTCCTCAATCTCATCATCATCTTCTTCCTCGCTAGACTTTGACGATGACTCCTCCCTGATTGTCATAAGGCACAATTCCTCACAGGATTTGAGCCAAGCTTCTAAATCTTCTTCATTTGAACCAGAGGGGATGGGTGAAGAAACATCAATTGCCGCAAAGCACGCGCGAGCTTTCTCCTTGTCATCCTTTTCTTTGTTACTAGATGTATCCTCACTCGAATCATCAAATGTCCCGACAAGCCCCTTCTTGTGATTTTTAAACTTGGACTTTCATGTCCAATGCTTCTTCCCTTTACCCTTGTAAGTCTCTTTGTTGGGCTTAGAAGGGCATTAGGTGAATAGATGACCTTTTTCACTGCAAGTGTAATAAGTAGGAACCTTTTTAGAATTGGAGGCAAACTTTGACAAAGATTTACCTTGCTTGCACTTGAGGAATGCCTTGAATTGTGTTGCAAGATCCTCAATTTCTTCTCCATTAGCCTCTTCTTGTTCATCTTCTTCACTAGGAGCTTCTCGATGGAATTTCTTCATCCATTTGATTGGCTCCTCATTGGCATGGAATGCAACCCCCTTTAGCTTCTCGGGCTTATCGGGCTTAGACGGTTGAATCTACTTCTTGTGTTGAAGCTTCACTTCATACGCTATGAGATTTCCAATGCACTCCTCAACGGTGTATTTGGACATGTCATATGACTCCAAAATTCTGTTGGCCTTTGACTCCCATGAGATGTAAGAGAGTCAAGGATCTTCTCTACACGATCCTCATGGGAAATCATCTTCCAAGTCCGTCCAACGTGTTCACGATATCTGTGAACCTTGTGAACATCTCTGAAATGCTTTCTCCTTCCTGCATCTTAAACATTTCATATTTAGATCTAAACACGGTTTATTTAGATTTATTTACCCTAGAAGTCCCTTCATGACATATCTCCAAGGTATACCAGATCTCATTGGCCGTTTTGCACATAGAGATGCGGTTGAACTCATTTGCTGAGAGGGCGCAATGGAATGCATTCATAGCCCTCGCATTGAATTTGATTGAGTCTTTCTCCGCCTTTGTCCTGGAAACTGCAGGAGTAGTGGGCTTCTCAAATGACACCTCTGTGATGTCCCATAGGTCTTGACCCTCCATGTAGATCATCATCCTGATCTTCCAACTTGGGTAGTTGGTTCCATGAAGAGCGATGGTCGAACGGTAGAATGACCTTCTTTATGAGACGCAGATGTAGCGTTGAATGCCATCGTTGCAGTATGCTAAAACCTCGCTCTGATACCAATTGTAAAGATCGCCTTACCCTTACAATACTAACAACAACACACTAGAGGGGGAGGAATAGTGTAATGGCCATAAATTGTCCAATTAAAATTTAACTTGCAAATGCGGAATAATAGATGAAAGAGGAATTAATCAACACAATCAATTTAAACGCAAACATAAGATATTACCCTGGTTCACCAAACTTGGGTACGTCCAGCCACACCAATATTCACTATATTTTCCACAAGGAGAAGTGAATACAATCTTACAAAGAGATACCTCACCAAGAGGATTTTGCTTTACACAAGGACCTAACCAACCCTACACAAGGGTCAAACTCCCACCTAGAGAATTACTAACTCCCACTCAGAGAATTAGGGTTAGCCCTAGACTAGGACACCAAACTCCCACAAGAGAGTTACTCCCACAAAGAGAGTTATTCTCACTAAGAGAATATCCTATTCCCACCAAGAGAAATACTCCCACAAAGAGAGAGACTAATTCCCACAACGAGAATTAGTGTAACAAAGAAACACCAAGTAAAAAAATACTCTTACATATGCTTTGAGATATACTTACTCATAAATGAATGCAAGACATGGAAGAGGATCTCCAAGTATTGAGTTTTGCTTGAAAGCACTTGGATGATTTCCCTTGAGCTTGACTTCAATGCATGAAGAGGAGAATGAGCTCTAAGAGGAAAATGAGAGAGTTTCAGAGTGGATTATTTAATCTCTAAGGATTTTCAATTTCATCAAGAAGAACTAATGAACTCAGCCCTCTCATATAAATAGGAACCCTATACGAGCTCTCAAAATCCAAGAAAACAGACAAACAAAAAGCTGCAACAGCTAGATTTTGGGCTGAAACATCACAGACAGTCGACTGATGAACAAATGACAGTCGACTATCCAACGACTAGAAAATACCCAACGGCTATAATCTGAGCCACGACAGTCGACTGATGAAGTCGATACAGTCGACTGTAAACAGGACATGCGCCTGTTAAACCTGCAGCATGCGACTGCTGCAGGAGATGGAATAAAACAGAGAGTTGTACTCTTTCTTCCAAAAAGCATACAGGCGACTGAAGACAAGAATACAGTCGACTGTAAAATTGACAATCGACTGTAAATCCTTCATCAGTCGACAGCTGCAGGAGATGGAGAAAACAGAGAGATCTAATATATGCACTTACGCCTTTCAGAGGACTGTTGACCATTTCACATGCGACTGTAAATATACATGCGACTATAAATTGAACATCAGTCGACTGATGCGAAAATCTCAAGTAGAGTCAATAAAAGGTTGACTTGAGCAGTGCACCACAGTCGACTGTAGAAGGCTCGACAGGCAACTGGAATCACCCAGTCGACTGTAAAACCTTCAGCATGCGACTGTAGAAAAGCCAGGGACGCCAAATGAGTCTTTGGGCAAGATGAGCCTATTGGGTTGGATTCTATGATAATTCTAAGGCTCTCTAAGATGGTTAAAAGCATATGCATGAATGGGTAGACATCTATCAAGGCATTATGTCACGACCCGCTTCCCTAAAATGGAGGCGAGACGTGAAAAGGTCCGCACGGGAGTGGAGCTGTGAAGCCCCAAACCCGATAAGCGTCCACAAATACATAAACAGGTCCCTGTAACCACAACAGAATAACAATAATAACGCAAGGAGAGACTGAAATAAAATTCCACATCTCACAAATTGTCCAACATCAGCAAAAGTCCAACATCCAGAAAAGCCACCAGGCTAAAAGAAAAAGAGTCCAAGGCCCAGAACAAGGCCAACCAAAGCAGCGACATAACAAAGTATAGGTGCTACGCACCGATAACAAAACAACTGTCTAACAAAAGTAAAACACAACGAAGACACTAGGACTGGTCCCCAGTGTCCACGTACTCCCCGTCAAACACAAGCTCGGGCTCGGCATCAGCAAACACCTCGTCCTCAACAAGGTACTCGGGCTCAGGATCTAACATGTGTCACCCAAAAGAGTAAAGGGGCACATGTCAGCAAGTCTAAAAGACTTGGGCAAGGAAACTGAAGGTAAGGCAACTAGCAACCTAGCAGTTTTAGTATGCATGACATGGCAGTTATAACATGAGTGCACAATTTAAAACATGGCAAGACAATTTGTACAAGAGAACAATTATCGGGACAAGACAAGACAAGAGTAGCCACGCTACTATCAATCTCAATCAATTCACATAGTTGTGGGTGTTTATGCCCTTCGCTGAATGGCATAGCATTTCAGACCGATCGGCACTAAACACAAATCACATTTCACATTTCACGGTTGTTTTGTAGATGTTTGCGCCCTTCGCTGAATGGCTAGCATGTCAGTACGATCGGCACCAAACACTACCCCACCCCAAAGAGTTTACGCCTTACAACTGCAGTTGTTGATCAAACAGACTCCCAGTTGAATGGCCGCTTAACCCTCACCCCTTATACCCACACGTAATGGAGCCTAGGGTCCCCGCACATGGAACTCAGCTAGTGAGCCTGGGGTTGCCCCGCACATTGAGCTCGCATTCTTAGTTCACGATTCAATATCGAGCGTTGGGGTTTCCAACTCATTATGCTCGCTTCTGGTCACGAGCCAGGAAACACACAATTCGGGCATTGGCTATCAACCAACACATGGCCCGCTTCTGGAACACGGGCCAGGAACACAAGCAATGTAGCAAAGCTACGCAATCACTGAAATGCATGAAGGATGCAATGACATGACAATTAACTTGCGTACCGATAATGGAAAGTAAACGTGACATGATAGTTATGCAACATGCTAAATGTCGGGATTAGCTTCGTTGTCAAGCTAATTCCCCAATTTGCGCCTAGGCGAGTATCATTTCGTCACCTAGCCTCTTTTACGCCTACAACAAGGAAATGGCCTAAAACATGGCCTAAACCCTAAGTGGCAAGTTTCACTTGCCTAGCACCAGGAATGACGACCACTTCGTCACACGGATGCTATCTACGGGGGAAATCGCTGTTAAGGGGGAAACAAACATCAAACACATGAAATTAATTAGGGTTTTATAAAAATTATCAATAAGTTATGAAAACAACGGTAGAACGATTTCTCACCGAGAGGAAGCGGAAGAAACACTCCGGGGAACCCTAGGATCAGATCTGGAGAAGATTGGAGAAGTTTGGGGAAACTAGGGTTTCGGGGGATTTTGGGGATTTGATGGATTTGATGAGATTTTGGGGAAGATGAGAGGTAGAAAGAGTGGATGGATGGATTGGATGATGGATTTAGGGCTTGGAATGGAGGAATGGAGCTTGGAGGAAGATGGGGGCTGAAGGGGGAAGATTTTAGGGTTTTGGGTCGTGTTGGGGAAGAAGAAAACGATTGGGTTGGGTATAAATAGGTTGAGCTGGCGGCTGCCCAGAAATTAGGGTTTTAACACTGGTTAGTCGGTCAAAGAGCAACAACTGACCGACTAGTTTGGCAACTAGTCGGTCGGTCGACCAACGCAGACCGACTAAGTGCAAACAGTAACTCCTAAACGAAAATAGGATTTTAGAGTTAGTCGGTCCATGAACAAATACTGACCGACTAGTTTAGCATCTAGTCGGTCGATGAACGTTCTTAGACCGACTAAGAGTAAACAGTAGCTGATACAAAAATAAGATGATGAGTTAGTCGGTTCAAGAAGCATTGCTGACCGACTAGTTTACAACCTAGTCGGTCAACCAACGTTCTTAGACCGACTAATGATAAACAGTAACTCCTGAATAATTTTAGAAAGCCAACTAGTCGGTCCAAGAAGGATTGCCGACCGACTGGATCGTCATCTAGTCGGTCGGTGGCCCTTCTTACACCGGCTAATAAGCACAGAAAGTTCCGATACGGAGCGCGGGGCCCCGTGATCGATTCCTAAGACTTCTAGGCTTGATCTATTAGTTAGATATGACCGTTATGAAGTCCGTCACGAGTGACATACTTCGAAATCGACAATCCTAAGGAAGAAACGAGAAAATACGGCGAATCGATCGAAAATGAAAACTACGGAGACGAAAACCACACAAGAGGAGAAAATCTATCAAGGCATTACATTAAACCTAGACTCAAAAAGAGAGAAAGCAATAAATAAAATATCACATTGATTACAATACTTTCCTTAGAGTCTATGCCTTCAATCTTTATGCATTGATGCTCCCCATCATCTCCAAGCTTTGGCACCCCTTGAGTCCAAGCTTTGGCCCTTCTTCACTTGATGTCCATCCTTGCACAAACTGTTTAGTCTCCAAAAATGATATTATTGAAAAGTAACTAAGAGACTAAAATAAGAGATTCATTAGCAACAACATAATGTTGTGATCATCATCAAAATAACATTGGTATGAAACACCAATACTCAACAATAAAGGCCAACGTAAATAATCCATCAACAATACTCATCAATAAGGACCAGTTTGCCAAGGCCAAGAAGTGCTCATCGAGGCTTAGAGCAGTGCGCCCTTGCTGACCGCCAAGCTCGCCCAAATAAACGGTCTCTAATAAGAACTAGCTCTGACGTGAAGTTCGCCAAGTCTTAGAGAAGCTCGCCCAAGCAGAGCGACAATCTCATCATTCGAACCAAAGAGAAGAGCCCACCGGTTGATCGTGCACGGTCTACGCTAGCTCGCCCCAGAGTAGCACGCCTTAGAGGCAGCTCGCCTACCTCTCCGCCCTGAAGCAGTCCGTCCAAGGAGGGAAGCAACCTACCACTAACATCACCACCGGTTTCACTACAGACAAAGTCTGACAAAAGAATGCCTGGTTGCTTCGCCGCCTGACAGCCTGTCGAAAGTGCGCCTGGCATTTACGGCTTTGACAGCCTGGAAAAAGTGCACCAGACACCACCTGACACCATCAATGCAGAAAATATCTCTGACACCGCTAGTCGCCTTATCGCTTCACCACTCGAGTGCCAGCTGGGGGGATTCAACAGCTGACAAGATGGCAAGCAACCGCCTCTCTGCCCTATAAATACCCCCTCTCCTCCAACGAGAAGGAGGCTGGTTGGTTGGTCAATTAAACCCTCTAACACATCTATTTATATTCAAGGCCGGATATCCTCCTCATATTCACGCCTTCTACATTAGTTCGTCATGCAAGCGTCGGTCTGCCTCTAAGATCTCCATGCATGTCCGATATTCTCCAAATAGTCATCAACTGCCTTTAACATGGGATGGGCTATGGGCAGATAGCTCGCCCGGCCTTTCTGACAAGTTGCTCACAGTTGGCGCCATCTGTGGGAAACCTAGGGTTAACACCCATGACAAATCCCATACACTTCAACCCTTTCCTAAACGTTGCAAACATCCCATGGAAGACGAGCCACGCCCTCTCGAAGGAACTCCCCCGACAGATGTACCCCTTGAGGGGACGACGAAGGCTATTCATGCCTCGGCCCGTGCTACCCACCAAGGCATTGAATCTTTTAAAAAAATGACGGATGATTGGGGTGCGGGTGCGGGTGCGGGTGGGGTTAGGGCATCTGCCGTCCCTGCTTATCCCTAGAGCGTGAGGCCCAGCCTTAACCCCCGGATAGAAGAAGAGGCAGCCACCCGACAAAAGGAGCCCAATAAAGAGATAGCGGCCCAACATAGACGTCTCGATGCGGACATCGAGGCCGCTCAACATAGGCGGCTCAAATAAAAAAGCTGATATTCAACTAGCACTTCCATACAGCTCCAACACAAAATCGAAGCTCCTCTGAGTAGGCCGACTGCGTGCCCCAGGGCTTGAGCTCTCGCAGGATGACCTGGGACGCAAAAATATAGGTCTTCCTTCTCTCTCACCTACCAATAAGTTTCGACTCAGGTCCTCTTTAGACTTTTCTTACGAGAAGAAGTCTCAGATCAGGTCGGCCTAATCGCAAAGAGAACGAGCTACCTTGCAGCAAAGATCCGGGGCAGGTTTTTGAGCTGCGCATCCGAAAGGTCTCCAAAGGCTTGGGAAGAGCTACGCACCTCGATCCTTCCCTACCAAAGATCTGGGGCAGGCAATGAGCTACGCCCCCGAACGGTGCCATGTGCATAGGACCCCCCCAGGGGTGCTGGAAGGGCTACGTCCCCGACTCACCCTCTCGAAGCCCTCCGAGGCAGGTCGCGGCCTGACTACCCATAGCAGGTCAGGCCTCGCTACCCAAACCGGAGAAGAGAGCGATCTACCTCGCAGCAAAGATCCGGGGCAGGCTTCTAAGCTGTGCCCCAGAAAGGTCGCCAAGGGCTTGGGGCAGGCTGTGTAACTCGATCCTTCCCTGTCAGAGACCTAGGGAGGGCTTTAAAGCTGCACCTCTGAAAGGGCATCCTTAGGTTAAGCTGTCCGCGACGAAGGTCATCCTCCCCCGGCAGGTCGCCCATGGGTCTGGGGAAGGTTTCCGGACTATGCCCTCACCCAAATAGGTTTTATTCTATCTCCGTCATGTGTCGGTATGTTTCGACTTACACACTCTTTGAGTTTTCTCTTGTGTGCGATAAATCACAGGTCGAGGTCGGATCGACTATGTGCCCCAGGTTTTATTCTGTCGATATGTTTCGACTTACGCACTCTTCGAGTTTTTTCTTGTGTGTGAGAAATCACAGGTCGAGATCGGATCGACTATGCGCCCCAGGTCAAAATCGGCCTGACCCTTGGAGGCGAGCTGACTCGCCACAAACCACACCTCCGGGGCAGGTTTCCGAGTTTCACGCTTGAAGGGTCTCCAAGGGCTGGAGACAGGCTACACACCTCGACCATTTCCTACCAAAGATCAGGGGCAGGCCACGTGCTGCACCCCCGAGAGGTGCCATGGGCATAGGACTCCCCAGGGGTGCTGGAAGGGTCACGTCCCCAACGCATCCTCTTGAAGCCCTCAGGGGCAGGTCGCGGCCTGACTACCCGTAGTAGTCGGGCCTCGCTACCCAAACCAGAGAAGAGAGCGAGCTACTTCGCAGCAAATATCCGGGGCAGGCTTCTGAGTTGCGACCCCCGAAAGGTCGCCAAAGGCTTGGGGTAGGCTGCGTAACTCAACCTGTCATTGTCAAAGTCCTAGGGCGGGCTCCAAAACTGCGCCCCCGAGAGGGCGCCCTCAGGTCAAGGCTGTCCTTGGCAAAGGTCATCCTCCCCCAACAGGTCGCCTGTGAGTCCGGGTCAGGTTTTTCGGACTGTGCCCCCACCCAAACAGGTTTGGGCTACTTCACCATGCTCAAACTCCAGGGAAACCTTACGAGCTACGCCCCCGATAGGTCGCCCAAGCTTACGAAGCTCGCTACCAAACAAAAGGTGCGAAGAGATTCTCTAAAAATTTACTAACGTGTCTACTCAACATTCAGTGTCTCCTCTAGCCGAAGATCGTCAACACCAAATGTTGGGGGCAATTGTTATGCCCTAAAGTCCAGCCTAGTTGATAAAGGCCCACTCAAATAACCCATCAACAATCTTCATCAATGAGGACCAGTTCGCCAAGGCCAAGAAGAGCTCGCCGAGGCTCAGAGCAGTACACCCTTGTAGACCGCCAAGCTCGCCCAATAAACGGCCCCCGAATCTCCCTAATGAGAACTAGCTCTGACAAGAAGCTCACCGAGTCTTAGAGAAGCTTGACCAAGCATAGCGATAAGCTCGTCATCCGAACCAAAGATAAGAGCCCACCGGCTGATTGCGCACGGTCTACGCTAACTCGCCCTAAAGTAGCTCACCCCAGAGGCAGCTCGCCTACCTCTCGGCCCTAAAGCAGTTCGCCCAACGAGGGAAGCGAACCGCCACTAACATCACCACCGGTTTCACTACAGACAAAGTCTGACAAAAGCACGTTTGGCCACTTCGCTGCCTGACAGCCTGCCGAAAGCACGCCTGGCATTTACGGCTCTGACAACCTGGCAAAAGTGCACCTGACACCACCTAACACTATCAACACAGAAAATATCTCTGACACCGCTCGCCACCTTATCAGTTCACCACTCGAGTGCCAGCTGGATGGATTCGACATCTGACAGGATGGCAAGCAACTGTCTCTCAGGCCTATAAATACCCCATCTTCTCCAACAAGAAGGAGGCTGGTTGGTTGGTCAGTTAAACCCCCTAACGCATCTATTTATATTGAATGCCGGATATCCTCCTCATATTCGTGCATTCTACACTAGTTCTCCACGCAAGCGCCGATCTGCCTCTAAGATCATCCTGCGTGTCCGACATTCTCCAAATAGTCATCAACTGACTTTAGCATCGGAGGGGCTATGGGCGAACAACCTGCCAAGCCTTTCTGGCCAGCTACTCACCTTGCAGGAAGTTCACCCCAGCGGCCAACGGACATGCGACCTGCGGCGACCTTCGCCAACTGACGAGCGACCTTCACCAGCTAGCATGCGACCTACTCCGGTTGGCGGGCGACCTTAGGATCCTCATCCACAAATCATTTTCCAATCGAGATTAGCCTCGCCATCACCCCCAAATACTTGTAAACATCGTGCCCTTGGTTTCCCACATTAATACAAATTTCATTGTGTGCGGATCTGACCCGCAACACTAACCATGGGGAAAATTAATCACATAGAAATGTGAGGATTATTGTCTTGTCCAAGTTGAAACAGTGCCCCTTTCTCCCTAAAATTGGAATCATTACCTCAAAATTCTAAATATGATGTTGTTTTCGTCCATCAAATTCCTCCATCCTTCACTTTGTGGGTAGAAAGAGACTTCCATCATTAAAAAATTAATGAACACCTATAAAAACTCATGTAAGCATTTTAAAAAAAATATATTACTTCTGCCATGGAAAGATGGCCTCAATGCCTAAAACCTATGGATGGTCAGCCCAAAACCTTAAAAATAGTAGATGTTGGCATGATAGCCCCAAAAATTAGTGGTAGAAGTTCCATAGCTACCAATTCTCTCTGGTTCCTTTGATTCGACCAACCACACATGTGCTTATGTCTATGCAATGTTTACCTTATCGTCAGTCACACATAATGCTGCCCTCCTCCCAATTCTACCTCAAGTTAATCATTTCTCTCCCTTATCATAATGTCTCCCTCCATCCCTCTAGGGGGATATACTTATATGGAGAGAGGATGATAAGCCCACCTGATAGGCAGAGGGATACAGAGGGTGAAGATAGAAAGGATCTCTCTCGACCCCTCCCACTCTCTCCATCTAGGACTGAAGATCACCATCATTGGCCTAAGGGGTTGTGATGGGGTCCATCAACTTGGAAGGAAAGATCGTATATGAAGCAAGAAATAGTATGTCTCTCTCTTTGCATTCTCCTCTCTCCCTTTAGTGTAGCTAATGGCCCTTAGGGCTACAGCGGTGGTCCATTACCCTAGAGAGATATGATGGGAGGGGAGAGAGAGAGGATCTTTTTCTTTCTCACTTCCTCTCATCACATCTCCCTCTAGGGTATCAGACCTTTATCCTAGCCCTAAAGAGAGATCTTCCTAAGATGGTGGTAATTGTCGACATTGAATGAGGGTTGATTGTTGAATTTGGACACAAAAATTTGGCCTAAGAGATTCTTATTGAATTTGGATATGCTTGTTCATGGTTAATTTTTGAATTAGAACATGAAACTTTAGCATATAAGATTCTTATTGAATTTGGATATGTTCATGTTAAGTGCATATTTTGTATATTTTTTATATTGTTTCGCTAGTAGAATTTTTTTCATTTTGTTCTCATTCTACATGCATTTTTCGGTTTTTTTAGTTCATTTCACTCTCAGGGGAGCATTTCATGTTTTTCAGGTATAAATCATGCAAAACGATGCCAGGGAGCGACATGAATAGTGAGGGAGAAGAAATTCCAGAGCTTGTAGAAGAATTATGAAGAATATGAGAGAAAATAGGACAAGATGGCCGTGCAAGGAGTTCCACGACCAAACAGACGTACCAAAATATCAGATGTCCATGTGCCAAAGTGGCATGGTAGTGTGGGAGCAGGCATGGCTGTGCAAATGAAATAGGAACTCTGGAAATTTTGCTGCAGGAGCTAACATAGCCGTGCAATTGAAACAATAACTCTGCTACCTCCATAGTACATTTAGAGAAAATCAGCATATCATTAGCAAAAAGGAGATGGGAAATAGAAATAGCTCCATTCTTCCCCACCCCAATAGCCACATGTTAGGCATATTTTATACACATATTTTCGCACTTTCATCCCACGTTTTCTACTCTTGTTATACATCATTCTTACTTTTTTCGTCCATCTTTACCCACTTTTATCCACTTTACGCCTTTGGTATATTTTTGTACATTTCAGGTTAAAAGCGCACAAAATGATGCAAAATAGCAACGGAAGAAGCAATGGGGGAGAAGATGACAAGCAACGACGGAGATTTGGAGGTGACTAGGAGCTAAAAAGGACTATGTTACATGTGACATGGCTGTGCAGATGCACGCACGACCGTGTCAATGTGTCAGAAGGAATGCTCAATGTGCTGCTTTAATGACACGATCGTGCAGCTACACCACACAGCCGTGATAAAATCCAGATGCAGATGACAGAGAGATCTCCTCAAATACAGATGTACGACACGGGTGTGTCGAAATTAAGACAGAAAGCAAACTGTCAGCATGACCATGCAGCACGGCCGTGCACCTAGAGCCACATGAAGATGCTTGAAGACATTAGGGATCGATGACACGGCCGTACTGAAAGGCGGCATGGCCGTGTGCAAGATGACGCGTCCGTATTATAATCGCTTAAGGGTGACACAACCGTATCGCAATCCAACACGGCCGTGCACCCGCCATCGTATAAAAGAAGACAGCTGTAACAATTTGGGGGATTTCGGAGTTTTGGGGACTTATGCTGTTTGGCGATTTTGGGAGCTATTTTCTGTAGGGTTTTGAGTTTTTCACCCCTTTAACTATTGTTAGCAACTTTTGACTTTGATTATTGAATCTTGTTGCTTTTAATTTTATTGTGATTGTTATTGTCTTCATTGTTGCCTCAAGTTGTGTTATCCTTCCAAACATTAATGCATAACCCTAGAATAATTCTGTTTGCTGATCTCATGAGTAGTGAGTAGTCCTTGGTCTAGGGCTATGTAGGGCTCTATTAAAGGGATTGAATGTGGTAGATCACCTAAAATATCAATCCAATTAGATTATAGTCATGTAATAAGATTGGATAAGAGCCATATTCAACTCATCCCATTAACAAACTACACAATCTTAACCGCCGACGACCCATCATGGTTTTGATTTTATGCTCCTTGTGGATGGTTGATTATTTAGTGTCCGGTGCTGACGAATCATCAGGCACACTCACGAGAACCACTTATAATGTAATGGTCGACGATCCATCAGGACTACGATAGGGGTCCTGTCTATTCTTCGAGTCCTCCCTCATGGTTAGATGTTGGGAGGACGAGGATTGAGCCTTAGTCATCATCGATGACTTTAATCCTTGGATTGTGAAGCTAGACCTACCCATTTCAAGACCTTCCATAGATGCAATGCACTAGCCCTAGCATTCTTCCCTAACTGAATTCCCTCCTAACTCGACCTCATTTCACTTCCGAGTTATCGATCTTTGCAGCTATATGAAACTCGACATTAGTCTCTGATTCAGCCTTCGCATCCCTGAGTTCGACACCCGGTTCATACGACACGTACGCTTGCGGTATTTAAAACCATAACACCACACCCTTATTTTTCAAGCTTGTCATAATAAAAGAAAAGACCTACATAATAAGAGCGAAGAGAAAAGGCAAGAGAGGGCAGCTTTGACGAAAACCACATTCACTATTAAAGTAGCCAAAATTGACCCCATTTATATGCACACTGAAAGAAGGTGTAGAAATGCATTGAAAAATCCAATTATACCAAATCTATGGACATCCAATATCCTTCAGGTGTTGTAGAATAAAATTATCCCTGATTTTATCATAAGATTTCCTCAAGTTAACCTCCTCACAGAACTGATTACCACCTTGTTCGTTATAATACTTATGAATGAGCACATAACCAAGAAGGATATTTTCTGAATTGAGATGTCCTTTATGAAAGTCACCTAATTCTTTGACACAATGAAGCCAATAACATGGGAGAATCTGTTCACCAAAATCTTAGTAATAATATTGTACACAAAGTTACACAGAGCTATAGTGCGGAATGTATCGAACATAACACCACAATTCTCCTTAGGGGTAAAGTTGATAGCCTTTAGCATTCTCCCATGCATAAAGAAATCCTTAACGACATTCACAAAATCATGGACCACAACATTCCAACAAAAGATAAAATTTTTTTTTAGTGAACCCATCAAAACCGGTAGCCTTGTTAGAAGGACTCTCCAACATCGTGTTAAATATTTTAGTTTCAGTACTAGGAGCACTAAGTAAAGCTCGCTTAGCTGGAGACATCTTACCCGTAATATAAGAGTGAAAAATTTGGGCGGAGCTTTGGGTAGAAAAGATTTCTTTAAATTGCCTGGAAGCCTCAGCAACTATCTCGCTTGGATGATAAAGCTTCTCACCCATCCCATTCAAAATGAACGAAATGGAATCTCTCGTCGCATTATGAGAAACAAGAGCATGAAAATTCTTAGTGCATCGTCCCCTTAACCAGAAATTGAGCCCTCGCTTTTTGCCTATGAAAAAGCTCCTCATGAACCAACTTATGATTATACACTGCTTGAGCCATTGCTTCTTGCACCACCAGCATGGGTTCCATAAGGTTATGCCACAAGTCTAATTGGATTTTATACAAATTAGATTTCGCAATGTCCACCATGTTCTCAACCCTACCAAACTTCTCTTTACTACTTGCCTTCAATTCACCTGTCACTGCCTTTTTGAAATAACATATACAAGGTCATCCCACTCACTTGTATTGCCCAGCCTTTAGCAACAGTCTCCTTAAACCCATGTGAACCAACCCAAGAGGAGAAAGACTTAAAAGAAGCATACCCTCTAATAGAATCCAAATGAATATCCGCTAAGAGAGGGGTATGATCTAAAACATTTGGCGGTAAACACTGTAAACTAAGAGTTGAGAATTTGCTAGCCCAAGTTGAGTTCACAAACCCTATGTTAATACGACTAATAAGGCAGTGCAATCCATCACTTTTATTGGACCAAGTGTAACTAACATCAACATGTAGCTCAATTAGGCCTACAAAACAAACAAAACGTTGCATTTCTTGAATATAAGAATTAGGAAACCGTCGACCTCCAAGCTTCTCTCCAGAGTTGAGCTCCAAATTAAAATCACCAATAAGCAACCAATGATCCACCATAATAGAAGCCAAATCAATGATATGTCTCCAAAGCTCCCTACGATCATGAATAAAATTGCTTCTGTAATTGAAGCTGGCATAGAAGGAGAAATTGTCATGCAACTTGGCAACTTGACAATAAATAATCTAAACCCCTTCAGAAAATTTAGCCACTGAAAAAATCAAAGGATTCCACCCTACTCAGATATGCCCTCCATCATGAGAAGCATAGTTATTAAAAAAACACCAATTACATTGAATAGATCTCTGAATACAAAGGGCATTAACCTCATTAACTCTTGTCTCATTAATACTTAATAATCCACAACAAGTTTTCCTACTAATTTTTTAATAGAAGCAACTTTGTTTGGATTATTCAACCCCCTTTGATTCCAAAAGAGCACAGACATCAACCAGTAGAGCTTCCTAAGCCATGTGAAGAGCCCAAATTATGCTGAGGATGAGAAGCTTTAGTAGTCACCTTAGCAACTTTCTTCACATGTCTCTTAGTCTGCTTAAGATGTGTCATAAGTAAACTCCCCATCAATTACGACTTTATTAGGCACAGTTGACTTAGACAAAACAATCTCTTCCAAAGAATAATTCAAACTAACAGGTGGCCGATAAAGATTAATTTAAATTTGAATGACATCTGTGTCACTACATACGGTATCACCGTGTCCTCATATCTCTCAAAGTTTAAAGAAGAAGACTGGGCCAATGAGAGAGACTTACACACAGAAGAGGCCTGAGGTGAGCCTGGGCTTACACTCATAGAAGAAGGTCGAATGCTCCCACTTCCAGCATTAACGTCCAACCTATCTCCCTCTTTTGGTTCCCGAGCACTCTAGGAGAAGTAGTCAACACCACATCACAACCAATCTCACCCTCTCAGACAAAGATGTTGGCACTGCATTCGAAGAGATACCTCCAGCAACAACAAGAGTCTACATATCCTCCAGCCTATTCATCTCCACCTCATGAGCATTCTTTGTCCTAACCTAGTTAGCCTGAGTAGAAACTCGTTCCAACTTGGTAGTACATGCAACCGTCTTGTGATCGAAGCACTTGTACCTTTTACAAATATTGGACTTCCACTTATAAAAGAATTCTTGAAAGACTCCTAATCCATTCTTATTCTTCAAATAAATCTGACCAACAACTTTGAATCTAAATCGATCTCTATACACACATAGGGGTATGCCAATGACTTTCTCTGAATGGTCATTTGATCTGCATAAAGGGGGGTGCCCATTGAACTGCACAGCCTGCTGAGAGTCTGATCCAAATCAATACCGATGAAAGCCAGCCTCTCATGGGTTTAATGTTTGTGCTCCAACATTAAAGAATCAGAGACCTTCCTGCAATCGACCAAATTAAATGAAGAACCTTGAGAAGATCGTCTTTATTTCCAAATTGGAAGAGAAAAAACCTTTTGATAAAGAAGATATCTCCACTAGCATCATTACTTTTCATATACTGAGGGCAGCCTTGAGTCCCAGATTTGACAATCTGTGTCCAAGAACATAACCCACGAGGGTATGATCCCATCTCGCCCGTCCAGTTCAATCTCACCATTGTCTAATTCAATCTCCAGTTTGTTTTTTGACTCCAAAAAGATGATAAGGCAAGCTCCTAGAGAGTATTCATGGAAAATAGATCTTTCCATGAAGGTAGTGGTGGTCTGGGCACCCACCATTATGATGACAGGAAGGACCAGGGTCATCCATCGCTGCCATGACTGCTTGATGCTAGCTGGAGAAGAAGAAGAAGAAGGGTGGCAGTATAAGGAAAGAGCTAGCAGCCCCCAATCGCCAAATCACCCATTTACAAAAATCGGATCTGTATTTACGTTTTCTGTGTACAAAGATAAAAAGACTCAAAGAAAATCTTCTCAACTATCAAGTTCCACCTTATAAAATCCTATAGAAAGGGAACATGATAAGCATGTGACGTATTTAAGCCAAAAGTGCGTTCTTTAGCCCAAATCTTAAGCAAGAAATAAAAATAGATGTAGAAAAAAATATAATAAACTTTTAAGGAAAAAATTAATTTAGAATTAGTGCATTTCCAACAAATAACTTTAAGTTTTGTGTAATGAATTTTATGGATCTGGTATTTCTTTTAATGCTTTGGCACTTCTTAATACTGATAATTGTTCTTCGGGATATATGTTAACCTCATCTTCATTTGCTACACATAATAATGATGCATTATTATGGCATGCTAGATTAGGTCACAGATGAAAAGCCAAGATTGACTGCTTGGCTAAAGAGGGACTTTTGGGGTCTTTTACCAAAATAAAATTTCGTGTGTGTGAACCATGTCTAAAAGGAAAAAATTACAAGGAAACCATTTGGAAAGATAAAACGAGCTGACACTCCATTACAACTTATACACTCTGATATCTATGGACACATGACTATGAGGGCAAGGCATGGTGCCTCTTATTCATTACATTTATATATAACTACTCTTGGTTTGGAAAGATATACCTTATATCCCATAAATCTGATGCATTAGATTGCTTCAAATTATTTCTTAACAAAGTTGAGAATCCATTGGATAGAAAGATTAAAACCTTAAGGACATACCGATGAAGAGAATATCTATTCAATCAATTTAAGGATCTATGTAATGAAAAAGGGATTCTAAGACAACTTACTATTCCTTAAACACCCAGCAAAATGGTGTGGCTGAGAGAATGAATAGAACCCTCTTAGAGATGGTTTGATGCATAATGTCGAAAGAAAATTTACCAATTAAGTACGAGGAGATGCATTGTTGACAGTAGTATATGTTTTGAACCTAGTGCCCTCCAAATCGGTTCATAAAATCCCAAATGAACGATGGATTGGAAGAAGTCCAAACTTCAGTTCTTGAAACCATAAGGATGTGTAGCTTATGTACACAACACTTCTCGTAAGCATAGAAAGTTAGGACCCAGAGGGAAGAAGAGGTTATTCATAAGATACTCTGAACACTCAAAGGGCTATGTTTTCTTGGGTGAGGAAGAAGACGACGTTGTCACAGAATATGAATCAAGATATGCCACGTTTTAGATGATATGTTTCCTAAACAAGGTGAAGTCAGAGATGACGATGATCTCCATGAGTTGAAAGATCCAGATTTCGTAAGTGTAAAGCCATTTGAGGTAGAATAGAATACTTCTCAAGTCCCTAATGTTAGTGGGAGCAATGTGATCAACAGGTAAACCATTCAAAATTCTCAACTTGATGAGTTAGTTGGGAGAGGCAAAAGGGTTAAGGTTCCTTGACGTAGATTTGATATCTAAGGAGAATACCTAATTGTTGTATCTCAAGATGACGAAGAACCTCAGAGTGTAAAAGAAGCTTTATCATATCATGATGGAGATTATTGGAAGAAAGCTATGTAGGAAGAAATGGATTCCATGAAAGTCAGCCAAGTTTGGGAACTGGTTGACTTACCCCTAATCGAAAGACAATTGGGAACAAGTGGATTCTAAAGATAAATAGAAATACAGATGGATCCATTGAAAGTTACAAAGGTCGTCTGGTGGTAAAAAGATATACCCAAACGGAAGGTATAGACAACGAAGAAACTTTCTCACCAGTTGTGAAATTTGCCTCTATTCGCCTTATACTACCTTTAATTGCTCATATGGACTTAGAACTTCACCAAATGGATGTTAAGACAACATTCCTAAATAGTGAACTAGATGAGAAAATCTACATGGATCAACCAGTAGGTTTCATTGTTAAAGGCCAAGAAAACAAAGTTTATAAGTTACAGAAATATATATATGGCTTTAAACAATCATCTAAGCAATAGAACAATAGGTTTCAAATGGTTGTCACCTCATTTGGTTTTAAGATGATTGAAGAAGACCATTGTGTTTATATGAAGCAACATACGAACAAATTTTTCATCTTGACATTGTATGTAGATGGCATTTTGTGTGCTAGTAATGACATGGAGTTTCTAATGACAATAAAAGAATGATTGTCATTAAAATTTGAAATGAAACACATGGAAGAAGTGGATTTTATACTTGATGTAAAAATATAAAGGAATTGTTTTAAAAGATTTCTTACCTTGTTGCAAGAAAATTGCATCAATAAAGTATTAGAACGATTCAACATGTCTAAATCCAATTCAGTTGAAACTACAACAGCAAAAGGCACTACTATAAGTTTAGATGGTTGTCCTAAAATGGCATACGAGAAGAACAAGATGTCAAAAATACCTTATGCAAGTGAAGTTGGTAGCTTAATGTATGCTATGTTATGTACAATCCCAGATATATGTTATGCGATAGGATTGGTAAGTCGATATCAATCAAATCCTAGACATGAGCATTGGAAGGATGTGAAGAGGATCATGAGATATTTGAAGGGCACAGCCAACTACTGTTTGTGTTACGAAGGTTCGTTCACCAAACTGGAAGGCTACACTGATGCTAACTATAAGAGAGATGTAGATGAGATGATATCTACATCAGGATATGTTTTCTTGCTCAGAGATAGTGCCATCTCATGGTGCAGTAAGAAAGAGATTTGTGTAACTTATCAAACTTGGAAGCAGAATTTGTTGTTGCATCATTAGGAGTCCAGGAAGCTATTTGGTTACGACGGTTCCTACTTAATTTGGGTGTAAAGCCAGAGCAAGTGGTTGTCAACTATGGTAATCAAGCTGCAATAGCTTACTCCAAGGACCTAAAGTATCACAGTATTAGTAAACATACCGACATATGATATCTTTTTGTGAAATACATTGTGGCTAAGACGATAGTTTCTATCAAATATATATCTATGCACAAAATGGTTATTGATCCTCTTGCTAAGCTCATTTCTAAAGATGCATTTGCAAACTTTGTAAAAGCTCTGGGATTGCGTATTGTTAGTGCACGGGTATGGATCCGGTTGAAATATCCACATACCCGACCCATTTGGTGCCAACAACCCAAAACTCGTCACTCAGAGAGAAGTATTACCGAGTCAAGCAAATAGCCAACTCGACCATTAGGCTCCCGTTGATATTCAAGGGGATGTTAATGGAGCCGAGTAAATGGACAGTCGTTATCTCGAATCCCAAAGAAGATCATGCCCAAATCAGTGAGAGACGATTACATACAATCAATGGGGAACAGCCTATAAATAGGCAAAATGACAAAGGTAAAGGGGTTCCAATTTCCAAGGTACAAGATCTAATACATAGACTCTACTCTTTTAGCTGATATTTCTTACATTATAGAGCTTGCGATGTCAGATCTGATATGAACCTCCGTGGGTCGATCTCAGCTACTCCAAGCTCCCTCTCTTCCTTAAGTTTCCGCACTAACTTAAGCATCGGAGGGGATTTGGGCCGGGACCCAGATCCGACCCCCTGACGTTCCTTTGTGGTGTTGATCGAAAAGTCGCCATCCTCTGCGAGGGTCTCTTCTGAGCTTCCTAACCTCGAACGATCGACGTATAGGCCATTCGAGGGCCGATCGAGCATCGCATCATATTCAACTTCCATCATCCGACCCTGGTTCTACCAACCTAGGGCTGTTAGTTCTTGGTTTCAAGACTAACGTTGTTTCGATGATAATCAATACATTATGTTTGTGTGCTAATCTTTCTTATGTTTTAGTCTCAGTTTATCTTAATGATTATATATTGATGAGACAAAGCATAATGCTTGGAGGATATTACAAGGAATATCTTAAAGACCTCCAAGAGTGATGGTGTGCTCAAGCTTGGATGAAGTCATGAAGAGCATCTAATGAAGCCAAAGCTTGGAGCATGATGATGGATGGACATCTAGAGGAGCATTGCCAAAGCTTGGAGCTTGATGAAGGAAGCTCATCAAGGAGTGCCAAAGCTTGGAGATGATGGGGAGCATCAAGGAATAGTGAGCTTGAAGACTTAAACTCTAGGAGATGCAATTTGTAATTCATGTAATTTCATTTACTTGCATTTCTCTTTTTGAGTCTAGGACTATTGTAATGCCTTGATAGATAGTCATACTCTCATGCATTTGCATTTCACCATCTTAGTGAGCCTTAGGATTATTATAGAATCCAACCCAATAGGTTCATCTAGCCCAAAGACTCATTTGGAGTCTCTGGCTCTTATGCAGTCACATGCTGAAGGTTTTACAGTCGACTGGGTGATTTCCAGTCGCCTGTCGAGCCTTCTACAGTCGACTGTGATGCACAGCTCAAGTCAACTTTTCTATTGACTCATCTTGAGCTTTTCGTATCAGTCGACTGATGTTCAATTTACATTCGTCTGTATTCTTACAGTCGACTGTGAATTGGTCGACAGTCGCATGTGCGCTTCTTGCATTTTCCAGGCTTTATCCCAATTTGCAAGACAGTCACCTGTTGCTGTTTTTACAGTCCTGTATATTTATAGTCGCCTGTGAAATGGCCATCAGTCGTCTGAAAGGCGTAAGTGTGAAATATGCATCTCTCTCTGTCTTTTCTCCATCTTATTCAGCAGACAACTGATGAAGGAATTACAGTCGCCTGACTATATGACAGTCGACTGCATTATTAACATCAGTCACCTGTATGCTTATCTGGAGAAAGAGTACAGCTCTCTGTTTTATTCCATCCCCTGCAGCAGTCGCCGGCTGAAGGTTTTACAGGTGCATGTCATGTTTTCAGTCGATTGTGTTGTCTTCGTCAGTCGATTGTCCTGTCTCAGATTATAGCCGTTGGGATATTTTCTAGCCGTTGATCAGTCGGCTGTCTAATGATCATCAGTCGACTGTTCTTGCCGTAAACTACCAAAATCTAGCCGTTGCAGATTTCTTCCTTTTGGGTTTTTGGCTGTGTTTATAGGCTCTTCTTGGCTTCCTATATATAGGGATTGGCTTAGTTCATTTAGAAATCCTGAAAGGGTTAGGAAATCATAGAAGATCATTTAATCTCTTCTCTAAGACACTCCTCCCACATTTCCTAATTAGAGCTTCATTCTTATGCTATAGCATCTAAGCTCAAGGGAATTTCTTCAAGGAATTTCAATCTAATTCCTTTCTTGGAGATCATCTTTCTTCTCTTCATTTCCATACACTCAAGTGAGAAGTGTTAGGATTCATTCCTAAAAGAGAGAAAGATCAACAAGTGCAATCAAAGCTAATCTCAAGCACTTGGCCATTCACTTGCATGCCTTTTTCTTCACATTGGTAAGATCATATCAAGGCATAGGTAAGTGTTGTTTCGTTTTGTTTTTGTGTCGAACCCCTAATTCTCTTTGTGGAAATTAGTTACTCTCTTTGTGGGAGTTACTCTCTTTGTGGGAGTTTGGTTCTTTCTGTGTGAAAGAACAAATCCTCTGTGTGAGGTCTCTCTGTGTAAGAGTGAGGATATCTCTTTGTGGGAATCCTAAGTCCTCTGTGTGAGGTATCCCTTTGTGGGATTTTGTATTCACTTCTCTGTGTGGGAATATAGTGAATACTGGTGTGGCTGGATGTACCCAAGTTTTGGGGAACCAGGATAAAATCTCTGTGTTTGCGATTGTTGTTGTTGAGCACTCTGTTTAATTTCTGCTGCTTATTGTGCTTTAATTTTAGTAACTTTTAATTAAGCACTTTGCTTGCTATTACACTATTCACCCCCTCTAGTGTATGTGTAGCCCCGCAGGGTCCCTTACAAGGGCCCCACCTCACTCACTGATGAGGCTCCGACTCAGTATGAAGGGTCCACATCAGCTTGACAACTGTCTCGATCATTTTTGGCCTTAACAGTTTGGCACCGTCTATGGAAAACTGTGAATCGACATCCCAATCGACGAAGTACCTTGACCATGTCGACTCACACATCAACATCCTCCGGGGACGCCTTGACACCTCCCAGTGTCGGACTCATCAACATGAAAATGGGAGGTCCTCCGTACCCAAAGCCATCAACCTCGTTCCAAAGCTCCTACGTCGGATGGTTGATGAAAGTATCTGTGGGGCGAAAGCGCCGCAGAGATTCTACGCCTTATATCTCCTTCTCGGATGAAGATCTAGAAGGTATGGAACGGCCGCATGATGATGTCGTCGTCATCACTTCCACCATCAACGAGATCACCATAAAGAGGTTACTTATCGACACCGGAAGCTCGTGCGATATTCTCTTCTTCACCACGTTGGAGAGAATGAGATTGTCCTCCGTGGAGTCGATGCCCTGTTCAGGGCCCCTAGTGAGATTCACCGGAATCTTCGCCCCAATAGCAGGCATCATCACCATACCTGTGACCCTCGACACGTATCCACAACAAGTCACTCACTGACCAGTTTCATGGTGGTGAAGATCAACTCGGCATACGACGGGATCATTGGGAGACCACTACTAAATGCTATAGAAGCGCTGGTCTCAACTTTCCATTAGATGTTCAAATTCCAGACCTCCGAAGGAGTCAGGAAATCAAGAGGAAATCAGAAGCAGGCGCGGTCGTGCTATACACTGTCCACCGCTTTTGAGAAGGATTGGACAGGCAGACCCAGTCAATCGCAATGGCGAAGATCGACGGCCCATAACCATTGAAGAGACGGAGAACATCCGGATCTCCAAAGAAGAAGGGAAAACTATCTCTATTGGATCAATGCTCCCTTTCGACCTAAGGAAACAGTTGATCGCTCTCTTGAGAGAGCATGCAGACATTTTCGCCTGGTCCCCGAAGGATATGCCCAGCATCAACTCCGAGGTTATATCTCACAAGCTGAAGGTCGACCCGACTTCTAGGCCCATGAAGCAAAAGAAGAGAAACATGGGGTGCGAAAAAGATGAAGGCTGCAATCGAGGAAGTGGATCGACTTCTAGAAGCAGGCTTCATTCGGAAAGTCAAATATCCAGATTGGCTCTCGAATGTCATGATGGTAAAGAAGGACGAATGGCAAATAACGAATGTGCATCGACTTCACCGATCTCAACAAAACGTGCCCAAAGGATAGTTACACCCTACCACAAATTGACCATCTGGTCGACATCGCTTCGAGCTACGAACTCCTTAGCATCATGGACGCATTCTCAGGAAATAACTAGATTTAGATGGCACCGGCGGACAAAGAGAAGACTTCTTTCATCACCGATCGACGTATTTTCTATTACACCAAGATGCCATTTAGTTTGAAGAATGTAGGGGCTACGTACCAACGCATGATGAACTGGATTTTCGAGTCTCAAATCGGGCAGAACCTAGAAGTGTACGTTGACGACATGCTGGTCAAGTCGAAGAAGCCGTCGAATCATATCGCGGATCTTCGAGAGATATTCTCATAGACCCGACGATACAACCTCTTGCTGAACCCTGCCAAATGCACTTTTGGGGTGCGATTGGGGAAGTTCCTCAGTTTTATGCTGATGAATCGAGGGATCAAGGCCAACCCCGACAAGATCGTGGCGATCGTAACGATTAAGGGGCATTCAACCATCAGAGAACTCCAAAGGCTGAACGGAAGAATAGCCGCTTTTGGCCGATTCTTGTCTATGTCGGCCAAGAGATCATTGCCTTTCTTCAAAGTGTTGAGAAAGGCGATAGCCTCTGCATCGAACGGCAATAGGGCCATCGAGTGGGACGCGAACTACAAGAAAGCCTTCTCTGAGTTAAAGGAATATCTTCGCAGCCCACCACTCTTGACCAAGCCGGATAAAGATGACCAACTCATCATCTATCTGGCCGCTATCATGGAAGCCGTAAGCTCGGTGCTCGTCAAAGAAGACTTGGGAGTGCAATGGCACATCTACTACGTCAGTCAAGTTCTCCGAGGTGCGGAGATAAACTACTCAAAAATACAGAAGGTGGCCTTTCCGCTGATCCAATCCGCGAGGATGTTGCGACCGTACTTCCAAGCGCACACCATCTTGTTCCTCACCGACACTCCTTTGAAACAAACCCTAAAGAGGCTGGATCGTTCATGGAGGATGACAAAATGGGGAGTCGAGCTGAGCGAATTCGACATCCAGTTCAAGCCGAAGACTGCCATTAAAGGGCATGCTCTCGTCGACTTCATTGTCAAACTCACTTACGACGACGGCCCAAAGGAAGAGGTATATGTTACTAACATACTACCCACGGCTATCCCCTCACCCTCGATAGGCATCAATTTGCCAACTGATACAATTGAAGACGAGGGAACCTGTATCGTATAAGTTGACGGTTCGACCATTCAAACTGGGAGCGGTGCCAGAATAATTGTCCAAACGTCAGCGGGCAACATATTCGAGTACACTCTCTGCTTTGATTTCCAAACTACGAATAACGGCACAGAATACGAAGCGGCCATCAACGGACTCCGGTTAGCTCAAGCTTTAGGAGCTAAGGTGGTCCAACTACTCAGTGATTTTAAACTCGTCGTCCACCAACTAAATGGAAGCTTCGAGGCCCGTGAAGACACAATGCAGAGTTACATGCAAGTGGCTAAAGCAGAGCTTGCCAAATTTAGACGAGAAGAAATCCATCATGTACCATGGTCGAAGAATCACCAAGCTTACGTCCATTCGAAGCTCGCGTCATCCTCCCCTGTAGGACTCAGTCGGACAGTGTATGTACAACGTCTACCACACCCAAGCATGCTGGAGCAGGAACTGCTAAGTCTCGACCGAAAAATCACTTGGATGGATCCCATAATTTGTTAACCCGAACACGGGGGAAAAGCCGACCGACCCAGTGGAGGCACAAAAGTTAGAACGGAAGGTGTACCAATTCGTTCGGCTGGATGGTTCACTGTGCAAAAGTCGATGGACCAGGTACGACATTTTCCCCTACCGCAAATGTTTAGCCCTACATGAAGCACTCTATGCAATCCAAGAAATTCATGGGGGCGATTGCAGGAACCATTGCGGGGAAAAAGCGATAGCTTTGAAGGCCGTAAGACAAGGTTACTTTTGGCCAACGATATTCAAGGATGTTGTCGATATGCCAAAAATTCTCAAAAATTACCTTGGCCCCTCCAACTGATCTGATCCACATCGTCAGCCCAGTGCCCTTCGCCATGTGGGTATTGGACCTCCTCGGTCCATTCAAACAAGCGAGCGGTCAACAGAAATTCCTAATAGTGGCGATCGACTACTTCACAAAGTGGATCGAGGCAGGCCCTATCCCGAATCACCTGGAAGGAGGCTCGAAGCTTCATTTGGAAATCCATTGTCTGCCATTTTGGCATCTCACAATCCATTATGACAGACAATGGGACATAATTCGACAGTGCCGGCTTCAGAGATTTCAACTCCGAGCTAAAGATCAAGCTGCATTTTTCCTCTGTCATACATCCCCAGTCTAATGGATTGGCTGAGGCTGTTAACAAATATTTTCTTGGACCCCTTCGAAAGAGAATAATCGGGCTCAAGGGAACTTATCTAGAAGAAATTCCCGGCATACTATGGTCATACAGAACGACCCACAAAACCTCGACGGGAGAAACACCATTCATGCTGGCTTATGGATGTGAAGCTGTCGTCCCAGTAGAAGTTAACAAATGACCAATTCATCTCTAATACTACGACGAAGAGAGGAACTCGTAAGGACTCGAACTCAACCTACAACTGGTTAACGAGGTCTACGAACGGGCTTTGGTGACCTTCATTGAGTAAAAAGGACGCATGGCTCGATATTTCAACTCAAAGGTTCACGGACGTAGCTTCAATATAGGCAACTTGGTGCTGCGTAAGGATACTTTCACTCCTGAGATTTTCAAGTAAGGAAAGCTCGCAGCAAAGTGGAAAGTACCGTACACAGTAATCGAGGTACTCGGTCCTGCCACCTACCAGCTCGCTACATTGGATGAGAGAGAACTACCTCATCCTTGAAACGCTGAGCACTTGCGGAAGTATTATCAATGATTGTACCAGCGAGGGAAATGCACTAAATGATGGAAACTTATCTTTGTCTTTTATCTTATGCCGATTCATGATAAATACAAAGTCAATATTTTTCTTTCGATATCTACATGATAATCTCTAACCCTAGTCGTCAGCCGTAAGCCGAGGGATCATCCCTCGCCACTGAGCGACCCACGACGATCATCGGCCGTAAGTCGAATGGGCCTTGTCCCTTGCCACCAAACGACCCTAGTCATCAACCGTAAGCCGAGAGATCACCCGTTGCCACTGAACTACCCACGACAGTCGTCATCCAGAAGCCAAGGGATCACCTCTCGCCACTGAACCACCCACGACAGTCGTCAGCCGTAAGCCGAGGGATCACCCATTGCCACTGAATGACCCACGACAGTCGTCGACCGTAAGCTGAAGGGGCCTCGCCCCTCACCACCAAACGAATCCCGAATTTCGTTGGCTCTAAGTCAAAGGGGCTTTGCCCCTCGCTACCAAACGAAGCGTGGTTTATGGTTTAAAAGATCGTATTCATCAATTGAGTCCGCCTAACTTATCAACGACCAAACTTATCGTCGATTGCTACGAAGTTGGAAGTTGATTCGTCGAGGGGCCATACACACACATATGTTCACATCAATAAAAGAGAAAAAATTGCAATAGTTTTCATTTATTTTCTTTTCAAAGGAAAAAGGAGTGAAAACAGAAAATTTGCAACAAGCTTAAGCTAAAGACTGCCAGCCTAGGCAGTCGATGGAGCACCTCTGAATACAAAGACGTTGTTGTAAGCATCCATCGCCTTTGTGAACCTTGCCGTGAGCTTCGTCTTCTCCCTCGCAACAATCTCCTTGAGCCTGGTGACTTTGGCTTGAAACTCATCAGCCTCCATCTTGCAAGCCTCTGCCTTGCAAGCCTACGCCCATCTCTCAGAGTTAGAAGCTTTGGCTCGAAGCTCGATCGCTTCTTTCTTAAAAGCATCGAGGTCTGACTCGAGCTGAGCCTTCTCCATCCTCCACTGAAGCTTAGCAGACTTGCGAAGGTCTGACATAGATGCGAGACTATTCTTATCCTCTACAGCCACCCACTCGGCCTCTGCCTTAGCTGCGAGGGCTTTCTCCAAGTCCTCCTCTGCCTTCCTCGTCCGAGCCTCAAGCTCGAACGCCTTGCGCTCAGCGTCTGCCACCCGTCAATCTCCTTCGATCAAGTCGACGACTTCACGACGCAACACGGCACCGAGAACGGATTTCTGCAGAAAAGATTAGTCAAGGACGGCTAACTCAGGTATCAATAGACAGAAGGACAGAAGGCAGATGACGTACCTGATATCCACTTTCCACAAAGAAGTTGGCCACCTATTCGAGGTCCAACCTCTGAAATAACTCCAGGTCCTTATGGAGAATCGAGTTCTCCACCGATCGAGCATTCGTCACGAAATTCAACAGGGCCGACTCCTCCTTTCCAATGGTGAAGGAAGGTTGGTAGGAATCACCCTGTTCAGGCCCTGAGGAGCGAGACGAAAGTTGATTGAGTAGTAAAACTTGATCAAACTCTGCAGGGATTGGGCCGACCAAAGGGACGTGTGACACAATACTGCCCCAGGGCCATTGATCCTGAAGGGGCATCGCAGGAGTCTGAGATGCCGAAGAAGTCTCAATCACCCCCTAAGACTCGAGAGTGCGACCCCCATACCTTTCTCCATGGGCGAAGGAAGAGGATTCTCCTCCTCCACTCGCCTCCTCTTTCCTGGCTCCTCCTCACCTTGGGAGGACATCTCTCGTTTCTGGCCCACAGCTTCAGTCAGCGACATCGGTAACATCGACGTCAACCACCACCAGTGGCTCCGAGACCACGACGAAGGCAAAGAGCACAACAGATCGAACGGGGGCCTGAGTCGACGCCTCCCTTGAGGCGGTACAGGAAGAAGGCCTCGAGGTCCGCCTGACCTCACCCCCCCTCAGAAGAAGAGCTCTGAGTGACATGGAGGGAAGACCGAGCACTTGACCCTTCGGCACGAGCGCTCGACCCTTCAGCACGAACACTTGACCTTTCGGTGCTCCTTTTTTTCTTCTGATGCTCCCTCCAGACCCGATCCATACCAGAGTCACCACTTCGGCAGTTTCCATCCTTCATATCTGCAAACAACGTATATAATTATTGTGAGTGGCTGTAATGAAGACAGAGGATCGACATGCATTACCCGGACTCCATAAAGGGGCCTTCAGTCGATGATCATCCAACAGATATTGAGTCGACCTCTCTCGCCTTGGTCAACCCAGAAGGAGCTTTACCGCCTCAACCTCGCTTGGCAACAGCCTGGCCATGGCCTGTTCTGATGACAATCAAGACTCTTTAGCAAGCTTAGAACTCGGAGAACTCCAACCGTTGAGCATCGGTCCCAGATCAGGAAGGATGACAAACACAAAAGTGTCTTTTCATCCGAGATTAGAAAGCGAAAGGCCATGTATGAGTCTCACTGTAGGGCGAGTGGCGATATGGTACCACACCTGACGAGGATCGAGTATTATCCGAAAGAAATACTTGAACATCACGAGGGTCGGACGGACCGCATAGAGCTCACAAAGCACAATGAAGCCAACTAAGGGAGGAAGAGCTTGGGGTGCGAGTTGACACAGGGAAAGCCCCAAAGAGCATAAGACTTCTACGATGAAAGAGTGAAGAGGAAATCGAAGTCCTAGTCGGAAGGCTTTAAGATACACCCCAATCTCGTTCTTCCATGGAAAACATACTTTCTTAGCCGAATTGGGCACCCTAACCCTAAAAGGATGACAGAGACAACCTCGCCAGACCTCTGCTGTCAGATCAAAGGAAAACCCAGGTGCCATCTCTAAGACAACTCTGGGAACCTTTACGCTCGGAGCCCTCCAACGAATGGGAGGATCGGGTTTAATGCGAACCTCTTTCCACTTTCTAGGAACTTTCTCACGTTGAGGGGGTCGAAGGCGCGCTATGAGATCCTCGTAGGATGGCTCATGCATCCTAACTGGTGCAAACATACCTAGGAGATCTAACGAAGAGTCAGGGTCAATCAAGAAGGTACCTTATAAAAGAACAAGCGATCTCCAAAGAAGACAACAGCAAAATCAGGCTTTCGAAACGAAGAAGGAAGCGAAACAGAAAAATATTTTCTCTTCCCACTCGCCTCTTTTATATGGAGGAGTTCAACCGACTGATGGTCGATGAACGACACGTGTCCGAAGCAAGCCACAAGAAGCGACGAAGATCGATTCAAAGATGAAAGGATTTTTGGCGGCACAAATCAAATCAAATGTTTTGAAACCTATGCGCATTTAAGGAGATAACACATCATTCGGTCTCAATCAACACAATCTCTGACGCACGAATAATGGGGGCCATTGTTAGTGCACGGGTACGGATCCAGATGAAATATCCGCATACCCGACCTATTTGGTGCAACAACCCGAAACCCGTCGCTCAGAGTGAAGTATTACCGAGTCAAGCGAACAGCCAACTCGACCGTTAGGCTCCCGCTGATATTTAGGGGAGGTTAATGGGGCCGAGTAAATGGACAGCTGTTATCTCGAATCCCAGAGAAGATCGTGTCCAAATCAGTGAGGGACGGTTACAGACAATCAATGGGGAACAGCCTATAAATAGGCAAAAGGACAAATGTAAAGGGGTTCCAATTCCCAAGGTATGAGATCTAATACATAGACTCTACACTTTCAGCTGATATTTCTTACATTATAGAGCTTGCGACGTCGGATCTGAAACGAATCTCCGTGAGTCTATCTCAACTGCTCCAAGTTCTCTATCTTCCTTAAGTTCCCGCACTAACTTAAGCATCGGAGGGAATTTGGATCGGGACCTAGATCCGACCCTCCTGACGTTCCTTTTTGGTGTAGATCGACGAGTTGCCATCCTCCGCGAGGGTTGCTTCTGAGCTTTCCAACCTCAAACGATTGATGTATAAGCTGTTCGAGGGTCGATCGAGCATCGCATCATATTCAACTTCCATCATCCGACCCTGTTTCTACCAACCTACGGCCCCACCTCACTCACTGACGAGGCTCCAACTCAGCACGAAGGGTCCACATCAGCTTGACAACTGTCTCGGTCATTTTTGGTCTTATCACGTACAATTTAAATGTGTACTCTATTCAACAATGATTTTGTTTAATAAGATATTTATTTCATTCAATATGTTGGAATGATATGTATTTTCCCAATGGTGTTGTTAGTTAACACGTGTATATGAAAAGAGTACATAAAAATGTATGTCAAATATACATGGAGATTGGCCTCTCACATATGAAATCACCTCTGACTTACTAGGTGAACGGGTAGGGATGAGACTTAATCCTCTTTTGAAAGTCGCATTGAATAAAGTTTCAAGATAAGGTCATTACACACACACACGCGCGCGCGCGCGCGCGCGCACACACACAATGACCAAGATGAACAAAATCCCCAAGATTCATCTAAGCATATTCATAAGCTAGACACAAATTCTTAGATCATTAAATTACTGTAGACCATATTGTAAATGTATGAGTATATTTAACTGCAATTTGAATGCTGTTGATTTAAATTACTCTTATGACATACACTACACACTTTAATTTGTATGTGATTCATACCACATGTGTTGGAGTCGACCATAATAGGAAGTGAGATAGTGGATCCATACCTCTCTACTATATGAGTCCATATAGGATTGATTTTTCCACAATACCCTTTGACTTATTCACTAGTATTCGAAGTCTAGCTACTTTAGCATATTCCTTATGGCCACGAGTGATTCGGTCTAAAAGGGTATGTCTAGTAAAGCGACTAACTTGAGACTTAGAATATTGAGTACAAAGAAAAGGCTAAGTTTGTTGGTATCAAGCTTGATGATCTCAAAGATTGGCCAATCTGTGTGATTAGAGACATCAATGTGGAAGTGTTTAAGTATTCCTCAAGATATATAAATGAAAAGATGGATCAATAATACTTAAACTGATATAACAAACTAGACTCGGGGTATTATAAACAAAAAATATACTTTAGAAGATTGATTACATATATGGTAGTTGTGTATCTTTAACTAGTGCACAACAAAATTGCATGTGTTCGCTTATGGGTCGCATGACCAAGTTACTAGTATGAAAAAATCTTCTTCACATGTTATTTCTGTAACAACAATCCCATCATGTGTGAGTGGGAGATGTTGGATTTGGGTACATCCATGACGAGTTTGAACCGGGGGTAAAATGTAAATATTAAATTATTGCAGGGGTTATGTGTAATTTTAATTAGCCTTTGTGGATAATTGAAATTATGACAAGTTAAGGGCTCCTAAAAGTACTATCCTAACTACCATATCATTCAATGATACGTTGTTTTTACAACGTTAAGAATTCTAACATAAACTAACTTCGCTCTCCACATTCATATAAATACCCCCATATTCCTCATGGTAAACTCACGTTGTGAAGAAAAAGTAAGTTATTTCTCTCCCAACTAAAATGAAGAAGAAACATAATGGTAATTGTTTACTAGTGTTTTCTCACCACGGATATTGTTAGATGATGGTATGGTTGCAGTAGTTGATGTTGGAGGATGTTGGCAGGTGACTGTGTACTGGGTGAGCTAACCCTAGGCGGTACAGACTTCGATCTGAGCTATTGTCGGCTGACTGGGTATTGGGCAAGCTAACCCCGGGCTGTAAAGACCTCGATCCAAGTTGTTTTGATCAAGTCCGAGCTATCTTCGCCAAGTCTGAGCTATCTCTGCCAAGCCCGAGCTATCTCAATATTGTCTTCGGGCTCCCTTCAACTTCTTACAACACGAAAAGCTAGTTAGGGAGGGTCGGATCTGGGGGTCCGACCTAATCCGCTCCGATGTCTAAGTCAGACAATGACTCAAGGAGGCTCGTGGTAATTACGATCGATCTGTTGGGAGATCAACTGATAGTTATCACACCGAGCTATGGAGAAAATGTAGAATTTAGGTGGAGCTTATACCGGTATAGGTGTACCTGAATTTTTTGGTTCTCCGAGAATTGTCCTCTTAAGAATCTCTTTCCTCTCCCAATGTCCAAGAGACTACTTATAGGTGGTTGCTCTTCCTGGACGTTTAGAGAGTAACGTCCGAGCTTTTAAGGAGCTTTATTGCATTTGGCCTGAGCTGTCACCATTGAGAACGAGCTTAACGGTCGGTCATTGAATGTCTTCATTATGAGTATGAGTTGATGCTTTAAATGAAGAAGCCCAACGATCAGCTGAGTTGTCATCTTAAATGAAGAAACAGTCGGCCTCCTGCGTGAGGACCTCTGGGGATGTTGGGCTACATCTGTGGGCTTTTGAGCATGTCTGCTCAAATATACTAAGAGATCCTTGGGCCGGCCCAATGCTGTATCAGTAATCTTGATGGTGATATTGCATTTGATTTCTATGGTGATTCCAAATCCGATCCAAAGCAATGTAATACCTCCTCGACCTTTTGCCGATGCTACGAATGTAATGTATTAATCCTCTCATTGAAAATCTACATATTTAATCGATCGTGGATCCCACGTATTTGTTGCAACTTGCTGGAAGATATAATGTGAATAGCTCATAGCAAGCATCCGAAACATTCGAATACTTAATGATTACACTTTTTGACATCCAAGTTAAAGGAACTTGCACCTAGGACAAAATGATAAAGAAAACAGATCAAAATGACAGCAACCAGTAGTCTTTGTCATGCTTTTTGACATACGGTTGATTATTTTCTCCAGTTGTGGATGGTGCTTGTCTTTGTTGCAAATGAGTATTTTCACACTCGAAACAACAATGAGATGAATATATTTTTACAATTACAATGAATCAACCAAGGGGGACAACGCAAACGCAGATATAATATAATTAGCAGATCATGAGATCAAAACTCAACTATTTCTTCCTATTTACGACTAAATTATTTACAAACATGTTTCCACTAATCGTTCTAATTATCAACCTTATTTCAACGCAGATGCGACAAGGATTGGGGGAGAGAGAGAGAGAGAGAGAGGAGAAACAAGTCTCTTTTCGACCTTTTTTTGAGGGTGACCCTCGATCGCTGGATCCTTCCCTGTCGATCTCTCTCGATCTCATGAGTGGTTGAACGATATCTTTGCATGGCTGCAAAAGCAATGCATGCGTCTGCCATTTATCTCTGGGCTCCGCCACGGTCGCAACATTTTGAGGCCCTACACTGTCTATGGTTCTAGAAAATTTGACATAAACAATTGTATGCAAAGTTGTAGATTTTTATTGGTTGCTTTACGATTCTAAACTGTGCTGGAAATAATGGCAATCTTATTATATATGTGTTGGATCTTTAATCCAACGTTAGGTTTATATGTAAAATAATTATGTAATGCGGATGTGATATTAAGTTAAGCCTAATAAAATGATCTAATAAGTCAATTGGTTAAATTGGCTTTAATGTATCTGTTAGAGTGTGGGCCTTTAATGTGTAGAGACTTGTGTGCATTTTGTTTTAATGATGGGCTAAATCAGAAACCCAAATGACATTAAGATTTTTGCCTATAAATAGGTGGTCATGGTTTCTAGATCGCACGAATAAAGAGCCGTTTTTTCTGCATCTCATCGAGAGATTAGAGCCGGAGAAAATCTAAGTGATTTCTCTCGGAAATTCGTGTAGATCTAGAAGGCCAACGACGCAGATCTATAGATCTAGGTGTTATGGATTTAGGTACGTTTCTGCATTAAGTTTCAGTTTATTTTCTAATTGATTTGACATGATTATACTATATTGTTTAGCGATGGTTTTCGTAGAATAATCCAGATTAGCCCCCAACAAGTGGCATCAGAGCCCGATCATGTTAGATCTTTGAGATCGTTAATTTTCAGAATCTTTTGGGTACTTTTCACAGGAAAAAATCGGGTTTTAGGGGTTCCGGTTTTATTTTCCCTTTTTCTAAACCCACTTGAGGGACGTAAGTCGTCAGCTGCCACACTAAACAGGCCGACGAGGGGCGGGACAGCCACCGCCAAACTCCCCCTAGGGCTTTTTTTATTTTTCCCTTATTTTAAAATAGATTCAATAGAGGGGCGGCGACTGTCGGCCACCGAACCCCCAAAGGCCCAGCGGTGCAGGGGGGCGACGGGCACAACTGCCGCCAACCCTCATTAGGGTTCTTCCCTATGCTTTTTTCAAAAAATATTTGTTTTCCAGAGGGGCGACGGCCGTTGGCTGTCGGACACCCGCAGAAACGGGGGAGGGGACGGCGGCGGGCACATCGCCGCCACCCTAACCCTTTTTCAGCCTTGTGGGCCAGCCCTTCCCCATGGGCCGGCCCACCAGTAGTTTTTTAAAAAGCCCAGCGGGCTGAAGCCTGCGACAGAGTAGCATGCTGAGGCCCGCGGCGTGGGCTGCAGCCCGCGAGACAAATAAAAAAAGTAAATTTTTTTAAGGGGTAGTTGGGTCCTTGGTCTTTGGACTTTTTAGACCTATTTTTGGGTATTTTTAACACAAATCAAAGGAAAAAAATAAATGGCCTAGTATATATATTTCTCTTAGGCATAATTTCGTGTTAAAATTTGGTTTTAATTTAAACTCATAATTGTGGGCAAGATTGATTATATATTTTGAAATAATTTTAATTAAAACAAAAACCATCAAAGTTGGCTTTATTGAAGAAATTATTTTTATTTCGAAATATAAACTGTTATGGACATACGTTGTAAGAAATTTTTTGCCTAAAAATTTGGATTTAAACTAAATAAAGGAGGAAATAAAAGGTGTTACGTATATTTCCCCTTAAAGATTATTTTCGTATTAATGGTGCTACAATTTAAAATTTGTTGTGAATGGAAATAACCAGAGTCGGTTAGGATTGCGGGTATCTTAGAGATACGCCCATATCTATGTATTCGATGTATCTACTCTCCTACCATGCCTATAAATAAAGGGCTGGGGGTTCCTCCCCCAGTGGTTGATTCATAACACGTTATCAGCACGACTCTAAAAATTTTTTTTTTCTTTTCCACAAAATTTTTTTCCCGTTCGTTGCGAAGGCGAAGGCGAGACGGGAGATCCACGAGCGTGGTGCAAGGCTTCCTCCATCAAGGGTCGTCATCCGCGTAGGGCTTCGAGCAACCGTCGCTATATCCGGAGGACGGATATAGAGGTAAAAATACTAAAAACGATACTTTTAATCATACGTATGATTGCCCCTCCCCTAGATCTCGCAAGATCGTCATGGGGATTCATCGTCGCCTTGAAAACGACGGATTTTTCATCCCAAAAACTCAATTTTTAGGGTAAAAACCCTAATTTTGAACCCTCCGGCGGCTAGTCGTCACCGGAACCCCCCCTCGCCGGAAAACCCCCCCATACCCTGGCCGCCTCCCCCTGCAGGGGGGCGGCCCCCGCCGCCGCCCCTGCAGGGGGCGGCGGCCCCCGTGGCCGCCTCCCCCTGCAGGGGCGGCGGCCCCCGCCGCCGCCCCTGCAGGGGGCGGCCCCCGCCGCCGCCCCTGCAGGGGGCGGCCCCCGCCGCCGCCCCTGCAGGGGGCGGCCCCCGAGGCCGCGCCCCCCCTGCAGGGGGGCGGCCCCGGCCGCTCCCCCCTGCAGGGGGGCGGCCTCCGCGGCCGCGCCCCCTGCAGGGGGCGGCGGCCCCGGCGGCCGCGCCCCCCTGCAGGGGGCGGCGGCGGCGCCGGCCCCCCCAATGAAACCCTAGAATTTTTTTTAAAAAAATATCCAGATCTGTGGGCCTAAAGCCCACATCAGATCTGTGGGCTTCAGGCCCACAGAATTAAAAAAAAATCAGAGTCTGTGGGCCTGAAGCCCACAGACCTGTTGTGGGCTTCAGGCCCACAGATTTCAAAAAAAAAGCCTATGGGCCTGAAGCCCATAGGTCGACTGCGGGCTTCAGGCCCGCAGGCTGGTTTATCTGAAAAAAAAATGGGGGAGGCAAAGGGCTATAAACTCACCTCAAAAGGCAACTTGTTAGCCTAAAAATTAATTTAAAAAGGGGATTTAAGGGCAAAATATTCGTGAAAAATCACGGTAAATTACGGGACAAATATCGGGTAGGCGAGAACTTTTTGGGGATTCTTGGGGGGGGGGCTTTTGGGATGATGAGGGAAACTTTTTCCTCTGACAAAGAAAATGTTTATTTTGGGATCTTAATCAATTTAATTGATTAAACCCATTTACTTTACAACCTTTGCATTGTAATGATTTTTTCTACAAAAATCATATTTACATGCTGTGCATCTCTGGTATATTCTGTTGGATATTATATGCGTGGTTGTGCATTGTATTTAAAACTTAATAATTAGGAAGATCCTGCGACCGCTCTGCCGTTAGTAACCTAACGGTGTATGACGTTGCCCAGTGGTCCAATAATTATTAAGTGTTTAAATTATTTATCCATCTCTGCGAATATTAAATGCCTGTGATGCCTATGATGAAAATGTATGATGAAAATGTTGATGAGCACAATATTTCTGCATGAATTGCTAAATGTGGTTTTTGGATCGGCCGTTTAGTCCCACAGTTTATTTCCCGCACTTTTCTTTTATTTTTGAGAGAAATTGTAGTGAGGAATTTATGTAAATGTCAAAGAAAGAAGACCAACTTCCATGAAGACGGAGGCCACGCTTGAAGATGGAGATATCATTTGGGACCCACGGGGTTTCCAAAGTTGTATTTTCATTTTCTTTAAGCTGCAAATTTGTATAATTTGGACTGTGGACTTTTTTTGGACTCTTTCTTGTGGGACTGGCCGATCCACACATTTAGTTTTTCGTTAAATATTGCCTCCGCATGAAAATGTTTTCTCTGATTAATTATTAATTCATGCATGATTGTGCTCTGCTAGATAAATGGCTAATATTGCAAGAGTTAATTTCGAAGTACTGGAAGCATCAGGTAGAAACTATCTAAGCTGGCAGCTAGATGTAAAGTTTTACCTGCGGGAAAAGTCCCTCATCGCTGCTGTGACTGAAAAAGAAAATGTTAGCGATATAGAGAAGGCGCAAACCATCACCTATATTCGCCGCCATGTGGACAATACCTTAAAGGCTGAATACCTTACGGTCGAAGATGCACTTGAGCTATGGACTGCCCTTGAGGACATGTATAAACATCAGAAAGATGTTATACTCCCAAGGGCACGATATGAGTGGGAGAACATGAGACTACAGGACTTTAAGTCCATTGCTGAGTACAACTCAGCACTTTTTAGCATCACCGCACGCCTGAAGTTGTGTGGTGAAAAAGTCTCAGAAAATCGCATGCTGGAAAAGACGTATACGTCCTTCCATGAAAAAGATGCGATACTCATACAGCAATACCGTGAACGCAAGTTCACCAAGTATTCCGAGCTGCTGTCATGTTTACTCATGGCCGAGCAAAACAGAGAGCTTCTTCTCTCCACTCACAATATGCGACCTCCCGGCACTGCCCCCTACCAGAAGCTCACCATTCCTCTTCCTTCAAAAAGAAGAGAGATAATAAAAGAAAAGAAAGACCACAGAAGGGTGGGTCAACAGAAAAATGCCAAGGGCAATGTAGAGCAGCAGCGAAATAATGAAAGTAAGCGGAAGTTCACGTGGCACAGAAATGACAAAAATGATTCACCCCCACCCAAGAGGGAATGTGAAGACCAGTGCCATAATTGTGGCATGAAAAGCCACTGGTCCAAAATGTGCCGAACTTCGCAGCACCTCCAGGATTTGTATAAAGAGAACAAGAAAAATAAAGCTGAAACAAACCTGATGACCTCTGATGCTCCAGTCAAGTTTTCAGCTGACAACTTCGAAAATGATGACTTGCTTGATTAGCCTTTATTTTTATCCTAGCAATTTGTTTTGAGAATAATTTATGAGAGCATTTTAATTATGAAATTTGTTCTGAATGAAAATGTTTAGTAGACAATAAATAAAAATGTTTATCTGAATATGCATGTGCCTAACGATTCCTCTTTTAATAGATGAAACTGCTCTCATAAATAATTAGTAGACAATAAACACGTACGATCTCTTTCAATACAAAGCCCAATATCAGGGCTATATTGAAGATCCAGGGAATGCAACACTGTTGCCCCCAAACGACACAAAAATAAAGGATGCACTAATCCCTCCGAATTCCAAAAGAAACTTTCTAAGTTTCAAGGACATCCGTTTCAACGGATTCCACTTGGAAACAGCAAATGTAAATGAAAAAAAATACCGTATGCAATGTCTCAAGAAAAAGGAAGTAAAATCCACACTTGAACGTTTTGAGTGCCTTATAGGCCTCCACCATACGAAGATTCGGAGAAAGGAAGCAGAATTAAACGGAGCACCTGAAGTGCCCGACATCAGCCGAGTATTTACTCCGGCATGATGGACTTGGCCACCCTGGATTTGTGATGATGCATCACATCTTATCCTATGGGTATGACTTGAAGAACCAGAAGATTCTTCAGAAGGGAAAAAGTCCCTCGCATCCCTTACTATAAGGGAAAACTAATTGCAAGGCCATCTCCACGATAAGTTGAAAAAGAATCTCCACGCTTCCTCAAAAAGAATACAAGAAGATAGATGTGGATAAAATCCACCACCCCTAGTGGGCTATTTCAGTACTTCACTGTACTGATAAATGCATCCTCAGAATATTCGTACGTGTGTCTACTACCGACCCGCAACTTAGCTTTTCCAAAGCTATTGGCACAAAAATAAAAATGTTGCGGGCACATTTCCCAGACAATAAAATGTTGTAAATAAGTCTGGTTAATGTTGGGAAATATACCTCCCAGTCTTTTCAAGAGTACTGCCAATCAACGGGAATTGAAAATGAACATACAAGTGCCGCATGTTCATACCCAAAATGGGTCGGCAGAGTCACTGAAAAGTAGACTCCAATGGACTGAACGTCCATTAAATCCCGATTGCCTATGGATGCATGGGGACATGCAAACTCTGCATGCTGCATCGTAAATGAAAATAAGACCCTCTGGAGGTCAGAGTCTCCAATGCAACTTGCATATGGAATGCCACCGAACATTTCTCATCTGAGAATCTTCGGTCGCGCAGTCTTAAATCTCCATTGCATCACCAAAGAGGACCAAAACGGTACTCAACGTCGCCTAGGTATCCATGCAGGGTTTGACTCACCCTCACTTATAAGATACCTAGAACCCCAAACGGGGGACGCATTTAAGGCACATCTTGAAGACTGTGATTTCGATAAGACGAGTTTCCCAAAAATAGGCTCAGATACGAGAAAATCTGGCGCGAAGAAAATTATAACGTGTGATACAAAAAGTTTGACCCACTATGATCCGGTAACAATACAATGTGATGATAAGATCCTAAAGATCTTACACATCCAGAACACAGTTCATAAATTACCGGATTAGTTTACTGACAACCAGAAGATTGTCAGATCACACATCCCTGCTGCAAAAACTCCAGCTAGGATTGACATCCCCGAGAATGGATGCAACCCACTAGCAGCAGAAGTGACTGATCCTCAACAGAAAAGAGGCAGACCACCAGGCTCTAAGGACAGAAACTCCTGGAGACCTTAAGACAATACTACCACAGGACAATGAGCTCCTGTCCACACCATCACCCTTCCCAGAATCCACTGCAGAGGAATTGCCGGGAAAAAGTGAAATTAAGTAAATGTTGTACGTACTGGGGAGGTGTTGGACAGATAGAACATAAATTGTCGACAAATGTATTCACGTATCATATTGCCATATACATCGCAAAAGCGATGATGTTCGTAAATTATCGTTTCCACACTCCGTTGCTAGAAGGCAAACGTAGAGATTGGCCAAAAATGTGGAACGTGGCAATAAAAGATGAGCTGGACTCACTTATGAAACGTGAAATGTTCGGACCTGAAGTCCTGACACCAAAAAGGTGTCAAACCTGTGGATAAAACAAAGTATTGCACACATAAGAAAAATAAATACAAAATCGTATGCTATAAGGTACAACCTATAGCCTGAGGAAAATTTCGCTGAAACTAGGGATCGAACAAACTCAAATGAGCATGTCTCATAAATGATGCATCAGTCTCCCTAAGTTATCAAAAGCGAATACCTTACGATTTGGCGAAGGAAAATTATGAATATGCTGTTATTGGATGTTGTGACAGCATACCTTCGTGGATATCTGGTAAAGATAATTTCCACATTTCCTTAAAAATGCCTGAATAGACTTCGGGACGTCTATTCAAATGAAGAAATATAAGTATAACAAATAAATGTACAACCAAGAGAATCACTTGACAAGTCAATGATTCCTACTGAAGGTTGTCTTTGCATCGGTGCAAAGAACAGGATTAGAGATCATAGTTGGAGACAACTAAAATCTCATCGGATCTCCTGAAGAGAAAACCGAACTACATGTACAAGCCTGACTTTTGAACATAAAATAAAAAGACCTAGGCAAATATAAAGTCATGGCTCATAGAATCCTGTTACAAACGCCCAGAAGTGCGTTGGAGATATTAAAAGGACCATTGTCATCCAAAGTACACCTACGGTGGTACACTTACTGGATGAAAAAAAAGAACCCTTCCGATCGCTGGAAGAGGGGGAGGATATAACTGGTCCTAAAGTCCCTTATCTTAGTGCAATCATGCACTCCTGGCTAACTGCATGTGTCCCGGTATAACAATTGCAGTAAACTCATTAGCCTGAGATAGTTGGCACCTAAAAAGGGCCATTAGACTGGAGTTAAGCCTTTTGCGCTTCCTCCAAGGGTCAAAAGATTCGGGCTTACAAAATGAAGTATCATCCTCCAATGTTTATGCGAATGCAGGTTACAGGTCTGGTCCCTATACTGAGACATCACAGAACAGGTACCAACAGTGGGATGACCATCTACTGCAAATATGCAAAGCAACTTATGAAGGCAACATCATCCTATAATTCCGAGATCCTCACCATTCCAGAATCACACCAATGGTGTATTTAAGGGCGCCTGGTGGTACATCACATCCCAGTGACGACTGGGATAAAGGCTGGTTCTGTGGAGCTGACCATATAGTCTGAAGACCACATCAGAGGCGACGAAACTTCGCACACCTCTCCAGAGTTTCTGGATTCAGCAACTGCTTGATGGTGACAAAATTTGTAATCTGTGTACATCTTCGGAATATTGTAAATAGGAGTGATGAGATAAGCCTAAGAGATCTGAAAGCCTACGAGCTTTTACAGATCAGGGGGAGTTGAGGGAATTTGTACTCTTTTCCCTTAGCTACGGTTTTTCCCACTGGGTTTTCCATAGCCAAAGGTTTTAACGAGGCAAATCAAATCAACTCTGGATCCCGAAGTATCCACCCCTCTGTGACGCTCAGAATCTAGAAGTATTCATGAGCAGAGTCACTTGTACAAATCAGGGGGAGTTAAAGAGCGTTTGCACTCTTTTTCCTTAACTATGGTTTTTCCCACTGGGTTTTCCATAGCTAAAGGTTTTAACGAGGCAAACCTCACCAACTCAGGATCCTGAAGTATCCACCCCATGTGAGACTCTTATTACGCTCAGAATCCCGAAGTACTCTTGAGCAGAGTCCACACCTATGGCTGGATAAGGGGGAGTGTTGTGAATGGAAATAACCAGAATCGGTTAGGATTGCGGGTATCTTAAAGATACGCCCATATCTATGTATTCGATGTATCTACTCTCCTACCATGCCTATAAATAAAGGGCTGGGGGTTCCTCCCCCAGTGGTTGATTCATAACAAAATTCAAATATTGCATAGTTAACTATATATTTTGAAGTAAGTTAATTGAAACAACAACCCACTAAAGTGGGCTCTCTTAAGGAAATTAATTTTATTTCAAAATATAAAAAAATTTGTGCATATTTTTATGTGAATATTTATCAGTCCAAATGAAAATTAAATGTTTGACATAATTTTATATGCTTCTGTGGTAATAAACACGTGATAAGTATTCGGTTTTACATGTATATTATAAATCGGCCCAAAGGAAGGTTTATTATTTGACATGTTAATTATTATCATTGTTTGATTACTAGACCAAGATATCAATTACAAGTTAATATGTTGTCCAAAGATAAATATTAATGGAGTGCCTGATATCTTGAAAGATGGGAATTACAAGGATTGGAGAGAGAGAGAGAGAGAGAGAGAGAGAGAGAGAGAGGATGAGAAAAAGAAGAAGAAGAAGAAGAAGAAGAAGAAACAAGTCTCTTTTCTCTCTACATCGATCTATTTTGACCTTTTTGAGGCTGACCCTCGATCACTGCCTACCGATATCTCTCGATCTCGACCCTCTCCTGTCCATTTCTCATCTTACCAATATAATCTTGCGAGCAGTTGAACGCCATCTTTGCGTGGCTGCAAAAGCAATGAATGCATCTGCCATTTATCTCTTGGCTTCGTCACGGTCGCAACATTTTGAGGCCCTACACTGTCTATGATTCTAGAAAATTTGACATAAACAAGTGTATACAAAGTTGTAAATTTTTATTGGTTGCTTTACGATTCTAAACTGTGCTGGAAATAATGGCCATCCGTATGATATATGTATTGGATCGTTAATCCAATGTTAGGTTTATATGTAAAATAATTATGTAATGCGGGTGTGATATTAAGTTAAGCCTAATAAAGTGATCTAATAAGTTAATTGGTTAAATTGGCTTTAATGTATCTGTTAGGGTGTGGGCCTTTAATGTGTAGAGACTTGTGTGCTTTTTGTTTTTATGATGGGCTAAATCAGAAACCTAAAAGGCATTAAGATTTTTTCCAATAAATAGGTGGTCTGGTCCCTAGATCGCACGAATAAAGAGCCGTCTTTTCTGCACTCATCGAGATATTAGAGCCGGAGAAAATCTAACGGATTTCTCTCGGAAATTCGTGTAGATCTAGAAGGTCAACGGCGTAGATCTATAGATCTAGGTGTTATGGATTTAGGTACGTTTCTGCATTAACTTTTAGTTTATTTTCTCATTGATTTGACATGATTATACTATATTGTTTAGCGATGGTTTTTGTAGAATAATCTAGATTAGCCCCAACAAGTGGCATCAGAGCCCGATCATGTTAGATCTTTGAGATCGTTAATTTTCAGAATCTTTTGGGTACTTTTCACATGAAAAAATCGGTTTTAGGGGTTCCGGTTTTATTTTCCCTTTTTTTAAACCCACTTGAGGGACGTCAGTCGTCAGCTGCCACACTAAACATGCCGACGAGGGGCGGGACAGCCACCGCCAAACTCCCCTAGGGATTTTTTTATTTTTCCCTTATTTTAAAATAGATTCAATATAGGGTCGGCGACCGTCGGCCACCGAACCCCCAAAGGCCCAGCGGTGCAGGGGGGCGGCGGCCACAACTGTCGCCAACCCTCATTAGGGTTCTTCCCTATGCTTTTTTCAAAAAATATTTGTTTTCCAGAGGGGCGACGGTCGTTGGCTGCCGGACACCCGCAGAAACTGGGGAGGGGACGGCGGCGGCCACATCGCCGCCACCCTAACCCTTTTTCAGCCTTGTGGGCCAGCCCTTCCCCATGGGCCGGCCCACCAGTAGTTTTTTAAAAAGCCCAGCGGGCTGAAGCCTGCGACAGAGTAGCATGCTGAGGCCCGCGTCGTGGGCTGCAGCCCGCGAGAAAAATAAAAAAAGTAAATTTTTTTAAGGGGTAGTTGGGTCCTTGGTCTTTGGACTTTTTAGACCTATTTTTGGGTATTTTTAACACAAATCAAAGGAAAAAATAAATGGCCTAGTATATATATTTCTCTTAGGCATAATTTCGTGTTAAAATTTGGTTTTAATTTAAACTCATAATTGTGGGCAAGATTGATTATATATTTTGAAATAATTTTATTTAAAACAAAAACCATCAAAGTTGGCTTTATTGAAGAAATTATTTTTATTTCGAAATATAAACTGTTATGGACATACGTTGTAAGAAATTTTTTGCCTAAAAATTTGGATTTAAACTAAATAAAGGAGGAAATAAAAGGTGTTACGTATATTTCCCCTTAAAGATTATTTTCGTATTAATGGTGCTACAATTTAAAATTCAAATTTTGCATAGTTAACTATATATTTTGAAGTAAGTTAATTGAAACAACAACCCACTAAAGTGGGCTCTCTTATGGAAATTAATTTTATTTCAAAATATAAAAAATATTGTGCATATTTTTATGTGAATATTTATCAGTCCAAAAGAAAATTAAATGTTTGACATAATTTTATATGCTTCTGTGGTAATAAACACGTGATAAGTATTCGGTTTTACATGTATATTATAAATCGGCCCAAAGGAAGGTTTATTATTTGACATGTTAATTATTATCATTGTTTGATTACTAGACCAAGATATCAATTACAAGTTAATATGTTGTCCAAAGATAAATATTAATGGAGTGCCTGATATCTTGAAAGATGGGAATTACATATTGATACGACCCTCCCGAAATGGGCCAAGACAGAACGGGCCAAGCCCATGTCGCGAACCTACGGGTCTGGGTAGAACGAGGCCCCAGCCCAAGGCTCCCATGAAGACTCTGAGTTAGGCCGGCCTTGAACCGATGCGAATGTAGCCGCTGACCCATGCCAGCGGGAGTTAACCACTCCCCTTAAATCGCACCTCCTTAATCATCATTAAAGAGCCACATTACACCCACCTTCATGACCCATGAAGGCACTTTCAAAGTGGCAGAACCTGTAAGGATGCCTTGCCCTTGCAATACTAACAACACACTAAGGGGTGAATAGTGTAATGGCAATAAATTGTCCAATTAAAATTAAACTTGCAAATACAGAATAATAAATGCAAGAGGAAATAATCGACACAATCAATCCAAATGCAAACACAAGAATATACACTGGTTTCCCAAACTTGGGTACGTCCAGCCATACCAATATTCACTATAATTCCCACAAAGAGAAGTGAATACAAATTCCACATAGAGATATCTCACCAAGAGGATTTTTCCCTACACAAGGACCCAATCAACCTACACTGGGGTCAAACTCCCACCTAGAGAATTACTAACTCCCACCCAGAGAATTAGGGTTAGCCCTACACTAGGACACCAAACTCCCACAAAGAGAGTTACTCCCACAAAGAGAGTTATTCACACTAAGAGAATATCATATTCCCACTAAGAGAAATTCTCCTACAAAGAGAGAGACTAATTCCCACAAAGAGAATTAGTGTTATAAGAAAACACCAAGTAAAATAAATACTCTTACCTATATCTTGAGATGCTTACTCATAGATGAATGCAAGGTATGGAAGAGGATCTCCAAGTGTTGAGATTAGCTTGAAAGCACTTCGATGATTTCCCTTGAGCTTGACTTCAATGCATGAAGAGGAATGAGAGCTCAAAGAGGGAAATGAGAGAGTTTGAGAGTGGCTTAATCAATCTCTAATGATTTGCAATAGCATCAAGAATCTCCTATTGTCACGCCCCACTACCCCAAATAGGGAGGGTCGGCGTGACAAGCCGCTAATATGTATACTAAATGACTCGCAGGCCACTGCAACCGCTGAGGAAACACAGGTAGTAAAGTACGAACTGAAAAGAAACAGAACAGTACAGCTCCAACAGCAGAAAGAAAGTACAAGGTACTACAACACAGGCAGCAGAGTAAAGAACTACAATCGGAACACCCAGACATCACAGAGCGCCATATCTATGCAACTAGTACCATACAGGTCCACTATACAACCCCAAACAGCAAAAGCTCCCACATAAGTACAACTCAACCCTATGGGGTACAAAGGGAACATGGGCACAACACTACCATCATCACACACACAACCTAATACTACACACGTGACCCACACTAACCACGAACACTACGGTCCCTCCTGGGACAAGCTGCCCTCCGGGGTCTCCACTCCCGGACCCGCCGCCTGAGAACCAGTACATGTACCTGTGGGGGAAAGGGACACGTCACAGCGTGCCCAGTAGAAAGTACACAACTCAACTACTCAACTCATAGTGTGTAACGACTGGTTTTCATGTATCTGGATTTATTATATTATATTATATGTTTTGGTGGATTTTCTCCTTATACGTGGTTTTCGTCTCCGTAACTTTCATTTTCGATCGTATCGTCGTGTTTTCTAGCTTCTTTCTTAGAATCGTCGATTTTGGAGTAAGTCATTCGTGACGGGCTTCATATCGGTCATATCTTATTGTTAGATCAAGCCTAGGAGTCTTAGGAATCGATCCCGGAGCTCCTTCGCGCTCCATTTCGGAACTTTTGGTGCATGTTAGCCGGTGTAAGAAGGGGCACCGACCGACTAGATGACGATCCAGTCGGTCGGAAAACCTTCTTGAACCGACTAGCGGGCTTGAAAAGTTGTTCAGGAGTTACTGTTTGTCGTTAGTCGGTCTAAGAACGTTGGTTGACCGACTAGGTTGCAAACTAGTCGGTCGGCAATGCTTCTTTAACCGACTAACTCATTTACTAAATTTTGGTATCTGTACTGTTCATTCTTAGTCGGTCTAAGTTCATCTTTCGACCGACTAGTTGTTAAACTAGTCGGTTAAGTTTTGTACTCAGACCGACTAATTCTTAGTTCTTCTGTACAGTCGAGTTACTGTTTACTCTTAGTCGGTCTAAGAATGTTCATCGACCGACTAGATGTCAAACTAGTCGGTCAGTAATTGTTCTTTGACCGACTAAATCTAAATCCTAATTTTCATCTGGGTTACTGTTTACACTTAGTCGGTCTGCGTTGTTCAACCGACCGACTAGTTCTCAAACTAGTCGGTCAACAGTTGTTCTTTGACTGACTAAGCAGTGCAGGAAACCCTAATCTTGCCCTAGCCGCCACCAAACTCTATAAATACCCCTCCAAACATTTTCTTCTCCTCCCTCACGACCTAAAACCCTAATTTCTCCCACATTGAGCCCCCATCTTCCTCAAGCCATTAATCCTTCATCCCAAGCTCATCCTTCATCATCCAAACCCTCCCTTGTCACAACCCACCTTCCATCTTCCCCAAACCTTCATCAAACCCCCAAAATCCACATCAAAACCCATTTCTCCAGATTTTCCCATCATTTCCAGATCTGAGCTGGATCGTTCTCCCGTTGCCGTGGTTGCTCGGCATCGCTCTTTCGCTTCTTCACGGTAATACTCGATTCCCTTAGTTTTAGCATAACCCACATTGACATTTGTGAAACCCTAATAAAATGGATTATTAGAATGTTAGGATCCTAATGAGAAATCGACTTAGAATCATTGTGCTAATAATTGTTTTGCCATAACAGCGATCTATTCCGTAGTTAGCTTGTGTGACGATCTTCATTGCTCGTCAACCCCGGTATAAGGCAAGTGAAACTTGCATCTCTTGATTTGGGCCATGTCTTAGGCCATTCCCTTGCTTTAGCGTAAAAGAGACTAGACGGTGAAAGGATAGCCGTCTAGACACCATTGACCTAGCTTGACAACGAAGCTTGGTCCGTCACCCTCATCATGCTTGTATGTCACGTTTACTTTCCAATTAACGGTACGCGAATATGTTCATGTCATTGCATTTTTCCTGTCACGTTTAAATACAATTAACGGTACGCGAATATCTGCTCATGTCATTGCATGCTTGAATACTCATCGTGATTGCGTAGCTTCGCTACATACTTGTACTATTTGTTCCGGCTAGGCACCCACCTTGCGTGGGCACAATCCTACGCCAAATACACTTTCTGGCTCGTGTTCCAGAAGACGAGCTCAACACAGCCTGCGGGCAATAGGGCACTCGTTGAGTGATCCCTTGTACTTGTTACTTGAACACAGCCTGCGGGCAATAGGGCACTCGTTGAGTGATCCCTTGTACCTTACTTGCTACTTGACATTACATGTCACCCCTACCACTTGATACTTGCTACTTGTACTTTACTTTACCTTACTTGTTACCACCTTACTTTACTTGCCATGCACCATACTTTAACTGCTAGGTTGCTAGTTTACCTTTCTTTCCGTTTCCTTGCACAAGTCTTTCGACTTGCTGACATGTGCCCCCTTTACTCTTTTGGGTGACACATGTTAGATCTCGAGCCTGAGTCCGTTGTTGAGGACGAGGTGTTCGCGGACGCCGTGCCCGAGCCTGTGTTTGGCGAGGAGTACGTGGACACAGGGGACCAGTCTTAGTGTCTTCGTTGGGCTTTCCTTTTGTTTAGACTGTTGTTTTGTTGTCGGTGCGTGGCACCTATACTTTGTTACGTTGTTGCTTTTGTTGGCCTTGTTCTGGGCCGTTAGACTCTTTCTTTTAGCCTGGTGGCTTTTCTGGATGTTGAACTTAATTATCATGTTGGACAAACTTTGAGATATGAGATTTTATTTCAGTCTCCCCTTGTGTTATTATTGTTGTTCTGCTTGTGGTTACAGGGACCTGCTTATGTTTTTGACGCTTATCGGGTTTGGGGCTTCACAGCTCCACTCTCGTGCGGACCTTTTCACGTCTCGCCTCCATTTTAGGAAAGCGGGTCGTGACAGGTTTTAGTGGTGCCCCATGCAGGTCTCTCTGTAACTGCAATTATCAGGGATAACAATAATAATATAAGATTGTCCAACAAATAAATTCGACGTCCGAGTCATAAGCTATGAGTCTAATCTGCTTCGTTTTCTGTGTCACTAGATGGCAGGAAGGCGATTCACCCGTGGTGGAGGTGGTGGTGCGCCCACTCATGATGAGGAGCCTGAGCGAGAACCCACCAATGGAGAGATGATGCGGATGATGATCCAGATGATGCAAGTGCAGCAGGGCGTGCTCCTGCAAGTCCAGAATGCTCCGCTTGCTCGAGCTGCCCGGGCACTTCCAGATGCCCCTCGCTCCGAGCTAGGAGCGAAGCAATTTTGGGAGCTGGGTCCTGCATATTTTGATGGGTCTGAGGGTCCTCTGGCTACCGATGAGTGGATTCGGAACATTGAGGATAACCTGGCGATGGCGAAGATTAACCCGGCTGGATGGGTTGATTTGGCTAAGAGGCAGCTGAAGGACAATGCCAGAAACTGGTGGGATGCTGAAGAGAAGATGTTGGTAGAGCCGATAGTTTGGGCTACCTTCAAGTCCAGATTTGATGGAGAATTCTTTCCGAAGGCTGCTAGGCAGGTGATGCTGCAGCGCTTCATAGATCTGAAGCAAGGGAGTTTGTCAGTGGATCAGTACCACCAAGAGTTCACGAGGCTCAGTCGGTTTGCACCAAAGATGGTGCAGGATGCCGATGAGAAAGCTCAGCGATTTCTTCAGGGACTTGCCTTGGAGCTTCAGAGCTTTGTGACCTCTTCTGACCTGGAGACATATCAGAAGGTCCTGATTGCTGCGAGGCGACAAGAGTTGAATTTGAACCAGAGGAAGGGACATGTTTCCGGAGCTGGGAAGAGGCCTATGGAGCAGGCCAGGGCGATGGTTAGGCCTGGTTTCAAGCCTAATCATCCGGTGCAGTTCAAGAGGCCAGGATGGCCTATTCTGAAGACTTGCCATTTCTGTGGTAAGACTGGACACCTCAGGGATCAGTGTAGGAGGTTCCTGGGACAGTGTATTGTCTGCGGAGATCCTGCCCATTCTATCAGGGAGTGTCCCAAGTCGAAGCAGCCTTGGCGGGCTCCTATTGCAGCACAGCCGTTGCAGCAGCGAACCCATGTGCCCGTTGGACGTGGAGCGCCTCTTGTTCCACAGAGACAGGCCTTTCAGCAGGCTGTTCCGCCGAGAGGGCAGGCCTTTCTGATGACTGAGGAGGAGAGCATGGCCGTGGATGAGGTTATTACAGGTAACGCTCATTCTAGCTATTTTTCTTCCTTAGTTAGTTTGATTTTTGATTATGTTGGTTGCTTGCTCATGCTTGTTTCTAGAATAGGATTTGATTGTTAGACTGTTTGCTAGGTGTGGTTTTGGTTTGCACATTTCATGCACGAGTCCTCTTTGACTCAGGTGCGTCGATGTGCATTTTGGCCCGGAGCTTCGTGGAGAAGCATTCCTTGTCGACGTCCTCTCTTCCTAAGAGTTGGAATATCGTCACAGGGAATGGTGTGGTCTCGGTGCATCGTGGGTGCAATTCTTGTCCGTTGGTGGTTTGTGGACGTGAGCTTTGTGCTGACTTCATTGTCCACGACATCATCAACTATGATGCGGTCCTTGGGATGGATTGGCTTGCGAGCTTCTATGCTACGATTGACTGTCGAAGGAAGAAGGTGGTGTTCGAGATTCCCGGACATCCAGTATTTGAGTTCAGTCGTGGTAGCAGTTCGCTTGGTCCTGTCAGATTTCGGGCCAGACCGGTGGAGGTTGTGGCTTTGCAGATGGAGTTGGAGAGGCCAGCTGTGGTGCGTGATTTTGATGACGTCTTTCCCGAGGAGATGTCTGGTTTGCCACCTGATCGAGCTTTGGAATTTTCTATTGATCTTATTCCAGGTGCGCAGCCGATTTCGAAGGCGCCGTATCGTATGGCGCCTGCAGAATTGGAAGAGTTGCGGAAGCAGCTGGATGAGCTTTTGCAGAAGGATTATATCAATCCTAGTGTGTCTCTGTGGGGAGCACCGGTGCTGCTGGTGAAGAAGAAGGATGGTTCGCGTCGCATGTGCGTGGACTATCGGGAGTTGAATGCGGTGACCATCAAGAATAAATACCCGCTGCCTCGCATCGATGATATTTTTGATCAGCTTGGAGGTTCGAGGGTGTTTTCTAAATTGGATTTGAGGAGTGGTTACCATCAGTTGAAGGTGAAGAAGGATGATGTTCCGAAGACAGCGTTCAGGACGAAGTATGGACACTATGAGTTTGTGGTTATGCCTTTCGGCGTAACCAACGCACCCGCGGCCGTTTTCATGAATCTGATGAACCTGATTTTCTACGACTTTTTGGATAAGTTTTTCGTTATCTTTATTGATGACATTCTGATTTATTCAAAGTCGGAGGAAGAGCATGCATCGCACTTGAGGATGGTATTGGAGATTTTGAGGAAGCATCGTTTGTATGCTAAGTTTTCGAAGTGCGAGTTTTGGCTGGATAGAGTTGCTTTTCTGGGGCATGTGGTGACTGGAGATGGTATTTCAATGGATCCCGAGAAGATTAGGGCCATCAGGGAGTGGCATGTTCCATCGTCAGCGTCTGAGATTCGGAGTTTCCTTGGCTTGGCGGGATATTATCGGCGATTCATTAAGGACTTTTCCCGTATTGCCGAGCCGATGACCAGATTGACGCGGAAGGATGTACCTTTTGTTTGGTCGGGTGATTACGAGAATGCCTTTGGTGTTCTGAGAGAGCGTTTGACGACTGCCCATGTTCTTGTTGTGCCTGATCGCAACGGTGGATTTGAGATCTTTTGCGATGCTTCTGGCAAGGGTCTCGGTTGTGTGTTGCATCAGCATGGGCATGTTGTGGCGTATGTTTCTCATCAGCTCAAGATTCTTGAGAAGAATTACCCGACGCATGATTTGGAGTTGGCTGCCGTTGTGTTTGCTCTTAAGATTTGGAGACACTTCTTGCTGAGTGAGAAAGTGAAGATCTTCACCGATCACAAAAGCTTGAAGTATATTTTCACTCAGAAGGAGCTCAACATGCGACAGCGCCGATGGTTGGAGCTCACGGCGGATTATGAGATTGATCTGTAGTATCACCCTGGCAAGGTGAATGTGGTTCCTGATGCGCTGAGTAGGCTACCAGCGGTGATGATTTTGACCTCGCAGAGGAGATTGCAGCAGGATTTTTGTGAGTCTGGTGTGGAGATTGTTCTTCCCGGGGAGGCTTCTTCGTTGATGTACATGCAGGTACAGTCAACGATCGTGGATCGGATTAAGGCTGGCCAGGCTGAGGATCCGAAGCTGGTGAAGATTCGGGAGCAGGTGGAAGCCGGTCTGCGGACAGACTTTTTGATTTATGAGGATGGCTCGCTGAGGTTTGGAGCCAGGTTGTGTGTGCCAGCTGGGGATATTAGAGAGGAGTTGATGGTGGAGGCACACAGTTCGCCGTATTCTGTGCATCCTGGTGGCACCAAGATGTACCAGGATCTTCGTCTGAATTATTGGTGGCATGGTATGAAGAGGAGTGTGGCTCGGAGTGTAGCCGAGTGCTTGGTTTGCCAGCAAGTGAAGGCGGAGCATCAGCATGCGGCCGGGTTGCTACAACCGCTTTCGATTCTGGAGTGGAAGTGGCAACACATCACTATGGATTTCGTGACTGGACTACCTCGGAGTCCGAAGCAGAATGACGCGATTTGGGTGATCGTAGATCGATTGACCAAATCTGCGCACTTTATTCCGTTCCGAGTGGGACAGTCCACTGAGGCGCTAGCAAGGAGATATATGGAGGTAAATTCTTTACTCTCTGTTTTTATTTCCTTTTCCTAGTTTGGATAGTGATGTGACGTGAATCGTGCAGGAAGTCGTGCGACTTCACGGAGTCCCCGTGAGCATCGTGTCGGACAGGGACACGAGGTTCACATCTCAGTTCTGGGAGAGTTTGCAGAAGAGCTTGGGTACGCGTCTGAGTTTCAGCACGGCGTACCATCCACAGACGGATGGCCAGTCCGAGAGGACGATTCAGATTTTGGAAGACATGCTGAGGGCGTGCATGTTGGATTTCAAGGGTTTGTGGGAGGACCATCTACATGTGGTGGAGTTTTCTTACAACAACAGCTTCCAGGTGAGTATTGGCATGGCGCCTTTCGCCGCTCTTTATGGAAGGAAATTTCGATCGCCATTGAGTTGGGATGACGTTGGTGATCGGGAGTTGTTGGGACCCGAGATGATCGTGGAGGCCGTGGATATTGTCAGGAACAATCGGGAGAGGTTGAGAATTGCTCAGGACCGTTTTAAGCATTGGGCGGATGCTAAACGTCGTCCTTTGGAGTTTCAGCCGGGCGACCATGTGTTTTTGAAGATTTCCCCGAATCGTGGTGTGATTCATTTTGGGAAGCGAGGGAAGTTGAGCCCGCAATACATTGGACCGTTTGACATTTTGGAGAGGGTTGGCGAGGTAGCCTACCGTTTAGCCTTGCCGCCATCTTTGGAGGGAGTTCACAATGTTTTCCATGTGTCGCAGCTTCGTCGATACATTAGCGATCCATCTCATGCTGTGGATTTCTCGGAGATTACCGTTCGCCCCGACATGACGTATGACCAGCATCCAGTGCAGATTCTGGACATGCGTCAGAAGTCACTTTGAAACAAGGTTGTTAATCTGGTGAGGGTGATGTGGCGACACGGCTCGCCTGGAGAGTCTACTTGGGAGAATGAGGATGAGATGCGAGAGCGTTTCCCAATTTTGTTTCCGGACACGTGAGTGTTGGAAATTCCGAGGACGGAATTTTTCTTAAGTTGGGGAGGATGTAACGACTGGTTTTCATGTATCTGGATTTATTATATTATATTATATGTTTTGGTGGATTTTCTCCTTATACGTGGTTTTCGTCTCCGTAACTTTCATTTTCGATCGTATCGTCGTGTTTTCTAGCTTCTTTCTTAGAATCGTCGATTTTGGAGTAAGTCATTCGTGAAGGGCTTCATATCGGTCATATCTTATTGTTAGATCAAGCCTAGGAGTCTTAGGAATCGATCCCGGAGCTCCTTCGCGCTCCATTTCGGAACTTTTGGTGCACGTTAGCCGGTGTAAGAAGGGGCACCGACCGACTAGATGACGATCCAGTCGGTCGGAAAACCTTCTTGAACCGACTAGCGGGCTTGAAAAGTTGTTCAGGAGTTATTGTTTGTCGTTAGTCGGTCTAAGAACGTTGGTTGACCGACTAGGTTGCAAACTAGTCGGTCGGCAATGCTTCTTTAACCGACTAACTCATTTACTAAATTTTGGTATCTGTACTGTTCATTCTTAGTCGGTCTAAGTTCATCTTTCGACCGACTAGTTGTTAAACTAGTCGGTTAAGTTTTTTACTCAGACCGACTAATTATTAGTTCTTCTGTGCAGTCGAGTTACTGTTTACTCTTAGTCGGTCTAAGAATGTTCATCGACCGACTAGATGTCAAACTAGTCGGTCAGTAATTGTTCTTTGACCGACTAAATCTAAATCCTAATTTTCGTCTGGGTTACTGTTTACACTTAGTCGGTCTGCGTTGTTCAACCGACCGACTAGTTCTCAAACTAGTCGGTCAACAGTTGTTCTTTGACCGACTAAGCAGTGCAGGAAACCCTAATCTTGCCCTAGCCGCCACCAAACTCTATAAATACCCCTCCAAACGTTTTCTTCTCCTCCTTCACGACCTAAAACCCTAATTTCTCCCCCATTGAGCCCCCATCTTCCTCAAGCCATTAATCCTTCATCCCAAGCTCATCCTTCATCATCCAAACCCTCCCTTGTCACAACCCACCTTCCATCTTCCCCAAACCTTCATCAAACCCCCAAAATCCACATCAAACCCCATTTCTCCAGATTTTCCCCTCATTTCCAGATCTGAGCCGGATCGTTCTCCCGTTGCCGTGGTTGCTCGGCATCGCTCTTTTGCTTCTTCACGATAATACTCGATTCCCTTAGTTTTAGCATAACCCACATTGACATTTGTGAAACCCTAATAAAATGGATTATTAGAATGTTAGGATCCTAATGAGAAATCGACTTAGAATCATTGTGCTAATTATTATTTTGCCATAACAGCGATCTATTCCGTAGTTAGCTTGTGTGACGATCTTCATTGCTCGTCAACCCCGGTATAAGGCAAGTGAAACTTGCATCTCTTGATTTGGGCCATGTCTTAGGCCATTCCCTTGCTTTAGCGTAAAAGAGACTAGACGGTGAAAGGATAGCAGTCTAGACGCCATTGACCTAGCTTGACAACGAAGCTTGGTCCGTCACCCTCATCATGCTTGTATGTCACGTTTACTTTCCAATTAACGGTACGCGAATATGTTCATGTCATTGCATTTTACCTGTCCCGTTTAAATACAATTAACTGTACGCGAATATCTGCTCATGTCATTGCATGCTTGAATACTCATCGTGATTGCGTAGCTTCGCTACATACTTGTACTATTTGTTTCGGCTAGGCACCCACCTTGCGTGGGCACAATCCTACGCCAAATACACTTTCTGGCTCGTGTTCCAGAAGACGAGCTCAACACAGCCTGCGGGCAATAGGGCACTCGTTGAGTGATCCCTTGTACTTGTTACTTGAACACAGCCTGCGTGCAATAGGGCACTCGTTGAGTGATCCCTTGTACCTTACTTGCTACTTGACATTACATGTCACCCCTACCACTTGATACTTGCTACTTGTACTTTACTTTACCTTACTTGTTACCACCTTACTTTACTTGCCATGCACCATACTTTAACTGCTAGGTTGCTAGTTTACCTTTCTTTCTGTTTCCTTGCACAAGTCTTTCGACTTGCTGACATGTGCCCCCTTTACTCTTTTGGGTGACACATGTTAGATCTCGAGCCTGAGTCCGTTGTTGAGGACGAGGTGTTCGCGGACGCCGTGCCCGAGCCTGTGTTTGCGAGGAGTACGTGGACACAGGGGACCAGTCTTAGTGTCTTCGTTGGGCTTTCCTTTTGTTTAGACTGCTGTTTTGTTGTCGGTGCGTGGCACCTATACTTTGTTACGTTGTTGCTTTTGTTGGCCTTGTTCTGGGCCGTTAGACTCTTTCTTTTAGACTGGTGGCTTTTCTGGATGTTGAACTTAATTATCATGTTGGACAAACTTTGAGATTTGAGATTTTATTTCAGTCTCCCCTTGTGTTATTATTGTTGTTCTGCTTGTGGTTATAGGGACCTGCTTATGTTTTTGACGCTTATCGGGTTTGGGGCTTCACAGCTCCACTCTCGTGCGGACCTTTTCTCGTCTCGCCTCCATTTTAGGGAAGCGGGTCGTGACATAGTGCACAAACAAAAGGAAAGGCATCGCATTCCACGGTTACTAATTTTCTATCGTTGTAAGTTAAGTTTTCATGCATGAATTCGAAACCTAAGTAACGGGGCAGACATCGGGGACTGGACCTCACCCGGTAAGGTGGGTGGATGCTACGACTTCCCGAGACAAGCTCTTACGAAAGAAGCCGATTCACCAACGCAACCAACTCGACCAACCCAACCTACTCCCCGACTCTGAGGGCTCGTCAGGAGTGGTCCGCAACTCAGCTGTCCATCCCCGTATGTCCACTCGTTACCTCGGTTTCCCCCAGACCCTCCTAGGGCACTCACCCACCTCAAGTGGAACGAGTCAACCCTAGGTTTCTTTTAACTAGCCTTTTATCCTAGTGTGTAATGCATGCATAATGAGTAAAATGCATTCTGTTCCACCAAAATATCCATAACAAAACCTTGCATGTTTCTTAAGCCAAAAACATAAACATTTCACTTGCATAATCTTGCATTTCAAACATAAGGTAGTATCTCCTTCATAACTTCTCAAGGCAACATGAACCTGCAACTTTATCCATGAACACCAACACAACATGAACATGCATATTTCAAATGCATAAGCACTAAACATCCAACCCAACTTGCAATATAAAAGAACATTGTTAACTTGCAACCACTTAGCTAATTAATGCATTTAATTAGTGTCATGAAGCAATCTTAATTATACCAACCAAATGTAACAAGTGGCCCATATAGCAAGAATTTCCATATCTCCAAATGGAAGAAACTAAGGATTGCAAATAGGATTAAAGCTTAGGTAATTAAGCCGTTAGAAGGTTGCCCAAAGGGATTTACACATAAGAAAAGTTTGGTGGCTAAGCTTGATATAATTAGGGAGAGATTTAAAGTTATAAAGAAAATTCTCTTAACCCTTTCCCCCCTTTTAGAAACATTACATTTGGATTTGGAAATGAGGGGTTTAACCCTAAAGCTTAGAGTTTGGGAGGAAAAATCATGGTAAATCCTTGTAGGGTTTATCATTAAGCCCATTCATGTGAATTTCTTAGAATAAATGAAACTTGAGTGAAAAATTTTAAATTGAAATTAATCCCTCTTTGAAAATTGGTCTTTTAAAAACAAAAAGAGGTATTGATAAATGCATGTTGTTCAAATGAACTTTTGTGAGAATGAGTGAGTAATTTTTTTTCCAACAAAATGAAACTTGAGTGTAACCCTTGGGGGTTTGGTGTAAGAGATCATTATCAAGACTAGGATCTTAATAAAAAAATGTCTTCTTGAAGCAAAAATTGAATCTTTTCGGCAAAGGAGGCATTTTTCTTATTTTTCCTACCAATTAGCTTATTTATAAAAAGGAAATCTTTTAGCAAGTTGGGATCTTGTTGTTAAAAATGGCATTTTTATTAGGCAATCAAACTAAAAATGTCAACTTTCCTATAAAACCATCATTTCTCATGGATATTAACTACTAAAAACATAGTTTTGAACCTAATCTCATCATCACATAAGAAAAATAGTCTAGCATGCAACAACCATCCCATTTCTACAACACTCATCCCAAATTTCAAGAGGAGCTTAATCATCCAAGCATTTCTCTTCCATTATCTATAAGAAGAGGTAGAGTTGAGAGTTTCTACCTATTTAGGGTGAACTCTTAAGGCTTGATTAGGGATCTTCTCCTTGCTTGGCAACCTCTTTCTCCTCCTCCTCCTCTTCTTCTTCTCCTTCCTCTCTCCCTTCTCTTTTCTTCTTCTCTTCTTGTTTTTTTTTTCCTTTTTTTTGGCTCTTGAACTTTCGGCCTGGCACCAAAAATGGGGGAGAGAGATGGAAATAAAAGAGATTTAATGAAAGGAGAAGGTGGGCTATGGTGTAGAATAATGTAGAATGGTGTGGGTTTTCTCTCTCTTTTTTTTGTTGTTTTTCTTTTTGTTTTGTTTTTTAAATCCCTTTTTTTTGGCTCTCCAAATTTCGGCAGCCACCAAAAAAATGGGGAGGGGTAAAGACAAGAGGAAATTAAAATTGAGATGAAAATAAGAGAGGGGTGGAGAATTTTGTAGAAGCTTGGGGGGTTTAATTAATTAGAATGTTATCTCCCAAAATCCCATTATTTACATGTTTGCCATTAGGGATTTTTTTTTTGCACTAACTTAATATTTACTTAGTATTTTCACACGAGGGTTGTTACACCTATGAACTCAGCCCTCTCATATATATATGAACCCTATATCAACCCTCAAAAACCAAGGAAACAGCCAAAAACAAAAAGCTGTAACGACTAGTTTCTGGGCAGAAACGTCACTGACATTCGACTGATGAACAGATGACAGTCGACTGTTCAACTGCTAGAAAATATCCAACGGCTATAATCTGACCTCGACAGTCGAATGAAAAAGTCAATACAGTGTACTGTGAACAGGACAGACGCCTATAAAACCTTCAGCCGGCGACTGCTGCAGGGGATAGAATAAAACAGAGAGTTGCACTCTTTCTCCCAATAAGCATACAAGCAACTGATGGCCAGAATACAGTCGACTGTAGATAGACAGGTGACTATAAATCGTTCATCAGTCGACTGCTGCAAGAGATGGAGAAAAACAGAGAGAATCAGATTTTGCACTTACGCTTCGCAGAATACTGTTGACCATTCCACAGGCGACTGTAAATATACAGACGACTGTAAATTGATCATCAGTCGACTGATGCGACAAGCTCAAGTAGAGTCAATAGAAATGTTGACTTGAGCAGTGCATCACAGTCGACTGTAGAAGGCTCGACAGGCGACTGGAATCACCTAGTCGACTGTGAATCCTTCAACAGGCGACTGATGGAGAACCAGAGACTCTAAATGAGTCTTTGGTCATGATGAGCCTATTGGGTTGGATTCTATGATAATCCTAAGGCTCACTAAGATGGTTAGAATGCATATGCATGAATGAGTAGACCATCTATCAAGGCATTAGATTAACCTAGACTCAAATGAGAGAGAAAGCAATAAAGGAAATATTACATGGATTACATTACTTTCCTTAGAGGCTATGTCTTCAATCTTGATGCCTTGATGCTCTCCATCATCTCCATGCTTTGGCACCCCTTGTATAATGCCCATATGCGTGATATACCATATGATGTGTGTGGGTATAGTACTTTTGTTGTATGCATGGTAATTTCCTACGACATGGCTATTGGGTTGAATATAAGATGATTTGGATGTAGAAGTGAATGTTACTGTGATTGTTATTATGAGTCCTATTATTAGTAGGAGTATTAATCTTATTGTAGTTGGTGACTAATAATATTATTGTTGTTGCTGATGTTGTTATTATTGTTGTTATAGTTGATGATTATTGTTGTTGTTGCTGATGTTGTTGTTATTATTGTTATCATTATTGTTTGGGCTTGATATTGGGCTCGAATTATTAGGGAGATGAGAGAAGAGAGGTTTCATAATGGCCAACTTCCAATAAAGGGGTTCCTATTTATTTACTTCCCTTCTTTTCTTCCTACAAACTCCTATACTTCTCTAAAAAATTTTATTTTATTTTCCCATTCCCCTTAATCTCTCCAAGTCACTGTCACAATCACCCTTCTCCCCATTTCTAGCCGAAGCTTCCAGGCTCTCCTATGGCCGAAATTGCCCAGCAACCAAAAAAAAGAAAGACAGAAGATTTCGGTAGGAAGAAGAGAAGGGGGAAGAAGAAGGATGCAAAAGAAAGGGAGAAAGAAAAGAAAGGCAAAAGGGGGGAGGCCGAATTTTAGCCTGGGCAACAAAAAGAAGGGATATAGGAGATTGAAGAGAAGAGAAAGAATTAGAAAGAGGAAGGAGGAAGGGAGAAGAGAAAGCTGATGTGGAGAAATTGAAGAAGATGGAGTGCCATGGAATTTGTAGATGGGTTTGCTTCTCTAATGAGGTAGGGTTCTAATCCCTACTCAAATATTTCTTCCATTTTCATCTTAAGTTCAAAATTGCATTTTATAGGGATCCATGGAGTTAGAGCTTGAAGGTGACATCATGGGGGGAAATTTGAAATTAGGGTTTAAGCTTGAAATTGGAAGGGGATCTTGGCGTCTTGGATGAGGTAGGATTCCAATCCCCTCTCTCATGTTTCATTCATTTCTTTTTAAATTACAAAATTAGCATTTTTAGGGTTTTTGTAGAAACATCTTGCCATGATGCAATTGGGTTGATTTTAATTGTTGTAGTGAGCGATTTGATGTCATGGTTATAATATCAGATGCTATTGATACTATTGAATGTCTTGTTTCACTATTCATGAGGAATTGCTCTATTTTGTAATGCAGAATGTTTAATCCCACACCCTTCTTTGCATGAAGAGGGATAAATAAATGAGATATGAAATATGGGAACAACGAAATGGTATATGTAGTTTGGCCAAGAATATGGGATATTGCTTTCATCTAGCGTGAAGGTTGTTTATTTCCCATTCTAAAATGTAAGTTACGCTAATTCTATGAAAAAAAATGGGAACAATGAAAATGTTGTTTAATTGTGCTTCATGAACCAATATTGCTTTATTAAATGAGAGAGGTAGGAATGAAAATAAAACAAGGCCTCATCATTTTCATGAGTCAAGATAATAGGTTGAGTTGTTTAGTTGTTGAAATGTTGGGAGCTTAACGCTTAACTTCCATGTTATGTTGAAGTTGTAAGAAATTACCCTCATCACTTTTTATGGTTAATTTTCATTACGAAATAGTTCTCAATTTATTGGAAGTCTCAAGATGCAATTGGAAGCTTGTTATATTAATTTTGAGAAATTGCTCTCTTTTTAGCATGTTGGAAATTTTATTAGGAAATGTTGGAAGTTGGAGGTTTGTATGACATGTTGGGGTATTGGATGTTGGTATGAATGTTGGAAGTCTAACATTCAATTTACCTTGCATGAAATAGCTCTCATTTTGTCTTCTGAATTAAATAAGATTGCTTCCATATTCCTTGTAAGAAACATGTGAAGTGGGTTATATTAAACTGAGTAGTGTCATATGAGGCTATGATATGAATCATGATGCTCCATAAATGTCATGGTTCAATGACGGGTGAATTTGCTCTCATTTTGCCTTCATTAACTTTGTTGGAAGCTATAATTGCCCACTTTTATGAAATTACTTTCATTTTGGGGTGTTGGGAACTATTTATTCAATTTAATGTGTAAGAAATGAGAAACATGTGAAAATGTAATGAACTGGGAAATTGGAAAGGTGATGTTGGAAACTTGCGGAATATGGAATGGGTGACATGGTGACATGGCTGTAATGCCCTGATAGCTACTGCACAAGTACTAGAGGGGGGTGAATAGTACTTTAAAATAATCAAGAGTAATTATTCCTAATTATCGTGCAAACTCAACCAACAATGCGGAATGAAAATATTGACAACAATAAAAGACAATGCAAACAATCGATATAACGGGTTCGGATCCACCCAAGTCTCCCCGACTTATTCCTGGTGATCCTACGTCCCAAACACCTGGATCTCCTCCGGCTACTTGAGTTAGAAACTTCTAACTCAAATTTGCACTATGAAATTCTTGTAGAAAACCTCTACAAGATCAAATCATACACAAATGTAAATGTGACTCCCACAACCCGGGATCACAAACTTCTCTCACAACCGAGAGAAAAACTTAATATCAAAGTAAATGAAATAAGAAATGCTTGCCAACAAAATCCTATGCCTTGAGTAAACTTACGATTTTAGGGCAAGGAGGATTTTGAAGAAGAAGAAGTCACCAAACCCTAGCTCCACCAAGAAGATCAGCAATAGGTGGCTAGGGAGATGTTGGAGACTTAGAATCAGGCTCCTAGCTTGAGTGGCTCACAATCAATGAGAATCTCTCTTGAGGAATAAGAGTGAGAGAGAGATTCTTGTGAGAAATGAATGAGCTTGGAATGAGAAATAAATGCTCTTCTCTTTTATCTCTAAAACTCAATAATGGCAGCCTTGAATGCTATGAAGAAGCATCTCAAGATTATATAGGATAGAGAGGAGAGAGAGGGAAAATTCGTGCAATAAATGCTCCAACGGATCTATTTCTGAAGCAGTCTAATCGGTCAAAGAAGGATCACTGACCGATTAGTTTCTCAACTAGTCGGTCGGTGATTCCTCTTGGATCGACTAAGAGGTGAACAGTGAACATAGTGAATTTCAGGAGATAGAACTAGTCGGTCTAAGAAGAATTGCCAACCGACTAGTTTGACAACTAGTCGGTCGGTGAGTGTTCTTTGACCGACTAAGAGCTGAAGTACAATAGGCTGAATTCAAAGAGAGCTAGTCGGTCTAAGAATAAATTCCAACCGACTAGTTTTACAACTAGTCGGTCGACGGTTGTTCTTTGACCGACTAACTGTAAACAGTAACTCGGGTTGAAAATGAAAGACATAACTAGTCGGTCTAAGAAGGATTCCTAACCGACTAGTTTGACAACTAGTCGGTCGGTGAACCTTCTTGGACCGACTAACCGTAAACAGTGAATGAGCTGAATTGGACAAGGATATCTAGTCGGTTCAAGAAGGATTGCCGACCGACTAGATTGCCATCTAGTCGGTTGGTTCTTCTTCTTGAACCAACTAAGATGCACTAGAAGCCGCGAAATGAAGCGTGAAGCTTTGGGAAAGTTTGTATGGGCTTCTAAGATAATCCTAGCTCTAAGATATGAACGTTATGAAGATTATCAAGTAAGACCTACTCAAGGCTTAACATTCTACGAAAAGAAGCTAGAAGACTATAAATAAAACTTGACGAACCGTCTTCAAAGCTTCAATCTGAATCTCTTGACTTCAATAATGCTCATAGAGCTTCAACGAAGCTTCAGGCACACAATCACGCGCTTTGAGAAGTCTTGAGACGTCGCTTTTGATGTTCATAGAATTTTGGCGATGATCTCCATAACTGGGCTCACAACGAGTTAGTTCGTGATATTTATGTTTGTTCATCATCAAAACCAAATCCGGGGAATCAATACTCAACATTCACCCCCTTTTGGTGATGACAAACCAACATAAATAATAATAATAAATAATGATTCAAATGAAATTTACTTACTCCCCGTGCATTGATGACACGTTAGTTCCGTATTAAATAATAATCATACGCATCAAGCAGACAAGGAAAGTATAAAATATGAATCCAATTATTGAAATTTAGGATCTAAATCCATTTTTATATCTTAACTCCCCCTGAATCTAACATATCAAATTAGATTCACGGTTAATTGCTTTGAAATATCATTTAGCACATCGTTATTATTAGTTCTCTCCCCCTTTGGCATTTAGCAAAAAGAGCGGGAGGAGATCAACGACAACAACAATGACTAAAATAAAAGCACGGGAGTCGAAGAATACGACCATGGTCCAAATGACACCAACGTAAGGTCACGAAGAAAATCGATACCAAAGTGTGCCAATGAGACCATAATCGAAAAATCGAAAATGAAATCATCAAAACTCAAATCAATTTCACATATTGAGTTATGGAACATAGTCTCCAATATCAACATTCTTAATGAATTTAGTGCATGGAAAACAATTTTCTATAAAATCAAGATAATCGTCGAGCGACGAAGTCAACATCAGAGACAAAAAGAATATAATGTGCACAATGAAGTAAATGTCAACACGATGTATATAAATATATATAACATGATACATCAAAAAATATACATCTGCCAACACAAATATAAACGATCCTCAGATCGGAGCACATCATACAACATATGTCACAGCAGACATCGAAGTAACACAAAACATGTATACATCAAAATACATCATAAAAACATCCAAAAATACATCAAAAATCCATCACCACCCAACTATCCTATCCTACTCTCTCACGACAAAAAAATATCATCCAAAGTGCACATGGGAGAGTCCTCCAATGCAAGCTCAGGAGGCAGAGGGAGGATCAGTAGCAGCAGCAGGCTCTGCAGAAGGGGTGGTGGTCTCGGGAACGACCGGCGTGTCAACTGAAGGGAGAGTGGCAACAGGAGTGGTCTCAGGAGCACCAGCAGAAGTATCCATCGAAGGAATGGTGGCAGCAGGTGTGCTCTTGGGAGCACCAGCAGAAGTAGCACTGGGGCCCGAAGAGGAGATCCAACAAGCTCCCGGAGATCAGCTTCATCCATTTCCTCCTCGTCAGAAACTGAAGGAGGAATCTCAATGCCCAAGTGAGAACAGATGCGAGCTAGCATCTCCTCAGAACGAGAAACACGAGACTCCACACGTCGCAGGGAAACTGCAACCTCAGCGAGTGACGGAGTAGGAGAAGGAGCAGGAGCAGCTGAAGCAGAGGGGGTAGTCCTCTGAACGTGACGAAGCACCGCAAGAGACTTCTTAACGGCAGTCGCGTTCAGGGGAGGACCCAGAGGACGCTGGTCATCGGGAGGGAGAGGGACGCCGAAGTGACGAAATACAAGGGTCAGCAGACAAGGATATGTGATGTGAGCAGACTTGGTGGACTTTCGGATGCATTCGAACGAGTCCATCTTATCAAGGATAATATGAGCCCAATTGATCTCGCTCCCCATGAAAAGAGCGTAGATCAGCTTGAGGAACGGCTGGGATGGCAAGCTAGAGGAGCCGTACTTCGGAAGGAGGCACGACTTCAGGATAAGATTGAGAACCTAAGCGTTAGGCTTAAATGATTTTGAGGAGACGCCAATCATGGCGGTAGGGATGACATGAAACATCTCAGAAAGCATCTCCTGGTCAAGATCGTGGATATCATCCACGGAGATATCAGCAGGAAGCAGGCCAGAGGATGAGACACCAATCAACTGCCCTAAGATTTCTACCGTGAGGACAATAGGTGTCCCCAAGACAGTCGTCTCAATGCAGTGGGTGTCGTCATACTCACCCCGTACTCGATTTGCATAGAATAATTTGACGAGTCGGGGGTATGGGTGAGGGTTTGCCTTGGGGTCATGGCGAAGATAGTCTAATAGGCCGCTATAGGAGAGAAGATCGGCGAGATGTGGGAAGTCTGAGAACTAAACGAAGTGCTTCAATATCAATGGACAGTGCTAGATACGGTTGTAAGCCGCAAGACACAACGGGTCATCGCGACACAATGAGATATCGACACCACCCAAAGGCATGGGAGCCTTCCCCTCAGACGGACGAGAGATAGATCGATGAGGAGTAGGAGCCCTATCGGTAGGCTCGGTCTCCGGAATATACTCTTCGTCAGAGTCACCGGGAGGAGTGGGAGCATGGAATGAGCTAGGCTTGGGTTGTGAAGATCGGGCTCTAGGCTTAGCAGTCGCCATCCTTTTCTTCTTAAGAGGAGGCGAAGAGGAGGATGTACGAGTCGATTTGGCACGGCGTTTGGATTGAGGAGGGTCCGTAGGAGGAGACTCTACGGTCATGGGAGACGGACTAGAGGGACGGATAGGAATACGTGTTCTCGCCATGATCGTGAGACGAGACAATGCTCAAACAACCAAAAGAAATCCGGCCAAAATAAACCCTAGGAGAGAAACCTTAATACAAACCCTAACACCGAACGAAATTGAAATCGATTGAAAAAGAGCTGAAATCTAACCCTAAGAGCAGAGAGAGTGATACCCTAGGTCGACTGGAGGTAGAGGAAAGATCGGTGACGACGTACGGCGGCAGGAAGTGGCGACACACGACGGAGGAAGGAGAGGAGAGACGGGGGTAAGGTCTGAGGAAAGAATTCGCACCGATTAGAATGAGTTCTAATCGGTGCGGAGGAGATTTAAGTCGAATTGGGAAGCCAAAAGACACAACAGCCCCTGCGCATTTAGTCGGTCACAGTTCAAGTGCTGACCGACTAGAATGAAATCTAGTCGGTCAGCCAATGAGCATGAACCGACTAAGTGCAAACAGTAACTGAAGCCAAATTAAGAGCATGAATTAGTCGGTCTGAGTTCATTCACTGACCGATTAGAACTGAATCTAGTCGGTCGGCCAATGAACTTGGACTGACTAAGAGAGTCCAAAAATTTAAAATGTCGAAATTTTGAGTTCTCTCCTAAGCGCACTTGGACGATACAACGAAATACTCTCATACATCATTAATCTACCCCATAAAACATCGAAAATCATAAATACGACGTTCATGAATAATTTTAGCATAAAGTTCGAAAATCCAACCATAAATCCAGAAAATCCCAACACATCTAGCATGAGCATATATAACGAAAAATATTATCATGCAAGATTATTGAAAATATGAATCCTAAATCTCGGATTCACCCATAATCCCCAATTCTCGACGTAACCGCACAAATGAGTCTTCCTTGAGTGGTTTCGTGAAAATATCGGCGATTTGCTTCTGGGTTTCAACGTACACTAAAATGATGTCCTTTTTAGCAACATGATCATCTAGGAAATGGTGACGGACATCTATGTGTTTAGAACGGGAATGGTGTACTGGATTCTTAGAGAGACATATTTCACTTTAGTAGTCCACCATTATAGGGCTAGTATCACAGTTTATACCAAAGTCTTTAAGAGTGTGTCTCATCTAAAGAACCTGAGCACACGCAGCACCGGCGGCAATGTATTCCGCCTCGGTGGTTGAAAGTGATACGGAATTCTGCTTCTTGGAAAACCAAGAGACAAGAGAATTTCCTATAAAATGGCAAGTGCCACTAGTACTTTTCCTGTCGGATTTGCATCCCGCATAATCTGCGTCACTATATGATATTAACTCATATGTGCTAGACTTTGGATAAAGTAATCCGAAGTCGAGTGTGTAACTTAAATAACGGAAAATACGTTTTACCGCTACTAAGTGAGATTCCTTAGGTTGAGATTGATAACGAGCACATACACATTCAAAGTGGACACTTGCGATGTGAGTACATAAACACGAGACTTGAGATTCTCATTCTCAATACTCAAAGTTGAGTTTTGAGAAATCAAATCCGCCATCTCGCGTTCATCCGAATTCTCAATATGAACGTGCTCAAGTTGAGATTTGAGATTTACAATCTCATTTCTCAAACCTTCAACAACGGTGTTGTTGATGATGATGGTAGGCTTAGGTGAGGTTTGAAGACTAGTTAGCTCATCTTTAGTCTTAGTATATCTATTTACTAGTTTTGAATACTTAGACCAAATTTGCTCGTTAGCTAATCTAAGGTCATCCATATTTACCTCATCATCTTCATCCTCGCTTTCATTGGAGGAGGACTCTTGATCATGTTCTTCTCTAGCCATGAAGCACATGTGTGCTTGCTCCACTTGCTCATCATCCGACTCTCCACTTGAGGAGTCCTCGTCAGATTCGGTGAATGTCCCGACAAGTCCTTTCTTGTATCCTTTCTTGTACTTTCGAGACTTGTCGAACTTTGACGCCTTCCACTTCTCCTTTTGTTTGTTTTGAGGACAATCCGCTTTGATGTGTCCTGGCTTGTTGCATTTAAAACAAAAAGGAGCGGAGGCGTTAGTAGAACTAAACTTAGATTTGTTCTTGAAGTTACCTTTCCGGAAGAATCGGTTGAACTTCTTTGCTATGAGGGCAATGGATTCTAAGTCCAACTCGTCTTCCGAATCTTCATCATCGGTAGATGTAGATGGAGCGGCCTTGAACGCAATCGCCTTTTTCTTTGGCTCGTCTTGCTTCAAGTACGACTTCATCTTTCTTGCATCTTTATCTTGCTATCCTTGCGTACCTCATAAGACATCAAGGTACCTATAAGTTGAACGACGGTATATTTATTCATATCGTTACCTTCCTCGATGGCGAAGGTATGCTTTTTCCAACAAGAAGGAAGTCCGTCAATGATCTTTGAGACTTTCTCCTTTTGGGTGTAGGTCTTTCCAAGAGCCTCCAATTCATTTGTAATGTCAACGAAGCGAGCATAGTACTCCTTCATCTTCTCACCCTGTTGCATATGAAATAATTCGTAATCTTTATTTACAACGGTGAGTTTGGAGTCTCTTACCCTACTCGTTCCTTCATGCAAGATGAGGAGTGAGTTCCAGATTTGATATGCACTCTTAAATGTGCATATCTTGTTGAAGTCTTCGGGCTCCAACGCATATTACAAGGCATTCATTGCCTTGGCATTGTTTACCTCCGCGGCGACCTCCGTGGTGGTCCACTTAGCGAAATCTTCTTCAGCGGGCTCGACATACTCCGTCAACGTAGCTCTCCATAGTGAGGTGCTCCGGAGGAACGTTTCCATCCGGCATTTTCAGTACCCATAATTGGTATCGTTGAAGAATGGAGGCCTAGTCGAGGAGTGTCCTTCCATCACCGAAGAAGCTCCTTCACGGTTCCTGAAGGTGCTATAGTCTGAAGGTGGACGAACGGTCTTGTTGTCGTTGATAGACATAGCTATGAACTTGGCTCTGATACCAAATGTAATGCCCTGATAGCTACTGCACAAGTACTAGAGGGGGATAAATAGTAATTTAAAATAATCAAGAGTAATTATTCCTAATTATCGTGCGAACTCAACCAACAATGCGGAATGAAAATATTGACAACAATAAAAGACAATGCAAAAAATCGATATAACGGGTTCAGATCCACCCAAGTCTTACCGACTTGTTCCCGATAATCTTACATCCCAAACACCCGGATCCCCTCCGGCTACTTGAGTTAGAAACTTCTAACTCAAATTTGCACTATGAAATTCTTGTAGAAAACCTCTACAAGATCAAATCATACACAAATGAAAATGTGACTCCCACAACCTGGGATCACAAACTTCTCTTACAACCGAGAGAAAAACTTAATATCAAAGTAAATGAAATAAGAAATGCTTACCAACAAAATCCTATGCCTTGAGTAAACTTACGATTTTAGGGCAAGGATGATTTTGAAGAAGAAGAAGTCACCAAACCTTAGCTCCACCAAGATGATCAGCAATAGGTGGCTAGGGAGATATTGGAGACTTGGGATCAGGCTTCTAGCTTGAGTGGCTCACAATCAATGAGAATCTCTCTTAAGGAATAAGAGTGAGGGAGAGATTCTTGTGAGAAATGAATGAGCTTGGAATGAGAAATAAATGCTCTTCTCTTTTATCTCTAAAACTCAATAATGGCAGCCTTGAATGCTATGAAGAAGCATCTCAAGATTATATAGGATAGAGAGGAGAGAGAGGGAAAATTCGTGCAATAAATACTCCAACGGATCTATTTCTGAAGCAGTCTAATCGGTCAAAGAAGGATCACTGACCGATTAGTTTCTCAACTAGTCGGTCAGTGATTCCTCTTGGACCGACTAAGAGGTGAACAGTGAACATAGTGAATTTCAGGAGATAGAATTAGTCGGTCTAAGAAGACTTGCCAACCGACTAGTTTGACAACTAGTCGGTTGGTGAGTGTTCTTTGACCGACTAAGAGCTGAAGTACAATAGGCTGAATTCAAAGAGAGCTAGTCGGGCTAAGAACAAATTCCAACCGAGTAGTTTTACAACTAGTCGGTCGACGGTTGTTCTTTGACCGACTAACTGTAAACAATAACTCAGGATGAAAATGAAAGACACAACTAGTCGGTCTAAGAAGGATTCCTAACCGACTAGTTTGACAACTAGTCGGTCGGTGAACCTTCTTGGACCGACTAACTGTAAACAGTGAATGAGCTGAATTGGACAAGGATATCTAGTCGGTTCAAGAAGGATTGCCGACCGACTAGATTGCCATCTAGTCGGTTGGTTCTTCTTCTTGAACCAACTAAGATGCACTAGAAGCCGCGAAATGAAGCGTGAAGCTTCGGAAAAGTTTGTATGGGCTTCTAAGATATTCCTAGCTTTAAGATATGAACGTTCTGAAGATTATCAAGTAAGACCTACTCAAGGCTTAACATTCTATGAAAAGAAGCTAGAAGACTATAAATAAAACTTGACGAACCGTCTTCAAAGCTTCAATCCGAATCTCTAGACTTCAATAATGCTCCTAGAGCTTCAACGAAGCTTCAGGCACACGATCACGCGCTTTGAGAAGTCTTGAGACGTCGCTTTTGATGTTCATAGAATTTTGGCGACGATCTCCATAACTGCGCTCACAACGAGTTAGTTCACGATATTTATGTTTGTTCATCATCAAAACCAAATCCGGGGAATCAATACTCAACAATGGCCACGTTAGGATACGAGGTGGAGTGCACGGGCATGGACAAAGTACAGCGGTAGGAGGCGGGTGAATACGCCGTTGGCCACCTCTTGATCCATTAGGTGGCTCCACGTTGATAACGGAGTAGAATCATTGGCGCGTGCACGTCGGCTCACTCATGGGATCCCCATTGCATTGCATTGCATCGCATTGCTTGTGATTCATATGCATCATGGCTTCATTGAGCATTTGTGTGATTGGTGGTGATATATATATGTGTGTGTGTGTGATTGTTGCTTTATGAGAATGAATGTTGCCATGAATGCATTATGTGTTAAAATGGTTATATGTTGGAAAGTGAGGTTTTGGGTGGTTGCTAGAAGACGAAGTTGGGATGAAGTTGTGTTTCCTTCTCTTTAATCAAAATGTTGTTGTTCACGTTATGTTGTGTTGTCGTAGTGGTTGTTGTTTTTAGTGTTATTGTTGGCGTTATTATTAATGTCTCAACTTAAGGCCAAGATAACAGTAGTCACACCTTTCTTAACCCAAACTAACTCCTTCCTAAGTGATTTGGATCGTTAAGTTACTTCTAGCCCCAATCGTAGAGAAATTGTTGTTTTACTTAAGATCCTAATGCAAGCTTCCATCCTTCTTAATTCCATGTTGTAGTTGTGTCAAGGTGATGTCTTTAAGGGCCTTGCTAACTAAAGTTGGTATCTTTAGTACTTGGTGATGTTAAGATTGCCTTTGCTAAATTATTAAGGGTCGTTGTTCAAGAAGTTAATTTGATTGAGAACCCATGTTCAAGTTGGCACCCTTGCGTAGTTAGTCCCTTTCATTGACTAAATTCAATGAAAACATGGAAAACTTTATTGAATTATATGCAAATTGCCCTCTTTTCCATGTAAGTGGTGATCTTTACCAAAGTTTGATGCACTCGTTGTCATTTGAATGAAGTAGTCATGCTATAGTTAGTCATTTATTCTAGGATTATGTTCAAGTTACTAACTTCATGGCAAAAATTGTGCTAATGAGAGTAGAGTTGCGTACTCTTCATTTTATGTGAAAGAATGGTTGCTAATTAAACTTGTCTATGAGTTTGTTGGAATATGAGTTTTGTTTGGAATTTGTTGGAAAACTTGTGAAGTTAATGGATGAGATGTTGAATGATGCATTTCCTACATCAAAGATCTTAAAGTGGGTTATGTTGGTTCTTAATTTTAGTGCATGCTAGTCCCAACATCCCTTCATGGCACTTCTCTTATAATTCTTGAACATTGTTATAATTTTTCTTATGAAGAAAGCATGTTCCTTTTAAATATTATTCATGTTGTATTTGGAAAATTTTGACAAATACAAGAGAAACTCTGCCGAAATTTTTGTAAGCATGTCCATAACATTCTAAGTATTAGAAACTCAAGCTAGGGATATTACACAAAAGCCACTTGCTAGCTCCCTAAATTTTCCACGATTAAATGACCATCCATTTGAAAAATTAGTACAAAAGGAGTTAGTAAGAGGGTTATTGATAACTGCCCAGTTGGAAGCTTTAGAGAGTGTAGAGCCTTAATCATCATCACCTACAAGCTCCCTTATGCAAACTTTAATTTCCACATTCAATTGGTTCCGTTTCGATAGAAAGGTGTGTTTATAAACTGCGTAAAGGAACCCTTTTTGTGAACACTCAAATTAGATAAGAGTGGTAGCTTCCCTATAACAACTAGTAAGTCAAGCCTACTTAGGCAATTGAGTTGTCGTTAAGAGTACATATACTTGGGATGGTGTGGCGACGCTAGATTTCAGTCCTTGTTATTGCAGTCCACTTCCTTATATGTATCACTCACTTTGTGTTGCAGGCTTTCCTCTTGCCGCAGGTACGCGTTTTGCTAATGATCCATTTACATATTCATAAGGACTTGTCGTGATATGCCAGAGTTAGTTTCTCGTTTGTTACTTAGTGCATTGCATTTTGTGCACCATGTGAGCTGGGTTTGGATTTCTTACTGGGTCACGCTGTGACATATCCCCGTTGATGTTTCAGGTGTTGGATCTTGGAGTCGGAGGCCAGCGAGCCCAGTTGGTTGAATTTGAGTTTGGGGTGAGTATGAGAGAGATTTGGGTGTGTTATTGTACTTGGGTGAGTTTGGATTATATCTATTGTATATGAGATTTGTAATTGATGTTGTAATTGAACAATTTATATATATATATATTATAATGGTGTTTTGAGTCGGTGGTGCTTTTTGTGTTTCTGTGATGTCTGGAATGCTACAGGTACTATCCTAGCAGTGTGCAGTGGGCCTGCTTGAGTTTTGAAATTTTGTACTTCTCTCCCGTAGCACCCGCCTCTTCAGAAATACCTGGTACGGATTCGTATTCATCAGGCATACCGGGGTGCGAGGCGTTACATGTTGGTGGCCTATGCAGGTCGTCACACTGCGGCTGTGTAAGGGTAGTGTGTGTAGTGTTCTGAGGGGAGTTTAGACCCAAGGTGGGTAGAGTCCAGCCTTAGGATGGGACCGGATAGCAGGAATTTGAGGCATGCACCCTAAGGTTTGATATTTAAGAAATGATTCTGTATGAATGTATGTACATGTGTAGTGTGTAGATATGTATGCATGTGCGTCTAGAGTTCTACGAGTGTTGTATGTGGCGTGTCGAGTATATTGGGATGATATATTCATGTGCATGAGATTGTGATACATGTACGAATGATTATATGGCTATGTGATTGTATTTAAGGTGCATGTTTTACGAAGTGATTGACATATGAGTAGCGTGTAAGTTGAGTTATATACTTGACTGAGATGCAGGTAGAGTATGGATGTACTGTGTTGTAGCTATATACTGCATGTGATATGCACATGTAGAGTGTACAGCTGAATGAGTATATGAGTGGATCCCTGAGTTCCACCCACGTATGTGTGGATATGTCTTGATAGTAATATTGTTATGAGTGGGTGTATGTGATGAGTATATGTATGGCTGTAAGCTGATACGCTTACACCTATATATGGATGATTATAACTTTGTATGGATATCTGTGTATTCATATTGATATGTACGACTCTGTGTAAAGATACATGTGTGAATGTTGGATGGATATTAAGGGACATACGTGATTGTATGTCTGGGTATAAGAGGTGCATGTGTTTATGTGTTAATGAATGGTAGCCTATGAGTAATGTGTATCATGGGATTATATAATTGATTGATCTCTAGGCCGTCTATAGATAGGGTGTGTTGTTTGTATTTGTATGACATGGTAAATATGTACATAGGTATGGTGTGTTGTCTGTATGGATCCTTGTGTTCCGCTCAGGTATGAGTGGGCATGCCCTGGGTGTATTAGAATTGTGTGTTTGATATATGTATATATGTAAGATGTATACGGTTGCATGTCTGGTTGTAAGCGGGTGCGCTTACACCGGTGTTAGGATAGATATAGTGATATCTGGGTGTATAGATGTTGATGTGTAAGACTCTATGTATGACATATGTGTGTATGTTTAAATGTGTACATGGTGACATAGGTGGTTGTATGTCTCAGGATGGCAATGCATGTGGGTATGTTTGAATTGTTATACTTGTATGTATTTGAACTAGGAAGTGTTGGTATATGAAGGTGCTTTATCTTTATGATGGGGTAGAGTGACCCAATATATATCTATTCACCCTCAGCTATGTCCCAAGTTAGAAAGTTCAAGGACAAACTTTATTTTTAAGGTGGGTAGATTGTAATGCCCATATGCGTGAAATACCATATAATGTGTGTGGGTATAGTAATTTTGTTGTGTGCATGGTAATTTCCTACGTACATGGCTATTGGGTTGAATATGAGATGATTTGGATGTAGAAGTGAATGTTACTGTGGTTGTTATTATGAGTCCTATTATTAGTAGGAGTATTAATCTTATTATTGTTGGTGACTAATAATATTATTGTTGTTGCTGATGTTGTTATTATTGTTGTTATAGTTGATTATTATTATTGTTGGTGTTGCTGATGTTGTTGTTATTCTTGTTATTGTTATTGTTTGGGCCTAGTATTATCATTATTGGTTGGGCTTGATATTGGGCTCGAATTATTAGGGAGATGAGAGAAGAGAGGTTTCATAATGGCCAACTTGTAATAAAGGGGTTCCTATTTATTTACTTCCCTTCTTTTCTTCCTACAAACTCCTATACTTCTCTAAAAAAATTGTATTTTATTTTCCCCTTCCCCTTAATCTCTCCCAGTCACTATCGCAATCACCCTTCTCCCCATTTCTAGCCGAAGCTTCCAGGCTCTCCTATGGCCGAAATTGCCCAGCAACCAAAAAAAGAAAGACAGAAGATTTCGGCAGGAAGAAGAGAAGGGGGGAAGAAGAAGGATGCAAAAGAAAGGGAGAAAGAAAAAAAAGGCAAAAAGGGGGGAGGCCGAATTTTAGCCTGGGCAACAAAAAGAAGGGAGATAGGAGATTGAAGAGAAGAGAGAGAATTAGAAAGAGGAAGGAGGAAGGCAGAAGAGAAAGCTGATGTGGGGAACTTGAAGAAGATGGAGGAGTGCCATGGAATTTATAGATGGGTTTGCTTCTCTAATAAGGTAGGGTTCTAATCCCGACTCAAATATTTCTTCCATTTTCATTTTAAGTTCAAAATTGCATTTTTCAGATATCCATGGAGTTGGAGCTTGAAGGTGACATCAGGGGGGGAAATTTGAAATTAGGGTTTGAGCTTGAAATTGGAAGAGGATCTTGGCGTCTTGGATGAGGTAGGATTCCAATCCCCTCTCTCATGTTTCATTCATTTCTTTTTGAATTACAAAATTCGCATTTTTAGGGTTTTTGGAGAAACATCTTGCCATGATGCAATTGGGTTGATTTTAATTGTTGTAGTGAGTGATTTGATGTCATGGTTATAATATCAGATGCTATTGATACTATCGAATGTCTTGTTACACTATTCATGAGGAATTGCTCTATTTTGTAATGCAGAATGTTTAATCCCCACTCTTCTTTGCATGAAGAGGGATAAATAAATGAGATATGAAATATGGGAACAACGAAATGGTATGTAGTTTGGCCAAGAATATGGGATATTGCTTTCATCTAGCGTGAAGGTTGTTTATTTCCCATTCTAAAATACAAGTTATGCTAATTCTATGAAAAAAATGGGAACAATGAAAATGTTGTTTAATTGTGCTTCATGAACCAATATTGCTTTATTAAATGAGAGAGGTAGGAATGAAAATAAAACAAGGCCTCATCATTTTCATGAGTCAAGATAATAGGTTGAGTTGTTTAGTTGTTGAAATGTTGGGAGCTTAATGCTTAACTTCCATGTTATGTTGAAGTTGTAAGAAATTACCCTTGTCACTTTTTATGGTTAATTTTCATTACGAAATAGTTCTCAATTTATTGGAAGTCTCAAGATGCAATTGAAAGCTTGTTATATTAATTTTGAGAAATTGCTCTCTTTTTAGCATGTTGGAAATTTTATTAGGAAATGTTGGAAGTTGGAGGGTTGTATGACATGTTGGGGTATTGGATGTTGGTATGAATGTTGGAAGTCTAACATTCAATTTACCTTGCATGAAATAGCTCTCATTTTGCCTTCTGAATTAAATAAGATTGCTTCCATATTCCTCGTAAGAAACATGTGAAGTGGGTTATATTAAACTGAGTAGTGTAATATAAGGCTATGATATGAATAATGATGCTCCATAAATGTCATGGTTCAATGACAGGTGAATTTGATCTCATTTTGCCTTCATTTACATTGTTGGAAGCTATAATTGCCCACTTTTATGAAATTGCTTTCATTTTGGGGTGTTGGAAACTATTTATTCAATTTAATGTGTAAGAAATGAGAAACATGTGAAAATGTAATGAACTAAAAAATTGGAAAGGTGATGTTGGAAACTTGCGGAATATGGAATGGGTGACATGGTGACATGGTCACGTTAGGACACGAGGTGGAGTGCACGGGCATGGACAAAGTGCCGCGGTAGGAGGCGGGTGAATACGCCGTTGGCCACCTCTTGATCCATTAGGTGGCTCCATGTTGATAACAGAGTAGAATCATTGGCACGTGCACGCCGGCTCACTCATGGGATCCCCATTGCATTGCATTGCATCGCATTGCTTGTGATTCATATGCATCATGGCATCATTGAGCATTTGTGTGATTGGTGGTGATATATATGTGTGTGTGTGTGATTGTTTCTTTATGAGAACGAATGTTGCCATGAATGCATTATGTGTTAAAATGGTTGTATGTTGGAAAGTGTGGTTTTTGGTGGTTGCTAAAAGACGAAGTTGGGATGAAGTTGTGTTTCCTTCTCTTGAATCAAAATGTTGTTGTTGACGTTATGTTGTGTTGTCATAGTGGTTGTTGTTTTTAGTGTTATTGTTGGCGTTATTATTAATGTCTCAATTTAAGGCCAAGATAACAGTAGTCGCACCTCCCTTAACCCAAACTAACTCCTTCGTAAGTGATTTGGATCGTTAAGTTACTAGTAGCCCCAATCGTAGAGAAATTGTTGTTTTACTTATGATCCTAATGCAAGCTTCCATCCTTCTTAATTCCATGTTGTAGTTGTGTCAAGGTGATGTCTTTAAGGGCCTTGCTAACTAAAAATGGCATCTTTAGTACTTGGTGATGTTAAGATTGCATTTGCTAAATTATTAAGGGTCGTTGTTCAAGAAGTTAATTTGATTGAGAACCCATGTGCAAGTTGGCACCCTTGCGTAGTTAGTCCCTTTCTTTGGCTAAATTCAATGAGAACATGGAAAACTTTATTGAATTATATGCAAATTGCCCTCTTTTCCATGTAAGTGGTGATCTTTACCAAAGTTTGATGCACTCGTTGTCATTTGAATGAAGTAGTCATGCTATAGTTAGTCATTTATTCTACGATTATGTTCAAGTTACTAACTTCATGGCAAAAATTGTGCTAATAAGAGTAGAGTTGTGTACTCTCCATTTTATGTGAAAGAATGGTTGCTAATTAAACTTGTCCATGAGTTTGTTGGAATATGAGTTTTGTTTGGAATTTGTTGGAAAACTTGTGAAGTTAATGGATGAGATGTTGAATGATGCATTTCCTACATCAAAGATCATAAAGTGGGTTATGTTGGTTCTTAATTTTAGTGCATGCTAGTCCCAACATCCCTTCATGGCACTTCTCTTATGATTCTTGAACATTGTCATAATTTTTCTTATGAAGAAAGCATGTTCCTTTTAAATATTATTCATGTTGTATTTGAAAAATTTTGACAAATACAAGAGAAACTCTGCCGAAATTTTTGTAAGCATTTCCATAACATCCTAAGTATTAGAAACTCAAGCTACGGATATTACACAAAAGCCACTTGCTAGCTCCCTAAATTTTCCACGATTAAATGACCATCCATTTGAAAAATTAGTACAAAAGGAGTTAGTAAGACGGTTATCGATAACTGCCCAGTTGGAAGCTTTAGACAGTGTAGGGCCTTAATCATCATCACCTACAAGCTCCCTTATGCAAACTTTAATTTCCACATTCAATTGGTTCTGTTTCGATAGAAAGGTGTGTTTATAAACTGCGTAAAGGAACCCTTTTTGTGAACACTCAAATTAGATAAGAGTTGTAGTTTCCCTATAACAACTAGTAAGTCAAGCCTACTTAGAGCAATTGAGTTGTCGTTAAGAGTACATATACTTGGGATGGTGTGGCGAGGCTAGATTTCAGTCCTTGTTATTGCAGTCCACTTCCTTATATGTATCACTCACTCTGTTTTGCAGGCTTTCCTCTTGACGCAGGTACGCGTTTTGCTAATGATCCCTTTACATATTCATAAGGACTTGTCGTGATATGCCATGAGTTAGTTTCTCATTTGTTACTTAGTGCATTGCATTTTGTGCACCATGTGAGCTGGGTTTGGATTTCCTACTGGGTCACGCTGTGACATGTCCCCGTTGATATTTTCAGGTGTTGGATCTTGGAGTCGGAGGCCAACGAGCCCACTTGGTTGAATTTGAGCGTGGGGGTGAGTATGAGAGAGATTTGGGTGTGTTATTGTAATTGGGTGAGTTTGGGTTATATCTATTGTCTACGAGATTTGTAATTGATGTTGTAATTAAACAGTTTATATATATGTTATAATGGTGTTTTGAGTCGGTGGCTCTTTTTGTGTTTCTGTGATGTCTGGAATGCTACAGATACTATCCCAGCAGTGCGCATTGGGCCTGCTTGAGTTTTGAAATTTGGTACTTCTCTCCCGTAGCACCCGCCTCTTAGGGAATACCTGATACGGATTCGTACTCATCATGCATACGGGGGTGCGGGGCGTTACACCTTGAGTCCAAGCTTTGGCCCTTCTCCACTTGATGTCCATCCTTACACCAAGTGTTTAGTCTTCAAAAATGATATTCTTGAAAAGTAACTAAGAGACTGGAACCAGAGAGTCATTAGCAACAACATAATGTTATGATCATCATCAAAATAACATGTTTATGAAACACCAATACTCACCAATCTTCCCCTTTTTGATGATGACACACATTATGTAAAACATAAAGAAATAAAGCACAATGCTAATGAGCTCCCCCTACATATATGCACCAATTGTACAATGAAATACACAATAGTAAATAATCATTATACCAAATGAAATAATGAGACATCATGGTGACATATAATAGGCATAGATTACATAAACCAATTGCAATAGAAAATATCATGCAAGCATGAATGGTTTATACAATCCCATATATCTCTTCCCAAATGCATTTGTATGACATACAAGAATTACATTTACATAATTCATATATCTCTCCTCCTTGACATCGTCAAAAAGGTGGACAACATAAATATCCCCCTTGTCATCTTAATCAAAGATGTGACAATATGCCAGAGAAAAGAAATGTATGATACCAAATTGTAAAATTTAGTGGGTATCAATCACTATCCTATGCTCCCCCTAGATCATAGAAATTGTCAAATTTTGACTTTTAGGATCTAATACCAATTGTAAAGTAGGAGATAAACAATCTCTAACAATTGAGGTAATATCAAATATAGACAAAGAATCTTGGAAGAAAATCCTCTTTACCAATTGATAAACATATATTGGAGCCATGGGCCTAAAGTGTATCAAAGCAATAGATATGGAAAAATCAAGCTTCAATGATACACACTGATATTACCAAAAGGAAATATAACATGAAACATGTTGGCAATATCCAAGGGGTTTAGTTTGAGACCAAAAATAACCAATTATAAACCACGATCTCAAACACACCCCGAAATGATAGTCAAAATATGTTTTAAAATATTTTAAACATACAACATATTAACTTCTCCATTGACATACATATAGATCAACGAATGCATGTATGTCAAAGTATTCCCCAAGATCCCCACTTTCATGAAAAAAAATAAGTTTGAAAACATTTTCAAAATCATGAAACACACACAAACAATGGGTATGCGAAAGTAAACATTTAAGCACAATACCCAAGCAATATGCATATGTCTAAGGAACCTAAACATTAGGGAACCAAACCCAAGAGGAGTTTGATTTCCTAATGTAATCACATGAGATGATCACATCTCTAACTAGAGAGTTGATGTAACTATCTCTCGCTTGCACACTAACCTTAGTGGGAATCCATAAACTCAAGGATTTCCTAGGCAAGGGTTTTGCCTTTGCAAGATGGGTGGATGTGGCATGCTTAGGTGTAGAAAAGAATTTCTTGGCATGCATAGGATGAGGATTTTGCTTCTTAGCAAAAAATGAAGAGTTTCATTCTTCCTCATTACCTTGTGATTTACATGCTTCTTGTTGGTATTATTGTTATACAAGAAAGCATGGTGATTCTCCTTAGGTGATTTAGCAATATTTCTTGTATTAGCACCATTAGAGGAATTAGAGGTGGGTTTGGGTACCACATTTTGAATATATCCCAAGCCTCCTCTATGATTTACATAAAGAATTTTCATCTTTTTGGCCAGTTGGGGCAATTGAAGTATGAACGACCAGGATTTTTTTGGGAATGTGATATCTTCGCATATGTATCTAAGGGGCAATAACACTTTGGTCCATCACAACATCACCTACTACTACCTGCATGAGTATTCGATGTGAAACCAGTTTTCTGCCTACCACCTGCATTGCTTCCTTGAGAATATACCTGAACCATCTTGTCTGCATTATAAAACAAACTGATTACGCATTATCACACTATTTTACAGAAGGCCAAGATATCAACATGTGTACGTATGTATGTGAAAAATGGTACAATATACCATATAAGCAAGTGTTAAACAGACCATTCTAATTAGAATAAAATTTGCTCGCATATAAGGCAATGTTTTATTTCTTATATATATATATAATATTATGCAAGCTTCATGATTTATTACTGGCAAACACAGAAGTTTGTTTAGGTTATTACTCAAAAATGCAATTATTTTTGCTAATCTTCTGAAAATAACTCTTACTTCTATAAGTTTAAAAGTAAAAAATTCAAAATTGTGCAAAAATTCTGAAAATAACTCTTAGTTCTATAATCTTCTGAAGATAAGAAATGTACAAAAATTCAAAATTGTGCACACTTTAACCTGATGATTTGCCTCAATTTCTTAATATAAACACATAGAATTGAAATTTGTGGATATATAAGCTAAAATGTTATCATACATGTGATAGCAAAAAAATCAAGTAAATGTCTATGTAAAGTGGTATCTGACAAGTGATGTATTCCTCATGTTCATGAAACAGATAGTATTCTGATCGTGAACGATGGCTCCCAAAATGCTCGACGAAATGCCCCATACAAGTAAATATTTTCCTAATCATTTGCAATCAAGTAACACTCATCATCTCATATCAAGTACAGATCACCCAATAAAGAAATAATACCCACACTTAATTATTTCAACAGATAAAAACTGCTCACAGATAATCAATTAATAACAAAATCAACATGAACAAACAAAACACAGATTCTCTTTTGGACTAATATTATGAAAGAATAAGAACCCAATGATCAACGGATGAAACTACTCCGTGTATTGAATTGTAATTCGAATTAACAGTAAAAAATTTCAAAATTTTAACTTACCCAAATGCGGCAAAGCTTTGATTGAAGATGATGGGAACGAGATCAACAGCTTCAGGGGAGATCAGTGGGTCGTTTTCGAATCACCAGCTCCGTGTGTTGAGGCCAGCTCCGTGTGTTGAGGTGCTGCTTCGAATCACCCTTGCGTCGTTTTAGGGCAGAAGAGGGGAGAAAGGGGAAGAAGAGGGGAGCGACAACAAGGAGAAGCTTGAGTGAGGAGCTGCTTCGAATCACCCCGCTCTCTCATTTTAGGGTAGAAGAGGAGAGCCCTAGCTGACAGTAAGGAGAAGCTTGAGGGGGTTGAGGGAGGAGAGCGCAAGGAGAAGCTTGAGTGAGGAGCGTCGTGCGTTTTCACCCTTCAATTTTTGGGTTTCAGATCGTGCTTCTCTTCAATGGCCAGCCTAGAGGGGAAGTTGATTCTCTTCAAAAAAATTTGATTAACGCCCCTATTTCATTTTCGAATCGAAGATAGCGTTCTCGAGACGAAGACTTTGCGTACTTTTGGGATACTTGAGGAAATAACGCAGACAGCAAGTGGGCCAGTGGAAGTTTTCAAAAGTCACGGAAATTTGCAGAAAACACCCCCCAGCACTGGAAATTACAGAGCTGACAGCACCACTCCATTAATATATATATAAAAACCTATGTTTTAATCATTAACTGTCGCATTATTAGATTGACATATGTCCATTAGTATGTCAACAGGCGGGTATAATCATACTGCCAATTTACAAGGAGTTAACATGCATGAAGTAATTATATACACTAACATTTTAAGGTATTAAGTAAACTAAAATGTCTTAGTACACTCTGATAATATTATATGCTGAAGCTGACATAAGTACACTGACATGCAGCATTAATAACTAACATATTACTAATTATACTAACTTAGTAACCTATATATTATATAAATTTATCATACAATCAACCAATCATGCTAACAGTATTTAATCTATAAACTAACATACATTGCAACCCCAGAGACAGAGTATTATATACACTAAAAATCTTGCCGAGGCTTTTTACTGACATATATTTCAATGAAATTATGAAATATATGTTAGGTTCAGACATAGAGTATAGGGAGGACCCTACCTATGGGGATCAGAACCAGGAGACAGATCGAGCGGACCAGAGCTATGAGGACGCCGAGATTCTTCCTGCTGAGGACTAGATTACTGTTGATGCTTTCATAGTTTAGTTTTATTCACTATTGCAGGTGTGTTGCTCATGTAATAAAATGTACGGTCATGCTAGGCCTAACTTATTTGTATACTTACTTTTGAACTCTGTGCAAAGTTGTAATAAATATCTGTCTTGTTTCTGAATATTGCAGTTGCAAGAACCTGGTTGCTATTTGCACAAAATACTTATTGTGCTTAAGTCAAAGAAGAAAGAATAAATACTTCTTCTTTGCTTTAAGCATATGCGGACCCATTCATATTCTCGCTCCCAAGTACAATGGGAAGCGGGGCATGATGATGTGTCCATATTTTATATCATTTTCATATCATTATCTCATCGTATTACATATCATTTTCACTCTCAAATCCCACTTTTTACTACGATTCTGAATTTCTGACGATATTTTCGAGTTTCGTAGTGTTTCGTGAATTTTCAGGGATTTTGGAGCGATTTGGACCCCTATCCGGGTATGGACACATCCGACGTGGCGCCCAAGCTCGTTGGCGGGGCTCTGGAGGAGTTTGCCGCATTCCAGGAGCCACTGGAGGAGAGAAAAGAGAGAAAGAGCATAGAGAGAAGCCCAGGAGTCTGCTGCAGCTTTTTCCCAGAAATTGCTCGGTCCAAGCAGCTCTGTTGCTCGGACCGAGTCATATTAATTACATCAGTGATGGATACGGCAGACTCGGACCGAGCAGCTCATCTGCTCGGTCGAGCAGCCCAATATTTCACAGCCCGAGCAGCTCCCGAGCGCCAGACCAAGCCGATCCTACTCGGACCGAGCAGAAACTACTCGGTCCTGGTAGGCTGACTTCCAGATCTCCAAGCAGCCGAGCCGCTTGCCTACGCGGACCGAACCTCTGACTGAGCTACGCTGACTCGTACCGAGTCACCTACTCGGTCAGCACTTCCTGTGGCATATTTGGAATGTTTTTGAACCGCGAGATGCGCGCGATCTGGGCAGCAGTGAAGCTCGCGATTAAGGGAACGGCTGAGGGGAGTTCATTCTTGGTGTTGTAAGGGAATTTTGGGGAGTTTTTGAGAGCGATTTTTGTAGGACTTTTGAAGATTGATTTTGTAGCGAATTTTGGATTTACTATTGAAGATTATTGCCTTTGTTCTCGTCTGGATCTGTTCTTCGTTTATTCTCGCTGTAAGTTTATTTTAGCCCTAATTTATCTATTGCTAAAATGTTTTCTTCTGTGAAATTGACGTTTATGTGCGTTCCTATTCCGATGTCTGAGTAGATCTAATCCAGGGTTGATGGGTTAGCCCTAGGATTTTAGGGGGAAAATGTAGATCTGGATCCATACGTTGAATTGGGGATTTAGGATTGTATTTCGGTAGATCCTACCGAATCCGTAGATAACCAATACTGAGATCATGCCCACGGTCTGTGGAATTGATGTGCTTAAGCGGTATCTAGGGATTCGAATAGGGAAATCGATGGATCAAACCAAGGCATGTGACCATGCCCGGCTCGCGCCTTGAGGGGATCCATCGACGAACTATACCACTACGTTGATGGCTACCGCCATTGCGTCAACGAGAGCCACCGAAATACCCCCCAATTCTAACCCACGAGAGTGGTACGAATTGGGAGATTAATTCCCTAACCCTAATGAAATGTAAGGATCCTATCCAACATCAACCCCCGACGATCCTAGTGGTGATCCCTAAAGCTGTAGTCCCTTTTTATCTGATATCACAACAACAACAACCAACCAAATCTTTCACCCCGACTACTACATCACTTCCAAATTTAGAAATAGACTAAGAATATTATAGACAATATCTTCGTCCCTGCGACTATCTTTTATACTATAACTCGACGCCGTCCGCTTGCGGATTGAGCCCGAAGTCGTAGCCTAGGGGCCATATTACGCCTGGCGATCGTGACACCGCCAGGTGGATCCTAGGTATAGCCTACGGGTGTGTCAAGTTTTTGGTGCCGTTGCCGGGGACGGTAATAGTGTTTTTACCTCAGTTTGTTTTTATCTTTATTAAGTTTACTAGCAATCTTACCATTTCTCATCCTACCATCATTTTTCATTTTTTTATTTTATTGTGGTGCTACTAACGGTGTTCTTCTGAGTTTTGTTGGTGCATGAACACCCGCCACAAGGGGGCTACCAGAGAGTTATCATTCGATTCTGAGATCAAAAAAACAGCCCGGGCTTTAAGAGCCTCCAGCAGAAGTTCATCTCTATCTGCTCAGATGGGAGAGAACCCTCCTCCTCCTCCTCCTCGCACTGGGTCGATCAGGGACCACATGAAACCGATGTTTGGGAACAACTCCTCGATTCTTAGACCGCAGCTAACAGCGGCAACCTTTGAGCTTAAGACGGGGTTGATAAACCTGATGCAGTAGGATCCCTTCCACGGGCATCCTCACGAGAATACCAACCATCACATCGACTCCTTCTTGGCTAAATGCGATACATTCAAGGCGAAGGATGTCAATGATGATGCGATGAAGTTGCGGCTCTTCCCTTGCACCTTAAGGGACAAGGCTTCCTATTGGCTCCGAGCTCATCCTCCCAACCACTTCACCACATGGGAGAAGCTTGCGCTCACTTTTATGGATAAATTTTATCCACCCTCAAAGACGGTCCGGATCCGTGGGGCCATTTCAAATTTCAAGCAACTCTGGTAGGAGTCGCGTAACGAGGCCTGGGAGAGGTTTAAGGACCTCCAACGCCAGTGCCCACACCACAGAATCTAATATTGGGATTTGGTGCAGAGCTTCTATAACAGGCTCCAACCTAGCACCAAGATGATTATTGATGCTGCGGCGCAGGGAGCCCTATTGGATAAGTCTCCCGAGGAAGCTATAGATCTGTTGGAGCACATGGCAGCCAACACCCAGCAGTGGATCGATGAGTAGATAGTTGTGACACAGACTCCCGAGGTTAAGGTCGCCACTCACTTGGATTCTCACATTGAGACCTTGTGCAAGAAAGTGGCCCGAATCGAGCAGCGTCTGGACTCCATCTCAGCGGCACCCAGCACCTCATATCATCCCGGGGAAGAGTATGTAGATCCCGGATACATTCCTATTGAGGGTCACTATGAGGGTGCTGAGACATCCGAGACTGTTCAGTACGTCCAGGGAGAAGAACGGAACCAGTGGCAGCATCCAGCTGCCAGGAATCACCCAGGGTTCTCATATGGAAATCCAAGCGGAGGGCTGCAACCTCTGCACTTTCAGAGACCTCCTCCTCCTCCTCAGCAGTAGTAGAGCCAGCAGCAGGGCGGCTTTAGGCCAGCTGGGCCCTATAGGCCACCGGGATATCAGTACAACCGGCCACCTCAGCAGAATTTTGCGCCGGCTCCTCCAAAGTCAAATCTTGAATATACACTGGAGACCTTTATGAGCGGCCAGATTCGGTTCAATCAGGATACGTCGAACCAATTTAAGAATATCAATTCTTCGCTCGACGAACTGAGGGGGAAGATGTTGCAGTTGCTGAAGAATCAGGGGAGATTACCCTCCCAGCCGGAGACCAACCCCAGAGCTCAAGCAAACGATGTGGTCTCAGTGACCAAACGAGGAGGACAGGTTACTGACCCCGTTATGGTTCCGGTATTCAACAAGGAGAAGATTACCACTGAAGAAGTTGCTGAAGACAGTGATAGAGTTGAGGCCAGTGAAGGGCCTGTCACTATTGAAGAGAAGGCGGATGCACATCCTGTCTTACCTACCATGATGCTGCCACCCGTTGATGCATCCAAGGGCAAAGTCTCCAGACCTCCTCCTCCGTACCCTCAAAGGCTAGCCCTTGCCAAACTGGAGAAGAAGTACTCCAAGTTTATGAAGTTACTAAAGGGGATACAGCTGAATATCCCATTTATAGATGCCATTACCTAGATCCCAACATATGCAAAATTTCTGAAAGATCTCATTACAGGTAAAAGGAAGCTCGAGGAAATTAAGCTGCTGGAGAATTCCACCTCCGTGATCAGAAATCACCTCCCCGGAAGCTTCTGGATCCGGGGAGCTTCACCGTGCCATGTTCTATCGGCGGCATGCCAATCAGTAGAGCGCTAATTGAATTGGGGACAGCATCAGCCTCATGCCCCTATCCATCTTCAAAAGACTCCAGACGGGAAGCGAGCTGAAATCGACGAGCATGTCTATGCAGCTCGCCGATCACTCTATCACTTACCCAGTCGGAATAGTGAGGGATGCCATCCTCCAGATACCTCTAGGGCTATGTGTCCCAGTCGATTTTGTCATTATGGACATGTCGGAGGGAGGAAGCTCTCAACTCATCCTCGGCCGCCCCTTCATGGCGACGGCTGGAGTTCTGATAGACGTCCGAGAAGGGACCATTTCCCTCAATGTGGGGGATATTGAAGCTGAGTTCTGGCTACAAAAGCCGATGAAGGAGAGAGCTTATGAAGAAGGAGCAAATTATCTGGAGCTCCTTGAGGAGGAAGCTATCGAAGAATTCACTACTGAAGGGGTCATGAAGGACCCGATAATGGCAAGCATCGACGATGACGGCGACCCAACCTACAACAAAGTGGTCGCCGCGTACATCCAAGTCTTGGATGAGGAGTCTCTACGCCAATCATCATATCATCAAGCGCAGGAGACTATATCTTATATAGAGGAGAGTATTGGAGCAAGTGAAAATCAAACGCCGTCGGTTTGCACCACCCCGGAGATGTACGTACGACCACCACGCGCGCCAAGTAAGCATTGATATATCATAAGGAGTCGAGCTCATGACTGAAAACGAGCGCTTATTGGGAGGCAACCCAATTTCGTAGATTTTGGACTTTCTTTCTTATTTTCTTTTTTTTATTTTTTTTTTATTTCGTGATTTTAGGTAAAATTGCAAAAATCATAAAAATTTGACGAGTTGGTGTTCAGTGTAGGATGGACGAATGGAGACATGTATATGGACATTATAAACGGAAGGAAGCCGGAGGAAAACAATGGAACCAAAGATTTGAGAAGAAAAGCAAGGGAAAAGAAGAGGAAAAAGACACAGGAGGCTCGGACCGATCAGCGTCCTTGCTCGGTCGAGCAGTACAGACACGAGGAGACGAAGACATTTTCGCTCGGCCCGAGTAGCAAGCTACTCGGTCCGAGTAGAAGTGGGCTCGGACCGAGTAGAATGCTGCTCGATCGAGTACTACAGGAGACTAAAGTTGGGGAGAAAACGTCACTCTGTCAACCCAGACAGAGTATTATTGGCTCGGCTCGAGCAGGATGCGACTCGACCCGAGCATCTCACTGCTCGGTCGAGTCATTTAGGCTTGAAATTTAGAGAGAAAACGTCACTCTGCCAACCCAGACGGAGTATTTTCGACCCAGCCCGAGTAACATGCGACTCGACCGAGCAGCCTTGTGCTCGATCGAGTTTTACAGACCCTAGAATTTGAATAAAAACGTCGCTCTGCCAACCCGGACGGAGTATATTGGCTCGGCCCGAGTAAGAGGCGACTCGATCGAGCAGCTTCTTACTCGACCGAGCTGGCTGAAGGCGTATCCCACTCTTTTCCACAGCATACTCGACCGAGCATCCAGATAACTCGGTCCGAGTCACTCCCATCTCCAACCTGCTCGACCGAGCAACTGTGTTGCTCGGTCCGAGTCTCGCCTTGCTGCTGTTCGGGTCGTTGCCAACCGACCCGTTTTTGTTTTTTTTAATGCTGAATCCTGTTCGATTATGCCCTCCCCGCTCGGCCAAATCCTGCCTTCCTCTTCGCAGCCGTCGATCCTTCTCTCCTCAAGGCCGTGCAACATTCAACCGAGCGCTTTTCAAAAATTGAATCGGTTTTCTCCCTTGTTTAAAGATACTGACATCCTCCTTGTTCCTCTTTCAGGTTTAAATTTCCAACGTCAAGGGATACTTCTTTGAAAATCTTGGGGGACAATCCAGATCAGCAGCAACCACGACACCGGAACAAAACACCATCTTTTTCGAGTCGGTAAACTTGTCCCCTATCTAATTTACATAGTACATCATTATTCTCCTCCATCTACACAATGTCGTGCTAGATCTGCCAACACCGGCACATCCAACCCTAGGCCTACCCGACGCACACGTCACACACGCTCTCCCACCCGAGCCGCCACCACCACCACCGATTCGTCCACCATCACCCCTGCGCCTCCCTCCGCCCCACGCCCCTCCGGGCCACTTTACATAGGTGACGCAGAATACGAGGTTACATTCCGTGACGACGATCAAGAAGACCGCTTTGGCGCCATGATCCTACTAGCAAGATATTATGGTAATGCGATAACTCAAGAGTCGGTTGAGCGTGATCTGCCTTTCCTTCAGAGCCTCATGCGTCACATTCGAACTGACTCACCTCACGAGTTCCGACCTGACCTCCCACCCACTACCCTGGGTCCACAGCAGAGGGACCCATCACCACCCCCAGAGGGTGGTGCCTCTGCTTGATATAGTACGTCCCAGCTTTTGCCTCCCCCATATTTTTTGTGCCCGTCTGTCTTTACGGGGCCCTACTTTTAGATAGCTTGGAGGAGGATCCACGCATGCATCATCTCTCATATTGCATTGCATCATATCATATTTTTATTTTCTATTTTTCTTTTATTATATAATTTTTATTGTATTTCCCCACCCACACCACCCATTTAGCATCATCTCCCGCTCACGAGCGTTTTCTTAGCAGTGAGGACACTGATAGGTTTAGCTTGGGGGATGAGCGCTCCCGCTTTATTTTTTTTTATTTTCACGCTTTCCTCCCTTATTTTCATTTTTATTTCACTTTTTCACCCCTTTTCCACCTCGTTTTATTTTTTCTCATTTTGCATCATATTTTATGTTTTTCTCCATGCATGCATCTCTTTTTATCTGTTTTCCCTTTTTCTCTGTTTCTTTTTTATTTTTTTTGCTAAGGATGGTCCAAATGATGATATCTCTAGGCTTTATTAGTTTTTTTGCGATGCTCATCTCTTTGACATGCTATTAGAGTTAATTTCAGTTTTATTATCTATATGCATGCATTTCTTTTGATGATCTGTCTGAATTAATACCTGAAATGAATTGAAAATCAATTGCATGAACTAGTATTTAGTATGATTTATGTTGGGAAACGCACCCAGGTTCACGCATCACTAGAACACTTGGAGCACCTGCTTTCTTATCTTATTCACTTCTGTTTGCATGCCTGCTGATGATGTGATTATTACTGCATGCCATTTTCAATATTCAATTAGAAAAGTGAAAATATCCATGCTATATATGAGTTTAGTTAGGGTTTTATTTTATCAAACTGGTGTGCACCCTCTTATGAGTGAACTGAGAGTCCCATTATCTTCCTTCTCCACATATCTATTTTATCTCTACATATCAGTTGGTTACACCCCATAGCTACTTTACCGCATCTCACTTCCCAAATATAAAAAGGAAAAGTATAGCTTCTAAATGAAAAAAAATGAAATGAAAAAAAATGTGTAAATATTCATATCTGAAAAAAGAAAAAAAAGAAGAAAGAAAATGAATAAATACTATTTTGTATTATTTCATTAGAAGCTATCTTTCATTCTGGGAAGAAAAATAAAATTCCATATCATTTTCATTGATTCAACGCCTCAAGCTAAGCTTGGGGGGTAAACCAACTGATTATATGAGTGAGCTTAACATTAGAGTGGAGACGGTGCACATCAGGGAGATTTTATAAAACCCAAATTTACGAGTTACTTCAGTTTTGGAGATTTTTCATGTTTCTAATCGAATATCTGAATGGCATGATTTTTGCTATTCTTTATTGCATGTTGTGTGAATCTTTTGTGCTCCTTGCGTATCTGTGATTGAAAAGGGCGTTGCCAACTCTTTTATACTAGACTCTAGGGATTGCATGAGATTGATATGATTTGACGGTGTTATTTCAGTAGATCCCTGTTCTTTGCCTTTATTGCATGTCGTATGATATATAAAGCTAGAAATTACCAATGGCATGTATGTTTAGAATTCAGAGCATCGTGATAGACTATTTAGGCCTGAGATCTGACCGATCATCCTTAGCACTTTCCTCTTACTTCTTTCTTTCCGTTTTTCATTATTTCTATTTACATTTTCTTATTTTCGTTTTGTTTTCCTCCCGGCATACCGATTATTCGTCTTCCTCGAGGACGAGTAAGAGATAAGCTTGGGGGATTTTGATGTGTCCATATTTTATATCATTTTCATATCATTAACTGATCGCATTGCATATCATTTTTGCTCCCAAATCCCACTTTTTACTGTGATTCAACATTTCTGACGATATTTTCGAGTTTCGTAGTGTTTCGTGAATTTTCAGGGATTTTGGAGCGATTTAGACCCCTATCCGGGTATGGACACATCTGACGTGGCCACGAGCTCATTAACGGGGTTCTGGAGGAGTTCGCTGCATTCCCGGAGCTATTGGAGGAGAGAAAAGAGAGAAAGAGCAGAGAGAGAAGCCCAGGAGTCTGATGCAGCTTTTTCCCAGAAATTGCTCGGTCCGAGCAGCTCTGTTGCTCGGACCGAGTCATATTAATTACAGCAGTGACGTATACGGCAGACTCAGACCGAGCAGCTCATCTGCTCGGTCGAGCAGCCCAATATTTCACAGCCCGAGCAGCTCCCGAGCGCCAGACCGAGCCGATCCAACTCTGACCGAGCTTCACTGACTCGGACCGAGTAACCTAGTCGGTCGGCACTTCCTGTGGCATTTTTGGAATGTTTTTGAAGCGCGAGATGCGCGCGATCAGGGCAGTAGTGAAGCTCGCGATTGATGGAGCGGCTGAGGGGAGTTCATTCTGGGTTTTGTAAGTGAATTTTGGGGAGTTTTTAAGAGCGGTTTTGTAGGACTTTTGAAGATTGATTTTGTAGAGAATTTTGGATTTATTATTGAAGATTATTGCCTCTGTTCTCGTCTGGATCTGGTCTTCGTTTATTCTCGCTGTAAGTTTATTTTAGCCCTAATTTATCTATTGCTAAAATGTTTTCTCCTGCGAAATTGACGTTTATGTGCGTTCCTATTGCGATGTCTGAGTAGATCTAATCTAGGGTTGATGGGTTAGCCCTAGGATTTTAGGGAGGAAATGTAGATCTGGATCCATACATTGAATTGGGGATTTAGGATTGTATTTCGGTAGATCCTACCGAATCCGTAGATAACCCGTACTGAGATCATGCCCACGGTATGTGGAATTGATGTGCTTAAGGGGTATCTAGGGATTCGAATAGGGAAATCGATGGATCAAACCAAGGCACGTGACCATGCCCGGCTCGCGCCTTGAGGGGGTCCATCGACAAACTATACCGATACGTTTACGGCTACCGCCATTGTGTCAACGAGAGCCACCGAAAAATACACCCCAATTCTAACCCACGAGAGTGGTACGGATTGGGGGATTAATTCCCTAACCCTAATGAAATGTAAGGATCCTATCCAACATCAACCCCCGACGATCCTAGTGGCGATCACTAAAGCCGTAGTCCCTTTTTATCTGATATCACAACAACAACCAACCAAATCTTTCACTCCGACCGCTACCTCACTTCCAAATTTAGAAATAGACTGAGAATATTATAGAAACTATCTCCGTCCCTGTAGGATTCGACTATCTTTTATACTATAACTCGACACCGTCCGCTTGCAGATTGAGCCCGAAGTCGTAGCCTAGGGGCCATATTACGCCTGGAGATCATGACACTGCCAGGTGGATCCTAGGTGTAGCCTACGGGTACGTCACATGACAGATATAGTATAATTGGAATACATTTATTCCAGTTTCAGGCACACTATTGTTTACACAGATCCTTCCTTGTTTTCTCCTTCTCCCCTCAAAAGATCATTCTTTGGCTACTGAGCTTTGCCTCAGCATCCAACACAGTGATATCAGAGCGTCTCAGGTTGATAGTAAGCCATGGATTCTGATCAATCATCTCTTTCTCATCTTCCAATCTTGAGTAACAAGGAGAATAAGATCAACTACCAATATTGGAGCATCAAGATGAAAACTTTCTTCATTTCCAAAGATGTGTGGGAGTATGTAGAAGATAGTGTTATTGATTTGGCAGATGGAGCCACATCAGCTCAAAAAATGCTTATATAGAGAAGATGAAGAAGGATGTTAAAGCTCTATACTGGATTCAACAAGCTATGAATAAGACTATCTTTCCTAGAATCATGAATGCTTCAAGATCTAAAGAAGCTTGTGATATTTTGAAGAGGAGTTCCTTGGATCTACAAAGGTAATCACTGTAAAGCTTCAAACTTTAAGAAAAGATTTCGAAAATATGAAAATGAATCCATCTGAATCTATACACAAGACTTCTTTTCAAGGATCACAGCTATTGTAACCAAATGAGGTCATTGGGTGAAGATCTTGTTGAGCAAAAGGTAGTTGAGAAAGTTTTGAGAAGCTTAACACCAAAATTTGATTTTGTAGCACAGCAATTGAGGAATCAAAAGACCATTCTGTTTATACAAGTGAGTTACTTGGCTCACTTTCTGCTCATGAGGATAGACTTAACAGAGGCAAGGATGATGAAGGAATAAACCAAGCCTTTCGTTCAAAAATGACAATAAGTTCACCAGTTAGCAATGACAGACCTTTTGGTGGTCAAGTAAGATATCATGGCTCAAATAATTTCAGAGGATGAAAAGGAAGAAGTAATTGGAGATGTGGAAGAACTGGTAGACAACAAATGTATCAACCTAGATTAGAAGTTCAGAACAGATACAAGCCGAAAGAACCTATGATGAAAGGGTGCTCTCATTGTGGAAGAACAAGCCCCAAAGTTAAAAACTGTTGGTATAAAAACAATACAGCTCTAAAGTGCTGGAAATGTCAGAAGTATGGACATTATGAGAAGGATTGCAGAGAAAATAAAGGAAAGGAGCAAGCTAGCAGATAAAATAAGGGAAAGGAGCAAGTCAACTGTGTGGAAGAAGAAGCTCGCAAAGTTGACAACTTGTTCATGTCAAAATTTGATGATATTCTAGTTAACAAATCCCTCACTTGGTATCTTGATAGTGGTTGCAACAGTCACATGACAAGTAAGTAAGATTTATTCATCAATTTTGAACCTATTAATGTTAGAGATGTAAGACTTAGCAATGATAAGAAAGCTAATGTAGAAGGAATTGGTGATATTGTTGTGCTTACTAATGAAGGGAGGAAATCAATTAAAGATGTGGTGTATGTGCCTGATCTAAAACATAATTTGATAAATGTTGGTCACTTAGTGAAGAATGGCCTTTGTGCTACATTTGATGAAGATCAATGCAGGTTATATGATAAGAAGAAGAGGAAACTTGTTTGTCTGAGTAAAATGACATATAACAAGATGTTTCCTGTTATGTTTGATGCTCCTTGTAATGGTAGGTTTTCGACCTTATGAATTTTCTGCGTGCACATGCTTTATCGTGCACGTATTTTATTTGGCTATTCCTGGATTCCGAAATATACAATGTGATATGCTGTTATGATCGTTTGGGAGTGTAGAATTTTATAGTAATGTTTGGGAAGGCCGTTTCACGGTTTATTTTCTCGCAAACCGATTTTGAACGATGGGGGCGTTTTAGTCATTTGACTCAAACTGTCGTTTCCAATTTTACGTAAATTCTTGGTAGGCGTTACACATGATCGGGCTAGGTAGATCTGTGCGTCTCGTCTCCATGATCGCCCCGGTATTTTCGGATTATTTTTCTGACGCCCGGATTGAGAGATATCACCCGGAATAACCCCGACCGTCGATTTTCCCCAATCAGATTCAAATTTCGAAATTGTTAGCCAAATCTGGCTAAATGTTTCTTTTAAATCGTTTTATATCTTTCCTAATCTGCTCCCTCTATTGACCCCTGGACTTCCCCCAAATTGTACACCCCTATCTCCCTCTATCTTCCACACTTAACCCTAATCCCCTATGGTAAATATCAAATTTATTTATTATTAAACCCTAACCCTAACCATTTTTTCCCCAATCACGTTTAGCCCTAGGCTGTGTTTCTTTGCAGCCGCCGTCACCAAATCAACCCCCCCCCCCGATCTTTTTCCTCTCCCTCGCGGCCTCCCCTCGTTCTCCCGCCATACGCCGTCGCGCCGTGATCCACCGCCGCCGTGATCCGCCGACTTCCCCTCGTTCACAGCCTGACCGCCGCCGCGTTTAACTGCCGGAGCTCCCTCCCCCCCGAATCCGATCTCCCTCTCCATCTCCCTCCGATCGCCGCTGTAGATCCCTCGCCGATCCCTCGCCCTCGCCCTCGTCTTCCCTGCACAGCGCCGCCCTCGCGGCCTCCCCGCGACGCCGGCCCCCTCTCTTCCACGGCGAGGCCCCCTGCTGCGCCGCTTCACATCCATGGCCAAACCCCGATCGCTCCTCCCTCGCGCCACCGTCCCCGCTGCACAGACCGCCACCTCCTCCTCTTTCCCTCACTTACGGCGAGATCTCTCCACGGCGCTTCCCACTCCGATCGTCCCATCTCCCCTGTGAACCTCGTTCGCCACGATCCCGACATCCGCCGCTGTGATCCGCGAGCACGCAACCCCACCGCAGCACCATTGCCCTCCAGCTGTGCGCCGTGACCGCCGTGACCGCCACAGACCCCTCTCCGCCGTTTGCTGTGCATCCCCGCGTCGCCCTCGCTCTTCCAGTGCCGCCACACACCCCGCATCTGCCCCGATCGCCGCGATCCTCAGCCAGCACAGCGCTGCCTTCCGCTCGCTGCGTCGCCGCTGTTACCGCATCCACAGCCGCCCTCTGCGCAGTCGTCGCAACTCTTGACCGCCGCGACCGCGCCTTCAGCCGTGCGCAGCGCTCCCCGCTGTTGCCGCTGCCGCCTGTTTCCCGACGCCGCAAGCCGCTGCACGAGACACCCTGCGATGACTTCTAGGCCGAACGGCCCTTGGACTGACGTTCCAACGGGTTATAGTCGCCGTTACGCTCCGTAGCTCGCTGGTTTTGCCGTCAGACTGATCGTGCCCGCTGCCGCACTTCGTCCACTACCCGGACGAGTCTCACTACGCTACCCGTAGTCGAGACACCGTAGACGCCGCAGATCCCCTGCCGCCCAGACACTACGTCTGCACCACTCCAGACACTAGACAGGTTGGTTCCCGAAACTCGTAGCACAACCCACCCGTAGCGAAACTGAACCCTAACTAAAATCGGCAACTTAACACATTAAATTTACTTTCTGATCCCTTAAAACGATGTGGAACCGTAGATCGACGATCGGACTTTTTGACTGTGCACATAGGATAGAATCGTCGGATAGGCTGAACGGAAAATTTGACTTGTGATTGTTAGGGTAGTCACGTCCAACCTAGAAATAAACCTAAATAGGATTTATTGAAAATCGCGACCTGACACCGTCGCCGTGACCTGTTTCAGACGGACTACCGCGGACGCAATGACTGGACGAGATGCCCCGGACGGACGACACACTCGCCACCGCAGGCAAGTGTACCCACTTGCGTTTTTGACCGCGTCTTGGTCTTAAATTGTTAGAACTGTTAGACTGTAAGTGTTTAGAACCGGACGTGAAATGATAGCGTCCGGATCGTCCTGACGACTTAGACTTGACGACGAAGTCTAAGCCCGACAAACAACAACTTTTTGACATCGTAGGACTATCTTGTGTGTGTGTGTGCGTGTGGACACCCTAGAATAACCTTTCCTGTCTTGACACGTCCCGTCCCGTCTTGCACAGCCCAGAGGGCAATAGGGCACTCTCCGAGTGATCCCTTGTCTTGATACACAGCCCAGAGGACAATAGGGCACTCTTCGAGTGATCCCTTGTCGTGATACACAACCCAGAGGGCAATAGGGCACTCTCCGAGTGATCCCTTATCGTGATACACAGCCCAGAGGGTAATAGGGCACTCTTTGAGTGATCCCTTGTCTTGTCATGTCTTGAATACTTGGGGTTGGGGTAGGGTTGAGCGTGCGCATGGCAAGAGGGTCTGATCCCCCTCGAACCGTAAGGTGTGAACCCTTCGAGTCACACGTGTCTTGTCTTGTTTTCGTGCACAAGGTTAAGCGTTCCCTCGGTTGAGATGGTGATGGCCGCCTTCTAACCGAAAGGCGTGAACCTTTCGTGTCACACTCGTCTTGTCTTATCCTGTCATGTCCCGATTTGCCTTGACACCTGTTAGGCCAGTCCCGTAGTTGGTAGCACACGCTATGACTACTACTTGTCACGTTTTACTTTCCTGCTGCATTTACTTCCTTTTGCTACTCTGTTATAACCCCAACATGCTAATCAACCAGTAAATTGTTGTTTAATAGTTCGGTACACTTGCAGTAGAGTCTAATCCTCTTTTGTAGACTTTACCTAACGTACAGTTCCTTTCTTTTGGATACTGTACGTCAGGTGTGGAGCCAGAGTACGTAGACGAGGCGGACCTGTCAGAGGACGCAGACCCAGAGTACGTGCCCGAGGAGGACCGGAGCTAGAGATCTTCACGTTGCTGATTCAGAGGTTCACTGCAGTTTAGTTGGATGTGTAGCACCGTTTACTTTCTGTCTAGGTTGGATGCTTGCACCATTAGTTTACTTTCAGCTGTTTGTAGCCGTGTTGGCTATTGTTTAGACTCCCCGTACTTTTCTGGATATCTGTTGAATAAAAAGAATGCATCTCTTTTAGTACTTTTGTTGTTCCGTACTTTTCTGCAGGGACATGTTCCTTCGTCTTGGAGTACCACACAGACGCTTATTAGGTCCAAGCTTCACAGCTCCGGCCTAAGCATGCCTCGTCACGTTTCGCTTTCGTCGTTTTGTGAAGCGGGGCGTGACAGGTTTTATTGGTGGCCCATGCAGGTCCTTTTCTGCAAAAAGTTCAGAACGATGGGAGTATTAACAATCTTTTCATTATTATCCAATGACGTGTGCGAGTCTAAGTTGTGTTTTTCTTTTTTTTCTTGTCGTTAGGATAGCTCGAGATGGACCTACAGCTGACGGGACCGTGGATGGCCGAGGTGACGATTTTTGCCAATTACTGGACATCATGAGGGAGATGTTAGACGTTCAATATCGGTTGGTTGATCAAGCGCATCAGATTGCCCGTGCTACCCAGGCTCCTCCGACTACACCACCACCACTGCGAGGGAACTGACTAGTGGAGCAGTTCAGGCCAGCAGCTAGGCTTGCAGTGGGACCCACTCAATCAGTGTCCTTCAAGAGGTCTGGAGCACCGACGCAGGGTCAGAACAGGGGACCGTGTCATTACTGTGGCAAGCCAGGGCATCAGCAGAACTATTGTAGGAAGAAGCTGGGATTGTGTCTGACATGTGGAGCTGCCATGCACGCGGTTAGAGATTGTCCGAGACATCACCATGCTGAAGGTGGGGTGCCAGCTCTAGTGCAGTGTAGAGCACATGCCCTAGTTTAGAGAGGAGCTGTTGTCCGTGGACCACCCTTGGCCCCACAGGAGCAGATGTTTCGGCAAGCAATGCAACTCCGGAGGCCGGCGTACACCATGACAGCCGGCAAAGCTGAAGACTTGGATAGTGTTATAGCAGGTATATTCTTTTGAGATCTGGTCTTTTCTTTGCATATAGATTGTTTCGATTGTGTATATGTTGTCCTTGCTAGTTGTTGAGTAGTGGGTTAGCCGTAGTTCTTTTATACCTTAGGCACCATTCTAGTGTCGTCTCACCTGGCCTTGGTCTTGTTCGACTCCGGTGCATTCCATGTGCATCATATCCCGGGAGTTGTATCAAGATACTCTTTTCCTCCATACACTTCCAAAGTGTTGGGATATCGCCACAGGGAGCGAAGTGGTGACAGTGAATCTGAGTTGTCGATCGATTCCCTTGGTGATCCGTGGACATAAACTATTAGATTTCATTGTCTATGATCTACCGCTTTTTTTCGATGTCGTTCTTGAAATCAAATTGCTGGGAGACTTCCACGCTCTGTTTGGATGCCACAGTGAGAAGGTGGTATTCAGGATTCCGGGCCATCTAGAGTTTGAGTTCTCGAGAAATGCAGAGTCGATGATGAAGCTGACGAGGAAGGATGTGGAGCTTCATTAGTCAGAAGCTTATGAAGAGGCCTTCAGTAGCTTGAAGGCGAGATTGACCACAGCATCGGTATTGGCTGTATCGGATTGGAGCGAAAGCTTTGAGGTATATTGCGATGCATCAGGGAAGGGCCTGGGATGCGTCTTGCATCAGCATGGCCACGTGGTCGCGTATGCTTCTCGTCAGTTGAGGATTCATGAGAAGAATTACCCAACGCACGATCTGGAGTTAGCAGCGGTGATTTTTTTGCACTGAAGATTTGGAGACACTTCTTGCTGAGTGAGAGCGTGAAGATTTTCACCGATCACAAAAGCTTGAAGTACATCTTTATGCAGAAGGAACTCAACATGCATCAGAGAAGATGGTTAGAGCTCATGGCTGACTACGAGATAGACTTGCAGTATCATCCGGAGAAGGTGAACGTAGTGCCAGGTGCTTTGAGTAGGCTTCCCCCTGCTATGATGCATGCTGCTGACTGGAGGATTCAACAGGAGCTGAGAGAGATGGATTTGGAGGTCGTCCTACCTGGTGTGGTACATTCATTCTTGAATTTGCAGATTTAGTCCACGATCGTGGATTGGATCAAGGCAGCACAGGCAGGAGATCCGAAACTGCAGAGGATCAGGAGGCATGTTAAAGCTGGACTACAGACGGAGTTCATGATTCATGGGGATGGTTCGCTGCTGTACGGCAGCAGACTCTGCGTACCTTCAGGCCATGTTTGGGAGGAGCTTTTGAGCGAAGCTCATAGCTCGCCATATTCTATACATCCTGGTGGCACCAAGATGTATAGGGACTTCCGTCTGAATTACTGGTGGATCGGCATGAAGAGGAGTATGGCACGGAGCGTTGCCAAGTGTTTGATATGCCAACAAGTGAAGGCTGAGCACCATCGTACGGCTGGATTGCTACAACCGCTTCCTATCCTGGAGTGGAAGTGGCAACATATTACGATGGATTTCGTGACTGGTTTGCCTCAGACCCCGAAATAGAACGACACAGTCTGGGTGATCGTTGACCGATTGACTAAGTCTGCGCATTTCATCCCCCTCCGAGTGGGCCAGTCTACGGAAGTCTTGGCGAGGAAATATCTGGAGGTAAAATTTCGTTTTCTCCTCTTTTAGTTTTCCTCTCGGAAATAGTTGGGATGAAGACCGTGTGCGTGTAGGAGATTGTACGCTTACATGGAGTCCCCGTGAGCATCGTGTCTGATAGAGACTCGAGGTTCACATCTCAGTTTTGGAGAAGTTTGCAGGAGAATTTGGGTACGAGTCTGAGTTTCAGCACGATGTACCACCCGTAGACCGATGGCCAATCCGAGAGGACTATTCGGATACTGGAGGATATGTTGCGAGCTTGTACGTTCGATTTGAAAGGATCTTGGGAGGACCATCTTCACTTGGTGGAGTTTTCATATAACAACAGCTACCAGGCGAGCATTGGCATGGCGCCGTTTGCTGCCTTATATGGAAGGAAATGTCGATCGCCACTGAGCTGGGATGACATTGGAGATCGAGAGCTGTTGGGTCTTGAGATGATAATGGAAGCTGTGGATGTCGTGAGAGACATCAGCGAGAAGCTCAGAGTTGCACAGGATCGTTTCAAGCGTTGGGTTGATGCCAAGAAGAGATGAGAGAGCGTTATCCTTTCCTGTTTACTGATTAGAGTTGTTGATTCCGATGGCGGAATTTTTATTTTAGTGGGGTAGAATGTAATGGTCGCTTTCCGACCTTATGAATTTTTTGCGTGCACGTGCTTTATCGTGCACGTATTTTATTTGGCTATTACTGGATTCCGAAATATGCGATGTGATATGCCGTTGTGATCGTTTGGGAGTGTAGAATTTTATAGTAATGTTTGGGAAGGCCGTTTCACGGTTCGTTTTCTCGCAAACCGATTTTGAACGATATGGGTGTTTTAGTCATTTGACTCAAACTGCCGTTTCCAATTTTACGTAAATTCTTGGTAGGCATTACGCACGATCGGGCTAGGTAGATCTGTGCGTCTCGTCTCCACGATCGCCCTGGTATTTTCGGATTATTTTTCTGACGCCCGGATTGAGAGATATCACCCGGAATAACCCCAACCGTCAATTTTCCCCAATCAGATTCAAATTTCGAAATTGTTAGCCAAATCTGGCTAAATCTTTCTTTTAAATCGTTTTATATCTTTCCTAATCTGCTCCCTCTATTGACCCCTAGACTTCCCCCAAATTGTACACCCCTATCTCCCTCTATCTTCCACACTTAACCCTAATCCCCTATGGTAAATATCAAATGTATTTATTATTAAACCCTAACCCTAACCATTTTTTTCCCCAATCACGTTTAGCCCTAGGCTGTGTTTCTTTGCAGCCGCCGTCACCAAATCAAACCACCCCCCGATCTTTTTACTCTCCCTCGCGGCCTCCCCTCGTTCTCCCGCCGTACGCCGTCGCGCCGCGATCCACCGCCACCGTGATCCGCCGAATTCCCCTCATTCACAGCCCGACCACCGCTGCGATTGACCACCGGAGCTCCCCCCCGAATCCGATCTCCCTCTCCATCTCCCTCCGATCGTCGCTGCAGATCCCTCGCCGATCCCTCGCCCTCGCCCTCATCTTCCCCGCACAGCGCCGCCCTCGCGGCCTCCCCGCGACGCCGGCCCCCTCTCTTCCACGGAGAGGCCCCCTGCTGCGCCGCTTCGCATCCACGGCCAAACCCCAATCGCTCCTCCCTCATGCCGTCGTCCCCGCTGCACAGACCGCCACCTCCTCCCCTTTCCCTCACTCACGGCGAGATCTCTCCACGGCACTTCCCACGCCGATCGTCCCCTCTCCCCTGCGAACCCCGTTCGCCGCGATCCTGACATCTGCCGCCGTGATCCACGAGCACGTAGCCCCGCTGCAGCGCCATCACTCTCCCGCTGTGCACCGTGACCGTCGTGACCGCCACAAACCCCTCTCCGCCGTTTGCTGCGCATCCCCGTTCCGCCCTCGCTCTTCCAGCGTCGCTGCGCCCCCCGCGTCTGCCCCGATCATCGTGATCCTCAGCCAGTGCAGTGTCGCCTTCCGCTCGCTGCGTCACCGCTGTTACCGCATCCCCAGCCGCCCTTTGCGCAGCCGTCGCAACTCTTGACCGCCGCGACCGCGCCTTCAGCCGCACGCAGCGCTCCCCGCTGTTGCCGCTGCCGCCTGTTTCCCGACGCCGCAAGCCGCTGCACGAGACACCCCCCGACGACTTCTAGGCTGAACGGCCCTTGGAATGGCGTTCCAACGGGTTATCGTCACCGTTACGCTCCGTAGCTCGCTGTTTTTGCCATCAGACTGATCGTGCCCGCTGCCGCACTTCGTCCACTGCCCGGACGAGTCTCACTACACTACCCGTAGTCGAGACACCGTAGACGCCACAGATCCCCTGCCGTCCAGACACTACGTCTGCACCACTCCAGACACCGAACAGGTTGGTTCCCGAAACTCGTAGCACAACCCACCCATAGCGAAAATGAACCCTAACTAAAATCGGCAACTTAACATATTAAATTTACTTTCTGCTCCCTTAAAACGATGTGGAACCGTAGATCGACGATCGGACTTTTTGACTGTGCACATAGGATAGAATCGTCGGATAGGCTGAACGGAAAATTTGACTTGTGACTGTTAGGGTAGTCACGTCCAACCTAGAAATGAACCTAAATAGGATTTATTGAAAATCGCGACATGGCACCGTCGCCGTGACCTGTTTCAGACGGACTACCGCGGACGCAACGACTGGATGAGACGCCCCGGACGGACGACACACTCGCCACCGCAGGCAAGTGTACCCACTTGCGTTTTTGACCGCGTCTTGGTCTTAAATTGTTAGAACTGTTAGACTGTAAGTGTTTAGAACCGGACGTGAAATGATAGCGTCCGGATCGTCCTGACGACTTAGACTTGACGACGAAGTCTAAGCCCGACAAACAACAACTTTTTGACATCGTAGGACTATCTTGTGTGTGTGTGCGTGTGGACACCCTAGAATAACCTTTCCTGTCTTGACACGTCCCGTCCCGTCTTGCACAGCCCAGAGGGCAATAGGGCACTCTCCGAGTGATCCCTTGTCTTGATACACAGCTCAGAGGGCAATAGGGAACTCTCCGAGTGATCCCTTGTCGTGATACACAGCCCAGAGGGCAATAGGGCACTCTCCGAGTGATCCCTTGTTGTGATACACAGCCCAGAGGGCAATAGGACACTCTCTGAGTGATCCCTTGTCGTGTCTTGTCTTGAATACTTGGGATTGGGGTAGGGTTGAGCATGTGCACGGTAAGAGTGTCTGATCCCCCTCGAACCGTAAGGCGTGAACCCTTCGAGTCACACGTGTCTTGTCTTGTTTCCGTGCACAAGGCTGAGCGTTCCCTCGGTTGAGAAGGTGCTGGCCGCCTTCTAACCGAAAGGCGTGAACCTTTCATGTCACACTCATCTTGTCTTGTCCCGCCATGTCCCGATTTGTCTTGACACCTGTTAGGCTAGTCTCGTAGTTGGTAGCACATGCTACGACTACTACTTGTCACGTTTTACTTTCCTGCTGTGTCTACTTTCTTTTGCTACTCTGCTATAACCCCAGCATGCTAATCAACCAGTAAATTGTTGTTTAATAGTTCGGCACACTTGCAGTAGAGTCTAACCCTCTTTTGTAGACTTTACCTGACGTACAGTTCCTTTCTTTTGGATGTTGTACGTCAGGTGTGGAGCCAGAGTACATAGACGAGGCGGACCTGTCAGAGAACGCAGACCCAGAGTACGTGCCCGAGGAGGACCGGAGCTAGAGATCTTCACGTTGCTGATTCAGAGGTTCACTGCAGTTTAGTTGGGTGCGTAGCACCGTTTACTTTCTGTCTAGGTTGGGTGCTTGCACCATTAGTTTACTTTCAGCTGTTTGTAGCCGTGTTGGCTATTGTTTAGACTCCCCGTACTTTTCTGGATATCTGTTGAATAAAAAGAATGCATCTCTTTTAGTACTTTTGTTGTTCCGTACTTTTCTGCAGGGACCTGTTCCTTCGTCTTGGAGTACCACACAGACGCTTATTGGGTCCGAGCTTCACAGCTCTGGCCTAAGTGGGCCTCGTCACGTTTCGCTTCCGTCGTTTTGGGAAGTGTGGCGTGACACTCCTAACAATACCAACTTTCTAAATGGTCCATACAGACCTGTGTAGCCTAATGTCTTTTAATTCTCTTGGTGGATCAAAATACTTCATGATAGTAGTGGATAATTTCAGTAGTTACTGCAGGATTTGTTTCCTTGCAGAAAAGTGTCAAGCCTTGAGTATCTTCAAGAAGTTTAAATATGAAGGTGAAGGGAAGTTGGCATGCAAAATTGGCACTTTCAGATCAGATAGAAGTGGAGAATTCAGCAGCAGATATTTTAATGCTTTCTGTGAAGAAAATGGCATAAGGAGACAATTGACAGCCAGTTACACACTTCATCAAAATGGTGTTGCTGAAAGGAAGAACAGAGTGATTATGGAGTTAGCAAGGAGTGCTATAAAGGATAAGAAGATGCCTCTTGAGTTTTGGGCAAAAGCATTTGCAACAGCTATATTTTTCATTAACAGAAGTCCCACTTCAACTTTGAAGAATAAGACTCCTTATGAAGCACTTAATGGAGACAAGCCTAAAGTTACTAACATGAAGGTGTTTGGTTGGAAAGCATATGTGTTGAAGCCTGCCAATGCAAGATGAAAGCTGGATGATAAAGTAGGAAGGGAATATTTATAGGGTATAGCATTGAATCCAAAGCCTATAAAATTTATGATCCAAGTACAAGAAGTGTGATTACTAGCAAAGATGTGGAGTTCCTTGAAACAGAAGCATGGGAATGGAATGGAATGGAACCAACTGTGGCAGGCTACAACAGGTTGGAAGTGGATGCATTGCCTGAAGTAGATCAACCAGATACAAATCATAGCTCAAGTACCACAAATCACAGTCCAGATGCTACAACTAGTAGTTCACATGCTAATAGTTCCAGCAGCAGTTCCTCAAATTCTCTAAGTGAAAATCAGAATAAGAGGACAAGGTTATTGGGAGATATATATAATGAGACTTATGAATTATTTGCTTGTTTTACTGCAGAACCTGCAGATTTTACTGAAGCTTGTGTTGAAGATGAATGGAGGACAGCCATGCAAGGGAGATTAATGCCATTGAGAAGACCAAACATGGAGCTTTTGTGAGCTACCACAAGAAAAGAAGGCAGTGGATGTTAAGTGGTTGTATAAGACTAAATACAACACTGATGGCTCCATAAACAAGCTAAAAGAAAGGCTTGTGGCTAGAGGATTCACTCAAGTCTATGGAGAAGATTATGAAGATACTTTTGCCCCAGTTGCCAGATATGAAACTATAAGAACCTTACTTGCAGTTTCAGTCTCCAAAGGATGGAAAGTTAGACAGCTGAATGTGAAATCAGCATTTCTAAATGGTGCATTACAGGAAGACATTTATGTGAAACAACCTCCAGGATTTGTTAAAGAAAATCAGAGCTCAAAAGTTTATAAACTTCACAAGGCCATGTATGGATTGAAGCAAGCACCTAGAGCATGGTTGTAACGGCCTGTATTTATTAGTGCGTGTTTCGTACGAATTTTATTTATATATTAAGTATTGACTAGGGATCATTTCTATTATATTAAGTTAGTTAATTAGTTGGAATATTTTATTTTCAAATTTCAAGTTTATATATATAATTCCAATTTCAAATCTTTTTAATACTTTCCTAATAAAATCTATATCTACTTAAGGTGATATTTTCCCTAACTAAACCACATCATTATTCTCCATAATTTTTGTAATGAATTAAAAATACTTCCATTTAATTGTACCAATTCAACTCTCTATCTTTAGCTGTAACCCTGCAAACAAAACTTAATTGAAAATATTTTAAAACCCTAACCTAATGCCCTCGTACAACACCCCAACTTTTCATCCACGTGCACCTCTCTCATCCTCTTTTGCATGAGGATAACCCCAAGCCCCAACGTCATCCTTCATGCGGTTATTCTCAATAACTTCCCCCATATCCCTCTATCTGTTAGCAGAACCCCCACGAAAAGCCCCACGACCCAAATTCACGCAACAAACCCACACCCCACACAACTGCACCCCACGTCACCATTTCCATCACTTCACAACAACCTGCTCCCTCTTATTATTCTTCTTCTTTCTTTAAATCCCAGGCTACACCTCCTCTCTCAACAAATCCAACCCAAAAACCTGCCACCTTTTCTCCTCCCCTACAAACCAAGTAGCGTCCCCTCTCCTCTCCTTTTTTCGACAGCAACCCACCTCCACTTCCGTTCAGCCTATGCCACCTTCCACTTCCGGCGAACACCCCCGAGCCTCGCATCAACCTGCCTCCTGTCATCAGACTCCGGCACCCCGACAACACCACCATCATCCAACCCGCTGTTCACCGCCAACTCCGAGCAACCCACGCCACCGCCACAAGCACATGCCTCATGCCATCTCTCCATGCGTGCAACCCAGTCCCAGCGTCCACCCAGCCCGCCAACGCCCAGGCCTCTCTCCCCACCTCCGACCCAGGCCACACCCCTCTTCTCCGACCTCACTCAGCCACCGCCCGCCGGCAAACTCCCGTTGCCCCTACCATCTTCTCCGATGAACCCTCAACTCGCTGCCATGCCTCCACCCCGACCCACCTGCCAAACCATGCCTAGGCTGCAGCCCCCGCTGCCGGCCGCCTGCAGACAGTCGCCACCGGCTGCCCTATGTCGCCGTGCGTCGTCCCTAACCCCGTCGAGCCGAGCTCCTTCCCTGTGGCGGCCATGATTTCTCCTGCAAAGAAAAGGGGGGAAATGAAGAAAGAAAGTGAAAGAAAGAATGAGAAGGAGAAGAAGTAGACAGAAGAGTTAAGTTGGTGAGTTTTCTTTATAAGCAAAGTTAGGCTTTCATTAAAACATTACCCCATGATCAGTACCATATGCTAAGCAATAAAATTTATAGGTTGTAGAATGATGACAGTAGGAATATATTAATATGTATCACATATGCACGGTTCCCTATTATATGTAAACAGTTTCTTTTATCATATAAACAGTAAAATGTATTACTTTTGAACACTAGTACATGGGCATTATATGAATAGTTGTCTTATGAACAATACTTCTAGAAGAGGGAACAGTACCCTATTATTTGTTAACAACATGTTAATCTGTTAGTTGTTAAAGAATCTGCATGTTAGTTCCAGTAAGTATGTTAGTAGATAACATATAGATTAGTAGATATATTATAACACAATTATTAATGGTGACATAATATTAGTTAGTATCATAAATAATGTTAGTAAATAGATGTGTTGCTATTAGGTTGATAATATTTTATCGGTTAAGATCGGTTAGCTTAATATCGTATATTTAATGACGCAGATACGTCGCGTCTTTCCCTACGGTCACGTGGACACCCGAAACCGTCAAAACGGACAAGTGTGTGAATTATTAATGTTTAAATTTGTTTTGGAATGTGGAAATTCATGAAAATGCTGAATTTGATATGATCATATGCTTCATATCTTACTTGTACACACGTTGTTAGAATGGACATTAGTAGAACATCTTGAACATCTTGAATTCGTGAACTCGTGCCCTCGAAGGCAAACATCTTGAATTCGTGAACTCGTGCATTCGTGATTAGGCTGGCCTGTGTTTCAGCACATCTTTTGGGTGGAGTTAAGTTTGAGCGGCAACTAAGCATATGAAATGATCCTCTCTTTAAGAGCACCACCTATACGATGGGTTGGCGTCAATCACGATTATACCCCTGTGAGAAGAATGATTCACTCATCACGTCTTAAAGGCGAGAACCCTAAGCATGTTAGAAAACATTTGCATGGAACTAGAAATAATTGTTGCAACTTTATTCGTACATTAGAACTGCCATGTTTGCTTTAAATTCATTAGGACTGACATGTCGTAACTGCTTACTTTAAATTCTTTAGAACTGTCATGCTTAGAAGTACTTTACTTTATTTTAAAATTTCCCTGTTATAACCATGCTACTGATAACTTGTACAATCTATTAATACTTCATAATTTTACTATTCGTACACCTTGCCTTGGGTCGTCTTACTTTGACTTGCAGACCCTTGCTTACATACATTCGTGTTTTTGGAATGTATGTCAGATCACGAGCCAGCGTAGCGAGCCAGGAGTTTGCTATTGATGCTGAGTCACTTCCTATGGAGGACTAGAGACTAGTGATGTTGTTGTTTTCCTTTTAGTTTGCTTTAGTACTTTGTAGTAGGAGCTTGTACCTCGTTGTAGTTTCTTTGGCCATGCTGAGGCCCTGTTGTTTTTATTTCATGTACGAACTTCTAGATGTGGCTAATGAATGAAATAATATTCTATTGTTCTGATTGCATGCAAGAACCTGTTATGTTATTATCACAGACGCTTAATGAACTCGAGCTTCACCGCTCCAGTTCATGTGGACCTTCGTAACATTCTCGCTTCCGTTGTTTTTGGGAAGCATGGCGTTACAATGGTACCAAAGAATAGATGAATTCCAGATCAAATAAGGCTATACAAGGAGTAATTCTGAAGCTACACTCTATGTCAAGTCAGAAAATGGTAATTTTCTAGCTTTATGTCTCTATGTATATGACATTATTTATACTAGCAATGAAGAGTCTTGGATTGACAAATTTAAAAGACAAATGGAGTATGAATTTGAAACGAGTGATTTACAAAAGATGCATTACTTCTTGGGACTAGATATCAAACAAACATAGAAAGGAATGCATGTGTCTCAGCAGAAGTATGCTCAATCTATGCTGAATAGACTTAAAATGGCAAATTGCAAATTTGTGGAAACCCCTTTCAATGCCAAAGAAAAGCTTGTAGTAGATGAGTCTATTGCTGGAGTAAATGAGAAGCATTTCAGAAGTATAGTGGGAGGTTTGATGTATTTGCACACACAAGACCAGATCTGTCATATGCTTTAAATCAATTGGCAAGAGTTATGCATAAGCGTAATGAGGTTCACATGACAGCAGCCAAAAGAGTGCTGAGATATATTGCTAGAACCAAAGAAATTGGTCTGTTTTATGGCAGAGATGAAGCTTGCATTATTCAGACAGTGATTGGGGAAGCAGTGAAGAGGATAGAAGGAGTTTGACAGGATACACATTATTACTAGGAAAATCATGTATCACATGGGGCACCAAAGACAAAATTTAGTTGCTCTCTCCACAACAGAAGCTGAGTATATGGTCATATCCTATACATCATGTCAAGTAGTATGGATGAAAAGAATTCTGGAAGATCTAAAGCAAGATCAAGGTGAAGTACTGTTATTTTTCGTGATAACATGTCTACAATTCATCTTGCAAAGAATTTCATCAATCTAGGAAGAACCAATCATATTGATACAATGTATCACTTCATAAGAGAATTGGTTTCTAAGAAAGGAATTGTGCTTCAGCATTGCAAATCATTTGATCAACTAGCTGATGGGTTTACAAAGGCTTTGGACATCAAACAATTCATCAAATTCAGAAATGAGCTTGGGCTTAGACCCAGTCTGAATTAAAGGGATGATATGTTGGAGTTAATTCAGACTTGAAGTGTGTTCGGCTGTTCAATAAGTGTATTCAGCCAGCTTCATAAGTATATCCAAGTTGTGAACAAGTGTATACAGTCTTAAAGGTAAGTATGTCTAAGTTGTGAACAAGTATGTTCAGCCTTAAAGCTAAGTATGTTCAGCTGCTGAGAAAAAGGAGCTCAGTTGTATGCAAAGTAATTCTGTTCTTTGAGAAAGCAAGTCCCTTGAGATTTGTGTATTTTGTCTAGTGTATTAAATGCTTGTACTAGTTGATGTAAGCTCTTGACAGTGCATACTTGTATGTATGGGAACTATAAGTTGTGGAAGTGAAAGAATGATGTATATGTAATTAAAAAAGGAAAAAGAAAGAAGAGAGAGAGAGATCTCTAAGATCAAGATAAAAAAATATCCAAAAAGGAGGAAAAAAGGCTCCAGCTTTGCCTGAAATTCGTGTGAAAAATTTCTGAAAAATCGTTATTTCTCATTCTGTCAAATTTATGTTCACAGTTTTATGTACACACTTGCAGGGTATTGTGTACACACTTAAGTGCTTGTCTAAACACAGATATAGTGTAATTAGAACACAGTTATTCCAGTTTCCTGCACACTATTGTTTACACAGATCCTTCTTTGTTTTCTCATCCTCCCCTGAAAACAATGTTTTGAAAACCGGACCGAACCGGCCAGATCAATCGGTCGGACCGTGAAGCGGCCAAGGTCCGGTCCAATATTGCCCTAGAATCGAGAAGATTGAAAACCGGTTTTGAACCGGTGAAACCGGTTTTGAACTGGTGAACCTGGTAAAAACCGGTAGTCTGACCAGTTTAGTTTTAAAACTTTTATTATATTAAGTTTTTAACTTTGAACCCTTGACTCTTGACTCTTGGGTGACTCCTAATTTTTTTATCCCCAGTTTTCAGAGCCGGTCCTAATTTAGATCTCAAGCCTACGACCATCTCTCGTCTTCGGCGGCCCTCCTGTCTCTGGCAGCTTGCTCCCAACTCCGGTCATTATGTCTCAATCGGTATGTAATACTTTTTTTCCTTCTCTTTTATTCATAGAATTCAGTTTTGGATACAAGCATGAATCTATGTTAATATACAAGCATCATATTAAAATTTTTACTGGCAATTTTTCGAGGCTAGCATATATGCAATTGAGTTTTTCGTTCCATTTTTTATATCAGATGAAAACGAACATTGGGTTTCGGTTTTCAGGTCCAAGGACTGTGAAACATTTCTAATGGTGATATGTGATCGCTCCGGGATGTGACCCAAAGAACGGTTGTAGTTTTACCGCAAGCGCACGGTATAGCGACAAGCGGGATATCGAACACAGGGAGGACGAATGACCGTGCTTGTTCAAATCAACCTGGCTACTTAAGAGAGAAATTTGCCTTCGGCGATCCTGTCACAATCGTCAGACAAAAATGCGGAAATATCAAATCAAATAAAGAACGTCTAGGGAATGGGGAATCCCCGCTACTCACCGTATTTCATAAATGCGGTTTATTGGTATCAAAATTGCTTGAATGAGAATTTGGATGAACTAGTTGCAACTGAATGTAGAACCAAGCTCACGCTCTCGCGCTGTTGCCGGTCTATAGCTATCCTAGGTTTGGGTCCAATCTCTTGCAAACCCTAGCCTAGGGAAGCTAGCATTAGGATCAACATCATCGTCCAATCGCGCACCGAGCCCAATCTCTTGCAAACTCGGTCCACGACCTAGATTGGGATAGTTCCTACCCGTCCAATCTCTTGCAAACGAGTATCGGCATGGAATTGCAACCGGAAATCCTAGTATCGGCCCAATCTCTTGCAAACCGATACTTCGAAAATCCGATTCCAACCCAATTCGGATTTCTAGGGTTTCCTATCAAATTGGGATCCAATCTCTTGCAAATCCCAATTGATATGAATACCTAGCCCTCCGTAGTAAATTGATCCCAATCTAATCCCTAGATATCAATTCTAGCACAATTTCTACCAATTCATTACAAATATGAAAATAGGCTTGTAGGGTTCATCCCCACGCCCCAAGACGTGGAGACTACTCACAAATCATAGCGAGATCACAAAAATAATCGTTGAAATAAGCAATGGAATTCATCACAATATTGAGATAAGCAATAAAAATAGAATTTTTAAGGAAAAGAGATGCAAACCAATGGAGTTCTTCAATTAATCCAACAAAATTCCAATCTTTGTCTCCTCTCCAATCACAAGAATAAAGCTAAAAACTAATCTCAAAAGCTGCAAAAAATCTAAGAGAGAGGCTCTCTAAACTAGGGTAAAAACAGGGCTTAAATAGCCCTCAAAATCGTCCAAAAACTGTGACCAAAATACCCCTGCACAGCCTGTTTTCCGCAGTTTTCGCTACAGGCAGCGCATCACACTCGGCCGAGTGACAAACGTCGCTCGGCCGAGTGAAAACCCTGTAATTTTCCAGTAAGTCGGGGGCTTTCAGGGGTCTCTACTTCGGGGGCGGCTCGGCCGAGTGAGTTGTCGTCACTCGGCCGATGGCTTCATTGTACTCGGGCAGACGGGATTAACCACTCGGCCGAGTGGGTCTTCTGAAGCTCAGGCAGCCGAAAAACAGAAACTTGGAGATTTTTGGAAGGGCTTCGTCTGGGCGCCACTCGGGCGGACGGGGTCTCGTCACTCGGCCGATGTGGTCTTCGGTGCTCGGCCGAGTGCACAGGTAAATCGTGTCTGATCTGATCGGCCGAGCAGTGTCTCGCTGGTCGGCCGAGTGGCTCCTCCACTCGGCCGAGTGGGACACAAAAAAATGCCCAATCTGCTTATTTTGGCCTCCTCGTCGCTCCTGCGACGTCCGTTCTTCTTTCGCTCCTCTCCAACAGCAAAATACCCCACGGGGAGGTCGTCGGTGACCGTCTAGAGTAAGCGCATCTCGAGATCACTCCAAATCGCGCCAAATCACCTGAAATGCGACAAAAACAACAAATCGTGAAAAGCATCGCAATATCGTCGATATATCGTGAAAAACATGATTTGGGCGATCTAAATGGCATGCAAACATGCGGAAAAAAGGTGTAAAATAAGGAGTGATCAAAATCCCCCAAGCTTGCCTCTTACTCGTCCTCGAGGAAGATAAGTAAAAGGCGAACCCGGTGGATTTGGAAAACGAAAACGGCGAAAAACGAAAAATGAAAAACGAAAAAGAGTGAAATCGAAATAAGATAAAGAAGAAGGAAAGAAGCGGAGAGGTAGGATACTAGATCATTTTCTCAGGACGTGGGTTTCACTTACTCATATAGCTTGCACCGAATGAAAAATACATGTCAAAGGATTTTATTTTGATATCATAGTATAATAGTGCAAATAGAAACGGAAAACCCACGAACAACGATATAATCATGAAAAACGGAATAATTCTAAAATTAACATCGTCTGAATCATTTAAAGCGGTATACAAATCACAGATCACACACTTTTCAATTGAACGCTTTCTATCAGGAGTATAAGAGTATCACACTATAGAATAGAGAGAATAGAAAAGTATGGATTTCATGAAATGAACGCTAGGCTTAGATTTCTGGATTTCGTAAAGCTAAAAATAATCTCACCGAGTATAGAGTATTACTTAGCCTAGGTCGTCGTGCAACGTCAAGTAGTCACTCTCTCACACATCAATGGATCCCCTCCCCCAAGCTTATCTATAAGCGTGGTGGCATAAAAAATATTCACATCCCCATTTTTATATAGCTCCAAATGTAATAAGAAGAAAGAAGAAAGGAAGAAAGTGAGATGGGATCCTTTATTGAGGATTTTTCCTCTGTTTCTCTTTTTTTTCTTTTTTTTGATATAGCATATATACACAATGATCCCAACTCAAAGAGAGATAATGATATACAAGAATGTTTTCTCTTTTTCTCTCCTTTTTTTTAGAATAAGAGATTTGGAGCTAGGAATTAGTAGCGGGGGAAATGCCATATAATAGAATCACTAAGGGGAGATTCACCAATGATTTTAAAAGTAGAGAAATGATGTTCAAGATTTGTGGAGAAAGAAATAGATATAACTCTCAGTTCACTCTATAAGACATGCACGACAACTTCAGCAGGGTAATCTAATCTACTCAGTTTCGATCACAAAAAAGCTAACTAATCCAGATTTATCATAGCTAACATCATTCAATCATCCTGAAGTGAAGTGTACAATTCATGCATATAGAAGTGATATAGGAAAAGAAATCAGTACTCCAGATATAAGCATTCAATGCGTGAATCTTGGTGTGTTTTCTGTGATAGCATACATATGAATATTCAGACTCAGCTAATAGTAAAATTTCATCCATTTTCATGCGGAAAAAAGTGTGGGTAACTATCTCTAAATGCAAGGCAAGTCATAGCATATGATATCAGAAATAAAATCTAAGGCATGACAAATATAGCATGCATATAGAGTAAGCTAAATCCAACGTAGTCATCATCACAGAAAAGTCATCTCTAGCATGAGATGAAAAAATAAAAAGAAATAAAGATAAAGGGAAAAATAGAACTATTTACAATGCGGCACATAGAAAAAATAAGAAAAACGTGATGCATGGTAAAATAAAAGAAAAATAATGAAAATGAGTGCAAAAATGAAAAACGGTGTCAAAAACTAAAAATAAAGGTGGCGAATCGAAAAAGAACGTGAGAACTCACTCCCCCAAGCTAAATGGCACAGTGTCCTCAATGTGCAAAGTGTGGCACACCGAGAGGCAAGAAATGTGAGGGGATGGTGAGGATGCATGCAGGATGAAAATAAAAAGAAAAATAAAGAAATGAAAATATGATGCGGACATGATGCATGCACAGGTAGGAGTGATACAGAGATATAAGTGGCACCAAAAACTCTCCCTCTCTCCCAAAAAAGATATATAAAGATATGATCAAAAAGAGAATCCCAAAATAAGTGAGGGGAGGGGGTGGACCAAAAGGCAACAGGACCCAGCAGAAACGGGCAGCACAACGGCAAAAGGAATCGATGGCATCAAGGGTGCCTAGGAAGGTGGTGCTGCACCGTCTCCGTCCTGAGGCGGAGGTGGTGGTGGTCTAGGTGGCTGAGCAGGTGTGGGTGTGGGAGTGGCAGCAGGCCGGGTCTGTGTGGAAGTGTGGGCGGGAACCTGCTGGGTGGATGGGGGTACGCGCAGGAGGCGCTCCAGAACCTGGGTAAGACAGTAGTGGATCTGCGGTAGCAGCTCGAAGCGGCCAGCCATCGCAGAGACGGTGGCGGACAGTGTCCTAAGGTCGCCTCTGAGGCCACTCACCGCCCCCTCTAGAGCACGAATGCTCTGAAGTACTGTGTCGGGGGGAGGTGGTGCAGAGGGACGTACCGGGCGGGGCTGTGCAGGTCTGGGCTGGTGTACTCGGGTCGCGTATGTGACGGGCTCAGCGGGGAAGGGTACAAAAGGTGCTGCGCCAGCAAATGTGGGCCTGGCCTCTGTGTGAGGCCAGGGCGGGCGGTGAGAAGTGGAGGTGGCAGCAGCGAAAGAAGAGTGCAAAAGTGGCAGCGAGGCGGCCAGAGAGGTTGATGGAACAGAAGTGTGGACAGACGCCACGACGCTCTCAGAAAATACAGCAGAGGTGGAGACAGAGGTGACTACCGCTGGGGTGGAAGTGTGTGGACCAAAAGGCGCAACCCCAGCGGAGATCATGCTAGCCATGGTCTCCACGACCGTGGCAAACGAGGGCTCTCCACTCTCAACAAAGGTCGACGGGCGCTCGGGGAGTGCGGAGCAAAGAGGCTCGACGGACAGAGGGCCAGTGGTGGTGGTGGGAGTGGTGGTGACAGCCTCGGAAGTGGTGGAGGTGGTGGAAGTGGGCTCAGCTAAGATACTCCTGACACCGACAGCGGTGTCAGGAGCAGCGGAAACGTCAGGTATGGGTTGAGGGGCCACTGGGTCAACAGGCTCGGCAGCAGGCTCGGCAGGGTGTGCAACAGGGTCTACAGGGGGAGCGTGGGCCTGCTCGGCCTCCACGGCCTCAAGCACGTAAGCAGCGGGGATGAGAACATCCATCGCAGGGAGCCAGTCAACGTGGGCCGGTGCAATCAGAGTCCGAGCAGGGCTCGGGAGAATCATGTAATCGGCCCCGAAAGGGCCGTGCAACCAGACCCAGTGACGCTCACCATGCGGACGAAGCATCTTCATCCGGGCCATAACATCTATAGACAGAGAAGTGGGGCCCGGGACACGTCACAGGTCGTCGGGGAAGTCCTCGCCGGTCATAAGAGCAAGCAAGGTGATCAGGCCGCCGCAGCATATCGGTGAGCGAGCGCCCACCGATACAATGATGCGGTCTAAAAACCATGCCGCGATATCGATCACGACGGCAGGGACAAGCTCATCGCCATCCCTAGATAGAGCTCTGGGACGTGTCATCGCGTAGAGCATGTAAAGCGCTGGCGTAGACATCGTGACCGGCTCATATCTGGCCAAAAAGGTCGTCGCCATAAGGCGCTGAGCAATGCAGAGGCAGGGATGGACAATGGCCGAGGCCTTGGCCCTACTAGGGTCAAAGGCAGCGTGGAGACCCATAATCCGGGCCCAGAAGGCACCGGAGTCGAAGGAAGGTGGGGGGATATGGGTGGGGCCGTAACCGCGATCGGCACCGGGGACAGCGGGCCACGAGAAAAACGCTCTCATCATATCGAGAGTGACCTGGCACTCTCGATCCATGAACCGAAACGAGCGTCCCTCGTCGGTCCGGGCGATCGAACTCAAAACCTCAAGTGTCAGGCTGGTAAACGTATCCGCCGACACCTGCAGAAAATCTCGCCAGCCCACGTTGTCGTACAACGTGAGCATCCCCTCTAGTACCCCCAGGCGTCCTAGGTCAGCGAGGTGTGCAAACCTGGAGGGTACGATCGAGCGCTGGGAGATACGCTCGAAGACGGTGCGGTGTGCATCATCTCGGAACGTAATCCCGAGCGGCCCGACCAGTGGAGCCGGTGGTGGTGGCTGTGGAGCGGCAGGGAGAGGCTGTGCGGGCTGTGGGTGCACTGCAGGCTGTGCGGGGTGTGCGGGGCCTGCAGGCTGTGCTGGGTGGACGGCGTGTGTGGTAGAAGGAGGAGGAGAGCCTTCCTCCTCGTGGGAGGGGCCGGCATCCTCCGACCGCTTCCGCTTGGCGGAAGGTCTCCTCGTCCGCGGCCGTGTCCGGGGCGGCATATCGTCCCCGAGCGCGCCGAAAAGTGCAAAAAGTGCGGTGTGCGTAAAAGAGTGGAAGGAGTATACCCAGACACGCCGCGAGTGCTCAGTAATGGAAGCGTGCGAAGTCCGCGCCTCCACGAAGCTCAAATCAGTCCCGAGAAGCTCCCCTGGGCTCCCCTAAGCTCCAAAAAGCAACCTGCGCATGAAATGGCGATATCAGTGGGTAATATTCAAAATGTATGGAGCATTAGGGGTATAATAGATAGATATGAAAATTGATTTGGGGTAGGGGTTCGTTTCACACATGGATCCTCAAAAATACACAAAAAGAGGCGAAAGAGGCAAAATAGGGGGGGTACCGGAGATGGCCGGAGCGGCTGCCGCCGGCGGTGACTCGGGCGAGTCACGGCGGGTGGTCGGCCGGCGGTGGCTGGCCGAGCGGCGGCGATCGGGCGGCCGGTCGGGCGAGTGGGGCTTTGTGCGATGAGAGCAGGCGAGGGAAACCGAGGGGTCGCGCGGTTGGGGAATTTTTTTCGTTTCGAAAATTGTGCCGCCCCTCAGTCCCTTATATAATAAAAGTTACGACTCGGCCGAGTGACTTGGTCACTCGGCCGAGCGAGACCAATGAGAATTTCCTCCCCGCTATCGCTTCGGCCGAGTGTCTTTGCCAGTATCGGCTGAGTGGAGTAAGTCCATTCGGCCGAGTGACTCAAGCTACTCGGCAAGTCTCGCCCTAGGAGGGTATCCGTTTTACTCGGCCGAGTGAGAATATATACTCGACCGAGTAGCAGTTATATTGAAATCAGGAAAATAGACAGAGAGTTGGGTATAGCAGACTTCCCTCGTTCGTGAGCGGCTCGGCCGGACGAACTTTTGTACTCGGCCGAGTGACTAGTATGCTCGGCCGAGTGATCCTTGTGTTCTGCTGTTTGTCTTCGTTTGGGCTCTAAACTCCGTCTTTCTTCCTCCAGTCGATTCCTTCTTCCTCCTAAGCATCGAGCGCCTTCTTGGGGCGCTCCTCGTCGTCTCGTTCATCCTCCTCATGATGGATCTACCTATCTCCTCTCCTGTCAGGAAAAATAGGACCCGTTATCACAAAATTTTTGGGCGAACGACTCAAAACACTAAAAATTTCTAAAACGAAAATAAAGAAAAAGTGAAAATAAAGCAAAACCGTCGGGTTGCCTCCCGACAAGCGCTCGTTTAAGGTCGTGAGCTCGACCCCCTATAATTTTCAATCAATGCGGGATGTTTGGTGCATATGAGATGCACCCATCAAACTTTCCGGGGAGAACGCTTGGATTGGGAATTTGCGGCGTCGTGTTCTCCCGCGGTGGTCTCTCGTCTCGAATAGTGTTGGGGGGAGGCTCCCCCAAGCTAGCATTTGCTCCGGTCAACGGCTTTACCGGTGATGCCGATTTCCGTACCGGAGGAGCTTTCTTTGGAGACTTTAATTTCGAGAGCTTGCAGAGCTCTCGAATCCTTGCGACATCAGCGTCGCCTTCATCATCTTCAGCGGAGAGGTCGGGGGAATCATCTTTCTTCTCATCTTGGCCTAAATCCGGGCCTTCCTCGAAATCTTCGTCAAAAAGAGAGCCAATTGAGTGGGGGATCGCCTCCTCTATCACCTCATCAAGGAGGTCCATGTAGTCAAGTTCCTCGTGGTAAGGCATGTGCTTCATAGCCTTAGGAATGTGGAGCTCCACCTCGATGTTGCCGACGTTTAAAGTAAGGGTACCTTCGCGCACGTCAACAATTACTCTGGCGGTGGCGAGGAACGGGCGTCCAAGTATCAATGAAGTTTCTCCCTCCTCCTTAACGTCCATGATCATGAAGTCACATGGTAAGCATATTCCACCCGGGACTTGTAGCGGTATGTCTTCGACGATCCCTACCGGCCTTGTTATTCGCCCATCGGCCAATTGAATGCGCATGTCGGTAGGTTTCAACTTTGTCCCGGTGTTTAGCCTTAAGAACATGGAGAGAGGCATGAGGCTCACACTAGCCCCTAGATCAACCAACGCCTTTTGAAGAGGGACGCCGCCCAAGGTGCAAGGAATCCGAAAACTCCCCGGATCTTTAAATTTGGCCGGCTCCTTCTCTCTCTTGGTGAACCAAGAGCCCTCCTCGGCTAGCATGATCTTCTCCTTCCTCTTTCTCCCCGAAATCAAATCCTTTAAGAATTTATCATATGTGGGGATCTCCACGATGGCGTCGACGAAGGGAATATTGAGGCTAACTCCTCTTAGATACTCGAGGAACTTCGCTAGCCTTTTCTCCATTTTCGCTCTCGCTGGTCTTTGGGGGAATGGGACCGGTGGCATGAAGCGCCTTTCCTCAATCAATTGTTCCGCTCTAGATTTCTCCTTTTCTTGTGGCTCCTTCTCCTTATCATCTTCAACTATCGGCTCAATTGGCTCCAAGCTTTCATCCACGGCCTCCTCGGTAGGAATAATGGCGGGGGTAGTATCCTTTCCGCCTCTAGTGGTAACGGCAACTACGGCATTGATGTGGCCGGTGTTGCTCCGTGGGTTTTGCTCGGGTTGCGCTGGCAATCTTTGAGTGTTCCGATTGAGCAACGCCAATTGCTCCGATATTTGAGCCACAACGGTATTAAGAGAGTCTTGCCCCGCCTTCAAGGTAGCATTTACCTTATTTTGCTCGACCATGAACGCCTCCACTCTAGCTTCGAAGTCGGATCGTTGTTGAGCTTGTGGAGGGTTTTGATTTTGATTCCTCCACCCTTGATTGTATCCGGGCGGCCTATATGGTGGAACTTGTTGCTTCGGTTGAAAATTTTGTTGAGTAGGCCCCCTCGGTGGATAGTTTTGTTGTTGGGGTGGTGGTGGTGGTCGGGCTTGTTGAGGTGGCGGTTGTGGCGGGTTCAAAGCTCCTTCATTGTTGGCGTAAGAGAATCCGGGATGATTTCTTGCGGCCGGATTGGCCCAATATCCTTGGTTCCCCGCAACATATTGTACTTGCTCCAAGGCTCCTTCTCCTTGCTCTCCTCCCACGTACATGGCTTGAGATTGGTCTTGCCAATCACACATTTGGTTCGTTGGAGCGGAGGTAGAAGGGGCTCCTTGGGGCTCCGTGATAAACTTCTCCAATCTCTCCACTACCTTGTGGAGAGAATCAAATTTGCTCGTAAGCTCCGCTACGGCCTTCGCCTCGTAGATGCTAGTTGGCTTTAAGGAGGACGTGGAGTGTCCTCGCTCATCGCCCCATTGTTGATTATTTGAGGCCATCTCCTCAATTAGGGCCGTAGCTTCCTCGGGAGTCTTTGACAAGATAGCACCATTTGCCGCGGCATCAATGATTTGTTTGGTCCCCGGTTGGAGACCGTTGTAGAAGCTATGAACTAACTCCCAGTCTTCAATGCTATGATGCGGGCATTGGTGCTGCAAATCCTTAAAATGCTCCCAAGCTTCATAGAGCGTCTCCTGTGGTCCTTACTTGAAGGACATGAGAGCGCTCCGGATCTTCACCGTCTTGGATGGCGGATAGAACTTATCAATAAATGCACTCGTCAACTCGTCCCAAGTGGTGAAGACACCCTCAGCTTGCGTCCTCAACCAGTATAGTGCCTTGTCCTTTAGCGTGAAAGGGAAGAGACGCAGTCTGATGGCATCGATGGAGACCCCCGGCATCTGAAATGTGGCGCACTTTGACAAGAACGATTGGATATGGTAGTGGGGATTTTCATGGGCATTCCCATGAAATGGATCCTGCTGCATCAGAACCGCTAGTCCAGTCTTCAGCTCGAAGCTTTTGTCAGCCGCCAACCCCGGCATGGCAATGGATGAGGTAGTAGAAGAGGTCTTAGGCCGAAGCCTATCTCGAATAGAAATTAGCCTCGCCATCCTTGCCGCCAATTGTTCAGGAGTTTCCGGGTTGGTCATAAACCGCCCTTCCGGATTTTGTCTCCTTTCCGCTCTAAGTCTCCGCGCGGTACGTTCGATCTCGGGATCAAATAATATAGCTTCAGGGTCCGCCGTAGATCTCGTGTACATGCACAGGGAAAACAGAGTTTCAAAGAAATGATTAGTACCGTGGAAGGGTTAGGTAAGAAATAAGAAATAAAAATAATGATAATAATAAAAAAATAAATAGCTAGGGTGAGAAAGAATCAAACGCAATCGCCTCCCCGGCAACGGCGCCAAAAACTTGATCGCTCCGGGATGTGACCCAAAGAACGGTTGTAGTTTTACCGCAAGCGCACGGTATAGCGGCAAGCGGGATATCGAACACAGGGAGGACGAATGACCGTGCTTGTTCAAATCAACCTGGCTACTTAAGAGAGAAATTTGCCTTCGGCGATCCTGTCACAATCGTCAGACAAAAATGCGGAAATATCAAATCAAATAAAGAACGTCTAGGGAATGGGGAATCCCCGCTACTCACCGTATTTCATAAATGCGGTTTATTGGTATCAAAATTGCTTGAATGAGAATTTGGATGAACTAGTTGCAACTGAATGTAGAACCAAGCTCACGCTCTCGCGCTGTTGCCGGTCTATAGCTATCCTAGGTTTGGGTCCAATCTCTTGCAAACCCTAGCCTAGGGAAGCTAGCATTAGGATCAACATCATCGTCCAATCGTGCACCGAGCCCAATCTCTTGCAAACTCGGTCCACGACCTAGATTGGGATAGTTCCTACCCGTCCAATCTCTTGCAAACGAGTATCGGCATGGAATTGCAACCGGAAATCCTATTATCGGCCCAATCTCTTGCAAACCGATACTTCGAAAATCCGATTCCAACCCAATTCGGATTTCTAGGGTTTCCTATCAAATTGGGATCCAATCTCTTGCAAATCCCAATTGATATGAATACCTAGCCCTCCGTAGTAAATTGATCCCAATCTAATCCCTAGATATCAATTCTAGCACAATTTCTACCAATTCATCACAAATATGAAAATAGGCTTGTAGGGTTCATCCCCACGCCCCAAGACATGGAGACTACTCACAAATCATAGCGAGATCACAAAAATAATCGTTGAAATAAGCAATGGAATTCATCACAATATTGAGATAAGCAATAAAAATAGAATTTTTAAGGAAAAGAGATGCAAACCAATGGAGTTCTTCAATTAATCCAACAAAATTCCAATCTTTGTCTCCTCTCCAATCACAAGAATAAAGCTAAAAACTAATCTCAAAAGCTGCAAAAAATCTAAGAGAGAGGCTCTCTAAACTAGGGTAAAAACAGGGCTTAAATAGCCCTCAAAATCGTCCAAAAACTGTGACCAAAATACCACTGCACAGCCTGTTTTCCGCAGTTTTCGCTACAGGCAGCGCATCGCACTCGGCCGAGTGACAAACGTCGCTCGGCCGAGTGAAAACCCTGTAATTTTCCAGTAAGTCGGGGCTTTCAGGGGTCTCTACTTCGGGGGCGGCTCGGCCGAGTGAGTTGTCGTCACTCGGCCGATGGCTTCATTGTACTCGGGCAGACGGGATTAACCACTCGGCCGAGTGGGTCTTCTGAAGCTCAGGCAGCCGAAAAACAGAAACTTGGAGATTTTTGGAAGGGCTTCGTCTGGGCGCCACTCGGGCGGACGGGGTCTCGTCACTCGGCCGATGTGGTCTTCGGTGCTCGGCCGAGTGCACAGGTAAATCGTGTCTGATCTGGTCGGCCGAGCAGTGTCTCGTTGGTCGGCCGAGTGGCTCCTCCACTCGGCCGAGTGGGACACAAAAAAATGCCCAATCTGCTTATTTTGGCCTCCTCGTCGCTCCTGCGACGTCCGTTCTTCTTCCGCTCCTCTCCAACAGCAAAATACCCCACGGGGAGGTCGTCGGTGACCATCTAGAGTAAGCGCATCTCGAGATCACTCCAAATCGCGCCAAATCACCTGAAATGCGACAAAAACAACAAATCGTGAAAAGCATCGCAATATCGTCGATATATCGTGAAAAACATGATTTGGGCGATCTAAATGGCATGCAAACATGCGGAAAAAAGGTGTAAAATAAGGAGTGATCAATATGCCTTTCCAAAAAATCATCAATGTAAACATTTCTTACCGTTTTCTTGTCTATACCTGAATGTGAACCCACGGGCTGGGTTCAAATGTTTGCAAATTTGTATTTTTTTTGCTTCTGTTATTTATGAATCATGATGTCATCGTTCACTTTCCCTTGTTTACATTCTGGAAAATGTTTACATTATGGAATACATAATACATTTTGTATGTTTACAATTTGGAATATGCTCACATCACATTTGTATGTTTAATTGTTTATACTTTATACATGGTTGTTATCTGATGTTATCTGTGTTCATTTCTTCTCACATTTTGCTTTGCCCTTTTTGAGATCTTTGTTGAAATATGTTATATTAGTCATATGTATTATGTAGGATCCAAGTGTTTTGAATATGTATTATGTTTTTAATATGTGTTATGTAGGATCCAAGTGTGAATGTTGCTCCTCGAGCTAATAATCTTAATATGTCATCTGAACAACAGAAGATTCAACTGCAGTTCGTAAGAAAAGCGATCATGCATGGGAGCATTTGTAACGACTGGCTTTCATGTATTTGGATTAGCTATATTATATTATATGTTTTGGTGGATTTTCTCCTTATGCGTGGTTTTCGTCTCCGTAGCTTTCATTTTCGAACGTTTCGTCGCGTTTTCCTAGCTTCTTCCGTTGATCATCGATTTCTGAGTAAGTCATTCGTGATGGGCTTCATATCGGTCATATCTTATTGTTAGATCAAGCCTAGGAGTCTTAGGAATCGATCCCGGAGCTTCGCGCTCCATTTCGGAACTTTTGGTGCACGTTAGCCAGTACAAGAAGGGGAACCGACCGACTAGATGACGATTTAGTCGGTCGACAAACCTTCATGGACCGACTAGTGGGCTTTGTAAATTATTCAGGAGTTACTGTTTCTCGTTAGTCGGTCTAAGAACATTTGTCGACCGACTAGGTTGCAAACTAGTCGGTCAGCAATCGTTCTTTAACCGACTAACTCTATGTTCATTTTGATGCCAAGTACTATTCATTCTTAGTCGGTCTAAGAACGTTCATCGACCGACTAGATGACAAACTAGTCGGTTAGTAGTTGTTCTTTGACCGACTAAATCTAAATCCTATTTTTGTACAGGAGTTACTGTTTGGACTTAGTCTGTCTGCGTTGGTCAACCGACCGACTAGTTCCCAAACTAGTCGGTCAGTGGTTGTTCTTTGACCGACTAATCAGTGTCGAAACCCTAATTTCTGGGCAGCCGCCAGCACTCTCTATTTAAACCCCACCCACGATTTCTTTCACCCCTCTTTCATTCTCCTGAGCCTCCTTCTTCCCCAAATCACTCTCCAACATTTCCTCAAGCCATTCCTTCCTCCCTTGGAGTTTCCCTCTCTATTTTGGTCTACCACCATGCCCTAGGTCATCTCCAACCCCCAAAAATCCCCAAAACCCCATTTCTCCAGATTTTCCCCATCCATTCCAGATCTGAACCCTACGTTCCCCGGATCATTTCTTCCGTTGCCGTGCTTGCTCGGCATCGTTCTTCCGCTTCCGATACGGTAATAACTCGATCCCTTAATATCCTCATAGCCCATTTGTGTTTTTGTGAAACCCTAATAAACCTAGGTTGGATGTTGTTCTAATGTTGTTTTGCCATGGCAGCGATCTCTTTTCCGTAGCTAGCATTTGTGTGACGGCCCCGTTGATCGTCATCCTCGGTGCTAGGCAAGTGAAACTTGCCACTTAGGGTTTTGGGCCATGTCCTAGGCCATTTGCTTGTTGTAGGCGCAAAAGAGACTAGGCGACGAAATGATACTCGCCTAGGCACATTTTCAGGAACTAGCTTGACAACGAAGCTAGGACCGTCATTTATCATGTTGCATAATTTTCATGTCATGTTTAAATTTGATTAACGGTACGCAAATTAACTGTCATCCATGTTATCCATGTTGTATGTCGCATTCGTAGCACACGCCACAATACTTGTGTTTCCTGGCCCATGTTCCAGAAGCGGGCTATGTGAGTTGGTTGATAGCCAATGCCCGACCTACTCGTTTACCGGCTAGGCACCTGCGTTGCAGGCATAACCCTACGCCATACTTGTTCAATACACTTCCTGGCTCGTGTTCCAGAAGCGAGCATTCCATGTTCGGGGTAATTCCCTGGCTCGATACACGTGGAGGGGTAGAGATAAACGGTCACTTGAGCTTAGGAGTTGGCCCGATCAGCCACTCTAGCCAACAGGCGGAATCTCTGTGCACAACTTGTTTACTTGACTTGTTCACTTGACGTGAACCACTTGACTTGTACTTGTCCGTGTTTTACTTGTTATCCATGACATACTTGCTATTTGTACTTCCCTTTACTTGTCACTTCCATACTATACTTACCATGCATTATACTATAACTGCTAGGTTGTTAGTTTACTTTACATTCAGTTTCCTTGCCCAAGTCTTTTAGACTTGCTGATATGTGCCCCTTTACTCTTTTGGGTGACACATGTTAGATCCCGAGCCTGAGTCCGTTGTTGAGGACGAGGTGTTTGTGGACGCCGAGCCCGAGTCTGTGTTTGGCGAGGAGTACATGGACACTGGGGACCAGTCCTAGTGTCTTCGTTAAGCTTTCCCCTTTTTGTTTTAGACTGTTGTGGTTGTCGGTGCGCAGCACCTATACTCTGTTTACGTTTGTCTTTGTTTGGCCTTGTTCTGGGCCTTTAGACTCTTTCTTTTAGCCTGGTGGCTTTTCTGGATGTTGAACTTAATTTTAATGTTGGACAATTTCTGAGATTGAGATTTTGTTTCTGTCTCTCCTTGTGTTATTATTGTTGTTCTGTTTGTGGTTACAGGGACCTGCTTATGTTTTATTGACGCTTATCGGGTTTGGGGCTTCACAGCTCCACTCTCGTGCGGACCTTTTCACGTCTCGCCTCCATTTTAGGGAAGCGGAGCGTGACAGGTTTTGTTGATGGCCCATGCAGGTCCTTCTGTACCTGCGAATTGTCGGAATAGCGATAATAATATTAGAATGTCTAATAAACTAAGTTCGACGTCCGAGTCATAAGCTATGAGTCTAATTGTTTCGTTTTCTGTGTCATTAGATGGCAGGAAGACGAATCACCCGTGGTGGAGGTAGTGGTGCGCCCCCTCATGACGAGGAGCCTGAGCGGGAACCCACCAATGGGGAGATGATGCGGATGATGTTTCAGATGATGCAGGTGCAGCAAGGCGTGCTCCTGCAAGTCCAGAATGCTCCGGCTGGTCGAGCTCCTCAGGCGGCTCCGGAGGCCCCTCGCTCCGAGCCGGGAGCGAAGCAATTTCGAGAGCTGGGTCCTGCATATTTTGATGGGTCTGAGGGTCCTCTGGCTGCCGATGAGTGGATTCGGAACATTGAGGATAACTTGAAGATGGCCAAGATCACCCCGGCTGGATGGGTTGATTTGGCAAAGCGGCAACTCAAGGATAACGCTCGGAACTGGTGGGATGCAAAAGAGAAGATGTTGGTGGAGCCGATAGCTTGGGCTACCTTTAAGTCCAGGTTTGATGAGGAGTTCTTTTCGAAGGCTGCTAAGAAGGAGATGTTGCAGCGTTTCATTGATCTGAAGCAAGGGAGCTTAACGGTGGACCAGTACGACCAAGAGTTCACTAGGCTTAGTCGGTTCGCGCCGAAGATGGTGCAGGATGCTGATGAGAGGGATCAGAGGTTCCTGCAGGGACTTGCTTTGGAGCTCCAGAGTTTTGTGTCTTCCTCTGATCTGGACTCTTATCAGAAGGTTCTGGTCGCTGCAAGGAGGCAGGAGCTGAACCTGAGTCAGAGGAGGGGACATGTTTCTGGTGCTGGGAAGAGGCCTATGGAGCAGGCCAGGGCGGTGGTTAGGCCTGGTTTCAAGCATAATCATCCGGTGCAGTTCAAGAGGCCAGGAGGGCCTAGTCAGATGACTTGCCATTTCTGCGGCAGGACCGGGCCCGTCAAGGATCAGTGTAGGAGATTCCTGGGCCAGTGTGTTGTCTGTGGAGATCCTACCCATGCCATGAAGGATTGTCCGAAGTCGAAGCAGCCTTGGAGGGCACCTGTTGCAGCACAGCCGTTGCAGCAGAGGGCGTCTGTTCTTGCTAGACGTGGGGCAGCTCTTGTTCCACAGAGGCAGACTTTTCAGCAGGCTTTTTCGCCAAGTCGACAGGCTTTCCTGATGACTGCTGTGGAGAACGGGGCTGTGGATGAGGTTATCGCAGGTAATCCTCTTCTAGCTGTTCCTTTCTTATTTGGCTTTGTTTGCTAGATTATGTTGTTTGCTTGAATATGATCGTTTGCTAGACTAGGGCTTGATTGTTAGACTGTTTGTAGGTGTGATTTTGGTGTGCACATTTCCTGCACGAGTTCTCTTTGACTCAGGTGCATCGATGTGCATTATTTCTCGGAGCTTCGTGGAGAAGCATTCCTTGTCGACGTCCCCTCTTTCCAAGAGTTGGAATATCGTTACAGGGAATGGCGTGGTCACAGTGCATCTTGGTTGCAATTCTTGCTCGTTGGTGGTTTGTGGACATGAGCTTTACGCTGATTTCATTGTCCACGACATCATCAATTATGATGCGGTCCTTGGGATGGATTGGCTTACGAGCTTCTATGCTACGATCGACTGTCGGAGGAAGAAGGTGGTGTTTGAGATTCCCGGACATCCAGTATTTGAGTTCAGTCGAGGTAGCAGTTCGCTTGGTCCTGTCAGATTTCGGGCCAGGCCGATGGAGATTGTGGCTGTGCAGATGGAGCTGGAGAGGCCAACGGTTGTGCAGGATTTTGATGACGTCTTCCCCGAGGAGATGTCTGGTTTGCCAACTGATCGAGCTTTGGAATTTTCTATTGATCTGGTTCCGGGAGCGCAGCCGATCTCGAAGGCGCCATATCGTATGGCACCCGCTGAGTTGGAGGAATTGCGGAAGCAGCTGGATGAGCTTTTGCAGAAGGGTTATATCAATACTAGTGTGTCTCCGTGGGGAGCACCGGTGCTGCTGGTGAAGAAGAAGGATGGTTCGCGTCGCATGTGCGTGGACTATCGGGAGTTGAATGCGGTGACCATTAAGAATAAATACATGTTGCCTCACATCGATGATATTTTTGATCAGCTTGGAGGTTCGAGGGTGTTTTCGAAGTTGGATCTGAGGAGTGGTTATCATCAGTTGAAGGTGAAGAAGGATGATGTTCTGAAGACAGCATTCAGGACGAAGTATGGACACTACGAGTTTGTGGTTTTGCCTTTCGGTGTAACCAATGCACCCGCAGTTTTCATGAATCTGATGAATCTGCTTTTTTACGACTTTTTGGATAAGTTTTTCGTTATCTTTATTGATGACATTCTGATCTATTCGAAGTCGGAGGAGGATCATGCCTCGCACTTGAGGACGGTGTTGGAAATTTTGAGGAGGCATCGTTTGTATGCTAAGTTTTCGAAGTGCGAGTTTTGGCTGGATAGAGTTGCTTTTCTGGGGCATGTGGTGACTGGAGATGGTATTTGTGGATCCCGAGAAGATTAGGGCAATCAGAGAGTGGCCTGTTCCGCAGTCAGCGTCTGAGAGCCGGAGTTTCCTTGGACTTGCTGGTTACTATCGGCGTTTTATTAAGGACTTTTCCTGTATTGCTGAGCCGATGACCAGGTTGACGCGGAAGGATGTACCTTTTGTTTGGTCGGGTGATTGTGAGAATGCCTTTGGTGTTCTGAGGGAGAGATTGACGACTGCCCCTATTCTTATTGTGCCTGATCGCAGCGGTGGATTTGAGATCTTTTGCGATGCTTCTAGCAAGGGTCTCAGTTGTGTGTTGCATCAGCACGGGCATGTTGTGGCGTATGCTTCGCGTCAGCTCAAGACTCATGAGAAGAATTACCCGACACATGATTTGGAGTTGGCTGATGTTGTGTTTGCGCTCAAGATTTGGAGGCACTTCCTGCTGAGTGAGAAAGTGAAGATCTTCACCGATCACAAAAGCTTGAAGTATATTTTTACTCAGAAGGAGCTCAACATGCGACAGCATCGGTGGGTGGAGCTCATGGCGGATTATGAGATTGATTTGCAGTATCACCCTGGCAAGGTGAATGTGGTTCCTGATGCGCTGAGTAGGCTTCCAGTGGTGATGTTGTTGACCTCGCAGTGGAGATTGCAGCAGGATTTTTGCGAGTCTGGTGTTGAGATTGTTCTTCCTGGGGAGGCTTCTTCGTTGATGGCTATGCAGATTCAATCGACGATCGTGGATCGGATCAAGGCTGGCCAGGCTGGAGATCCGAAGCTGGTGAAGATTCGGGAGCAGGTAGAAGCCGGTCTGCGGACTGACTTTTTGATTCATGAGGATGGCTCGCTGAGGTTTGGAGCCAGGTTGTGTGTGCCAGCTGGGGATATTAGAGAGGAGTTGATGGTGGAGGCACACAGTTCACCGTATTCTGTGCATCCTGGTGGGACCAAGATATACAAGGATCTTCGTCTGAACTATTGGTGGCATGGTATGAAGAGGAGTGTGGCTCGGAGTGTAGCCAAGTGTGGCTCGGAGTGTAGCCAAGTGTTTGGTTTGCCAACAAGTGAAGGCTGAGCATCAGCGTACGGCAGGGTTGCTACAACCGCTTCCGATTCCGAAGTGGAAGTGGCAACACATCACTATGGATTTTGTGACTGGACTACCTCGGAGCCCGAAGCAGAATGACGCGATTTGGGTGATCGTAGATCGATTGACCAAGTCCGCGCACTTTATCCCTTTCCGAGTAGGACAGTCCACTGAGGCGCTAGCGAGGAGATATATGGAGGTAAATTCTTTTATGCTCCGTTTCTATTTCCTTTTCCTAGTTTAGATAGTGATGTAACGTGAATCATGCAGGAGGTCGTGCGACTTCACGGAGTCCCCGTGAGTATCGTGTCGGACAGAGACACGAGGTTCACATCTCAGTTCTGGCAGAGTTTGCAGAAGAGTTTTGGTACGTGTCTGAGTTTCAGCACGGCTTACCATCCGCAGACGGATGGCCAGTCCGAGAGGACGATTCAGATCTTGGAGGACATGCTGAGGGCGTGCATGTTGGATTTCAAGGGTTCGTGGGAGGACCATCTACATCTGGTGGAGTTTTCCTACAATAACAGCTTCCAGGCGAGTATTGGCATGGCGCCTTTCGCCGCTCTTTATGGGAGGAAATGTCGATCGCCATTGAGTTAGGATGACGTTGGTGATCGGGAGCTGTTGGGACCTGAGATGATCGTGGAGGCTGTGGATGTTGTCAGGAACATTCGGGAGAGGTTGAGGATTGCTCAGGACCGTTTTAAGCATTGGGCGGATGCTAAACGCCGACCTTTGGAGTTTCAGCCGGGCGACCATGTGTTCTTGAAGATTTCCCCGAATCGTGGTGTGATTCGCTTTGGGAAGCGAGGGAAGTTGAGCCCGCGATACATTGGACCGTTTGACGTTCTGGAGAGAGTTGGCGAGGTAGCTTACCGCTTAGCCTTGCCGCCATCTTTGGAGGGAGTTCACAATGTTTTCCATGTGTCACAGCTTCATCAATACATTAGCGATCCATCTCATGCTGTGGATTTTTCGGAGATTACCGTTCGCCCTGATATGACGTAAGACCAGCAGCCGGTGCAGATTCTGGACAGGCGTCAGAAGTCACTTCGGAACAAGGTTGTCAATCTTGTGAGGGTGATGTGGCGACACGGCTCGCCAGGAGAGTCTACTTGGGAGAATGAGGATGAGATGCGAGAGCGTTTCCCACTTTTGTTTCCGGACACGTGAGTGTTGGGAAATTCTGAGGACGGAATTTTTCTTAAGTTGGGGAGGATGTAACGACTGGTTTTCATGTATTTGGATTAGCTATATTATATTATATGTTTTGGTGGATTTTCTCCTTATGCGTGGTTTTCGTCTCCGTAGCTTTCATTTTCGAACGTTTCGTCGCATTTTCCTAGCTTCTTCCGTTGATCGTCGATTTCGGAGTAAGTCATTCGTGACGGGCTTCATATCGGTCATATCTTATTATTAGATCAAGCCTAGGAGTCTTAGGAATCGATCCCGGAGCTTCGCGCTTCATTTCGAAACTTTTGGTGCACGTTAGCCAATACAAGAAGGGGAACCGACCGACTAGATGACGATTTAGTCGGTCGGCAAACCTTCATGGACCGAATAGTGGGCTTTGTAAATTATTCAGGAGTTACTGTTTCTCGTTAGTCGGTCTAAGAACATTTGTCGACCGACTAGGTTGCAAACTAGTCGGTCAGCAGTCGTTCTTTAACTGACTAACTCTATGTTCATTTTGATGCCAAGTACTATTCATTCTTAGTCGGTCTAAGAACGTTCATCGACCGACTAGATGACAAACTAGTCGGTTAGTAGTTGTTCTTTGATCGACTAAATCTAAATCCTATTTTTGTACAGGAGTTACTGTTTGGACTTAGTCTGTCTGCGTTGGTCAACCGACCGACTAGTTCCCAAACTAGTCGGTCAATGGTTGTTCTTTGACCGACTAATCAGTGTCGAAACCCTAATTTTTGGGCAGCCGCCAGCACTCTCTATTTAAACCCCACCCACGATTTCTTTCACCCCTCTTTCATTCTCCTGAGCCTCCTTCTTCCCCAAATCACTCTCCAACATTTCCCCAAGCCATTCCTTCCTCCCTTGGAGTTTCCCTCTCTATTTTGGTCTACCACCATGCCCTAGGTCATCTCCAACCCCCAAAAATCCCCAAAACCCCATTTCTCCAGATTTTCCCCATCCATTCCAGATCTGAACCCTACGTTCCCCGGATCATTTCTTCCGTTGCCGTGCTTGCTCGGCATCGTTCTTCCGCTTCCGATACGGTAATAACTCGATCCCTTAATATCCTCATAGCTCATTTGTGTTTTTGTGAAACCCTAATAAACCTAGGTTGGATGTTGTTCTAATGTTGTTTTGCCATGGCAGCGATCTCTTTTCCGTAGCTAGCATTTGTGTGACGGCCCCGTTGATCGTCATCCTCGGTGCTAGGCAAGTGAAACTTGCCACTTAGGGTTTTGGGCCATGTCCTAGGCCATTTGCTTGTTATAGGCGCAAAAGAGACTAGGCGACGAAATGATACTCGCCTAGGCACAATTTCAGGAACTAGCTTGACAACGAAGCTAGGACCGTCATTTATCATGTTGCATAATTTTCATGTCATGTTTAATTTTGATTAACGGTACGCGAATTAACTGTCATCCATGCTATCCATGTTGTATGTCGCATTCGTAGCACACGCTACAATACTTGTGTTTCCTGGCCCATGTTCCAGAAGCGGGCTACTTGAGTTGGTTGATAGCCACTGCCCGACCTACTCGTTTACCGACTAGGCACCTGCGTTGCAGGCATAACCCTACGCCATACTTGTTAAATACACTTCCTGGCTCGTGTTCCAGAAGCGAGCATTCCGTGTTCGGGGTAATTCCCTGGCTCGATACACGTGGAGGGGTAGAGATAAACGGTCACTTGAGCTTAGGAGTTGGCCCGATCAGCCACTCTAGCCAACAGGCGGAATCTCTGTGCACAACTTGTTTACTTGACTTGTTCACTTGACGTGAACCACTTGACTTGTATTTGTCCGTGTTTTACTTGTTATCCATGACATACTTTCTACTTGTACTTCCCTTTACTTGGCACTTCCATACTATACTTGCCATGCCATGCATCATACTATAACTGCTAGGTTGTTAGTTTACCTTACATTCAGTTTCCTTGCCCAAGTCTTTTAGACTTGCTGACATGTGCCCCTTTACTCTTTTGGGTGACACATGTTAGATCCCGAGCCTGAGTCCGTTGTTGAGGACGAGGTGTTTGTGGACGCCAAGCCCGAGTCTGTGTTTGGCGAGGAGTACGTGGACACTGGGGACCAGTCCTAGTGTCTTCGTTGAGCTTTCCCCTTTTTGTTTTAGACTGCTGTGGTTGTCGGTGCGCAACACCTATACTCTGTTTACGTTTGTCTTTGTTTGGCCTTGTTCTGGGCCTTTAAACTCTTTCTTTTAGCCTGGTGGATTTTCTGGATGTTGAACTTAATTTTAATGTTGGACAATTTCTGAGATTGAGATTTTGTTTCTGTCTCTCCTTGTGTTATTATTGTTGTTCCGTTTGTGGTTACATGGACCTGCTTATATTTTATTGACGCTTATCGGGTTTGGGGCTTCACAGCTCCACTCTCGTGCGGACCTTTTCACGTCTCGCCTCCATTTTAGGGAAGCGGGGCGTGACAGCATTTTTCATATAAAAAAGATGGAAGAACTAATGTTTACACTTGTCTTCATTGTGGTAAATTTTTTAAGGAGGTGGCATAAATAGAATGAAGCAACATCTTGTAGGCATAACTGGTCAAATAAGCTCTTGCAGAAAAGTCTCGCACGATGTTTGTCACCAAATGCTACAGTTATTAAAAGATATCCAAGAAAAAAAGAAGAGTGACGACTTAAATGAAGCGTACAATGAGCAAAATATTGAAGAAGTACAAGAAGTTCAGCCTAATCTGAGTGTGGATAAGAGGCCCCTAGCTACTCATAACAAAGGAAAAAGAAGAAAAGCCAACATTGAAATAGGTAGTTACTTTGCTCCAAGGACTACTCCTGGCTCCCAACCAAGTCAAAAAAGTGTATTATCAAGCAAGGAAGCAATGCACAAAGCTAAGATGACAATTGCTCGATGGTTTTATGATGCTTGCATTCCATTTAATGTAATACAATCACCGTATTTTCAATCTGCTTTGGATGCAATTACTGATGTTGGCCCTGGTGTTAAAGGTCCATCTTATCTTGAATTAAGGGTTAACTTGTTGGGAGATTGCAAGAAAGAGTGTCAATTACTTGTAGAAGGTTATTCGAGCACATTGGGCTAAGAGTGGATGTACAATTATGGCTTATGGATGGACTGATCAAAGGCAAAGAACTTTGATCAACTTTCTAGTTTATTGTCATACAGGTGAAACATGCGAAATTTTTTCTGGTCCTTTAATGTACTTGATCATACACTTAATATCTCTTTGCTAAACTTTCTACTTAATTGTCTTACAGGTATAACATTTGTGAAATCTTTTGATGCATCAGATATTGTGAAAGATGTCATGACATTGTGCAATTTGTTTTCTGAAGTTATTAACTGGGTTGGAGCTGAAAATGTTGCTCATGTAGTGATAGATAATGCAGCTAATTATGCAGCTGCTGGTAGATTGATACATGAGAAATATGAAACCATTTTTGGTCTCCATGTGATGCTCACTGTTTGAATATCCTTTTGAAGGACATTGCTAGCATGCCACACGTTGCAGACCTTGCCTCAAAGGCTTCAAATGTAACTATCTTTGTGTATAATCATATGGCATTCTTATTTTGGATGAGGAAAAGAGACGGTTGGAAAGAAATTGTACGTCTAGAAGTGACTCGATTTACAACTACTTTTATTACATGGAAAAATATTTTTGATCATAAGCATGATTTGCAAGCTTTAGTTGAGGACATGCATTTCACTAGTCATAAGTTATCAAAGACTGCAGCAGGAAAAGTTGTTGGTGCTATCATTTTGGATAATAAATTTTGGAACGACTGCTTTATGATATCAAAACTTATGTCTCCTATAATTCGATTTTAAGAATTGTTGATGGATATGAAAAACCTTCTCTGGATTATGTTTATAAAGGCATGCAAAGGACGAAAAATGCCATAAAGGACATGTTTAAGAATAGAAGTCCTTTGTATAGGCCTTACACAGATATTATTAAGGCTCGGTACGATAAACATTGAAAGCGACATCTTCATGCAGCGGCATACTTTTTAAATCATGCATTCTTTTATAATTAGAAGTTATTTGAAAAGAATAGGGTCGTGCAAGCACTTCTTGATTTATTTGATATAAAATCTTTTTGTAATGATCTGTCTAAAGCCATTCATGAGATGCAAGTGTATCGTGATCGACAAGGAAGTTTTAGTCAAGAAAGTGCCTTTACTGGAACAAAGACAACACAACCTGGTAAGCACCAATTTATAGTTTTATACTTAAATGGTTATGCATATATATTCTATGTTTTATGGTTATATAACTAAATACTTTTATTGTAGATCAATGGTGGAGATTGTATGGGGGGTAGTGCTCCAACTTTGCAAAAGTTGGCAACTCGTTTACTTAGCCAAACTTCTTCTTCTTCAGGATGTGAGCGAAATTGGAGTGTCTTTGAACGCATCCATACACAAAAAGAAATAGACAAGAATATTAAAGATTAAAAGATCTTGTTTACGTTACTTATAACCTACGTTTGAAGAATAGGTATAAAGATTTCTTTATGTTTAAAGTTCAAATATTGTGTCACAATTTTTTTTGGCCTAATTGATTTATTGTTTGTTATGTTTCATTTTAGGTTGCACTACAAGAAGACATATTATGGTCCTATTAATTATGAATCTATTGACCAAGTTGATTTTTGGGTGACTGAGGAAGAAACACATCCTGAGCTTGATATTGATGAGCTTGAAAATGTTATTTACCATAAGAATGCAATTCCAATTGGCGAGTCATCAAATAATAATGAAGGTAAATGTTTAGTTATATTGGATACGTTTCATACTTTCATTTGCTAAGTATTATTTTGGAGTTAAAATTTTATTTTTGTAGTTGTTTGTTGTTTAACTAGGTGTTGAAGATCTTGATACCACAGTGTTACGACCTGAAAGTGGTGATGGTGGTGGTTCAACTAATGAAGATGTTATTCCTAACATATTTAAATCTGAAGGAATCAACCTTAACATCGACCTCAATGAATATTTTTATAATTGATACTTATATTAATTATTTAGACCCTAATTGTAGTTGCCTTGTTGCATTTGAATTTTTTTGGTGTTGTTGAACTTAAATATTATATGGTATTTGATTTGGCTTCATATGTTATTTTAAAGAAATACGGTTATATGTTATGTCATTTTTAACTTTTAAGTGAAGTTTAACTTTTAATATTATGAAGTTATTAATAGAGACCTTCGGTGCATAGCCTCCCAAAGTGGGTTGGTGCGGAAAAGAAAAGAGGTCAACGTCTTATATATTATACTAAAAATTAAAAAAAATATTATTTAATTATCACTGGTTCAACCGCGGTTCATCCACGGTTAGACCATTGAACCTTGAGCCAGTGCCTTGACCGGTTCAATGACCGGTCCGGTTTTAAAAACATAGCTGAAAAGATCCAGTCTTTGGCCACTGAGCTTTACCTCAGCATCCAACCATTTTCTGTTATTCAGTGTATCTATATTATTATGGGTTATCAATTTTGAGGTACAAGTGCAACATTTAATCCTTTTATCTTATTTGACTTGTTTATGTTCATTATCCCACGTGCGGTCAATGACTGCCGTATTAGTCAGCTCAGCCACCCCACACATGTAGCTGCTTGAGAGAGAGAAGACTCATTCAGATCCGTTGTTGTATATTTCTTTAATGCTAGCTTGTCTGGTATGCAGTATTTTGCTTAGCTTAAGTTTATGATATCATTCCATATTTTGCTTAGATGACGTCTTTATTTTTTTTTGGGTGTAATAACATTTTTAATTATTTAGGCATAGCTAGCAATTTGTACCATTTCGATCCGTCTTTAATATGCTATGAAAATTAATAGAAACCTTCATGTATCATAGTTTAGTCCATTGTAGATGTAGGTTGCTGGAGCCCGTGCACTTTGTGCACGGGTATCTTCCAGTATATCAATTAAAATCTCCTTACGATATTATATGGAGAAAGCATCATAAAAACATTTGAATGTAATCTCTAATTGTTGGGCATATAACACGTACGGCAAATCTTGCTTAGGGCATGTTCTTTTCTTGGAATGTTGGGGAAAAATTTGGGATTTGGCACTATTCACCCGCTATTCATAGGAATCCTTGGTTGTAATTTTGTGATGTGTTCTTTTGCTGGAATGTAAAATTAGGATTCTGAGCCGAGGTGGCATTCAAAATTCCTGATTTCGTTTTCTCCGCGATTTGCACGGACTACACAGGATTTCCAACCTGCTGTGGATCCCAGTCCGTCTTCTCTCCAATCAGATCGCCTTTTTTTTGCTTTCGTTGCAGCGCAACGAGTGAATTGGGTGGGCCCCTTGCTATTTAAACATTTCGTTACACTATTCGTACTCATTTAATTATAATTAGTATTAAATAAATAGTATATTAAGTAATTAATTTAGCTTTAAGTATTTAGTTTAGTTTTAAAAATAAGCACATAAATTTGAGTGGATCCCACACCACTTTCTTCATCCAACTTTCTTCAACCAAAAAGAACACACTGCACGGAGTGGGCCCCATCTCAACTTTCCAACTCCACAATCTAACCGCAATTTCCAACAAAACAACACACTACACAATATTTCTCTCTCATCAGATTCCACACTTCTCAACTTTCCCAATTTATACTTTCCTACAAAAGAACAGGCCCTTACGCCTGTACTAAGCTACGAGAACCCAAAGGGGCATGCAGAATTAGAAAATTTACTATAAATATTATCTACAATGATTGCATTCAATCAATTGGAGCCAAAAATATCTGCTTCCTAGGATTCTTTGTTTTTTCTCGGTAAGAAAGTTACAGAAACCTTGCTGTTCACGTAGTTAGTTTATTTGTTAGTATATTTGTTAGGTAGATATTATACTGATATTATTAATAAGATATTATACTAATCATAACAACTTGTTGTTGTTTGTTATGATCCTGTGACATCATTGTAAATCTATATATTCATTGAATTGAATGAGAAAGACCTGATCATGGGGATTACATTCTAACAGATTTTATTACATTAATTTGTTGATAAAATTCAAGTGCTGGAATTTGAGTTCATAACTCTTTGTATTCCCATGTTTTTTTGTTGCAGGGAAGCACAACTCAATCTCCAACGGTTTGTACTCTCCATTCACAAATTGCAATAAATCATATGTCAACTAATTTGAACAGGCGACAAATGAACACGTATGATAACAGTGTAAAAACAATTTGGTCCAGGCTATAAAATTCGTCGGTTGCAATGATCTGCAAGTAAGTCGACTGACTTCAGCTGACAACGTGCAAACCCACCTTGTTTTCTTAGGCTGTCTGTGGTGGACCTTAGACAGCGCTTGTAAGTGTTGTCTATGGTGGACCTTTAACAGCGCTTGTACTAAAAAGCACTATCTATTGGAACCTTTGACAGTGCTTGTAAAGCGATATTAAAACCAGCCCCCCTTTAGCAGCAGCGAGATAGACAACACACATAAGCACTGTTAAGGACCTTATTTAAGCGCCGTTAAAGATCCCTTTTGTAGTAGTGTCCCTTTCTCTGACACTTTCGAGTTAGCATGGATTTAATATTTATCACTTTTTCCTCTCTTTAACATTTTTCTTATTGATATTTATCCATTTTCCCTCTCTTTAACACTTTTCTTATAACATATCACTGCACCGACAGATTGACTTGGTTGGGATTCAACATTGAGGTAATTTTCCCGATCTCTAAGTTGGGTGATCTTGCCTCTTGCTTTTGTGATTCTTGTGGCAAAAAATTTCGTTAAAAGTTATGTCTTGGTTCTAGTGAAGATATCATTTCTCTTCTGCATGTCTATAGAGTTTTGAAGAATATTGGAGTTCTGCTGAAGAAGCAGGGGCTGCGGTAGCTGCCATATTCCTCAATATCTTGTTCATTTGCAACAAAATATTTTCTTCGTACGTTGGTAAAAACATATTTTTAAAGCTGCGTCCGGAGACGCTCAGTCCTTCTATCTACGACATTCTCACGAATCCTCCTTTAGCTGCAACGGGAATAAGTCGTCAAAAGAGTAAGACGCGAAGTGGGCCCGCTAATGGATTAGCCCCCACCTCCTATAGCCGGGAGGTAAGTCAATATGTTTTATCTAATTGGTTTTATTTTTTGGGGCGTTGGTGCATTTGTTGCACCTCTCTATCGACTTGTCATACAACAAAGCTACTACTATTCTGGGGGGGGTTGAGCACCCTACCTGGCTTTAACTTTAGACTCAGATTTCTTTTCCTAGCGAGCAAAGAACGAGTGGATGAACTGATTTTTGAATCGAGTGTTCATAATGTAAAACATATCTGATCTTATAAATTTTCTAGATTATTTTTGGATAAATTATGAATTTTCACATTCCCACCACATCCACTCCGGGTAAAACGGAACATCTAAATTTGAATTCCGTGATTAAGTGAACAAAAAAGCTTTCTCCCAAAAAGCGTCTGTTCACGTCAAGGGGAGGCTCGCCCTAGCTTCTAAAAAATCTTGGTAGCGTAGAGTCAATCTAATGGATTTGGTCACACCGCACTCTAGCTGAACTGGTTCTGGCTATATGGACTCGTCTCCGTTCGATCCTCATTATCGATTGCCTGTTCATAAACTCGCAAAGATAGAATGGGGATCTTTTGGCTCAACTTTATCCCAGTTTTGCTGAGTGAGCAATCTCTTTTTCACCCTGAATTGGTAGAATGCCAATCTCTAAAATGTAAAAAAAGTGTCATCAGGTGTGCAACAGAGATTTGGTGATGAAGCCACTGCCTAATCTTTGGCTAGGTGAAATGGACAATGTAAATGTTATGTCCACTCTCCACTGTAGAACTAAGGTGAAATTGAAGGCAGTAATTAGGTACTGAAGACATTCTACACTCCACCAATGTAAGATTTTGATTTCATCTTTTCGGACACATACCGGGCATACAGGGCAACACTGACACTTGCAACTAGGTGGCTAAGGGCATGTTTTTTTGTTGGAAAGTATAAAATGGAAAAGTTAAGAAATGTGGAATCTGATGAGAGAGAAATTTGGTGTATTGTGTTCTTTTGTTGGAAAGTGTGGTTAGATTGTAGAGTTGAAAAGTTGATGTGGATCCCACTCCGTATAGTGTGTTCTTTTGGATAAAGAAAGTTGGATGAAGAAAGTGGCGTGGGATCCACTCAAATTTAATTTGTTCTATTTATACCTAAACTAAATACTTAAAACTAAAATAATTAATTAATATAATATCTAATTAATACTTAAAATAAATAAATGAGCATGAAATTTCTAATCATATGTGTTTATAGCAAGGGCCAACCCTTCTCATGCTCTGCAGCAAAAGCAAAAAAATAATAAAAAGCGACGAGGCATTCTGATTGGAGAGGGAAGAGAGAGGGACCCACCGATATTTGGGAATCCTGGGTAATCTGCGCAAAATGCGACAGCTGCAAAAAATTTTTTGAGAATCCGGCCTTCTCTGCCACGTCAAACAAGAATCCAAAAACCCCAAGGACGCAAAAGAACAGGCCTAACGAAGATGCAGCTGGAATCCGGGTGAATATTTGCGGAATAGTGCTCAAAATAGGATTCCAAACCAACTTTCATGGTAAAAAACAGGCCCCAAATACATCATCAAGCTGGTATCTCATAAAGTGCAATTAACAGGATGTCCTCTCTGAATCAAAAGGAAAAAAGTACAATGCATATGCTTTCTTTTATCCGTCCTAGTGAGAGTATATTTAAAAACACACTCATGTTAAACAAGGTAAAAGGAAACATATGTTGCATTTTTCTTCCTTTTTCCATCCGCCCAAGAGAGGACACCATATGAGTCGCGCCTCTGTAACCATTTACGTGTCATCGGATACTGTTACGACCTCAATATTGGCCCGGTCGATCTAGGCCCACATGTTCAAAGCCCAAGTCATGGCTCGCCGAATCTCCACAATGAGATCTAGCTCGCTGAGTCTCTGAGTAGCTCGCCCAAACAGAGCAGTAAGTTCGTCATCCGAATCAAAGAGGAGCCCTCTGGCAGATCGCACACGAGTAGCTCGCCCTAGAAGCAGCTCGACTACCTCTCCGCCTCGAAGCAATCCGCCCAAGGAAAGAAGCGACCCGCCACTAACACCACTGCCAGTTTCACTACAGACAAAGTCTGACAAAAGCGCACCCGGCTGCTTCGCCACCTGACAGCCTACCGAAAGCACGCCTAGCCGTTTCGTCGCCAGACAGCCTGACAAAAGCACACCTGCTGACATTCACGGCTCTGCGCGCATGAAACGTTCGGCCCTGACGCCAACGGTCGAATTCCTGACATCCTGACACCGCCAGCTCAGCAAAAGCAACCGACTCCAGCAGCATATAAATACACCCTCTCCTCCAACGAGAGAGTGGTTGTTTTTTGGCTAATCTATAAGAAACCCTAACACATCTACTTATATTCAAGACTGAATATCCTTCACATATTCGCGTCTTCCACATTAGTTCATCACGCAAGCGCCGATCTGCTTCTAAGATCGCCCTACGTGTCCGACATTCTCCAAATAGTCACCAGTTGACTTAAGCATCTGAGGTGCTGCAGGGTGACAGTCGGCCCAGCCTTTCTGACGAGTTGCTCTCCTTGCAGGAAGTTCGCCCCCCGGCTATCAGTGAGCGAGCGACTTTCACCAGCTGACGAGCGACCTTCATCAACTAGCGGGCGACCTACTCCGATTGACGGGCGACCATGAGATCATCATCTTCCAATCGTCCTCAGATCGTGATTAGCCTCGTCTTCCACCCAAAACTTGTAACCATCGTGCCTTTGGTTCCCCACTTCAATACAAATTCATTATAGCGGATTTTACCCCGCAATATATACCTATTAATCCGATACATAATTTTAATAATTTTCCACCAAACCACAACCTTAGAAAAGGAAGAGATGCTACAAGTTTGGTCATCTCATGGTTCTTGCCTAGATGACAGGATCCAAAGTTGATTCCCAAAAGAGAAGCTCCAACCAACAGATCTACGTGGATGTCAACTAAGGAAGTCACCACATAATGCATCCATAAGCAAATATTGCCTGCAGTTGGAAAGTCTTTGCGGTTGGTGGTAGCATATACAGAGGTTAGATCGATGTGGGACCAATCACCGTTGCTGTCAGGCGTCTAACGCCGGAGACTTTTAAGTACGAGACTTCAAGGAGCAATAGACAGTCAGCATCCATGCAAATTTTGGGGGCCAGAATGTCAGCGGACGTTAGATAGACTCAAAACCCTAGGATCAACCTAATATTATAAACTCATGGACCTGCCCTCCTCCCTCTCTCTCTCTCTCTAATAGAAACTCGTGAATCTGCCCTCCCCCCAAACATAAAATAAATCACTAAAATAATAACATCTAATGGTGCAGGCTGGATCGTATTTTTATTCTTATATCCCATTCGGTTATGAAATAACGGACATTCACACCATTTGATGTTGGTTATGTGAAGATGAATGTGTAGAGACATTACTATTTCTATATTACAAGTAAATGAACTTGCACACCATGTCCACATTCATGCATTTGATGATATGAAGATGAATTGGTAAGGCAACGTATACTTATAGCCATTAAACCATTGTTTATTGGAAATATTACGATAAAAGGAAGAGATTTGTCTAACCATGCACTCGTATGAGGTTGTAATATAACTAGAGGTACTCTACCTCACTTGTGTATATCTCAATTTTGTTCTCTGCATCAGTAATATTCTCTCTTCTCCTCTTCTTTCTATTCTCGTTCTTGTTAGTTTTCTTATTACAATTGTTCTTTATTCTTCATTTTTCCATAACATGTTATCAGCACGAAGGCTCAACAAAGTCTAAGCCTTGATCTTCTCCTCTAAGTTAGTAAAAGGTAGAAATGTTTGATTTTCTTATAAGTTCAAATTCTATTGTTTAAATTATTCTTCTATTCCTCTTTCATTTTTTTTTCCAATTTTTATTGACACCAGAAGTTGTCATATCGAAATCATCACATTAAATTAGTGTCAACACCTGAAGTTGTCATATTGAGGATAAATCTATTTGAGTATAAAATTGTTGATTAATTTCTTATAAGTGATATTGATACCCAAAGTTGTCATATAGATCATCACTTTGACTTGTTATTGACTTTTGAAGTTGTCATACTAATTTTGGTTTGAGCAAAACAAAAGTGTTGTCAACTTTTCTATAAGCATTTTGGCACCTGAAGTTGTCATACTAAATCCATTCATTTTGGAATCATTATATTGTAGGATTATGGCTAATATTGAGAAGCCCAAATTTCAAATCTTCGATGTGAATGGGAATAGCTAACTGTGTCTTAACATTGAATTGCACCTTCAATGGTAAGGACTTGCTAGTGCCATTGCTGAAAAGGAAGATGTCATTGACAAAGATAAGGCAAATACGTTGATATTTATCTGCAGTCATCTCAATGACAGTTTGAAGGTTCAATATTTATCTATCCTTGATCTTTTGATCTTTTGGACAAGATTGAAAGAAATGTATAACCATATTAAAACCGTCATTCTCCCTCAAGCACAATATGATTGGCAAAATCTGATATTGCAAGATTTCAAGTCGGTGTTTGATTATAATTCAATACCCTTTGACATCGTGTCAAGACTTCAATTATGTGGTGTTAAGCTCACTAAGGGTGAGCTTTTAGAGAAGACATTCTCCACCTTTCATGCTTCTAATATTGTATTGCAGCAACAATAGTGACAAGACTTATTCTGAGCTCATGTCAGTTTTGGTGACTACTGAGCAAACAAATGAATTGTTACTCAAAAATCATGAATTGAGGCATGTTGGCTCTAAGGCACTTCCCGAATTAAATACCAAAGAAAGCAAGATTGTTGGCCGTTCTAAAGTCCGTGAGCAAGATTATTTGTCCGTCGCAAAAGTTATATTCATACAAAATTGTTAAATTTGCGACGAGTGGATGAACAGGCAACCCCTTGGGTTTGCCCCGTATTCGGTGTTTCGAGATTTTAGAATATGTAAATCAAAATAAACGGTTCCGATCCACCAAAAAAAAATTGCGGAGATGATAGTTTTGGAGCCCATTATTTACGCATGCACGCGCGCGCACACGATACAATGGATATCATGCTAGCTCTAAGGCACTTCCTGAAGCAAATACCAAAGAAAGCAAGATTATCGACCGTTCTAAAGGACGTGAGCCAGATTATCTGCCAATCGCAAAAGCTATATTCATACAAAACTGTTAAATTTGCGACGAGTGGCTGGATAGGCAACCCGCTTGGGTTCATCTCGTATTCGGTGTTTCGAGGTTTTAAAATATTTAGATCAAAATAAACAGTTCTGATCCCCAAATATAGCGAAGGTGGTAGTTTTGGATGCATACATAAAGCTATTCAAAAAGACTGCGTCCCTCTTGTTCATTAGATGAACGTTAGTTAGAGTTCGAGTAAGCTCACATTGCCTATTTGACTGCCCATCAATATATGATCAATTAGCAATGAGAATATTGAAAGAAAACTATGGATGTACTCATCCTCACGCGCCAACGGAATGGAAAATTGCAGGCGCGCCATATCACTTGAATTGGATGCGAATGGGCAGGCCCAAAGCCCGTTTGGGCTTCCAATTGGGCACGCCACATCATCATCCCTACAAAATCCTTCACAACTCCTTCTAGGAGTTGTGAAGGATTTTGTAGGGATGATGATGTGGCGTGCCCAATTGGAAGCCCAAACGGGCTTTGGGCATGCCCATTCTCATCCCTATGCAAGGATATGCAATCCAGCAAGTCGACAATATATTCATGAAAGGAAAATTAGTCAGGCACAAACATTACTCGGTATTGCTCAAAGATGGTACGGTAATATGGCAGCATGTGTAAAGTTGTGCTAAAATTGAATCCATTAACATGTGTCATTGCAACAGTTCGTTTAGGGATGAGGATGGGCATACCCAATGCCTGATTGGACTTCCAATTGGGCATGCCAGATCATCATCCCTACAAATCATTCACTAATTCTTCTAATTCTTTTTGGGCAAATGTGGATGAATTCATAGATCAGAATCATATGAATTAAAAAAAAAGGGAATAACATCAAATCCTTCCGAAAAGATGATTGAAATTAAGCAGGGATCCCACCTAGAGTGATTATGATTGTTAACTCCATGGAGCAGAGTCACCTAAACAACTTCTCCACCAACCAAACTCCACAGAGATTAGACACCAAGCAATGTCAATTCTCTTCCAAAAAAATTATGGTGAATTGACTGTGTTTCATCCAAGAAATAATTCTTGCTTATAAAAGATATAGGACATATCCTTGCCATAAGTGGACTTGTTGGGCTCTTTCAACAGGATATCATGCATCCATCCATCTTAATCATTTGATTAAGCAATCATAACACCATGTTATGTTTGTCTTATGTCCCCTAATCGAATCAACATAGGCTGGATGGCTTAAATATGGACTGGTGGTGCTTGATATTTCAAAGTCTGAAGCCTTGGACAAAGTTTGGAATGTCAAAGGGCCTGTGTTATTTAAAGGGTACAGTTGAGACATATCAAGAGCTGAATCTCAAACATGTGTCAAACTAAAAAAAAAACTTTCTAGAGAAAATAAGAAATGTGACAAAGCATTAGACATTCTCCATATAGGCAACTTACTGCAATAACCACATCAAGCATTCATATGTCTCGAATCACACAGTGATGGCACGATCATGTCCGCCGTATACATCACTAAGATCTCCGCCCTTCGGCCATTTCTAGAGACAAATTCGATAAATTGCCAACCGGCGTGTAGACGAACAATGCAATAGACCATGAAAAACAACTAAGAGGACCATGACCATATAGCAGCACAATACTACTAATAATATAGACTGGTAACTCGACTATCCTTAAGTGAGTCTCTCTGTAGCATTTACCACATAGCTGATGTGTCGTACCAGTATCAGTTTTACATGATATGAGGGAACAAAAGAAAAGAAACATGGTGTGACTGAAACAAAAACAAAGCCCATCCTCATTGCCACCAGAAGCCACCACGATGATAGCATAGACGAAAGGGACATGAAGCAGACACAAAAAGAGTACATAACAATAGTAGTAGTTGTTGTTGTTGTAAATTGTACTCAATACTTCATATTCTATGAGGTACATGAAACTAAACACGCTAATCTTTCATACTAACATTGAGACCCTGTAAGAATAATATTAAGATCTCCTGAATTGACTGACTATTAAAAGGCAAATTGTACTTAGACCCACTGAATCTAGAAATTTAAAGGTAATAATAACGCAATATTAGTATAAAGATTTGGTGTGTATAATTATAGGTATCTCATTGGTCAAAGGATCAGAGTGCAATTTACCCTACTAATAATAATAACGCAAACCCCCTCATGTAACCTTCCCAAAAGAAAAAAGAAAAAAGAAAAATCAATCTTCTAGTCATATGTGGGGATGATCATTGTTACACCCCTGCCGGCAGAGACTAGGTTAATTGCTCCCCCTATGCGGCTGATGCGGACCCGCATCCGCATACCCCAAGGGCCGGCGGCTACATCATGACCTACGTGCGGCGTAGGAGGGTTAGCGGCATTCCTCCCATTTGTCACAGACACACCAAACGTAAACAAGGATTTTTTTAAAAAATATATATATATATATATCCCTCAGATCTTTCGTATTTAAAAAGTTACCCTTCAAATCTTCACATTTAAACTTTTACACATTAAACCATGTTGTGTAAAAATATCCTATCCATTAGTTATAAAACTTTTCCTTTCTTTGTTGTTAAGTTAGAGATGTCTTCTCCTAAATGATATTTCTATACTCCCCTCCATTTTAAACCCTCTCCAGTTTCTATCTCTCCCATTACTTCTCTCAACAAGCACCTGGACCAAACCCAATTCCACAATCATCATCTCTCTTCTCCCCTTCCACAATCATTATTTACACTTTTCTTTCCCATTATCTCCCTCAACAAGAACCCGAATCCAAATCTTCAAACTAAACATCTTAACCACGAATCTCCTACTTCCATTTAATCTTTGGTTGAGTAAGACGATATGTCGGAATCAATCTGATCATATTGAATGATTGAGCGCCATGAAGATGACATTTGTTATTTGGGTTTGGCGAGGAGAGCGGATGAGAGTTTGATGTCATTGACGAGAGTAGACACAATGGAAGGAATTTTGTAAGGTTGGCGCTTGGTCAGCTCACGCCACCCACGAGATCCACATGATTATGCCTTCCGTTTTCAAGTTTTTGGTCTCCGATGTAGAAGAAAGAGGTTGGGACACCCTGTCTAAGCGATGAAGGGAAAATTCAAAGTGGGATCAGGGGCAATTGGGTAAATTTACTGAGAACGTTAAAAATACGGTAATATGAATGGCATTTTAACACAACTTAATATGATTTGAGAAGTTTTAAAATATAAAGATTTGGAAAGTAAATTTCTAATTACAGAAGATCTAACTCATTACACTTGTACACAGATACACTAATAGCGCGATTCCAATGCCCCTGATTCCAAGAGGTAAGCACGCAACAGCATGTATCATACAGAAGTACTGAAGAAAACTACTTCAAAATGAACTTCTAATCGATTATAGGCTTCAGCAGAATATCTTGTAACACATCACTGGAATGTGCAGTACATTGCTAAAATTGGTAGTAAATAATTGACTAATTTATATTATGAAATGAACTATTATTGTATATCTATGTGGACAATTAGAATGAGGGTCTCGCAGAGGATGCCTATGCATCAAGGATATGCCTAAGCACATACCTCTAGACCTTGGACTTAAAGTCACAATTATCTATGACGTTTAATCAAATTTGCTAATCAAGAAATAAATTTCATCAGCAATCTCCATCTCAGGAAGGGAGTGATATGCACAAGCATATAATAAATACGAAAAATTGCCCCAACTATTTGTCAGGCCTTCACAGATCTATTCTACAGAAGCCGTTCATAAGGCTAAAGTTGGTGATATTACAATCTTTCACATGATTGTCGACTTCTTCCACCAAAAACTGTTAAACAATAAAATTTGAATGCCTCCAACAAAAATGAATCCCCAACTTGCAAGAGCCAACTTCAAACGGTTCTCAAAACTTCGTTAAATTCATGTACCTTTTATCTCATTAGTATTCCCCTCGGGCCAATTGCAATACCCAGGTAGAGATAGGTGCCAATAAACAAGAGCATCTGTTTAAGGGTTCTCTACACACAGTTCAATGCAAGTTAAATTTTATGCGAAGTCCATTAATTCTAGTTAATATAGGGTCACAAATAAAGAATTATGTAATCATGAGCCATGGATTTTACATACAAATAATATTTTTATTTCATCTCAGAGATTAAAAATCTGAGTTTGGAAAACAGATCAAAGAACTCAAATATCACACAGAGCTTTTATGTGATTTGTTATATGTTCTTTATGAATACAAGAGTACAGCAAAACTATAGCAAAAAATGCTACCAGAGTTTAAACACGGCCTACATAATGCATCTCTCTCCACATAGGTGGGAAATCACAAAACAAACAAAATCTATTTACAGTGCATACCAGTTTCCACCCAGAGGATATGGACCCAATATAGCATGCTTTCAATGTTATTGCAAAAGTGCTCGAAGTAGGATCCTGATTTAGACAAGAAAATTTGAGTTCCTGATGTGAAAGAAATAAGATAACAAAAGATGTTTGCAGTGAAAATCAAGAGAAATCTGACTTACATGTAGACCGCTTTTGCGCCCTCCGATGATCAGTGCTATTCCAACTGTACAATAAGACATGCGCATCTACTTGCACTACATGAAGAATAGAGTCATGTATGGAAGCACTATTAAATGTTTTCGGATCCCTAGGAAATTCATCTTACTGCAAAAGCATAACGTTGTATAAAATAGTATGCATGCAGTATTTATGATTCATTGATTTTTCTTTCCTCTAAGTCTCAGTACCAAAGAGGATATACATTGGATAGAGAAAGAAAGTGAACGTTCTGATTGCGTCAAGTATTCACTTCACATTAATTGCCGCAGCCATTTTCCTCAACTTCTGAGAGATTTCAGAGAATGACGGTCTTGCTGTTGGATCGGAGGACCAACAACTTTCCATCAAAGCTTTCCACTCAGGATCGCACCAAGTTGGTATTTGAGGACGTAACGAATTACTCATAATTCCCCCTAGAAAACCATAATGATCAGACCTTAATGTAAACGCAAATGCTTCAAAAAGCTTTTGAGGTTACAGCCTAAGGAATGAAAAAGCAATCCATAAAAAATCATGCTAATATACATATAAATTTATTCGGCATAAAAAATGCAAACAAGCATCACAATTGAGTTTTATTGTGAAAATCCAAGAATAGTCAACAAGCTAAATGTACCACACAACTTCCTTACTGGTTACTTTTGTTGACATCTCCAAGGAGACATGACCACGATTAACATTGTACATACTTTCGATGCAGATATATCAATGTCATACAACCCCAAAATACCTTTGTGTAACCTTTCAGACATGAAATTATTGATCTTATATCTAATATCAAGTCAGAATAAAGGTAACGTAAAGAATGAGCAACCATAAAAACAAAATTACAAGTTAGATATGTTATAACATATATAAGCCTTCTGAGGTCAAATAAATGAAATGCTCATATCTAGAGAAAGCTGACAGAATCATTGAGTTGATAGAGAAAGCCTTCAGCATCATTGAGTTGATCGTAAATAGAATAAGTTTCACAAGGACTTGAAATGTCATGAAGGGCATTAGGCCATGAGGCATATAATGATTATATATATATGGTGCGAACCTGAACATCCATATCAGTGCAATCGTTTGATCGGATTGTTGGAAATTCAACAGTTTTACGACAATGGAAGTTTTTTTCCAACAATCCAATGAACGAGCAAAAGAGCGTGATAATAAAACTTTCATCCTTTAATATATACAGAGCACAACCTGGGCCATTCTTATTTCAAAAAGAAAAGAAAAAAAGAAAGCAAACTGCGTTAAGTAAGAAATATCATTACAATTCTAACAACATTAAACGATCAAAGTCCTTACTCCGAACTTTCAAGCTATAATGCAAGTCTCGAAGGCTACGACTAAGAAAAGGAGAAAAATGCTAAAATATGAAACATGTTACATTGAATCAATTAGGTGCTAGTGCTCTTTGGTGATATGGGTCATGAATGCACCGTATGCATGGAATGGACAGCAGTTACTGAAGGTTGAGTGAATTCGATTACACTAGTTTAGAGTACAATATATGACAAAATTTACAAAGAAGACAAATCGGAAAGGTCCTATAAAGGTTGACCATGTCAAGTATTCATGATTTCATATGGAGGCCGGATGCATAATCAGGAACATCATCAAAAGTTCAGCAAGCCAATTTAATAGTGAGGTCTAGATAAATACCTATTGAGGCACAAGCTTATATGGTGTCAAAAAGTTATAGCATTTGTAGTGATGTATAGTCCAGTGGTCATCATGTCCTAAGTAAATATAGCACACCATTCCATAATTTCCATGTTATTATTTGATAAGCCAACAACGGTGTCTGATATGTGAGCCGACATGTTGGTTTTTGGGCACTAGAACATATGGCATGAAGGTGGATAACATTTATAGAATATCCAGACCAATTCACAATATGTGGAGTCAGGTAAAAGACCCTTTATATGATTTCTTGGTAAATGTCAAACATGGCCCAACATATCACCCAAGAAGGTAATGTCCCCAAAGATTGCGATAATTCTGTTGTTGTTCATTAACTAGCTTATCTAATCTTTACATTTATTGTTGATAGGTTATAATACATTTTGAGTATTACCTTGTTGAGTCATGCATGCCATTAATGCATCACATGAACATCTCTGATTCAACGAGTCCAGGTTCAAATTATTTTATTAGAAAGGTCACTTTAGGACACTAGATTTGTTTTTAAAATTCTGTATCAACGGTTAATTTTAAGAAATTGCCATTAACGTTCAGGTTTTACCAGAAAACTTAAAAGAATTTTATTTAGTTCAATTACAACAATAAACTTCCAGTTTTAATAGTTGCAATATGTTAACCTTCCATTTCTTTACATAAAAACTATAAAATAAAATTGTTCTTATAGTTTTGAATTTTACAAACAATAAAAAGTGTCAAAAATTTTCAAAAACAAATATTTCAAAAACATACAAAAACTATTTCCAAATGTTTTCCATCACTAGTCATTAATTTTGGTTTAATTTCTTTTATAACATCAATAACAAAGAATTATTAATTATATTATGGTTACAACAAAGAATTATTAACCATTAAGAATAAAGAATTACGATGTAATTATCAAAATATTTACAAATAAAATAAAAGATATATCTCTAAAAATCCACATTTATTAAGGAATTTGTTGTAAACAAATTTTTTTGTTAGAAGATATTTCAATAATAAAATTATTGATTATATGTAATAAATTATAAATTCATCATCAGTAAAAAAATTTATTTTTTTTATAATTATATTCAAAAAAATATGCATCATATGGTCATTATAAATCCATCCATTAATAAAGTTCGTTATCCTTGACCATCTTATTTGTAAAAATTTTCTACTCATTCGCTAAAGGAATATCAATTAATTCATGGAATATTTGAAACTCCATTCATTAATATTTTTTAAAATTTTATTTATAAAAAAATTCTCTTTCCTCATTCTTTCTTCCTCAACACAAACCTTTGCATCTTGTTTAATCCTCTATCAACTCTTAATTATTAAATTTTTAATAATAGCTCTATATTCATCTAAAATTTTCCTTTCTCATCTTTTGTTCTTCCTTAACTCAAAGCTTATCATCAGTTTTTCAATCCTCCATCACCATTAAAAGCATCCTTAAATATCAATTCACATTGTCCCCAAGTCCGAAATGTGTTCGATGTCAAAATTTCAACTTCCATATAGAGTTGCGCCGTGTTCAATTCCTAGTGTAAGATCCACCAGGGAAATTTTCCGAAAAGACCCAAAAGAACGATCAACATAAGCAAAAAAGATCACTAACATATATGATCTCGATGGTCCATGAGCTCGAGCACCATGGCCATGGATCTCGAACCATCAACCATGAAGCTAGGCTCCTTGGCCACAGTTTTGGCATCAGCGGGCATGGATCCAAACTCCATGGCTTTAGAGATCTCCCCCCCCCCCCCCCCCCCCCCCCCCAAACCAACCAAAAAAAAACCACAAAATGCCACAAAAACACACACCCGCCAGCCCTCCCCACAAACAAAAAAGCCTAACATAAATTAAGTTCATTGTAGTTTTCTTATTAAAACTGAAATTTCATGGTATTCGGTAGTCCTTTAAAATTTACCCTTTCATCAACAATATATATCCTATATTTACTTTAATGTCTTGACATTTGATACAAGACATGGGATTTCCCTGATTGCCATGAACCCGGTAACAGACATTTAGAATCTTGATTTCTCATATAATTAACAAAGAGCTTGCAATCTGTCACACTTTCTGTAAGTTATGGGCTTTGATCAATAATTTTTAATGCACTTGCATTGCTTTGTCGAACTCCAGCAAGATCGGTCAAGCTACTTCTATAATAAGAAACTCCATGACCTGCTAGAGAGTTCATAACCAAAAAATTAATTAGACAATGAGAGTGCATCATGAAGTTTGCAGGTAGAATCATAAAAGCATTTACCAAAACTGCCATGGCATACAACTTTTACATGCCCTGTAGTGCAAACCCTATTGAATGCCCAAGCTATGATCTTTAATAAGTAAAGAAGGATTGTCAATATCCCAGGTATGGGTGCAGTATTTGTAAATTTTAAGCAGAAAAGGCACATAGCTAGGCAGGAAAGTCTTTTAGTTCATGCTTGAAAGACACAGCATCAATGTAACCAACACCCTTTGGCATTCCTAATCAATCGTAGATTTTAGTTGAATTATTGGGTAGCACAAACTTGAAAATGCTTCCTACTCAAATGACAACCCTTGGTGTATTCCCTTCTTGTTTTTATCACCTAACATCTGGCGGATATATGCCCAGGCGTCACATTGTGATAGGGATTATTCAACTAAGCAAGTTTCCAAGACCAGTTTACATGAACATTCTAGTATGTTTCTCCTTGTACCAATGAAATGACCATTGGCTGTGTGTTTGCAATGAACATTGGAATTGTCTATGCAGGACAAATGTTGATAACAATTCTGCATGTCAGTATAGTAAGTTTAACTTTTCTGACGTGTATAAACATGGAAAAATGCATAGAACGATAAAGAATTATGTGATTATGGGGAAACCGTAATATCATGTGCATGGAAACCAACATGCACATTGATCAGAGGATTCATTTAATTTAAGGCATGACAGTCAACCACCGACAAACTGGGAGACCAGCCACATAGCATCTCCCAGCATGGTATTAAAAATATGGGCGAATGCTTTGTGGTCGCTGGCCATCTAGCAAAGTGTCCTCACCCACACAAAAAAATGAACATGGCATGTATCTCAATCTGGCTATATACAAAAAATGTACCCATGAAAAGTTGATAAAAACACATTGAGAACAACTCATGTAACAATACATTTAGAATGTTTAAGAAACCAGGGTATCATACAGTTTATGGAACTATGTCTTCCAAGACAATGTGCCTAACAGACCATAGCAGGGGAAATGGATGGTACTGATGTATGGACAAGAGGGACGGACTTCCTTTTTTGTTTCTTTTTTCGCACCTTCTTTAGAAATAAAGAAGGATATATGTATAATTGGCTGGTATGAATATGACTACATTTGGTTAGATTTCTGATGCTCTGAATGGAATTATTTCCAGTTACATACGTACTAAATGGACAGTCATCACTGATAGAGCTTGCATAAGATAAAAAAGGCTAGGAAATAAAAATCTACAACTTCCAGAAAATTTAATGTGCAAATATTAGTTAAGAAGTGAGGCTGACAAATGCAATCCGAAAATTCCCCAAGAATATTCTGTTATAATAGTTTAAGTAACCTCAACACAAGTACTTTCTTTATGACCTACAAAATGGACATGCATTTGATATGCTTCTATTCTTTACAACCCTACACACCATTTTGATCTTGAATAAGGTTATACCCAATTGCTGTGTATATCACTTTATGCCTCATAGGCAAAAAATTAAAGCGGGTATAAAATGTTATGATGACATTCTATACATGGTAGTGTTTCGTGACATTATTTTGGGTACTAGACATACGGAATAGGAAGGGACAAAAATTGGATACAAACTAATTACTATGTAAATGGGAATCGCTTAATACCCAAAATATTGGGTATAAGAGCGTTTTTGGGAATAAAAATCATAAACTTATACTATGTGAATTTTAAGGTGTTTGGCAAGTGTTAGAGGAATAAAACTGCCCATATCTTCTTATTGCTTTCTTATTCTACATGCAAAATGAGGATTCAGTAATTTCCTAACAATGTGACATAAAAATCAAAGCCTATTGTAATTTTCCTTCTCCTGTGCTCAAAGATGCATCAAAAATATCATCCTTCATAGTTCATACAATCGCCAAAAGCAATTCACATCCACTCTATTCATTACCCTAAGAATTCATGCAGTTGCCATACACGATTGTTATTTGCTACAGCCTTTGAGCACTCATCCCTATGGTAAGCTTATATCTTTATTTGTGTTAACCAGCATACTGATATTAATACTTACAGTTGCATTGACCCATTAATAATGCTAAACTACTAGTAGATTTTGAGATATGGAAGTTGATTTCGCTGAAGACTGAACCTATATAAATTTGAGTAATGATAGATACAATGCATAAATTGCATCTTCATGTTGTCATACACAAATATTATATGTCAACTTACAGCTTGTAGCATTAGGAGCAGCTTACAACTTGTGGCAGTCAGGGGTCACATGAATTAAAACTAAGGTTGGGTATCTGATACCTGGTGATACCGCTCTTATTAGATTTGTAACCAACTCAGCCTATCATATTATCTATGTAAATGATTTTTAATTGTTTACCTTATATAACTTGACATGCCATCTAATTTAACTTGCATAATGCAATCCCTTGTTTTAAAGGGCAGATAGATGCTTCCTTTAACACACAAAAAAGGAAACCCCATTCTATCCATGTTTCTTAATGTGGGCTATTAAATATCGAAGCTCACTGGATTTACGGTACTAATATTAAGAATTTAGCTCAGATTTTATACATTCGAACAGGGTTTGAGGTATCGGCCGATACCATTAGGTATCGGCCGTATCGTATCGATATCGACAGTTGACGATACCGAAACCAAGGGTTAGTTTCAGTATCGGCCAATACTGAATGGTATCGGTCAGTTTCAGCCGATACCTACCGAAACTGAACGATACCGGCCGAAATTGACCGATACTGTTTAGTACCGGTCGAAGACGAAGGAAGAAAAATGTGTAATTAAATAAAAATTCTCTAAAAAACCCAAAAAATTTCGTGAATCAATAGGTTGCATAGAAAGCTTGGTTAAAAGAGGAGAAAACCCTAGGGTTTCGGCTTGAAAATGATGAAAATTAGACAAAGAAGAGGTAGAACCAAGAAAAAATTGCTGAAAAAAGAAGAGAAAGGACAAAAGGAAGATGATAAAAAATTGAACTCACATCATCGCGTCGCCGCCTCGCCGAACCTGCCTCCTGCCTCGCCGAACCCGCCTCGACCATCTAGCGTGAGAGAGAGAGCAAAGAGAGAGACAGAGACCCGAGTCGCCTGTCAGGAGATGCTGCATTCTTTAAAAGGCAAACTTGTAAATAAGTGGTATGTGTGTAAAGTAAAACAGTCGGTGCGCATATCAAGCAGATATTTTGTGGCAATCCCGTAAATAAGTGGTATGTGCGCAAAGCAAAATGGACGGAGCGCAAAGCAACGCCCATCGATTTTTTTGGTAAACTTGTAAATAAGTGGTATGTGCGCAAGGTAAAACGGTGGGTGCGCAAGACAAGCTTTAGGATCTATTTATTTATCTAATTTTTAGTATTTAAGTACCAAACTTTAGGTATTTAGTATTTGATATGATTACGAACTCAAATTTAGTTTATTTATTTAGTATTTAGTATTGATAGTATATGATTAATATTTTAGTTTGTTAAGTATTTAATAGTATTTGATAGGTTTAGATTTAAGAACCTCCGAAACCATCACTGTGTGTATATAGTATATACATATTTAAAATATCTCCGAAACCGAAACCGATACCCGAAATGAAACTGTCAAAACTAGCGATACTGACGAAACCGAAACTTGTTTCTGAAACCATCGAAACAAGTGATACCGAAACCGAAATCTAAATTTTGGAAAGAACGATACCCAGACCGAAACCGAGACCTAAAACCTTGCATTCGACAAGACAATAAAGTGTAGCAACAAAAATAAAAGGAAGAAATGAATAATTACATGTTTAAATTGGTTATTGCATGAAGAAGGTGGGTAGATTATGGTGCTAATATGAGGACTTTAATCCAATCCCACCATTTTGAAGGTGCAAATAAGACCATCTAATTATTCATTTCCAAAAAGATAGTTGCCCTTTGAATAAAACAAGTACCACAAAAGGTAGCATTGAAGTTTCTATATGTAAATCAAGTGTTCTGAATTAAACTATGTATGCTAAGAAGATCAAGTGTTCTGAATTAAACTATTTATGCTACAAAGATTGCATACTATTTTAGATGGAAAATAAAGTTTACATGGTGCCAAAACTTAGTACCCAAAATCTAAACTCAATACTGTGATACCTGAACTCACATCCCATTTCTGTTTGTCTTAAAAATATGATCCAGTTAAACAAATTGTTCAAGGTGCAAACAATATATATAATAACGTAACATTTAATGGTTTAAATATATAGCCCACCGTATAATATATTCAGCACTTTCAAAAGGAAGGCAATTCCATGTAGCAAACCATATCATTCGGATCTAAGGTTTGCAATGGTCAAAATCTAACACATATTAAGATTGTCTTAAAAAACAACCACTTGAAACACAAGCATATAGTAGAAAATAAACAACAAGCTAAGCAATTATCATAATTGCATTGCTATGAGAAACTACGAAATATGCAACAAGCTAAGCAATTATATACTAAATTTTCGGCTCATGAATCATTATTAAAAATAGCCAAGAGTAACTAATAAAATGGATGCTAGATCTTGAATTTTGTACATCTCATTTGGACATTACTGCATTTCGTGCAAATAAGCAGACAGTGCCAACGTATCCTCAATTACGCTCAAGCAAGATGAAAAATAATTGTTACATTTTCCAGGCTGGGAAAAACATTCTAGCTGAGGCCTCAGGTTTTTAGATAAGATCTTATATCCCTGTTTGTAGAAATTATCACCCAGTATTAAGCTTTCGCATCAAGCTTGTTTGTACAATTGATAACTTACTTGGAAAAACATCATCAGGTTATACATTTGTCTGAAAGGAATGTACTCATAAGAAGTTAGAGAAAGCAACATTGTGGAAAAGCAGGAGGAAATGCTTTCGTTGATTCGAACATTCGCAATGTGCTGTGATTAGAAGTGATATGCCCATAGCCTAAAGTGGTTACTACTAGGGGTAGACAAACAGCAGAACGAAAGTTGAGGATTTAGAAAGGAAAAAAGCCAAAAAGAAAAGATATGATGATTACTAATTTAATCAGGGATGTGATCTGAACAGAGATAAAATGGAGACAGAATTAATGCAATTGACCAGAAAATTTTGGGGTGTTGGTTGTGGACTATGTTATGTTGCTGTTTTTGCTGCTGTTACTGTCTTGGTCTCATTGTTGTTATTGGTGAATCTGAAATACTTACATGCTTTCCAAGAACATATTCTAAACAGGATGAATCCCAACAATCGAACAACGTATGCGTTGCTTATGATTTTTCTGCTTGAAGTCATATTTGCTTCTGTACAAGTAGAACAGTTTTCAAAACTGTTGATGAGTAATAAAAAATTATTCTCACATACATAAATAGCAGTAGTCAAAATATTAGGAAGCACACAATCAGAGATAACCACTTGAGTTTCATTGAATTACTATCAAGAAATCAGTTACCAAAATGACTTGGCTAGTCCAGAAAAATCCATGTGCTAAATGCAATTTGTCACCCAATGCAAATCAGTTTGGGTAATGATATACCAATACAATGATTCATAGACAATAGTTCCTTTTTGAGACACCAATTTAGGTTAATTCTATGTTAATGTTCCAAAAAAGTAACCTAATGACAACCTTTCTATATTTTAAATGTACATATCTTACAGTGCATACAATGAAAAATCCGGAGATAAAATATGTCAATCGTCCAAAAATGGTCAAAATCAATGAACTTTGGTGTAGTATAGGCCTTGTAACATGGGAGATGAAATGAAGAAATATCATTGCCAAAGTCCTGCATGGATTAGCAACGATTAAATCAGAATTTGAATCAAATTAAATAATAGTGCAATCCTACCAATTATAGAACCACAGTGCATGTCTCCATAAGGCTCCTCCCCCGTTAGCAGTTCCCACATGACAATCCCAAACGAATAGACATCAACCTACAGACATGAATATGTATCTATAATAATAAGGTGCCACATTTATTTTTGAGAAAAAAATAAACTATTGAACACAAGTCCTAGAGACATCAAAAATGCATGAACAAGTCAGTCGTAGAAAATTACAGCTTTAGATAAGAGTATCATTACCTTCTCAGTTACCATATTATTCTTTCCACTTAGAAGTTCAGGTGCCATCCATGGTAGTGTTCCACGAACGCCTCCAGATACTAAGGTACGCTGTTTTACCTTTGACAACCCCAGATCCCCTATCTGAGGAGAAAACAATCAAACAAGAAACAAAGTTTATTGAGTACATGTACTCTATTGTTTTCGATGGTCGCAAAAAATGGCATCCTTTAAGCACAGGATACGTGCAGAATTACATATAGCTAATCTTATATTATTTCTGAAATTTACTCCTTGCTTTTCATCTCTTTGAATTGATAATTCAAAATTTGTATACATATAGATTATAATAAAGTTATATAAAAGGAAAGAATTCTTAATTGCATGTATAAAAATTTGAAGTTATATGAATTTAACATATTATAATAATATTCACTATGAAAACAATTATTCCATCCTACCTTGCAGATAGGCCTTTGTGGATCTCTCATATTTACTAATAAATTCTCACACTTGAGATCAAAATGGACAATATTCTTTCCATGTAAGTACTCCATACCAAATGCAGCATCCATTGCTATTATTAGCCTTTTGCGACGATCAATTGTTCTGCTAGCAAGAGATGCCCCAATTAGCTAATTGACATCGTTGTTGTCCTCAGAGAAAATTTTAATAAGATAAAACATGAAATGTCATCTAATAAAATACAACAACTTCAAAAGAATGAAGCTACAGAAGGATCATCAAAAAGTTACCTATCTTTCTTCTGTAGAAATTGTTTCAGAGACCCATTAACCATGAATTCTGTAACAGTTGCTAAACTCCCATCCGGACCATCACGTACTACACCATAGAAAGATACAACATTGGGATGATGCAATGAACTGAGTGTCAAAGCTTCTTTCCAGAAATCAGCAATCTGTATAATCAACATGAAATGACTAATCAGTGAATGCAAAATTCAGAATCAGTAAATAATTACATTGCGATACTAGCATCGACTCATTGAGTTTATAAAACAAAGAATAGAAGAGGGTAGGATAATAGCTGCATTACAATTGAATTATTGTGTATTTATGCACAAAAAGACCAGTGGGGAAGTCAAGAGAGTACATAAGAGAAGTACAATGGACATTTTTCTCAAATAGAAGTGTTCTTTATACAAAAAGAAATGGAAAATTTAAACTTATTCTGAAACAATACGTCAACTACAGCATCATAGTACATAAAACATTGCATAGAAAAGTTATTAAGATTGACAATGTCTAATTGATTATGCCTACACAGTTTTAGGGGTGCTCTTTATATTCTCGCTTGATCGTGTCTTTGATATGAAAAGTCAAGTAATAGAAAACAGAAAAGGGTGTTCTCGTAAGCCACAAATAGGCAGATGGCATGGAACATTTCTGAGCCTATGATCACCACGTATCACTAAGACGATGAACTCTATAAGAAATGATAAGTGAACAATGCTGCATCCTTAGAAACATTAAATAATCTCTGGTAAAAAAAGTTTAGCTCAACAATTTGGATTAACTACTGTAACAAGGCATTCACATAAGAATGAAAAGGCATAGTGTTGAACAAGATATGTAACAAGTATGTTAGGATTAGGGTTTAAGGCCATAATGGCAGATCTGTAATTTCTGGGTACATGGGTTTTTTTTGTAATTTTAGGGGTCTAGGGGCAGATTTGTAATTTTGGATAAACCCTTATGACAGGGGTATTATGGTAATTTAGAGACGGCGGCTCACTAGGAGTCTTATTATAAATAAAGGAGAAGATTAGATAGGGGAGGGTGTGTTTTGAGAAGAATCGCGAGAGAATATGATAGATCACTTTGATATAGGGGGAAAGTTAGGCTTTATCTCGAATCAAAGCATGGAGAGCGGTCCACCTCTCGAACATGGCCAACTTTCTCTTTGTATTTCAGTTTTTATCACTAACATTCCCGTCTTTTTCCCTCAAATCCCATCTTTTCACCCTAAAAATCCCACCTTTCTCAAAAAAATCACATCTTTCTCATTAAAATCCTATTTTTATCCCAAAAATCAGAACCGGATCGTATCAAAGTACTAATTACAAAAAATTCAACTGTAAAAATTAATAAAGCTCGAGCAACAGGAAAATCATATACCAAGTAAAATGATGTTAACTCAAAAGTCAAAACAGATAATGGTAAGTTTCGCATGTGATCATGTCGATTACGCCTTTCTATGGTTTGGATAAGTGTCTTCCATAAATTTAAAAAGCGCAGTTTGCTTGTTACAGCATGTAAAGCAACATAACAAGGGATCTGAAATTTCTTACTTCTTCTTGCCTAAGCTCCTCTCTCAACCTACACTTCTCATTGATCTACCTGTAGATGCATATTACTTCCAACATAAGAAATGAGCACAGACATGGATATAGCTAAACCCCAACTGACAGACTAGCCCAAGTTCAGCGAAGGCTGCTAACTATTACCAGATTCCACCATCCATTCCATCCCAATATTCGCATCAAGTAGTAATCGGTTTGCACCAACTCATCAGATCCAGAAAAGTTCAGAAAGAAACATCAAAAAGAGTATTAACAATCAATAAGAACAGCATTGTTGACAGTGATACAATCAAGATTTCTAATTTTATTTTATTTTGAATTTTAGAGTTTTAGTTATTCTGAGTCTTTTAAGAGTTTGTCTTTTAAAAGTTTAGTCCCACATCTGATGAGAATAGGGAAGGTGTTAGGTTGTAAGCTTATATAAAGGTCATATACTTGTTTCATGAAAAATTTCTCTAAACCTGAGAAAGGTTCCCCCCTCCTTAGTGAAAGACTCGGATACCTTTGGTGAGAATCCAAAAAACCTTAAATTTATCAATTCTTTCCCAAATCTTTCCCAAACCCTTCATGGAAATCTCTAGATCTATCTAGTTCTACATCAATTTGGTATCAGGGCTCAAGATCACAGCTTCGTTCTTTCCGAATTCTATTTCCAAAAAAAACCTAACCCTAAACCTAGTTCCACCACATGCCACCGCCGTCGCCTCACGCTACCACCACAGGCGGTTGTCCCAATTGACGCCTCCACCTCACGACATCCCCACACCCTCACTGACCCCGACTAACTCGCAATTCCCGCCGCCGTCAAGCAAGCGCCAAAGTCATTGCATTTCATCCTCCACCTTACGTCGGCACGCCTCCGACGATGGTTGGGGCCATCGGCCCCCCATCTTCTTCCCCTCCATCGGGCAAGCCTCCAGATCAAGTTTGGCAGCGAACCGTCGTCACGATCGTCGGAAAACACAATCGGCGCCGTTGAACTGTCGCTGCTATAATACCAGCTCGATCGAGCCGATCTCAATACCCCGCCAAGCCGTGCCGCTATCACTCCAATCCGAGTCGGCTCAGTCGAGTTGTCGATCGAGCCGCAACTGCACAATGTGGCTTGCGATTTTTCAAGGATTTTTAGCGGGATTTTCTATGTAGTCCCATTATTTTGAAGATTCTGGATCCGTTTGAAGTTCAAATACAGTGCATTTCACGTCAATGAGTAGCTAAATCAGTCAAATACGCACTAGTACTCTCTGAACAAGAAGATTTGCATTACATTATAGGATACTATAATAATTAATATGATGATTACTACAACGGCTATTCTCCTCAAACAATGTATGATCGGGTCATATACTTTTATGGCTTCGACGATAGATATGGATATGGTGATTAGAAATTCTATCTTGAATATTCTTCTCCTATTTTGAGTTTCAAAAGAAAATCTATATTACATTTGACAACTGTTTTTAAATCCTAGGGCTAACTAGGACAAGTTGACTGGATAAGTTGGTTGATAGAAAGACGGCTCAGATTTAATCTTGATGAATGAATGGTTGAGATCATGGTTTAAGATTTCGCCCGATACCTTTGGGTATCGGCAGTTTTGTCTCGGTCTCGGAGCAGACTGAGACGAAACCGGGTATTGCTTCTCGGTTTCGGCCGAAACGGTGCCGTTCCGGCCGAAACGGAAGGGGAAATGAAAAAAATTGCAAGAAAATTGAAAAAAACGCAACAGTCACACGAAAACCTGAAGGGAAAAAAAAGAAATAAAAACAAAATAAAATAGAAAAAGTGAGAAGACTTACATCTTCCGCCGTCGCCGCCGCCGTCGTCACTGTCGCACATCGTCGGCGCCGCCTTCTTTTCCGCTGCCTACAAAAGGGAAGGGAGGGAAAGAGGGAAGAAAGGGTGTGAGGGAGAGGAGAAGCCCCAGGCACCAATTAAATGAGTGGGATGCTACTCACATTCAACATTTTGCTAAAAGTACTTTGTTTATTTAAAATTTCTCCATTGAAATGGCAAACTTGAAAATAAAGAAAGTATATTTAGCAAAATGTGTATTGTGAGTAGCAGCCCTAAAGATTTTTTGGGGCTTGCTATGTGAACAGACCTCTTTGCTTTGTACACAAGTGTTTTTGGGCTTGCTATGCGAACTGGCCTCCTTGCTCTGTACATGAGAACAGACCACCTTGATGTATACACAATTTTTTGGGGCCTTGCTATGCGTACAGACCTCTTAGCTCAGTACACAAACCAACTTATTTACAAGTTATGCAAAACAGATAGGTATTTAAGTTTCTGAAACTACCGATACGGATAAACCGAAACTTGCTTCCGAAACGGACGATACCGATACCGATACCGATACCGAAACCCAAATTTTCAGACTAACGAAACTGAGACCTAAAACCTTGGTTGAGATGATGGTTTGTGAAACATTTGATGGGGAATTCTTAATTTTCATGGGGAAACATGTTGGGGGAATGCAAAAGTTTGAACATAGTATAACAGTTTGAAAATAGCTCGCTTTGGGAACCGAGAGACATCGGCATGCGCTCTGGAGGGATTCCTCAGCCAACCTCTTCAAAACATTAAATGCGGGCCCACCTTCCCTCACATCGGAAATCCCTCTTCGAAACATTAAACGCTCTGGGGGGAAGCCATCGCTCATTCCTTTACTCCCCCCAAAAAAATTATGTTGTCCCCTATGATTTTAAGCAGCTCTCTCTCGAAGAAAAATCCCTCCAGATCCTAATGCAACGGTCGCTCCGTGATCACCCCAAGCCTCTGTGACCGCACTCGAGGCCTCGATCACCCATAGCCTCTGTGACCGCCCTCGAGGCCTCGATATACAGCAAGCATGCCCTACACGGTGACGGTGGCGAGATTCTCCCCGAACGGCGAGTTGGTGGAGTCTGCCGACGCCTCCGGGACTGTGCGGATCTGGGGGAGGCACGATGATGGGGTGCTCAAGAATGAGTTTATGGTTCTCAACGGGAGGATCAACGATTTGCAATGGTCCTTCGATGGGATAAGGATCGTCTCTTACGGAGACGGGAAGGGAAAATCGTTCGTTCGAGCGTTTATGTGAGTTTCTTGCATTTTTCATTATTAAAAAAATTTCTTATAAATTTGTTTGGCTGATTTTTAAGAAATTTGGAGGTTGATTTTAGTTATTTTGATACTGATCGATTACTTTTATAATTTAAATTAGGAAAGAATGCTTTTTTAAATAAAAAAATTTAATTCAATTTAAGCATTGCTCTGCTAAAAGCTCTGGTGACAAATTATTTCATCATGACAAATTTTTGCATTAGGGTAATTACACTACATTGGGAAAAATATGTCTTCTTCTAAAAAATGTCTTCTAAAAAATAGTTAAAGCTTACCAAACAAAGTTATGGTTGTTTATTTTTTTGCAGGATCAGTACATTTTACACACCGTGAAGTCGCAAAATATAAACCCACCCCTTGCTTGCAGGCGCAGTATCATTTTCAAACTTCAATGCAAATTTTGAATTTTCTCAATGCTGGAATCAATATTTAGTGTGAAAACCAAACTCCCATTTGGAGTTAAAACTTATATGCTTGATTTGTTGTGAGATGCTTTGCAATTTGTGGATGGATGATTTATTGTAGTGATTTCAATAAATATTTAGGATGAAGTTCTGAGTTTTCTTGGTGTAATTGTCCTGTTTGTTTGACTGTATTTTGAGTTAAGTGAAGATATAATGAAAGAATATTATGAAAGTACTACCAATGATACTCTGAGTATTCGGATTAAAGCAGCACTATCATTATAGAATTGAAAATGGTTATCATTTTTACTTTAACAGATATTGATCTCGGTTTACCAAGCGGTGCACTAGATTTACGATCCAATCCAAGCTCCATCGCTCGATATGTGCTCGCAGATCCTTAAAATATGTGAGTTTTCATCCAAAGGTCACTCATTTCAGGATTCTTCGTACATCCTCTGCGTAACCTTGAGTTCATGTGAGCTTTCCATACACATAAACATGTTTTTGACTTACATAAACATCCTGAAATTTAGAATGTACTGATTCTGGTATTTTAACTCACATAGAATATGATATTTTAACTCACATAATTATTCTGGTATTTCAAGATCTGTAGGATCTGTACATTCTGATATTTTAGCTCACATCAACATCCATTTCAGGCCAACTCACAAATTTCAACATTAGTACATTCTGAGTTTTCCATGTTGAGTTTTCATCCAAGTCCACTCATTTCAGGATTCTTCATATAGTAAGGGCCAGTTTGGCCCAAAGGCCGCCCATCTTCTGCGCAACCTTGAGTTTATGTGAGCTTTTAGTGCTTATGGAATAAATAGTTGGTGAATGTGCATGTGAAAAATCTCAATCAAAGGATTTTTGTTGTGCTTTTGTTGTTATTGTTTGTCTGCTTGAATTGATGGATACATGATGCTTTTGTGCAGGAGCTGGTCTTTATGAAGGTATGAAGGTTATAGCATTGCATTGGTCTTCTTTGAAGATTTTGTTATTCACATCAGGTAATTGATCAAGATTTTCCTCTTAAATATTGGTCTCATTAATACCCTGAGTTTCAATGGAGCCATGTGTACATGTTCACCTTGCAAATTGCAAGAAAATTGTATATGTTCACCTTGAGATCATCGTTTTCATTTTAATTAGAAATGTGAACATGATTTGCAAGAAAATTTTTATTTTTCTCTTTTACTGACTTCAGAAAAAATTATTTTCACCATCATACTAGGTTTTTTATGTGATGAGTTCTGTAGCCTTGGCCATATGATTGTTTTGGGTTCTCTTTCTTACATTATTCCTTAAATATGAACTTGATTTCTTATAACAAAAGTATAGAACATACATTTTCTACTCAACCTTGAGTTTATGTGAGCTTTTATGATTATGGAATAAATATATGGTGAACGTGCACGTGAAAATTCTCAATCAAAGTTGTTTATCTGCTTGAATTGATGGATATATTGTGCTTTTGTGCCGGAGCTGGTCTTTATGGAGGTATGGAGGTTTTAGATAGAAGGTTAGCAATTCTTTTGTTTCCTAGATGGATATAAAATAGATAGTTTTCACCTGTTGGGATTCAATATCAGAACTTCTAGCATTGCATTTATCTTCCTTGAAGATTTTGGTATTCACTTGAGGTAGTTGATCAAGTTTTTTCCTCTTAAATATTGGTCTCATTAATACCCTGAGCTTCGATGAAGACATGTGGACATGTTCCCCTTGCTTGCAAGAAAATTGTATATGTTCACATTGAGATCAGCGTCTTCATTTTAATTAGAAATGTGTACTCCTTAACTCCATTATATTTGGAAAAAAAATTCTTTTTTAATTTGACTTCAAAAAGAATTGTTTTCACCATCAAATCTCTATCCCATTGTTGCGCTACCTTTTTTGACACAAATGAATCAACTACGCGATGCGCTCATATGTTATAAATATTGTTAATGAATTATGTTTAGTAACATCACTCATTAGGGATTTAAATTTTAGGAAACTAAATTTTAGATGTAATTAAATTTTTTTGAGGAACTAAATTCTTTAAGGAACTAATATTTGGTGGGGGACTAAATGTTTTTGGGAATTGAATAACAATTATATTGTTTAATTACTGTTGTTCGTTTAAATTTATGTAATCTAAGATTTTGAGTGGAGAATATTTTAAATGAACCATGCCCTTAGGGCACGGGTTATGACTAGTAAATATATATATGCACATCACACGTTCAAAGGATAAGTGGGATTTTGGTATAGGCAACTTTCATGATATAATCGTCAATGGTTCGTGTTCAAAATTCGTCTTCAATCTCGTTATTCTTCCAAGCATCAGTATATTCCACAGGCACCCCAACAATCTCCAAGTTCGAAGATTGAGAAGAATCCAATAGAATTGATATGTGAGATGTGCAACATTATTCTTCAAGCATACAAACAACAAAGTAGACTCAAGCCTGAGCCTACACTAGAGAGTGATCCAACACCTAAGGCAGAGTATGAGATTGGACATGAGCTGAAGCCAGCTCCTAGCTAAGAGATTGAGATAAAGTTTGAGCCTAATCCTGAATTAGAGTCTAAGCCTGACTTGAAGCCTGGGCCAGTATTAGTCATAACAAGAGCCGGAGTACGAGCCGGAGTCGGAATCAGAACCAGAGTTTAATCAAGTATCGCATTTCAAGCCAGAGCCAAAGCTTGATCAAGTACCGTATTCCGAGTCAGAGTCATATTTAGAGTCATCTGTTCAACATGCATTAGAAGTGAAGATAGAAGCTCCACTAAAGTTGATTGAACACATTGAGTTTGTTATCACCGATCCTTCACACTTGACCAGTAAACAGATTCTATATGCTTTTTTATCTTTCATGAATTGGGAGAAATTATCGGAAGATATTTATATGTCCATCTTCATCCTATCACATTTCAACGTTCATGGACGCATCTTCTCAAAATGCAGTAGATCACTGATTTTTATTCAGCCGTGCTACTTTTTCTGTCATCCACCAGGTAGTGAAGTTCCCAAGCCGAGAAGAATGAAAGGGAAACGATCAAGATTTCTAATTTTATTTTATTTTGAGTTTTAAAGTTTTAGTTATTCTGAGTCTTTTAAGAGTTCTAGTCTTTTGAAGATTTAGTATCACATCGGATAGGAATAGGAAATGTGTTGAGTTGTAAACCTATATAAAGGCCCCAGACTTGTTTTATTTTCAACCAATCAATGAATGAATCAAAGAAAAAAATTCTCAAACCTAAGAAAGGTTCACTCTCCTTGGTGAGAAGCATCGGAAACCCTTGGCAAAAATCCCTAGATCTATCATGCCATACATCAATTGTTATCTACTATTGACAATTGACAACAAAGATAATATCATAATATCCCCTACTTTTGGAGGATTATATTCAATGTACTTTAGCTCACATCATTCGGAAGAAGATATCCATTTCTGCTATGAGAATAAAATTTCCATTTGTGACCATCTCTGAACATAAGCTTGCTACACAACCATAGGGTTAAAATAGAAAAATTAACCACGCCCTAAAAGCATGATATTGATGTTTTTATATAGTTCAGAAAATACAGTAATCATCTCTGAATATACTGATGTTGTTGATGTGTCTCAGAATATTCAGTACAATTACAATTCTTGTTCAATTCTACTTCCATACATACTCTAGATTCCAAGTATAATACAAAAACAACTGGAAACTATAATTTATATTCTTAGACAGTAGAGTATAATTTCATTCTTAAATACTCCACAAAGCTAGTGCACAAATATTAATCATACCCAGCTTGTTGCAAAGTGTAGAAAAACTTTTTCCATATTGAAATAGTAAAAATAGGCCATCCTAAAAAATAAAGGCATTATGTTGACTACATAGCTGAGAAAAAAATATACACAATTACAATGCTTATTCAATGTATACTTCTATGTGTACTCTTAGTTTTACAATTATAATTTTATAACAACTAAAAACTATAATTCCTATTCTTAAATTGGAAACTATAATTTCTATACATGCACACATTGATATTTTAGCATGTTCATGGTATAAAGACCAAAATAATTGCACACGCACTGGCCTTTTAGCATGCACCTTAAGTACTCCACTTTGTTGAATCACCCATCTAATACTGAGTTCATATAAAAAAGCATCGATATGCACAAATATTTGTCAAACAGTATGGAGCAAGTTAAGATTCTTAGGAATAGTCCATTGAACGGAAGAAGCAAATTTTTTGCCTAGCTAAAGTAGCATTCACGCAAGTATTACTTTCTAATACCTCAACAATCATTACATGGCACAAATTCATCATAGCTTTCATCCGCGATATTGATCCCCATTATAAACAGGACATAGACAACTCGGCTATTAATCATGTAATCATGCATCCCATCCCATCCCATCCCATCCCCAAAAACAAAAAAACAAAAAAAAATCCTAACTTGCTTCCAGATTGTTTTAAGCTCATGCCATCGTGAAACTTAGCATTCAGTTTAAAATTTAAATCATTCCAAAAATATAATCACCAACACTGGTAAGTTAGTGATGCGGACGGCCCCTAGCCGCCGCCCCGCTTGCCGCAAGCCGCACCCGGGTCCCACTTGATGCTTAGGCTTTGGTGATTTAGTCATCTAGTGGTATTCTAGTCTTTTCAGACTAGATTAGTAATCCCCTCCTTTTCTATTTATTAGGGCTAGCCGTCATTTTGTTTCCTCATGCTTATTTTGTGAAGAACAATTGTAGGCATCTCTTGTGAAGGTTTTAGGCTTTGTTCCGTGCAACAAAGCTAGGAGAGCGAGTCTCCTCTCGAAAGAGACTCATTTATCCATCTTTTTCTTAGTTCTCGCAATCTAAAAGATCCAAAAATCCTCTTTTTATATTTTTCCACCTTTAAATTCTGAAATTAATTGATACGAAACCCTAGTTCGTATCAAATTGGTATCAGAGCATTGAGATCCGATGGCGACAAGCACGAGGTCAAAGGTGGATGGCGTGGATGAGAAGGTGCAAGGGCTTCGAGAAGAGTTCAACCGGGAGATCGAGGGATTGAAGAAAACCCTAGGTGAATCCATCAAGGATCACGCCCATTCGCAAGAGGACATCCAAATCGAGCTTCGGGGCATGCGAAGGGAAGCCGCGTAAACGGCACGGGACATCCAAGGGTTAAAGGAGGCAACTTCAGATCTGAAATTTTTGAGGGAGGCCACATCGTCAATTCCGGAGATAAAAGTTATGCTCCAAGCCCTAACGATGGAGAGGGGAGGAGATCGGGGCAAGAGGATTCAAGGGGGAGAAAACCAAGGAGAATCGACACTTGAATCGGCAAATTGGGAGCAACCAGAGGGGGCGACGGCTACGGCAACAAATTTGGAGCAAAACACAACCGCCACAAACCCTAGAGGGGCCGGCATGCCCTGGAAAAGGCCGGCAGGCCCTCCTGGGCCTGCGGCTGGAGCAGCAGGCCCATCAGGGCCTGCGGCTGGAGCAGCAGGCCCTTTAGGGCCTGCGGAAACCTCAACAGGCCCTGTCGGGCCTGCGCAGCAAGCGACAGGCCCAACTGGGCCTGCCGCAGCTGCTGCAGGGCCCAGTGGGCCTGCTACGACTTCGGCAGGCCCGTTCAGGCCTGCCGCTGTCCCAGGCTGGCGGCCTGCCGAGGTGCAGGCAACCCCCTGGGGGCCCGCGTCGACGCCAACTACCTTCCGGGGGCCCACGGCAGCGCAGACAGCCCCATGGGGGCAAGATGGAGGTGGATGGTCCCGGGACACAACGATTGGAGCTCCAGTAGCCCAATTTTGGAGACCGAAGGCTCATCCACATGTACTGAGGCCACAGGTGGATCCCAGACAGGCCTTTAATGGCTTTTCGGAGCAGGGACAAGGCCCGGGGGGCTATTTTGGAGGACGGACAGCACCGGTACAGCAGCCCAGAGGAGCAGGAGGACCCGTGATGGCACGACAGCAGGAGTTTCCGGGGTACCATTACCAGCCTAAGGCGTGGGAGCGACCCGGTTGGCCTGAGGAGTTGTACGGGGTTAACGGGGGAGGACCAGTTGAGGCAATCGGCGGAGGATTCGCCGTGGGGGTGACCGCGGTAGAGATGGGGGACCACTGGGGGACATCCATGCAGATCGCCGCCTTATGAAGCTGAAGATGCCGATTTTTGACGGCACAGATCCGGACGGGTGGATCTATCAGGCGGAGCGTTACTTCCAGGTGATGAGGCTGACGGAGGAGGAGGTTCTGAGGGCCATCGGAATCTATTTCGCGGGCAAGACGTTGGCCTGGTACAGGTGGAAGGTGACGCGTACCCCCTTTCGCACTTGGGAGGAGCTTTCCGCACTGATACTAGACCGGTTCCAGGAGACCCCAGGGGGAGATTTCTATGAGCAGTTATCTGCTTTGAGGCAGGAGGGGACGGTCAGGGAGTATGTGAAGAGGTTCGAGATGCTGAATAGTAGGGTGGAGGGGGTGACAGATGAGGTGATGATCGGGAACTTCATGAGGGGGTTGAAGCCCTCTATACGAGCGGAGTTGCGGATGCAGAGCCCGGGGACATTGGAGGATGTGCTTCGCCTGGCCCACAAGGCGGAGGAGAAGCTTGCAGAGGAGAGACGCATTCTGGGGACTTGGGGAGCCCAGGGCCAGCGTAGTCAGACAGCACCGGCCCCACTTCCGGGGGTTAGAGTAGCACCAGTGGACACGGAAATGAAGAGAGAGGAAACCCGACCAGTGATCCCTGGTAAACGAATGACGGAGGCTGATATGAGGGCGAGGCGTGCTGCAGGCCTCTGTTTCAGATGCGATGAGAAGTTCAGCCCCGGTCATCGATGTGCGAGCAGGCTGATGCAGATTGTGCTAGTACCGGACGAGGGGGAGTATGCAGATGATGGGGAGCCAGTGATGACGGAAGAGAGCGAGGTTGAGCACGCACATCTGGATGTAGCGGAGGTGTCCCTGAACTCCTTGGTAGGGGTAACCACGAACCATACCATGAAGTTGTCAGGACGATTAGACGACGCGCACGTGACGATACTCATAGACAGTGGGGCTACTCACAACTTCATCTCTCGACAATTGGTGGATCGTCATAGGTTGCAGGTGAGCACCTTGGAGATGTTTACGGTCCTCTCAGGGACAGGAATGAGGGAGGAGAGCAGTGGGATGTGCAAGGGGCTGAGTCTGACCTTACAAGGAGTGCAGATTGTGGAGGACTTCTTGCCCCTAGAGTTGGACAATATCGATGTGATTTTGGGCGTGCAGTGGCTAAGGGGGTTGGGCGAGGTGAAGATGAATTGGAAGCAGCTTAGGATAGAATTCCAGGAGGGGTGTCTCGTGAAAATATCGGCGATTTGCTTCTGGGTTTCAACGTACACTAATATGATGTCCTTTTTAGCAACATGATCATCTAAGAAATGGTGTTGGACATCTATGTGTTTCGAACGGGACTGGTGTACCGGGTTCTTGGAAAGACATATTGCACTTTGGTTGTCAACCATGATAGGACAAGTATCACAGTTTATACCAAAGTCTTTAAGTGTGTGTCTCATCCAAAGAACTTGAGCACACGCGGCACCGGCGGCAATATATTCCGCCTCGGTGGTTGAAAGTGATACGGAATTCTGCTTCTTGGAAAACCAAGAGACAAGAGAATTTCCTATAAAATGGCAAGTGTCACTAGTACTTTTCCTGTCGGATTTGCATCCCGCATAATCTGCGTCACTATATGAGATTATCTCATACGTGCCAGATTTTGGATAAAGTAATCCAAAATCAAGTGTATAACTTAAATAACGGAAAATACGCTTTACCGCTACTAAGTGTGACTCCTTAGGTTGAGACTGATAACAAGCACATACACATACGACAAACATAATATCGGGCCTACTTGCGGTAAGATAAATTAAACTACCTATCATACCTCGATATAGACGAATGTCTACATCTTTTCCGCCCGCATCTTTATCAAGATGTGTAGTCGTGCTCATCGGAGTCTTTTTCCCGGAGGCTTCTCCATTCCAAATCGCTTTAGCAACTCCACCGTATACTTCGTTTGGTGGATGAAGATTGCATCGTTCATTTGGCGAATTTGGAGACCTAAGAAATATTTGAGCTCACTCATGTGGCTCATCTCAAATTGATCCTTCATCACATTAGAAAACTCTTCGCAAAGAGCAAACTTAGTAGCACCGAAAATGATATCATCAACATAAATTTGAACTAAAATTATATCATTATTCGAATACTTAACAAATAATGTGGAATCAACTTCTCTCATTTTAAAACCTAAATCCAAAAGAAAATTCTTTAGACGGTCATACCAAGCTCGAGGAGCTTGTCTCAAACCGTAAAGAGCTTTCTTAAGTTTAAAAACATGATTTGGAAATTTTTCATTTATAAAACCCGGAGGTTGAGAAACATAAACTTCCTCAACATCTCCGTTTAAAAATGCACTTTTTACATCAATTTGAAATAATTTAAAATCCTTATGGCATGCAAAAGATAATAGTAATCTACTTGATTCTAGTCTAGCTACCGGAGCAAAGTATTCTTCGAAATCGATACCTTCCTTTTGCCGATAGCCTTGAGCTACTAACCGAGCTTTGTTCCGGACGACGACTTGGTTTTCGTCGGTCTTGTTCTTGAAGATCCACTTTGTCCCTATGACGGTGTGGTGCTTCGATGGCAATGGAACAAGTTCCCAAACTTCATTCCTCTCGAATTGAATGAGTTCCTCCTCCATGGCAAGGATCCAAGCGCTATATTCGCATGCTTCAATAACATTCTTTGGCTCTATCGAGGAGGCAAAGGCACAATGAGCGAAGTGGTTGACTTGAGATCTCGTCTTGACACTATCATGAATATTGCCAATGACTTGCTCATGAGGATGGTCACGAACGGTATGAAGCCGTCTGGGAATTCCTTGATCACTAGGAACATTCTCAACAACTTCATTAGTCGGGTTAGTATCAATAGAATCAATAGAATTAATAGAGTTAGAATTACCAATAGAATCACATAAGACATCCATAGAGTCATCATCATTAGTAATTCTCGTTGGAACAAATCCTTCATTAAATGAAACATGAAGTGATTCCTCGATCGTTGAGGTTCGTTTGTTGTATATCCGGTAGGCTTTGCTACGTGAGGAATACCCAACAAAAATCCCCTCATCGGATCTTGGATCGAATTTGTCCAAACTACCATACGTGTTCTTAATAAAACATTTTGAACCAAAAACACGAAAATGTTTAACTTGAGGCAACATACCAAACAACAATTCATAACAAGTTTGTTTAGTGCCGGGCCTCAAAAGTATTCTATTAAACACATAGCAAGCGGTGTGTACCGCTTCCGCCCAAAATTGATGGCCAAGTTGGCTATCATCAAGCATAGTGCGAGCACACTCCACTAGCGTCCTATTCTTTCTCTCAACAACACCATTTTGAGGAGGTGCGCGAGGGAATGAAAAGGTGTGTGTAATACCAACTTCATCACAAAATGTCTCAAAAGACTCATTCTCAAATTCACCTCCATGATCACTACGAATAGTGACAATGGTGGTTCCTAAGAGATTTTGTACTTTCTTAACAAAAATTGTGAAGTTTTCAAAAGCTTCATTTTTATTACATAATGAAAATACCCAAGTAAACCTAGAAAAGTCATCAACGATGACAAGTCCATATCGTGCATTTCCTAATGAAGCAACTCTAGTTGGCCCAAATAAATCTAGATGTAATAGCTCTAGTGGCCGCTTAGACGAAATGCTTTTCTTAGGTTTAAACGATGATTTTGGAAGCTTGCCTCGTTGACACGAGTCACAAAAGCTTTTCTTTTGAAAGACTAGCTTAGGGAAGCCTCTAATAGAGTTTAACTTGGAAAGCTTAAATAGTGTTCCAAAGTTCACATGACCAAAACGTCGATGCCATAAGTGTTGTTCACTTGTGTTGGCAATAAGACATTGTTCATGTGATCTTGAAAGATCTAGGATGTATATATCCTTATGGCGTGTGCCGGAAAACAATAATTCATTATTATCTTTTCTTAAAATATGGCACATTCCTTTTGCAAAGCTAACTTTGTAACCTTTGTCACAAAGTTGACTTATTGAAATAAGATTGTGGTTTAATTCTTTAACAAGGTAAACATCACATATTAGGTGTTTAGAAGGATTACCCACTTTACCAACACTTATGATGGTTCCGCTCTCGTTGCCTCCAAAGACGACGCGGTTTCCATTAGCAATGGGAACCACTCGGGAGAGCAATTGAGCGTCACCCGTCATGTGTTTTGAACACCCGCTATCGAGTATCCACTTTCCTTTGGAGCTAAATTTAAATTTGTTGCTCCTTTTCTTTTTCTTTTCCTTGAGTACCTAAAGATAGAAAATTTCATATCATGGTACCCAAGGTCATTGAGTCCAAAAGATTAGACCTTTGGAAGCCAAGTCCAATTGGACTTAGACTTTCCCACATAATTAACACTATGCACAACATCCGAAAAATAAGCATTCATGTAAACTTGTTTTTCATTCATGCTTGTGTCCTTTGGGCTCCAAATTGTGAATATTTTGGGAGCCCTCATCCTATTGGGTGCATGCATGCGTTGTTGGTTTCTACGTGATGCATGACGTGGGTAGGCATAAGAAACATGATGAAATGGTGCATGTGGATTATTATTCATACGATGATGTGGGTGTACATGTGCATGTGGAGGAACACGTGCATGAGGGTGTCTCACATTGTGTGCACGTGGCTGTGAACGTGTAGCATGGAGTAGGACGTGTGTTCCTACGTGGCATAGTATTGGTGTACATGTAGGCATGACCCTTCTTTGGAGGTCCACCCAAAGTGGGTTTCTTTCCGAAAGAGGGTGTGGACGAGGTGGAAGCACCATTGGTAGATGAACTACCAATAGAGTGTTTGCTACCACTCGTTGAGTCACCGGAAGTTGGCCTAACAAAAGTAGTGGCCGATTTGGATGAACTTCCTATCGTATACCCCAAGCCAATGTGGTGATTGGCCGGAAGTAAGTCACTTAGGATTTTATCCAAATGGTCCTTACCCTTATTGAATTTATTAATTCGGCCTAATGTGTTCTCATATTTCTCGGTGAGAGAACGCATAGAAGCATCCAAATTGGATACTTGCGATGTGAGCACATAAACACGAGATTTAAGATTCTCATTCTCAATACTCAAAGTCGAGTTTTGAGAAGTCAAATCCGCTATCTTGCGTTCATCCGGATCCTCAATGCTAACATGTTCAAGTTGAGTCTTGAGATTAACAATCTCATTCTTCAACCCTTCAACAACGGTGTCGTTGTTGGTGATGATAGTTTTAGGCAAGGTTTGAATGCTAGCTAAGTCATCTTTTACTTTAGTATACCTATTTACTAATTTAGTATACTTAGACCACAATTGAGAATTAGCATTCCTAAGGTCATCCATTGTTACCTCATCGCCTTCGTTGTCGCTATCATCGGAGGAGGCATCTTTATCTTGCTCCTCTCTAGCCATGAAGCACATGTGTGCTTGCTCCACTTGCTCATCATCCGACTCTCCGCTTGATGAATCATCGGAGTCGGTGAAAGTCCCGACAAGTCCCTTTTTGTTTCCTTTCTTGTACTTCTTGGACTTGTCGAACTTTGGCGCCTTCCACTTCTCCTTTTGCTTGTTTAGAGGACACTCCGCTTTCATGTGTCCTGGCTTGTTGCATTTAAAGCACAAAGAAGAGGAGACGTTAGAAGAATTGAACTTTGACTTGTTTTTGAAGTTACCTTTCCGGAAGAAGCGATTGAACTTCTTTGCCATGAGGGCAATGGATTCCATGTCCATTTCGTCTTCTGAGTCCTTGTCATCGGTAGAGGTGGATGGAGCCGCCTTGAACGCAATCGCCTTTTTCTTAGGCACGTCTTGGTTCAAGTAAGACTTCATCTTCTCTTGTAACTTCACATTGCTATCCTTGCGTACCTCGTATGACATTAAAGTACCCATTAATTGAACTACGGTATACTTGTTCATATCGTTACCTTCCTCGATGGCGAAGGTACGCTTTACCCAACTAGAAGGAAGTCCTTCGATAAGCTTCGAACATTTCTCCTTTTTGGTGTAGGTTTTACCGAGAGCCTCTAACTCGTTTATGATGTCGACGAAGTGAGCATAATACTCATTCATCTTCTCACCCTGTAGCATATGAAACATCTCGTAACCTTTATTAACTACAACGAGTTTAGAGTCTCTTACCCTACTCGTCCCTTCATGTAAGATGAGGAGGGAGTTCCAAATTTGATATGCACTCTTACATGTGCATATCTTATTGAAGTCCTCGGGCTCCAATGCGCATTGAAGGTGTTCATTGCCTTGGCATTGCTTACCTCCGCGGCGACCTCTGCGGTTGTCCATTTCTCGAAATCTTCTTCGGCGGGCTCTACATACTCCTTCATTGTGGTCCTCCATAGTGAAGCACTCCGGAGGAAAGTTTCCATCCGGCATTTCCAGTACCCGTAGTTGGTACCGTTGAAGAATGGAGGCCTCGTTGAGGAATGTCCTTCCATTACCGAAGAAGCTCCTTCACGATTCTTGAAGGTGCTATAGTCGGAAGGTGGACGAACGGTCTTGTTGTCGTTGGCAGACATAGCTATAGACTTGGCTTTGATACCAAATGTAATGCCCTGCTAAGCTACTGCACAAGTACTAGTACTTTAAAATAATTAAGAGGCTAATTCCTAATTACCGTGCAAACTCTACCAATTAATGCGGAAATGCGGAATAGTAAATAATCGACAACAAATAAACAATCGCAAACAAACGATATTACTGGGTTCGGATCCACCCAAGTCTCCCCGACTTGTTCCCGGTGATCCTACGTCCCAACCACCCGGATCCCCTCCGGATACTTGAGTTAGAAACCCTAACTCAAGATTTTCACTATGAAATACTTGTGAAGAACCTGCACCAAGTCAAATCATACACAAAGTAATTTGTGACTCCCATAACCCGGGATCACAAACACAACTCTCACAAACGAGAGTTAAACACTTACAAAATGAAAGTAAATTAAATAGAACTTCTTACCGACAAAATACCTATGCCTTGAGTATACTTACGAATTAGGGCAAAGATGATTTTGAGGAAGAAGAAGGCACCAAACCCTAGCTCCAAGATGTAAATCAGCGATGGAGAGCTATGGGGTTGATGGTGACCTAGGATCAAGCACTTGGCTTGGAAGGCTCTCAATCAATGAATCTCTCTTTTGAAATGAATGAGGAAGAGATTCTTGAGAGGGAAATGAATGAGCTTTAAATGAGAAGAATGATTTCTCTTTGATCTCTAAACTTGTCTTAATATTAGCCTTGAGTGCAATGAATGCAGCTCAACAAGTATTTATAGGATAGAGGGGGGAGAGAGAGAAAAACGTTTCAATTAAAGCTCCAACGGATCTATTCTGATCGCAACTAGTCGGTCAAAGAACAACCACCGACCGACTAGTTCATCAACTAGTCGGTCGGTCAATCAACGTAGACCGACTAATGAGTGAACATGGAATAGGTCGAAGTTCAGACAAAAGGAACTAGTCGGTCCAAGAAGAGTAGCTGACCGACTAGTTTCACAACTAGTCGGTCGGTTACTCAACTGAGACCGACTAAGAGATAAAACTGAAGTCTGAGCACAAATTGATTTAGTCGGTCCAAGAACAAATGTTGACCGACTAGTTCACCAACTAGTCGGTCTCCAAATGTGCATAGATCGACTAACAATAAACAGTAAGTCATGTGAAAATTTGCATGTACAGGAAAGCTAAACTAGTCGGTCCAAGAAGGAAAATTGACCGACTAGTTCATCAACTAGTCGGTCGATCAATGAACACAGACCGACTAATTATAAACAGTAGCTCAGGCTCAAATTGGCATGTACAGGGAAAGCTCAACTAGTCGTTCTAAGAAGCATCATTGACCGACTAGTTCACAAACTAGTCGGTCGGTGAGTCAACGTAGACCGACTAACTGTAAACAGTAAAGAGCTAGAAATTGAGAAGGCAAACTAGTCGGTCAAAGAAGGATTGCCGACCGACTAGATCACCATCTAGTCGGTTGGTTCTTCTTCTTGAACCAACTAACATGCACAAGAAGTCGCGAACCGAAGCGCGATGCCTCGGGAAAGTTTATATGGACTTCTACTAAGATCCCATGTCTAAGATAGGAGTGTTATGAAGATTGAAACGTAAGACCTACTCAAGGCTTAACATTCTACGAAAGAAGCTTAAAAGACTATAAATAAAACTTGACGATACCGTCTTCAAAAGCTTCAATCGAATCTTCATGACTTCTAAAATGGTCCAAAAGCTTCAACGAAGCTTTATGCATTCGATCACGTGCTTTGAGAAGTCTCGAGACGTCGCTTTGGATGTTCAAGTGAATTTGGCGACGATCTCCATAACTGCGCTCACAAATTGTTAGTTCACAATATATTTATGTTTGTTCATCATTCAAAACCAAATCCGGGGAGTCCAATATCCAACAGTTTGGGGGGGACAATGGGCCAGGAGTGACGTAATAGCAGTCGCTACTGGTGAAGCAAGTGCCATCATATGGGCGACGACGATGAGGAGGTAAGAGGGGAGAGCAGTGGAGAGAAAAGAGAGACGAGGAGAGAGAGAGGGGATGATGAGGTGGCGGTCACTGTGGTGGCATTCGATTACAGTGTATCATCAGTGGAAGGGACAATGGCGGATGACAATAATGATGCTGACGACGGTTGTGTATGAGATGGGAGAATGAGAAGACGAAATGCTGTGGATGATGATGATGTCATTGAGGAAATGTGGCGGTCGCCATGGAAGTGGAAATAATAGTGCGTGACGACGATTGGGCGACCGTGATGGCTCAGACGATGTGACGGGAGATAGAGCGGACGAAGACATGATGTTTTATGGACCAAAGTAGGAACAAAATGAGGAATCACACATAGACGGACATCGACAGACCTGTAGCGGAGCGATAGAGATTCCATTTAACTTGAGTTGATCTAGGCCAGAGGCAAACTTTAGTCAAGGTAACCCCTTTTGAGGTGAAGGGGGAAGACCAATAGCACTTTCTTCAGCACTCGTGGGTGCCGGGTGTTGAGTATTGATTCCCCGGATTTGGTTTTAGATGATGAGCAAACATAAATATCTCGTACTAACTCTTTGTGAGCGCAGTTATGGAGATCGTCGCCAAAAGAATACGTACATCAAAAGCGACGTCTCAAGACTTCTCAATACGCGTGATCGTGTGCCTGAAGCTTCGTTGAAGCTCAAGGAGTTTTATATTGAAGTCAAGAAGAATGAAGATTGAAGCTTTGAAGACAGTTCGTCATGTATTATTTAATGTCTTCTAGCTTCATAGATTAAAATGTTAAGCCTTGAGTATGACTTACTTTATTATCTTCATTTCGCTCATATCTTAGAGCTAGGATTTTCATAGAAGCCATTAGAAACTTTCCCGAAGCTTATCGCTTCTTCCCTCGGCTTCTAGTGCATCTTAGTTGGTTCAAGAAGAAGTACCAACCGACTAAATGACGATCTAGTCGGTCGGCAACTCTTCGTGAACCGACTAGATGTCCTTGTTCATTTCAGTTCATTCCATGTTGATCAATTAGCCGGTCAAAGAAGGTTCACCGACCGACTAGATGACGATCTAGTCGGTTAGGAATCCTTCTCAGACCGACTAGTTATCATTGCCTGATTTCAGCCTGAGCTACTGTTTACAGTTAGTCGGTCAAAGAACAACGACCGACCGACTAGTTGTGAAACTAGTCGGTTGAAACTTGTTCTTAAACCGACTAGCAGTCTTTGAATCCAGCCTATACTATTTCAACTCTTAGTCGGTCAAAGAACACTCACCGACCGACTAGTTGGCAAACTAGTCGGTTGGCAAGTCTTCTTAGACCGACTAGTTCATATTGCCTGGACTTCTCATATTGGCTGTTCACCTGTTAGTCGGTTCATGTTCAATCACCGACTGACTAGTTGATGAACTAGTCGGTCAGTGATCCTTATTAGACCGACTAGTCTGCTTCAGAATATGACCGTTGGGAATCTTTTGAACACGATTTTTCTTGCCTCTATAAATACAAACCTGATTCGTTTGAGGCAAGGTTAGAGGTCCATTATCAAAGTTATTTCAGACCTAAGAGAAGAATTTTCTCAAGCTATTTCTAAGCTCTATCTTCTCACCAAGAATCTCTCCCTTCACTCTTTGAGCCAAATTCCTCAAGAGAGATTCTCTCCATTGTGAGCATTCCAAGCCAAGAAGCTTGAATCAAGGTCACCATCTCCACCCTAGGCCTCCATCGCTGATCTACATCTTGGAGCTAGGGTTTGGTGACATCTTCCTCCTCAAAATCATTCTTGCCCTAATTTGGTAAGATTTACTCAAGGCATAGGATTTTGTGGTAAGTTATTTCATTGTTTCAATTACTTTGATATTTGAATTGTTCTCTCGGTTGTGAGAGAAGTGTGTGATCCCGGGTTGTGTGAGTCACATTTACTTTGTGTATGATTTGGTCTTGTGAAGGTTTTTCACAAGAATTTCATAGTGCTAAATCTTAGGTTAATGGTTTCTAAGTCAAGTATCCGGAGGGGATCCGGGTGGTTGGGACGTAGGATCACCGGAAACAAGTCGGGGAGACTTGGGTGGATCCGAACCCGTTACATGCTTTGTTTGTGTTTGTCTATTTCTTGTTGATTGTTGTCTATTCCGCATTGTCGTTTGTTTCTTGCACAATAATTAGGAATAACTATCTTGATTATTTTAAAGTACTATTCACCCCCTCTAGTATATGTGCAGTAGCTTCACAGGGCACTACAATTGGTATCAGAGCCAGAGTTCAAAGCTATGACAAACAACGACTACAACGTCTTCAAAGATCGTCTAGGATCTTCTTCAGTTATGGAAGAACAATCCTCAGTCAGGCCTCCTCACTTCAACGGTACCAATTATGGGTACTGGAAATGCCGGATGGAAACCTTCCTCCGGAGCGCTTCACTTTGGAGAGCCACGATGACGGAGTATGTCGTACCCGCCGAAGAAGATTTCGCGAAGTGGACTACCGCGGAGGTCGCCGCAGAGGTAAGCAATGCCAAGGCCAGGAATGCCTTGCTATGTGCGTTGGAGCCCGAAGTCTTCAACAAGATATGCACATGTAAGAGTGCATATCAAGTATGGAAGCAACTTCTCATCTTGCACGAAGGAACGAGTACGGTAAAAGATTCTAAACTCGTTGTCCCTAACAAAGAATTTGAGTTGTTTCACATGGAACAGGGTGAAACTATGAAGGACTACTATGCTCGCTTCGTGGACATATCCAACGAATTGGAAGCTCTTGGGAAGATCTACACCCAAAAAGAGAAAGTCGCAAAGATTATTGACGGACTCCCTTCTTGTTGGGAAAAGTGTACCTTCGCCATCGAGTAAGGTTACGATATGAATAAGTACACGGTTGTACAACTAATGGGTACATTGTTGTCTTACGAGGTACGCAAGGAAAGTAAGATCAAGATGAAGGAGAAGATGAAGACATATTTGAAGCAAGACGAGCCAAAGAAAAGGGCGATTGCTTACAAGGCCGCTCCATCTACCGATGATGAAGAATCGAAAGAAGAGTTGGACATGGGAAGCTTTGGCCGATTTGGCAAAGAAGTTCGACCGATTCTTCCGACAAGGTAAGTTGAAGAGTAAATCAAAATTTATTTCGACTAATGTCTCCTCTCCCGTGTGTTATAAATGCAATAAGCCAGGACATATCAAGCCGGATTGTCCTCTAAACAAACACAAGGAGAAGTGGAAGGCATCCAAGTACGACAAGTCGAGAAAGCACAAGAAAGGACTTGTCGGCACATTCACCGACTCGGAAGAGGACTCCACAAGTGGAGAGTCGGATGATGAATGCGTGGAAAAAGCACACACGTGCTTCATGGGAAAAGAGGAACGTGATCAAGAGACCTCCTCCGATGAAAGCGAGGATGAAAGCAAGGATGAAGGCGAAGAGGTAACTATGGATGAACTTAGATTAGCCAACGAACAACTTTGGAATAAGTTTTCTAATTTGGCTACTAAATTTATTAAGACTAAAAATGAGTTAACTAGTCTTCAAACCTCGCATAAGCCTATCATCGTCAACAACGACACCGTTGTTGAAGATTTGAGAAATGAGATTGTAAATCTCAAATCTCAACTTGAGCATGTTCATATCGAGGATTCGGATGAACATGTGATAGCGGATTTGACGTCTCAAAACTCAACTTTGAGTATTGAGAATAAAAATCGCAAATCACGTGTTTGCGCACTCACATCGCAAGTGTCCGCCTTGGATGCTTCGATGCATTCTCTCACCGAGAAATATGAGTGCACATTGGGCCGAATCAATGAATTCAATAAAGGTAAGGGCCATTTGGATAATATCCTAAATGACTTACTTCCGACCAATCGTCACATTGGTTTGGGGTATAAGATGGGAGATTCATCCAAATCGTCTGCCACCTTTGTTAGACCATCTTCCGATGCTTCTACTAGTGGGAGTAAACACTTCATGGGTAGTTCTTCTACCAATGGTGCTTCCGCTAGGAACACACCCCCATTTGGAAAGAAACCCACTTTGGGTGGACCTCCAAAGAGGGGTCATGCTTTCATGTATGCCATGCCACGTAGGAACACACATCCTACTCCACATGTTAGCACATATGATGATTTTTATGCTCCTCATTCACGATCACGTGCACACCATGTGAGACACACTCGTGCACGTGTTCCACCACATGCATATGTTCATTCACATTCTCATATGAATAAGTATCATCATGCACCATTGCATCATATGCCATATGCTTACCCACGACATGCATCACATAGAAATCAACAACGTATGCATGTTCCCAATAGGATTAGGACTCCCAAGACATACACCATTTGGGGTCCGAAGAACACAAGCATGTATAATAAGGATTTGTATGTGTAATCATATATTAATGATATTATTTTGAATGATGACTATGTTGGGAAATCAAGGTCCTCTTGGACTTGGTTTCCGAAGGGTTAGTCTTCATTGACCCTTCTTTGCTTGGTACCATATGTTTATAGTCATTTTTATGGGTACCAATGCAATTGTGGTAAGAATTGGTTTATTTTTTATTTGCATATTGGTCTTGGATGTGCATGATTGTTTGAAACTTAAATTCATGCTGAATTTAAATTTAGTTGGGCTATGGGTTACAATTATTTGAATTTAATATGTTAAATTTGTTGCCTAACCCATAAGATCCAAAAGGATTTTTGGATACCAAAATGATGGTTTCTAGGTTCAATCCATCATGGGAAACCAACCCTACCAACTCATTGATTTGCAAAGTTTTTCATTCAAATGGAGTTGATGGTGCTTAAGTGATGCACCAGAGTAGGGGGAGCTTAATGTTGTAAGTATCTTCTTACATTTGATATAATTTGGTATCCATGTGTGTTGATTGCATACATTGTTAGAATATCTACATTGGTATCATTTTGTTTCAATTAGTATGTTAGAATTGTGTATGCCATAGATTTATGATGTTCTATCTATTTTTGGCATAACACTTTTGCATGTTACTTTTGGTATCATTTTGCCACATTTGGTATTCAAAATGGATTTGTCTCTGATATTGATTTCGTCGTTCGACGATTTTATGAATTAAATAGATTTGCTTTTATGAAATTTTCCATGCAATATTTAACTAAGAATGTTGATATTGGAGAGTATGTTCCATAACTCAATAAGTGAAATTAATTTGAGTTTTGGAGATTTCGATTTTCGCCTATGGTTTGGTGATTTCGTTTTTCGATTTTCGCCTATGGTTTGGTGATTTCGTTTTTCGATTTTCGCCTATGGTGTGTTGATTTCGTTTTTCGATTTTCGACTATGGTCATGATTGGCACGCTTTGATTTTCTTCGGTATTTTACATTTGGTATTTTACTTTGGTGTCATTTGGACCGTAGTCGTATTCTTAGACTCTCATGCTTTTATTTCTTAGCCATTGTAATCTTGTCGTTGATCTCCTCCCGCTCTTTTTGCTAATGCCAAAGGGGGAGAGAATTAATAATGACAATGTGCTAATTGATATCAAAGCAATTTACCATGAATCTAATTCGATATGCTAGATTCAGGGGGAGTTAAGATATAAAATGGATTTAGATCCTAAATTGCGATAATAGGATTCATATTTTTATATTTCCCTCGTCTGCTTGATGCGTATGAATATTATTGAATACGGAACTAACGTGTCATCAATGCAGGGGGAGTAAGTAAATTTCATTTGAATCATTATTATTGATTATTATTTATGGTGGTTTGTCATCACCAAAAAGAGGGAGAATGTTGAGTATTGATTCCCCGGATTTGGTTTTGGATGATGAGCAAACATAAATATCTCGTACTAACTCTTTGTGAGCGCAGTTATGGAGGTCGTCGCCAAAAGAATACGTACATCAAAAGCGACGTCTCAAGACTTCTCAATACGCGTGATCGTGTGCCTGAAGCTTCGTTGAAGCTCAAGGAGTTTTATATTGAAGTCAAGAAGAATGAAGATTGAAGCTTTGAAGACGGTTCGTCATGTATTATTTAATGTCTTCTAGCTTCATAGATTAGAATGTTAAGCCTTGAGTAGGAATTACTTTATTATCTTCATTTCGTTCATATCTTAGAGCTAGGATTATCATAGAAGCCATTAGAAACTTTTCTGAAGCTTATCGCTTCTTCCCTCGGCTTCTAGTGCATCTTAGTTGGTTCAAGAAGAAGTACCAACCGACTAGATGACGATCTAGTCGGTCGGCAACTCTTCGTGAACCGACTAGATGTCCTTGTTCATTTCAGCTCATTCCATGTTGATCAATTAGCCGGTCAAAGAAGGTTCACCGACCGACTAGATGACGATCTAGTCTGTTAGGAATCCTTCTCAGACCGACTAGTTATCATTGCCTGATTTCAGCCTGAGCTACTGTTTACAGTTAGTCGGTCAAAGAACAACGACCGACCGACTAGTTGTGAAACTAGTCGGTTGAAACTTGTTCTTAAACCGACTAGCAGTCTTTGAATTCAGCCTATACTATTTCAACTCTTAGTCGGTCAAAGAACACGCACCGACCAACTAGTTGGCAAACTAGTCGGTTGGCAAGTCTTCTTAGACCGACTAGTTCATATTGCCTGGACTTCTCATATTGGCTGTTCACTTGTTAGTCGGTTCACGTTGAATCACCGACCGACTAGTTGATGAACTAGTCGGTCAGTGATCCTTATTAGACCGACTAGTCTGCTTCAGAATATGACCGTTGGGAATCTTTTGAACACGATTTTTCTTGACTCTATAAATACAAATCTGATTCGTTTGAGGCAAGGTTAGAGGTCCATTATCAAAGTTATTTCATACCTAAGAGAAGAGTCTTCTCAAGCTATTTCTAAGCTCTCTCTTCTCACCAAGAATCTCTCCCTTCACTCTTTGAGCTAAATTCCTCAAGAGAGATTCTCTCCATTGTAAGCATTCCAAGCCAAGGAGCTTGAATCAAGGTCACCATCTCCATCCTAGGCCTCCATCGCTGATCTACATCTTGGAGCTAGGGTTTGGTGACATCTTCCTCCTCAAAATCCTTCTTGCCCTAATTTGGTAAGATTTACTCAAGGCATAGGATTTTGTGGTAAGTTATTTCATTGTTTCAATTACTTTGATATTTGAATTGTTCTCTCGGTTGTGAGAGAAGTGTGTGATCCCGGGTTGTGGGAGTCACATTTACTTTGTGTATGATTTGGTCTTGTGAAGGTTTTTCACAAGAATTTCATAGTGCTAAATCTTGAGTTAGTGGGTTCTAACTCAAGTATCCGGAGGGGATCCGGGTGGTTGGGACGTAGGATCACCGGGAACAAGTCGGGGAGACTTGGGTGGATCTGAACCCGTTACATGCTTTGTTTGCGTTTGTCTATTTCTTGTTGATTGTTGTCTATTCCGAATTGTCGTTTGTTTCTTGCACAATACTTAGGAATAATTATCTTGATTATTTTAAAGTACTATTCAACCTCCCTCTAGTACATGTGCAGTAGCTTCACAGGGCACTACACCGGGTACCAAGGTTGAAGAAGTGGAGAGGAGATGGTCAGATGGTAGGGAGGAGATGGCAAGACCTGGATGACTAAGTCGATGGTCGGAGAGAGAGGGATGGAGCTAGTTAGAGAGGGGGCTTCAGAGGGGTGCGTGAGAATGGGTCAGATTTGGATCTAAGGGGATAGAGAAATATTGGGTTTGAGTGGAAAAGAGTGTCATATATATAAATAATATTTAATATCTACTGTACAATTGATGGATGTTTTTGAATGGGTTTGCTGACTAGGACAAAAGAATGGGTAAAAGGACGATTGAGATTGAATCTTGAGAAATCAATAAATATGATAAGAGTGTGAGAAAATTTTGGGAGGAAAATCCTTAATTTTGGAGAAAACTAAATCTGGAGGGAACTAAAATTTTAAATTTTGGAAGAACTAAATCTGGAGGGAACTAAATTTTAGGGGAACCAAATTCTTTGGGAAACTAAATTTTAATTTAAAACTTTGGGAAAACTAAATCTATTGTAAACTAAATTTTAGGAGAACTAAAATTTTGAATTTTGATGGGAACTATGTGGAGAGAAACATTTTGAGAGGAACTAAAATTTTTGGAGGAATTAAATTTTCTCGGAGGCACTAGATTTTAGTTTGAATGTGGGTAAAATTTTTCGGGAGGAATCTTTTAAATGAGGTTGCAAATTTTTAGGGAGCAATTTTGAATATGTTGAAATTTTTCGGAGGATTTTTTCAATGCATTGTGACTTATGGTTGCGGGGTATGACTAGTAATATTATATTTAAATGTAATAATATAATTTAAAGTATTTATTTGGGATGTAAATATTGGTGGAGATATAATGAGGATGAAAAGTGCTTGGTGGGTTTCTTAACGGGTTGGATTATTTGTTTCGGGCTTTGGATTTAATAGAAAAATTCAATAAAAATTCAAAAAATTACTAAATATCTACAAAAATCCGAAAAATAGTTTAAAATATTTTTGGTAAATTATTATTTTATAGAATTGTAAAATTTGGATTAGGATAATTACATTCTATATTTCTTACAAAAATCCAAGCCTCGAAATTTCCAAGGGGACGAATGAAAGAAACAGAAACAAATAAAGTTATGGCTCACCGTAGAGGAGTCGGCATGCAATGCTGGGTAATATGCAAAATAGAAAACTCAAAATAGAAGTCTGGTCAAACATTAAAATAAATTAAAAAACAATACAAGATGTATGACAAAGTTTCATAGATGAATTCCATAAATTTAATAACAATCAAAACTAAGAAAATACAAAATCATATGACAAGTCTAGAAAAAAATAATAATTAGAACCTACTAAAATGAATACAATGGGCAAGCAAGTAGCGACACATTTAGGATTTAGAAAACCATCATTGAATAATACCATCACCACTCTATCTAAGTAAAATAAAAATATAATAGCAGTACTAAGAATCAGTACTAAGAATCAGAGAAGTCAAAAAGAAAACCATTTATATGATGAGATTTATTAAATTGGCATGAAAGAGTTTATAGATGAACACTATGTCAAGCTCATTGATCAGATTCATAATATATATGTCAATTAAGGATTGATAAGTCCAAGGTCACCTATACAAATGGTACTTCCTAGCCCAGATATTTTGGTGACATAATCAACCTTAAATAAAATTACTTCACATTAGGCCAACAAGTGCAAAACATAATCGGAATTTTTCATAAATTAAAAACGAAAAAAGAAAACTTTCTACATAAATTAGATTTTTACCCTAAGAAAATAGCTTCAATAGAAAAATTAAGGTAAATAAATTTGAAATAGAAATTGCATAATTTAGAATCATAGGAATCAAATCAGCCATTAGAATTAAATCCGAATGATAGAAATCTATCAGAATAAAATATATGACAATGATATTAGAAAGTATCAAGTACACCTTGAAATACTTAAATAATAGCAAATCAGTTTAGAAAAATAGTATAAAAGAGTTGGTTTGTCATATCAAGATACAACTCCTCTTTGAAAAGCTTAGAGAAACTTAAAAAGAAACAAAATTAAAAAAAAAAAACGACCAACAAATAATCCAAAGTCTTGGATTAAAAATCCAAATGTGCAAACCTCCATTTGAAAACGACACAAACTTTTTAAGCGTACATATTAGATAGAAAACTAAAAACAAACATAAATAATCGAAATTTAAATAAGAATTACGAGAATCTAGTATGATTGAATCATCACAAGGTGGCAAGAATAAGGTAGAATGCATAAAACAAGGATTGGTTCATAGAGGACAAAAGATTGATTCAATAAGATCGAGGTGGATCCATGGGTGAAATTGAAAAAATTAGCAGCATCTGGAGTTCTTGCCTATAAACACATTAGTTTAGCTCACGATCTCGAAAGCATGTTGGACTGCGTTTCAAATTCTACACTAAATAGAATTTCACTAATGAAATTTTCATGAAGGTACTCAACAAAGGATCGAGAAAGATAAGAATAATTTAGCAACGTGCTGAAGAGGATGCGGAAACGAAACACAACATCTAGCTGATAAGAAGATAATAAGAGGCGCATGGAATATGAATCAAAGAATTAATCTCGAACTTTTCATTTGATTGTCGTCAAATGAAGGTAGTAGAAGAGAGTTTGTAAAAATACGAGCAATGAATTCAAAGAATGGAATCCAAAGGTTGAATCAATGGCTTAAAAATTCTTGGTAGGAAATTAGAAATTGAGTCAAGTATTTAAAAGATTTAGACAGAAGTCAGGAGGTCAAGTGATGTAAGTATCAATGATTAGGTCAAGAATTATAAAGATTTGGATTGTAATATTTTTCATATTGTGCTTGAAGTACTTCGTTAGATTTGCATGTGCCACCTATAAACTTGTCACATCACGTTTTGCCTTTCAAAATTAGGAGACGGATACGGACAAGCTCGCGATAAATCCAAGCCGAGAAAAAATACATATTTTTTCTTAAATTAAATATGCTTAGCACTATGAATATACATTGTAGGCTCTATAGCTTACTAAAAGAACGTCACATATAAATGTTAACATTATTTACTTTATTACAAACAATGCTAACATCAATTACTTTATTACAAACCACAGTCTTTGAATGAAAGCTTTGCAAAAGAACAATATCTTCTAGGCGATAGAAGTATTGTCCTTACATGGATGAAATGATATGAATGGAGTACAAAAGACTGGGTTGGTTAATAAATTTTGATAGATTTATGCTCCATAAAATCCTGGCCTGCAACTTCTACTTTATTGGCAATGTTCTCGAAACAATCGCCTTCCAAATTTAATGGATTTTTCCAAAAGATAAAATAAAAACAAACAGAAATATCCATCGGCAGTGGCGTAACCAGGATTTTTTTTGCCCTGGGCGAAAATAAAGATGATGTAAAGAAATTTTTTAAAGAAAAATACCAAAACAAAAAAATTAAACGCTAACATGCTTTAATTATTTATTGTTAATAGCTACAAATTAGTATTATACATATATTTAAACTATGATATATAATATATAAAATGTCTATTCAAGTTGAAAAAAGCGTATCATACATATAGACATGCATACATATTAAAATAATATTTGATAAACAAAATAATAACTAAAGATTAATTTTTACATTAATACATGCAAACACAAGCATATGGAATTAATAATTGATATAATTTTTTTCCATTAATTTAGAGATATAGAAGAGTGAGAGTTAAAGAGAATAAAAGTTAAAAAAGTGAGAGGCAATGTGTGTGAGGGAGGAGAAAGTCAGAAACAAATGATGATTATAAACTTTATTTTTTTCCTTGACCTCAGCTGTCCAGGACAAGTTGGGCAATGCATTAGCTTAGGAAGCAAAAGCAAATCTAATATTAAAAAAGTTTTTATGGTAAATTTATAATAATCATTGTATGTAAACTGTATGTAAGAAATAAAAAATTTATTCACTTACAATGGAAGCCATAACATATGATGCCATAAACAAATGCCTTAAACATTGGGCTATAAAGAAATGGTTAAACTACATGGGATTTTTTTAAAATAAATGCATATTGCATGCAAAATATGTAAGAAAATGTTGTAAAATGCCTTTTGCTGGGTATTGAACCCAGGACCTGCGGCCAACTACACCAAGGACTCAACCAATAGAGTATGAAATAGTGATGTTACTTCATCATAATTACATGTCTTTTATAATGTTGCCCTGGGCAGCTGCCAGGGCAATTACCACATTGTTACGCCCCTGTCCATCGGCGATGTAAGCTTGATGAGTTTTCTAGACTAGGAATTTATTTAAAAACATTACATTTTAAAGCATAACATTTAAACCCATAATTAATTAACCAAGTGAGTACTTCAGCAATAAATAATTAAACAAGCAAACAATAAGGGTTTAAGCGTTGCAATATAGATAACAACATGAATAGTAACTACTTAGAAGCATGATGGAGAAAATTAGTCGTGAATATGCAAGTAGTGTTTAAGCTTGACAAGTATTACACGACGACATCTTTAGATTATAACAAGTGTTGTGACTCTTGTATAATGGCATAATATGCATTATACAAGCTCATCTTTATCTCAAGACATTCACACTTCTGCCGGCAGATATGGTAACCGATATGGCCAGATATATTAATGGATGACTCTAGTCGCTTCCGCACTCTATATAATATAAATTTTCCATCCCCATACATTTTGTACTAGTGCAATGTTTAAATTAGTATACATATACAGTGTTGTGTTTCAGCGAATAGATATCAAGTGCGGTAAACAAATACTATAACAGTTTCAATAAATGTCAAGTGCAGTGAACATATACCATATCAGTTTCAATAAATGAGTGTCCAATACAATGTTCGGTACAAAGACATGTAGTACATGTATGGGATGTAAACATTGAGCATGTATAATATTAGATGCAGTGAACATGTGATAAATACTGTGGCAAATACAATATCATAAACAATGAGCATGTGGAGTGATCGTGTCATGTACCATGACCATGTACATTAATCATGTATAACTTGGTTGCTAGTTTTCCATTTTAAGCTCATATAACCAGCATTAAATATTATAATAAATTAATTGGACCAAATTTAAAATCAATTTAGTCTCACAAATTTTATGTAAACAATAAATATTTGAATTCAAAAATATAAATTTCAAAAATAAAGACACTCATAATTTCTCCGTTCAACTTGATCAGAGACGGCGACATGGGCCATTGGTAGTTTTTGGTATTTTCTTGCACGATCATATATATATACTAGTATATATTTAAATAATATATATATATCTATTATACATTTGACAACGTTTTTTGAATTTTAGGGCTGACTAGGACAAGATAAAGAGTGGCTGAGATTTGATCTTGTGAAATGGAAGGTTGAGATGAAGCTTTGAAACCATGAATGTGAGCTTTGAAATTTGATCCAGCTTTGAAATTTGGTCCAGCTTTGAAATGAATGGAGCTTTGAAACCATGAATGTGAGCTTTGAAATTTGGTCTAGCTTTGAAATTTGGTCTAGCTTTGAAATTTGGTCCAATTTTGAAAGCAGCCAGTGAACATGTTTCAAGATGGGGCGTCCGCTAAATTTTCTTACACTGATTTGTTGTTCCGAGCTGAATTTGTTGTTATACGCGAAGGCGCCACGCCGAATTTGTTTTTACGTGTCGAAGGTGTCTGCGCCAAATTTGCTGCTCCGCACGAAAGACGTCCGCGCCCTTAAATATTTTTACTCTAATTTGTTGCTCTTTTAAATTTTAATTATTTTTTGGGGAACAAAGATTTCATGGGGGGCAAATCTTAAATGAATCGTACCCGCGGGCACCGGTTTTTTGTGCCAATTTGTTGTTCCGCGCTGAATTTATTGTTCTACGCTAATGCACTTTGATTAACAAAATGTGTGCGGTGATTAGCGGCACTGCCTGCGTCGAAGGCGCGGCGCCGAATTTGTTGTTCTACGCTAATGCACTTTGGTTAGCAAAATGTGTGTGGTGACTAACGACACTGCGTCCGCGCCGAAGGCGCTCGTTAAATTTTTATTCGTTTAAATTTTGGAGGGGGAAATAATTTTTGAGGATAACAAAAATTTTGAGTATATATCTTAAATGAACCGTGCCCGAGGACGTCCGTGCCGAAGCTACATTTAAATGTTCGTTTAAATTTTGGAGGGAGAAATAATTTTTTGGAAGAACAAATATTTTGAGGGAAACTTTTAAATGAACCGTGCCCGCGGGCACGGGTTATGACTAGTATATATATACACAAGATTTTCTAGATAATAAATATTTTTATATTAAATTTTCATTTTTTCTCTCACTTTTTTTCCTTTTCCTTTTCCTTTTCCTTTCATTTTCATTTTTCTTTTATTTTCTCTTTCATCCTCTTCTATTCTTCTTCCCGCTTGGTTTCTAGCCTACGAGGGATGGTTCTAGCCTACGAGAGAATGGTTCTAGCCTACGAGGGAAAGAGAGAAGGGGAATATGGGGTCAGGAGCGACCAGCAACGATCGCTGGCTGGAGCAGGTGGCATTACAGGAGTGATGGTAGTGATGAGAGACCGGAGAGGGATGTGGAGAGAAGAGAGATGTAGAGGGAGAATGGGGGAGGAGGTCATGGCGGTGGTATTCGACGTTAGGGGAGCAACGACGGAGGGGACCATGGCAAACAATGGTAACAACGGTTGAGGGAGAATGGGAAGATGTGGTGATGTGGATGATGACGACATGGAGGGAATGTGATGGTCACGAAAGATGAGGGCGATGACGGTGTGCAGTGGTGGTTGAGCAACCATGACGGCTTGGATGATTGGAAGGAGATGGTCAGAGAGAGTGATGCAGTAAGTTAAAGAGAGATGGCTGATGAGAATAGGGGGTGCATCAGAATGGGTGGAATTTATTTGGATTTAGGGGGGAGAGGAATACCTGGTGTGAGAGGAAGAGACTCAAAGAGTGTTAAATAAATAAATAAATATATTATCATATTATTATATTTAAATAATATAATTTAATTTAAAATAATTAATTATGATGTACATTTTTGTGTGGATATTGAGGATGAAAAAGTGGTTGTGGGATTTCTTAACGGGTTGGTTTAGGTGAAGGGGTTTGGGTTTATGTTATTGGTTTTGAGTTTGGCTCTGGGTTAATGTGTTTCGGGTTTTGGGTTCAATAGAAAATTCAATAAAAATTCCAGATAAATTAACAGAAAATCTCAAAAATTCTAAAAATTATTTAAAATAAATTTGGCAACTTATTATTTTATAAAATGCTAAAATTTGGATTCGGGTCATTACAGTTTTTTGTACAATTGTATTATGCATAATTATGTTTTCTCGGGAAATCTTTAACTTTTATTTGCATAATTGGAAGCTTTCTGGAAGAGGCAAATACATCTTATGGTTCAAACTACCAAAGGGCATGTGTATTAATATAGATCTTAGGAGGTATGATTAGGTACATGTTTTCCTTAGTTTTGAACTAGAATAAAAGTTCATTCGATGATATTTGTGAGCATTCATTGAAATGGTAACACTCCTATGATGTCATAACCGATCCGTCAGAGGTAGGTTAAAAGTCTTGGAAACATACATTTAGACACATGTAACCTGAAATCCAGCCTGGTGATTTTAAGTGATCTGGACACGCTGTATCAATAATAGAAAAGAAACAAATTGCAACATTAATTTGAGACATCTACTGTAACGCTCCGTCTCCGGGTGTCGTCACATTTATACAATTATATGCAGGTCCTGCAGGTGCCAGTAAAAACAAGGAGAACAAAACAGAAAGATAAAGATACTCATTTTATTGCTCCAATATCATGATTATAGAATTCTAGTACAGGGAAACAAAAGTACCACACACACACTCCATAACTGAAACAAAATACATGAAACAAACACCAAGTACACTCACACTCAGCCAGCTCAAGGCTCAGCGTCCTGAATCGGAAACTCTAACTCCTTGTGCTCAGACCCTTCCGTGTAATTCTGTGCATCACTTAGTGGAACAACAGAAGTCGTACCACAGCTCAAAAGAGTAAACAATAGCTGACCAAACGACAGAATATTAATGATGCACAATAAAGAGATATGACAGAAACAGTTATAATGGTACGATATAAAGATGTAACATGTTATAATCATTTAATGTCATCAAACAACTACAAGCTTGTACATGCTAATGTGAACCAATCATAAATCGTGACTTATGACGGAGAGTGCGATGTGCAACCCGAAGACCATAGGCGGACATCCTCTCAGATACGGGCCGAAAGCAGGCTCCGATCGATTACGCACTCCCTCAATCATAAGTTTCCCCAAAACCCCAGCGAATCATGTTAAATTAATTAGTTAACATTTTAGTGTCGTGATATAGCCTACGTTTAATATCGTTTGAACTACGTAGTCAAGGAGGTCCACTGCCATACATGTAGTAGTAACCAGACATGTCATGAGTCGATTCTTAATTCCACCAACCATTCATTATTAGTGCCATCACGAGTAACATCCCATTGACTACACAATTTAACATAACATTAAATTTTTCTCATGCATAGAAACAAACCTCCCAAAAAGGAATATTCCATGCTTGTTGGATATTGGACTCCCCGGATTTGGTTTTGGATGATGAACAAACATAAATATAATATGAACTAACACTTTGTGAGCGCAGTTATGGAGATCGTCGCCAAATTCACATGAATATCAATTACGACGTCTCAAGACTTCTCAAAGCACGTGATCGTATGCCTAAAGCTTCGTTGAAGCTTATGGACCTATTTAGAAGTCATGAAGATTCGATTGAAGCTATTGAAGACGGTATCGTCAAGTTTAATTTATAGTCTTTAAGCTTCTTTCGTAGAATGTTAAGCCTTGAGTAGGTCTTACGTTTTAATTCTTCATAACGCTCATATCTTAGCTCTAGGATCTTTGTAGAAGTCCATACAATTCTTCCCGAAGCTTCGCGCTTCGATTCGGGACTTCTTGTGCATGTTAGTTGGTTCAAGAAGAAGAACTGACCGACTAAATGGTGATCTAGTCGGTCAGCCAAGCTTCTTGGACCGACTAGTTCTTCTCAGTTAATTCATAGCTCTTTACTGTTTACAGTTAGTCGGTCTAAGTTGACTCACCGACCGACTAGTTTGTGAACTAGTCGGTCAGTGATGCTTCTGTGACCGACTAGTTGAGCTTTCCCTGAACATGCACATTTGAGCTTGAGCTACTGTTTATCTTTAGTCGGTCTGTGCTCATTGATCGACCGACTAGTTGATGAACTAGTCGGTCAACTTTCCTTCTTAGACCGACTAGTTTAATTTACTGTACATGCCAAATTTTTCACCATACTTATTGTTTATTGTTAGTCGGTCTATGTTCATTTGGTGACCGACTAGTTGGTGAATTAGTCGGTCAACATTTGTTCTTGGACCGACTAAGTCTAATTCTTCTCAGACTTCAGTTTTATCTGTTAGTCGGTCCACGTTGAGTAACCGACCGACTAGTTGTGAAACTAGTCGGTCAGCTACTCTCCTTAGACCGACTAGTTCCTTAGTCTGTACTTTGATCTTTTCTCAGTTTACTCATTAGTCGGTTTACGTTAATTGACCGACCGACTAGTTGATGAACTAGTCGGTCGGTGTTTGTTCTTTGACCGACTAGTTGGGTTCAGAAAAGAGCCGTTGGAGCTTTAATTGAAACGTTTCTCTCTCTCTCCTCTATCCTATATATACTTGATGGGCTGCATTCATTGCTGCCAATGCTGATATTATTGCAAGTTTAGAGATCAAGAGAAATCATTCCAAGTGCATTCAGAGCTCATTCATTCCATTCAATAATCTCTCCTCACTCTTACTTCCAAAGAGAGATTCATTGAGTGTGAAGCCTTCCAAGCCAAGTGCTTGATTCTAGGTCACCAACATCCCCAAAGCTTTCCATCGCTGATCTACATCTTAGAGCTAGGGTTTGGTGCCACTTCTTTCCCAAAATCATCCTTGCCCTAATTCGTAAGCAATACTCAAGGCATAGGTATTTTGTTCGGTAAGAAGTTTTCTTATTTCATTTCATATTTGATTTGTAAGTTTCACTCTCGGTTGTGAGAGTGTGGTTGTGACCCCGGGTTGTGGGAGTCACAAATTACATTTTGTATGATTTGACTTGTGGAGGATTTTCACAAGTATTTCATAGTGGAAATCTTGAGTTAGGGTTTCTAACTCAAGTATCCGGAGGGGATCCGGGTGGTTGGGACGTAGGATCACCGGGAACAAGTCGGGGAGACTTGTGTGGATCCGAACCCAGTAACATCTCTTGTTAGCATTGTTAATTTTGTTGTTGTCATTCAATTTAAGCTTCCGCAAATTGATTTGGTAGTTGTTTGCATTATAATTAGGAATTATACTCCTTGTTATTTTTAAAGTACTATTCACCCCCCTCTAGTACTTGTGCAGTAGCTTGTAGGGCATTACAATGCTAACTATCAGTCTTAAGTTAAACATGTAATAACTGAAATAGAGGCACAACTAGACAACAGAGGCAACAATATTTATAAAAAAAGAAACTGAAATCGAAAATCTTTAGTATTTCTGAAAATTCCAATCAGAGAGATCAGATTTGGGGTCTTTCATCACATAGTGGGGGAACCCGAGCCTGCGGTAAAATCCACGGGGTTCTAACAAGGAACCAGGAGCTAACGACCAAAACAGTGGGATAATGGAGCCCAAATCCCAAGTAATCCACACCGAAACCCAAAACAGCAAGCGAGGAAACCAGCCGAACCCAACAACAAGCAAGGAAACCGACTGAACCCTAAAACAACAAGCAAGGGAACCGATCGAACCCAAACAACAAGCAAGGGAGACCAAAACAGCAAGCAAGGTACGGCCAAACCCCCAACACAGCCACACACAAATACCCCGGGACCCTAATCTTCCAAATCATTCTCTTCCGTACTCGTTAAAATCCAATTTTTCGCACAAATACCAACGATTTCATCTCAGATATATACAAGTTCAAAACAGTTCAAAACCAAAATTAACTGAAGTGTAGGGGGATAGAGTCACCAAAATCAACGAGGCATAAGAAAATCACAAAAAACTGAAAGCCCCAAGCGAGATCCATCAAACCGAAGAAAACAACCGAAAGCTTCAGAAATTTGAGAGACTTATAGTTTTAGTGAAGCATGAAGAAGGAGAAGAGGGAGAGCATTAAAAGAAGTCGAAGAACCGTAGAGAGGACGCATGTCGTTGAAGTAAGGGGACGGTACAACCTCGGAGAGGCCGTTAGGGCTTCGCATCGTTTGCAGGAGAAGGACGATAGAGGGGGGCTGGCATCGTACGAGGGAGGTACGAGAGGCGACGAAAGAGGAGAAAGCAAGTACGCTCGTCAAAAGCCTTAGTGGCTCGTGTCGTTGCGAGAACGAGAGAGAGACGATCGCATCGAAAGCCTAGCAAGGGCTCGGGCTCGGGCTGCTGAGAAATGAGAGGGGGATAAAGAGCCCGGTGTGGGCTTGGGCTTTACACGAGTAGGCCGAGAAAAATGGAGGAAAAAAAGAGTGGGGGAAGGGGGATTTAAACGGCCCATTACATATACAGTTCAAATCTTAAACCAAAGAGAGTTAATTGAAATCCTTACCCGAGTGAGTACAAGAAAGATGCCCCTCATGTCTTTTTGTTTTGTTTTGTTTTGTTTGGGGGGGAGATTGGTGCTAAAATAGTGTCTAACCCAATAGCAAAGCCATGATTTTACCCGAGGGGGACCAATAAGTTTTGACAAAACAACTAAGAAATTTGATTTTTCGATAATATTTAAAAGATTATGTTAATAAACAAAGCAAATACGATACAAAAGCATGCTCCACTTTTGCAAAGTGTTTAATCGTATTATTTAACATTAGATGTTCGCTAATACAATTAATTTTATTTTTTCTAAAAGTTAGAATTTAAATGCAGATAACACCTATCACTTAATTGTATTACCTTATTTCAGATTTGAAAATTTAATTTAAAAGGATGTATGTCTATACGTACCTGTGTGTTTAGCGTAGCATTTCTCTAATCTTATAGGCCACACACATGCAACATATATGCAATTATGCATATATGGACTATGTTGTATGTGCGTATCTGTGTAGCATAGCATTTCCCTATTGACTATGGACTATACACACGTACACACATGCACACATAAACAAAAGTACACACGTGCGGGCGTGCCCATGCACCCACATGTATATATATGTGTATGCATTCATACATATATATGTATGCATACATACATATATGTGTATAAAACTATAAATACATAGACATACACACACACACACTTGTATGTATGTGTGTGTGTGTCTGTGTGTGTATGTGTGTATAAGTATGTATGCACATTTGTATGTGCATACATACTTATACACACATACACACACACACACAGACACACACACAAACATACATACAAGTGTGTGTGTGTGTGTATGTCTATGTATTTATAGTTTTATACACATATATGTATACATGTTTGTGTATCTCCTGTTCGTTCATCTGCCCCTCCTTATCGGCTTTGCTCTCTGGTTTGGTTTCCCGGGCATACTCCTAAGTATGTGATCACCCTCCTCCGTGCCCTCACCAACAAGCTCCCCACTGCGCACCTGTTGGCCCGTAGGGGCATCGTGACTTCTTTTGCTTGTGTCTTCTGTAATGCTCGCTAGGAGACGGCTCGTCACCTCTTCTTCCATTGTGAGTATAATGGCTTTGTCTGGTCCAATTGCAAGATCAAGCTTGGTATTCCCTCCTGCACCAAATCTCTTCACGTGGACGATCATCTCCTTTGGTGGAAGTTTGGAGTAAAAGGGAATACCAAGGTTATGGGGCGGCTCTCCATACTTGTCCTCTCTGTTGTTGTTTGGCACATCTGGAAGGAGAGGAATAACCGTGTATTTCACTCTCGGTCGCTTCCCAAGATGTCCCTGGTTGCCAAGATTTCTTTGGATGTCACCGCAATCTTTTCCCCATCTTTGCTGGAAGTGGAGGATCCTACGGATGCTTTTGTTCTTAGTAATTGGTGCTTGATTTGAGGCCATTTTTTCTGTTGGCCATGTAGTTGTTAGGGCCTTCTGCATGGGGTTACATGTTCTTGGTGACCTCTTTCCTGCCTCTCCTAATTTTGTACCTTGCCTTGTGGTCGCCCTGGCGTGCCTTTGTACATTTGTTTATTGATTTACTCACTTACTTTTCAAAAAAAATACACACATACATATACATACAAACATGTACCTATGCACATCCATACATGCATGCATATACATATGCAGCACATTTGCATGTGCACATATACTTGTGTACTTGTACATATCTATACATGTGTTGTGTGTATATGTACATACATATATGCACACATATATGTACATACATATTTTCATACATACCTATATGTATACACATGTATGCTCACATATTTTCATACCCATCTATATGTATACACATATGTATGCTCATACTTATGCATATGTGTAGATAAGTATAGCATGTACTAACCTAGGAATTAGTGATTTGCTAAACATTAGTGAACAATGGTTCATACTTTTCATTCTTTCCGTTCTTCTAACATATTTTTAGGCTTAAAGCAATTTTCAAACAAATAAACAAGGAAATATAAAGAAGTCCTTTCTATTTTGATGTTTTTAGAAACATGCGGAGGAGTTGTGGCTAGTTATGATCACAATAGGATAAAATGGGTGGAAATGACGAATGTGGAAAGTAGCATGCATGCGTAATTATCGCAGCATCACCCTTCAATTGTGTGCTGCGACCCATATTACGTGTGAATACAATGTATTGTGCAAATATTAATGATGTGATATAAATATATAAAAAAGAAGGAAATGTTTCGGCAAAATTCTGTTAACCATGAGACACTCTATTTGTACGGAGGGTGTATCTGATTCTAGGGGTAAATTTGTTGGTTTACTAGTATTATGGGATGGTAATAACTAATTAGGGATGATGATGTAGTTTTTTGGTGGGGAAATTGCCTTCTTGGTCTGTTTGCCACCATGCCTGTTCTGACGTCATCAGGTCATGTCTATGTTTATTGAACCCATGCATGGCTATGTCATGTCTGGCATGCAATCTTAGGATCTTCAATGTCAGTCGAGATGGTCCAGTTACTCGATTGTTGATTCTTTTAAAACTGACATGACTGTTCTGTGTCTGAGATGTGTAGGGCAAGCATCAGCCATATTGGAAATGGATATTAGACTAATTTGGGTGCTTGTATTTGCATCGTAGATTGTTGTATAACTTGGCAACTGGTTTCTGTTCAGATTTGTATTTTATGGGCTGAACCTAGACACTAAGGGAGTTCTATCCCCTAGGGTGCATAGTACATTTAGTCTCATTAAATGCATGCATCTTGAGGAGTGTGTGCCATGTTTTATGTTTCTCATTCTACCATGGCGGGTTACAGTTTAAAGGGAGTTGCTATATACACATATCAAAATTCTTTACATACATCCCATTTATTTACACATTTGTCATTTAAAATTTACAAGTTTGCCATTCAAAATTATTCCTTTTTAAACCCACCTTGCCGACTCCATCCCATCCTCCCATCATCACCGCCACTCTGCCTCCACATCCTATCATCCACATCCTCCTCCCTCCAAAGCTTTGATGAGATCAAAGAAGATAAAGAGGAGAAGAAGAAGGCGAGGCGACAACAGGCCTGTCGCTACCACCACCCATCATCTTCTTTAGTATCTTTAAAAAATTAAAATATACAAGCAAGATCAACAATGAGCATGAGGAGAAGAAGAAGATGGGGAGGAGGATGTGGGAGTCCCTCCTCTGGCCGCCGCCACCACCTCCCTATTACCATTGCCACCACCGCCTCCTCGTCATCATCTTCATCTTTTTCAAATTCTTTAATCTTTTTAACAAAAAAACCATGCACTACTACAGATGAGGATCAGGGGGATGATGAGGGGTGGACAGAGGCCGAGGCGGAGAAGGCGGAGGAGGGCATTGATTTTTTAGAGACATATTAAGAGAATGGAGGGGTAATTTGGGAATTATGTTTTGTGTGTGTAAAGTAATAAATCTGAGTTTTAAAAAGTATTGGGTGCGTGTGTAAAGTGGTGTGTGTGCAAAGCAATTTGGTCAATGTGTATAGCATTTCCCTAGTTTAAATTGGATGTAAGGTGATTTGCGTGCGTGAATGCTTTTGTGTACACACACAAACACTTGCTAGCTAATGCAGCATTCAAGTACAGGTGATCTGAATCTCTTAAATTTACATCCACCTTCGATCTACAATCTGGCATCAGTCCTTAGTCAACTGTCCTAGTTTTGTAGTCACAGACTCGTCCTTACGTTCTTCATGCATCAGTTTCTGGATTATCCCTTTGGCTTGGACTTGGTACCTTCTTATCTAACTGATACGAACTAGGGTTTCGTATCAATTAATTTCAGAATTTAAAGGTGGAAAAATATAAAAAGAGGATTTTTGGATCTTTTAGATTGCGCGAACTAAGAAAAAGATGGATAAATGAGTCTCTTTTGAGAGGAGACTCGCTCTCCTAGCTTTGTTGCACGGAACAAAGCCTAAAACCTTCACAAGAGATGCCTACAATTGTTCTTCACAAAATAAGCATGAGGAAATAAAATGACGGCTAGCCCAAATAAATAGAAAAGGAGGGGATTTACTAATCTAGTCTGAAAAGACTAGAATACCCCTAGATGATTAAATCACCCAAGCCTAAGCATCAAGTGGGACCCGGGTGCGGCTTGCGGCAAGCTGGGCGGCGGCTAGGGGCCGTCCGCATCAATACCTCCCCCTAAAAGAGCCACCTTGTCCTCAAGGTGGAGATCTGGCTTTGAAGGCCCCCGAGGGAAAACAGATGCTAGGGTCACCTGTCAGAACCACCGTGCAACCCCTAAAGGAGGACTCCTTTGTGCGGTTGCGTCGAGAATTGGGGATTATGTGTGAATCCGAGATTTAGGATTCATATGTTTTCAATAATCTTGCATGCTATTCAATTCTTTATATTTGCTCATGTTAGATTAATTGAAATTTCTGGATTGTTTTGTTGAATTTTCGGAATTTTCGCTCGATTTGTGTGTAATCGTCAAATTTCAGATTTTCGATGTTTAATGGGGTAGTATAATGATTAATGAGAGTATTTTGATGTTTCGTCGAAGTGTGATTAGGAGAGAAATCAAATTTCAAAATTTTTCAATTTTTGGACTCTCTTAGTCGGTCCAAGTTCATTAGCCGACCGACTAGATTCAGTTCTAGTCGGTCAGTGTATGAACTTAGACCGACTAATTCTTGTCAGGAAATTTGCTTTCAGTTACTGTTTACAACTAGTCGGTTCAAGCTCATTGACCGACCGACTAGATCGTGATCTAGTCGGTCAGTGCTTGAACTGTGACCGACTAGTTGTGACGGTGACTGACTTGTCTTTTCGCATTCCGATCGATTAAAACTCCATCCAGTCGATTTCTTTCACTTCCAGTCGATCAAAAAACTCTCTCCAGCTCGAAAAACCCCCAACCCTTCGACTTCCTCCGTCGTGTCCGATCATCTTTCCGGCCAAACCCTCCGTCACCGACCGTCGACCTCTCCTCCTAGGTGATCCTCTCTCCTCTCCTAGCTTCCTAGGGTTAGGGTTAGCTCTCTAGGGTTAGATTCTCACGGCTAGGGTTTCATTTCAGTTTGCTAGGATTTTGATTTAGGGTTTCTTCGTTCCAATTTTGATTGTGTCGTGTATTATCGCGCTTATGGCAAGAACACGCATCCCTATCCGTCCTTCGAGCCCTTCGCCGATGACCGCAGAACCATCCCCTACGCGAACCCCTCCTAGACGTCGTTCGAAGACCACCCAACCCTCTTCGTCTTCGCCTCCTCTTAAGCGTAAGAGGACGGCGACTTCGAAACCCCGTGCCCAATCTCAGCCCAAGCCTAAGCCAGTGACTTTTCGTGCTCCCACTCCACCCGGTGCTTCGGATTCCGACACCGAGTATATACCCGAGACCGAGACTCGTAGGGAACCATCACCTCCTCCTAGGCAGCCTGAGTCTAGCTCACGTCCCCGTACCCGTCAGCCTAAGGGAAAGGCTCCGATGCCGGTTGACAGTGTCGATATTTCGTTGTGTCGCGACGACCCTATGTGTCTCGCGGCTTACAACCGTATCGAACACTGTCCGCTGCTTCTGGAGCATTTCGTTCAGTTTAGTGACTTCCTTGGCCTCGCAGATCTTCTTTCGTCGTCCGGTCTTCTCTATTACCTTCGATATGACCCGAAGGCGAACCCACACCCTTACCCTCGCCTCGTGAAACTCTTCTATGCCAATAGGATTCGTGGTCAGTACGACGCGTCCCACTCGATTGAGACGACTGTTTTGGGGACTCCGATAGTCCTCACAGCAGAAATCTTAGGAGAGGTTTTGGGTATCTCCTCGTCTGGCCTTCTACCGTCTGACATTTCTGTTGATGACATATCCTCTCTTGATCAGGTCGTGCTTTCTCAGATTTTCCACGAGATTCCTCCCGCCATGGTTGGCGTTCCCTCCAAGTCCTTCAAGCCTATTGCCTGGGTCCTGAATTTGATTCTGAAGTCGTGCTTGCTTCCCAAGTACAGCTCCTCCTCTTTGCCGTCCCAGCCATTCTTGAAGCTTATTTATGTCATCTTCATGGGGAGCTCGATTAACTGGGCTCGGATTATACTCGATAAGATGGATTCTTTCGAGTGTATCCGCAAGTCCACGAAGTCGGCTCATATCCCATTCCGGTGCTTGTTGACCCTTGTGTTTCGCCACTTCCGTGTCACACTTCCTCCTGACGATGAGCGTCCACTTGGTCCTCCTCTAAATGCGACGGCCGTCAAGAAGTCTCTTGCGGCGCTCCGTCACGTTCAGAGGACGACACCTTCAGCATCAGCGTCTGCTTCTGCCTCAGCTGCTCCCTCTTCCACTCTTGCCGAGCTCGTTCGTGTTGTGCGACGTTTGGAGTCTCGTCAGGCTCGTTCTGAGGAGATTCTCTGCCGTATCGCTCGTCACCTTGATATTGAGATCCCTCCGTCATTGTCTGACGAGGAGTTGGATGAGGAGGATATTGAGGAGCTCGTTCATGTTTCTACTCGTGCTGCTGCTGCTCGTGCCCCCGAGGGCACTTCTGGTGATGTTGCTACTGCTTCGTCTGCTGGTGCCCCCGAGAGCACACCTGTTGCCACCGCTCCTGATGTGGATGCTCCGACTGGTGCTCCTGAGGCCACTACTGTTGCTGCTCCAGAGGTTACCACTTCCGTCGCTCCTGTGGACACTACTGATGACCCGGTGACCACCTCCACTCCTGCAGAGCCTGCTGCTGCTGCAGATCCTGCTGCTTCCTCCTGAGCTTCTTGAGGACTCTCCGATGCACTCCTTAGATGATACATCTAGTGTGTGTGAGTTTGGGTAGGATAGAGTGGGGTTCTGGATGATTTTGACATTTTGATGTATTTTGTTGTATCTTCATATATTTTGGTGTACTCTGATGATGATATATGTGTGATATGCTGTTGTATCTTTTGTGCTTCGATCGTTAGATCGCATTTTGTATGTTGACGTATGTATCTTTTGATGTACTCATGCTTTATATATATATATATATATACATCGATGTTGACATTTCATTATCTTGTGCACATTTAACTTTTTATATGTCTCTGATGTTTGATTTCGTCGCTCGACGATATTAACATGGTTAAATAGAATTCATTTTATGAAAACATAGAATTGTTTTCCATGCACTAAATTAACCAAGAATGTTGATATTGGAGAGTATATTCCATAACTCAATTCGTAAAATTAATTTGAGTTTTGATGATTTTATTTATCGATTTTCGACTTTGGTCTCATTGACACGCCTTGATTTAATTCGTATTTCCCTTTGGTGTCATTTGGACCGTAGCCGTATTCTACGACTCCCATGCTTTTATTTGAAGCAATTGTTGTTGTCGTTGATCTCCACCCACTCTTTTTGCTAATGCCAAAGGGGGAGAGATATAATAATGACATGTGCTAAATGATAATTTAAGCATTTTTCCAAGAATCTAATTTGATATGTTAGATTCAGGGGGAGTTAAGATATAAAAATTGGATTTCAAATCCGATATTTTAATATTTGATTCTCATTTTATATTCTTTACTCGTCTGCTTGATTCGTATTATTATTGTTTAATTTGGAATTAACGTGTCATCAATGCAGGGGGAGTAAGTAAATTTCATTTGAATCATTATTTTTTATTATTATTTATGTTGGTTTGTCATCACCAAAAAGGAGGAGAATGTTGGATATTGGACTCCACGGATTTGGTTTTGAATGATGAACAAACATAAATATATTGTGAACTAACAATTTGTGAGCGCGGTTATGGAGATCGTCGCCAAATTCACTTGAACATCCAAAGCGACGTCTCGACACTTCTCAAAGCACGTGATCGAATGCATAAAGCTTCGTTGAAGCTTTTGAACCATTTTAGAAGTCATGAAGATTCGATTGAAGCTTTTGAAGACGGTATCGTCAAGTTTTATTTATAGTCTTTTAAGCTTCTTTCGTAGAATGTTAAGCCTTGAGTAGGTCTTACGTTTTAATCTTCATAACACTCATCTTAGACATAGGATCTTAGTAGAAGTCCATACAAACTTTTCCGAAGCATCGCGCTTCGGTTCGCGACTTCTTGTGCATGTTAGTTGGTTCAAGAAGAAGAACCAACCGACTAGATGGTGATCTAGTCGGTCGGCAATCCTTCTTTGACCGACTAGTTTGCCTTCTCAATTTCTAGCTCTTTACTGTTTACAGTTAGTCGGTCTACGTTGACTCACCGACCGACTAGTTTGTGAACTAGTCGGTCAGTGATGCTTCTTAGACCGACTAGTTGAGCTTTCCATGTACATGCCAATTTGAGCCTGAGCTACTGTTTATAATTAGTCGGTCTGTGTTCATTGATCGACCGACTAGTTGATGAACTAGTCGGTCAACTTTCCTTCTTGGACCGACTAGTTTAGTTTTCCTGTACATGCAAATTTTCACATGACTTACTGTTTATTGTTAGTCGATCTATGCACATTTGGAGACCGACTAGTTGGTGAACTAGTCGGTCAACATTTGTTCTTGGACCGACTAAATCAATTTGTGCTCAGACTTCAGTTTTATCTCTTAGTCGGTCTCAATTGAGTAACCGACCGACTAGTTGTGAAACTAGTCGGTCAGCTACTCTTCTTGGACCGACTAGTTCCTTTTGTCTGAACTTCGACCTATTCCCTGTTCACTCATTAGTCGGTCTACGTTGATTGACCGACCGACTAGTTGATGAACTAGTCGGTCGGTGGTTGTTCTTTGACCGACTAGTTGCGATCAGAATAGATCCGTTGGAGCTTTAATTGAAACGTTTTTCTCTCTCTCCCCCCCCTATATCCTATAAATACTTGTTGAGCTGCATTCATTGCACTCAAGGCTGATATTAAGACAAGTTTAGAGATCAAAGAGAAATCATTCTTCTCATTTAAAGCTCATCCATTTCCCTCTCAAGAATCTCTTCCTCATTCATTTCAAAAGAGAGATTCATTGATTGAGAGCCTTCCAAGCCAAGTGCTTGATCCTAGGTCACCATCAACCCCATAGCTCTCCATCGCTGATCCACATCTTGGAGCTAGGGTTTGGTGCATTCTTCCTCAAAATCATCCTTGCCATAATTCGTAAGTATACTCAAGGCATAGGTATTTTGTCGGTAAGAAGTTCTATTTCATTTACTTTCATTTTGTAAGTGTTTAACTCTCGGTTGCGAGAGTTGTGTTTGTGATCCCGGGTTGTGGGAGTCACAAATTACTTTGTGTATGATTTGACTTGGTGAAGGTTCTTCACAAGTATTTCATAGTGGAAATGTTGAGTTAGGGTTTCTAACTCAAGTATCCGGAGGGGATCCGGGTGGTTGGGACGTAGGATCACCGGGAACAAGTCGGGGAGACTTGGGTGGATCCGAACCCAGTAATATCGTTTGTTTGCGATTGTTTATTTGTTGTCGATTATTTACTATTCCGCATTTCCGCATTAATTGGTAGAGTTTGCACAGTAATTAGGAATTAGCCTCTTAATTATTTTAAAGTACTATTCACCCCCCCCCTCCTAGTACTTGTGCAGTAGCTTAGCATGGCATTACAAAAACTCCCTTTCCCTCAAGCTAGAAACAGAGCATGACGATGAGAAAAGGACAGAAAAAATAGAAGAAAAAGGAAAAGGAGAATGAAAAGGAAAAAGAAACAGAAAGTAAAGGAAAAAAGATAAAGGAATGAAAGAAAAAGGTAATTTTAATATATACTATTATTTAGAAAATTTAATACATATTATTATTATTTAAATATATATTTACATTTTTATGAACGTGCTCAGAAAATACCAACTACCAAGAACACACGCATCTGTCTCCAATTGAGTCGATTGAAGAAATTGTTGTGTCCTTATTTCCCAAATTTATATTTTTAAATTTAAATATGTATCATTTAACTAAAAATTAATGAGACTAGATTGATTGTAAATTTGGTCCAGTTAATTTATTATTTTTTCAATGCTAGTTATATGGACCTGAAATCAAAAATTAACATGCTTGTTATACATTAACAATGTACATGCTCACTATTCATGGCACGATCACCGTACATGCTCAATGTTATAACACTGCATTTGCCACCATGCTTGTCACATGCTTACTACATCTGATATTGTACATGTTTAATGTTTACATCATGTACTTGTCATTGTACCTACCGTTGTATCTGGTAATTGATTGTTGAATCTGATATAGTATATGTTTACTGCACCTGATATACATTCACTGAAACATGACATTATAAATGTATACTAATTTAGATATTGCTTTAGTACAAAGCATATTGGGATGGAAAACCCATTATAAAGGGTACGGAAGTGACTAAAGTCACACATTACCTTTTTGTTATCGTATCTGACCGTGTTACTTTATTCGATCGTATCTAGCCCCTGTGAGCGCCCCAAAAGCAAGAGTGTGTATGTCGTATGGTGTACCCTCATACATACTCATACTTGTTATACTGTTAAGATACCGTCATGTAATACTCATCACACCGTTATTTACCTATTCATGGTTGTTTTCCTGGATCATGCTCTTAAATAATTGCTCCTCACGTGAATTCATGTTGTTATGTATGTTGCCACGCTTAGATCCTTATTGTTTCATTTGATTGCTAAAACACTCCCATGGTAAATTAATTAAATGTTTTACTATTATACTTATAATGTAACATTTTAAATAAATTCCTTATTTGGGAAACTTATTAAGCTTACATTATTGACAGATATTTCTATTTGTTTTTGTTTTATGTCATTTGAAAATATCTGGTAGGTTTGAAAGGCAATTACTTCAAGGAAGCAGCTAAGTAAGCAGAAATTGTAAGTCAGGATTTCACAGAGCAGGAATCAATCAATCGAAGTTTATTAATCAGCCCAATCTTTTGTATTCTGTTCTTATCATTTCATCCGTGTAATGATGACATTTGTATCGGCTAAAAGCACTTGTTCTTTTACGAAGCTTTCATTCAACGGACAAGGTTTATGAAAATATAACTGATGCTAGCATTTATGTGTGTTGTTTGAAGAAATTGTAGATCTTGCTATGTTTATTCATGATGCTTTGCATATTTAATTCAAGGAGAGAGAGAAATATGCTCTCTTCTTAACTTAAACACGTAACAGGCTTGTCACGACTCCGTCTCCTAAATTTGTGAAGCAATGTGTGACGGGCTTATGACGCCTTTGCCTTCCAATTCTGGGAAGTGACACATGACAAAAACAACCTCTCTACAGATAACCTCTTGCAAGCCCACCACCATTCAGATTCATGGAAGGCACATAAGAACCAAACCACAGATAAACCGTGGACACTCTTCATATTATATGCAACCCTCTTACAACTCATACTATATGCAACCGTTTTAGATATCCCAAACATGTATTTAGTACGATAGGTATAACCATCTAAGTGCAACCCAAACCTCCTACTTTACCATTTCCCCTAATCCCCACCCGCCATCAAAAAATAAGCCAGAACCTAGCGGCCTTCCTACAAAATTAAGTATTCTCTCACCCGACAGTTTCTACTCTAACAGCAAAAATACCAGCAGCATTGGTAGCACTTATACTAAAATGTACTCCTGCTAGAATATCTGAAGCCTCCAGAAATAGAAGCAAGAGAATAAACTAACAAATTTTGATTCTTCTGACACATGTCGATATTCTAGCCTCTAAACTTTAGTTCTAATTTTCTAGTTGAAAAGGTTGCATTCAAATTAATTGCAATAATTCATCTATATGGCTTAATCATAAATACCCTCAAGCCACAAAAGCATGCACAGAACAAAATATGTCGAATATGACTACGAGGAAATCTCTCCACAAAAACATTATTCATCCTTCCTACCTTCCTAAGAACATGCTGCCGAGATGATAATCTAGACCAAATTCCCAGAATGTTGATGAAGAGAAACAATAAGAACAAATTACAAATGAATCATCGTAAACGCAAAATTAGTGAACCTGAGATAAAATGCAAAATAACAACAGTAAATGATGATAGCCAAGGCAAGATCTAGGGTCTCCAGTACAGGTCCAAATTCAGCATCAGCTAAAAAAAAATTGTAGCCTGAAAAAGCAGGGTTTGAAAGCTCGGAGTAGTACATGCATCAACATGAGGTTTGTAGCATATGTATTGTCAATATTGGCCGCCACCCTCAAAAATTTCTAAAAATATTAAAATTTTAGATAATCAGCAATGTTTTGACATGTTTTGAAATTAACTGATGCAATTTTAATCACATTTTGATAATGACATAAAGGTTCATGCAATAGTAATACATATGTAGGCAAGCTGGCAAGACACATAAAAACTTGTGGCTGACCTAAAAGTTTCCAATTTCCTGTGAATTCACTGTGGTCTCATAATTAATGGGGGACAGAGTCATGGGTTAACTGTAACAGAAATGGAACGGTCTGACGTTCATTAGATGTCAGAGATGTCTAGGTGTGAAAAAAGGAATCTATTACAGAACCTATTGCACGTGAGTGGAAACAGATCGGATGTGGAAAAAATGTAGGTATTATCATGTCCACCTCCATTTTTTCTAGTGGATACAAATCCAGACGCTGATTTGTATTATTCCAAATCAATTATATTGCTAAGATATGATTTTGGATTTGGATTTGGATTGGATCTGGATATTTATAAGATATTAATTGAATAAGATTATAATCAAAAAGAAGTTTTAAACTGAAGTCCGTAGCCTGATCTTGAGCCTAGAATCTCCCATTCGCAACCAACCTCTTTACCAATGACTTTTCCTATTTTTAATAAAGGCACATATATACTTAATATGCGTGAATACAGGTGCACTTGGACATGCTGATATTCAGTCATAAATTTGGATATGCCGGATATCATTAGCATTATAATATCTGAATCCATATTTTAACCGATATCGCATACAGATATCTGCATTAACAAACAAATACTTCATTCCCATTCACACCCCTACTTGCAGTTCTATCTCCTTATATTTTGGAAATTAGGGGAATCACAAACTGAAATCAGAATACAGCTTAAAATGCATTACAATGATATCAGATGGTATGGTGCTAATATCAACTGGTATCAGTCATTACAAAGCCAAAAGGACCATAGATTTAAAACTATCAGAGATATTCACATTATCTCATTGCATAAAACGTCGGTCATCTCTGGCCCCTCAAAATTTGATACAATATTACGGATGCAAATCAGAATCAACCAAAATTTAAATCTTTGAGGAAAAACATCGTTATAATGTTAATTCACTTTGTGTGTTTAATGAACTTTTTTTAACATTATAAGCACATAGGTATCCCCTATAATAATCTAATATAAAGATTAAAATTTTGATTACACTATATCTCCATGAATACAATGTCGCTGAGTTGTTAGTAAGCCAAAGAAAACATGAAAATGATACTCTCCTTGCGCCATGTCCAAGAGTACGTATACTATATGAAATTGCAAACGTGAAATTGGAAGATTTTGTCATAAAGCAAAAGAAAATAGGAGCAGAATTTTCTTGTTTAACATGAAACCAATTATATGTGTATTAATTGTCAACAAAGGAAAAGAAAACATAAGCATGAATCACACTTCACTGTATTACTTGCTCCAAATTTTGAAGTTTGGCAAGCTTCTATAAATGTTTGATTATTATGCAGGCACTTTCTGCTACTTTATGATAAACGTGGATATGTTTTAATATATAACGAAATGTACCTCACGCCCATATGCAATAAAAGAAGAAATCGGTATTCTACTGGGCAATAAAATAAACACAATTCACTCCTGGTGCTGTTTGCTGACATGTACTCAATATGTAAACTTTAAAAACTAGTTTTAAGCACATGCTCTGAACATGAAAAGAACAGTTAACCATACAAACCACACATTTTATATTTGGTTTAAAAAATTTATTAGATAGGGATTCTGCTTTTATATATTTTTATTTTCACAAGGCTAAGCAATCAAATTTTTGCTTTAATATGTTTCTTTTCAAGTGAAGTAGAATAAATTCTAATTCAAAATTTTTATGTTATTCTAAATTTCTTTTTTTAAGTATGGTGAATTCTTCTTTCATATTAATATTTATTTTGTATTTATGTATTTATATTATTCCAATATTTTTTCCAAATTTGTAGGGTTCGTATATTTAAATTTCTATTTTGTATATTTTGACATTTAATTTAGTGAGTTTAATAAAAACAACCAATTACAATATTTCTAAATCAATAAAGATTCTAATTTACTGCTTTTTTATTTTATTGAGATTTTGTTTCCCTATGTTTTCCTTTTCCAATAGACTGAAATTAGCTTAATATGAATTTTATATGTAATTTCCTTTGTTTTTGTACACAAATTGAGCTTTAATTTTGATTTTTATTTTATTTTATTTTATTATTTATGAATACAAGTTGAATATTTAAAAAAATATAAAAGTTAATTCTGTTTTATAAATCGTATATTAAATTATAAATAAACCTTGATAGGGGAAAAAGAGACCAAAGTTTCTCTCAATTTGTGGTTATTAGTATCTATAAATTATATAATTATATTTTACTTTTACTTTTGAAACTCAATTGCCAACATAATTCTATTTCATAAAAAGAGACAAGAAGAGGACGAAGAAACACTTAATATGTTTAATTTTTATTTTTATTTTACTTTCAAAAATTCAATTCTCAACAAGATTCTATTTCATAAACAGAATTATATTTTATAAACACTTGATTTTTTTATTTGTTATTAAAAATAATACTTTGTGATGGGAGCAAAAAAGGAATAAATTTGTTTAGAAAAAAGAGAAGAAATAGGATAGGGGAAAAAGAGACGAACGTGTTTCTAAACTCTTGATTTTTCAGAATAGTTATAGATTATCTTCGGTAAGTTTTTTAGATGACTGATGAATTTTCTAGTGAGCATCGTCATGGCAACGAATTGTCTCGAACATACACGCAAGATTTGGATATGTGGCAAATGAGAAGGTAGCGTAAACTCGAACATCGACCACAGAAGTGAAAAGAGACAGTTGTCCCTCAGATCAATAGCCTACTAGCCCTTTAAAGGCTTTAAAACCAAAATGAGTTTGTCACGTTGGACAGAAGAATGGCACGTTCTTATGATACTTAGTTCTGTGTAACATAATTATGACATATGCCATAGGTTAGCAACCGGAAAGAGATATATCCAACCATATTTAGATCTGTATATGTTATGGATGTGAAATTGTGAATACATGGATGTGAAAATGTGAATACCGACATGCATATGAAACTCTAGAAAGAGTAGAAAGAGCAGAACTTATATGAATACTTTTCCCCCTGAGATATTTATGGACATGGTAGCATAAAAAATAAGATACTGTTATGTGAGTACATGTATGTTACAAGGAAAAACATTTGCACACCCATTTGTTTCAAATCGGTTTATTTTAAAACATGTAATTATTTTAAAACATGTAATTTCATACACGTAATTTTCTGTGAATGATACACACATACTGTATAATACATAAACTTATCTTATAATTTTAGAACATGTGTATAGAGTTTTGCCTCGTAAAAGTTCTGAACTTGTATTCTTATACTTCTTAACTGTGATGAAATATTTACATAGTGTTTTGCGGCTTGCAGCTTTTCTCTCGCATTCGTTTTGGACTGATCCCGACCCGGTATCTGGATCGGTTTCTCTCGTATTTTATTTATATACAATTGTGATCAGATATGGATATGTGTTTTCATTTCTGAACCATATCCATATTTGTATCCATAATTGAAAACCGGACATGTACATGGTAAATTCCATTTCCAATAGCATACAATCAGAATACACACCAAGGTCTGACTATACAATGGGTATTGTTTTTCATGATAGAATTCAAGCTGCACTTAAGGAGGTTCATTGCCCAACACAGACCATTTGGAAGCATGGAACATGATGACATTAGAGGGAATAAGAAACATGGAACATGCATGACATATTGGGAGGAATAAATCATAAAGTATAATTTTTAAACCCATGAAATCACTCTATCTAGGGGAAGAGTGAAATGTGTGCCTTCAAAGATGGAGTAGTGAGGATCTAGTATTGCCAGACTATGGCAGAAAGTTTGTGTGTGTTCGTGTGGGGTATGATCACACATCCAACTATGTTCTATTACATATACGAATACAGGTACAAAGGCAGGCACGAAATCATAGACACTGATGTGAGAGTTTCAAGAGGTCCACCCTCTCAAATCATACATAAGCTTCCACTTCCTCTATCATGCTCATATGTTAGTAAAATGAAATCTAGGACTAAAATCCTAGGATAGGAGCTATACAAAACACTCTAGCGACAAAAAAATTTAAAATATGCCCAATCTCCAAATATGAAAATGACAAATAAATGATAGCAATTTTTAGACATCTTGCTAGACGTAACGAATAAGCAAAATCAATATTTTCAAGTTATTTGAACATATAACCTTTGTAATAACATATGGGAAACTAAAATTTCTATCATTTCTCTGTAATTAATTAAGATTGAAACAGAGAGTGCTAAACATCCAGAACTTACCAAACGTTCCCTCTCAGATGGCTTTCCATTGAAGCAACTGGCTTTAATTCGTTTGATTGCGACATCCGAGCCCTTCCATTTTCCATGGTAGACAGACCCGTATGTACCCGAACCGAGTTCTCGTATCTCTTCCAAGTCATCATTTTTAATCGTCTGCAGCCAGAGGAACGAGATTCAGGGGAGATCAAAAAATATCATATGGCAGCAATGCTAGTAACAGCTACCTGTAATCCCTGAGCCAAAGCTTCAACCTCAGCTGTTGTGGACTCAATCTTAGAACTCTCTTTTTGCTCAGCATCTCCATTTGATTCAGCGTCCACTTCAGCTTGACCATTCTGCAGATAACAGTATTAGTATGCTCAAGTTAATAGTGTCCATTAACCTTTCAATGGATCAACTAGAATCCGTCCTCACCCCAGTTCCAATTTCTTGGGCAAATGGTTCCTTCTTGACTTCAGGATTCTCTTCAACCCTAGCTTTGACCTCCTCCGCACTTCCCAATGTTGTCTTCTTGACAGAAGCAATCAACTCGGGTAAGCAATCACCAACTTTTGCAGCTTCAGTAGGTTTTGCCCCTTTCATGTCCAAGTTCTCTTCTTTAACCTCCTTAACTCTTATTCCAAGGTTTACATCAGGAGCAACCAAAATCCGCTCCTCCGGATTGACAACATTAGGAGTCAATGTAGCACCATGCTCATCAACCCCAAAGTATTTTTGAGGCAACCCCCCATTCTGTCCATTCCAAGGGCCCTGAATTTGATCATCCACTCCAATCCGGGTAAGCCTGGAGCTCGCATCTTGCATACTCCTCACAAAACTATTCTGCGCCATCATTGCTGCAGGATCATATGGTGTTCCTGACCGAACCGGCACCTGTGCCCTTCTCCTCATGTTCTGAATTGGAGGCAAATTGGGTGGCACTTGGTAGGGGTTATCCACTGCATACTGAGATGGAAGATTCACATGCCCAACTCCTTGTTGTGCATGAAATGCTTCAGTCCCAAACTCATTAACAGTCGGCAGCCTAAGGTACCGACCATCATCGTGCCCATCATAGAAATTCACATGCCCAAAAGGAACATTCATTGCATTCCCATCAACAACATAGTGATCACCCATTCTACTTCCAGCTCCTGGATGCATCCTTGAATCCTCGACTCGATGAGGACCCTGATGAGGATGGATAAGCCAGCCGTGATCATGACCATGAGCCTCGTTATAAAACGGCGGCTCCCTGTTCCTATAACACTCGGCACATGAACCTGCTAAGTGACCCATATACTCATTTCCTCCTCCGCCCCCTGGCTGATTCCACCTAGGGTCTAGATACCTTGGATCCGAAACATGAGCTTGGCCCCTCTGATAACCCACTCTGCAATGTTCGCAGACGCTGTTACCACCATCAAACACATTGTGCGCATGGCCAAGATTTCCAGGAAAGCCAGCTTTTTCCTGAACCATCGCCCCCGGCGGGAGCCACACCACGTTGTCCATCATCGGCGGAGACTGCTGATCGAACTGCCCGGACGGGGAATTGGGGAACTCTCGCGGATCCCGGCCAGGCGACGGGGAAAAATAGGCCGGGCTCCAGGGGGGTTCCTCTCCATACCGAGAATGGGAATGAGGAACGTTCAGCTGATGCAGCGGCGGTCCAAAGAACTGATCTTGAACCTCCGGCGGCGGCGACGGGGGCACTGAATCAGCGGCGAGGCTGTTCAGAGCATCCACGTACCTCCTCTCGCTCTCTCTTTCGTCAACATCGAAGTGTGCGGCTGCGGCCGCAGCAGCAGCGTCGGGATCCGAATTGTGATGCAAGAACAAGAAGATCCGAAGACGCGTGAATCCTCCTCCTCCTCCTCCGCCTTCGGCGGCAACGGGGGTGGCGGCGAGCTTGTCGTACTCCTCCATCATATTGACGACGTCGTCGTCGTTGACAACGGAGACGAGGGCATCCAAATCCTCGTCGGGCTGCTGGTACTTGATGACGGAGACGGCGTCGAAGAGCTCGCGCATGCGGGCAAGGAGATCGTCGTACGTGACGTCACGGGGGAGGGACACGATGCGGGTCTCGCCGCCAACGTAGCGGAGGCGGCCGTCGAGGGGGCGGGGGAGAATGCTGCCGCCGAAGCTGCAGAGGAACTTGGCGCGCGGCTGATCTTCGCCAGACGCGGCGGCGGGGGTGTCCATTGTCGGGAATCGGATCCGGACCCGATCCGAGATCAGATGGGATCAGACTAGAGAGAGAAAATTGAGTCCATTGGCAGCAAACAAAGAAAGAGAGAGGACAAATCCAATAAATGAAGAGCGATTTCTCCAGAGATCGGGGCACTTTTTGATTTATCAGTAGATTGGATTCGATTCGCGCTCAGAGAAGCGAGTGTGTGTTAGAGGGCTATGTGGGGATTATGCCATGAACACCGGAGCGCCATCGTCCATCTCTCTATCTTTTCTTTTTAATTTTTTTATATTTTTTTTTAATTTCATTTTTTTTAACAAGCTATTGGGATCAGAGCAGGGGGGTCGCCTGGAAGTGACAGGTGTGTGCCACGTGGCAGGGAGGAGGCGATGTAAAGATCGCTTTCGAGAGCACTGATGGCATCATCACGTGACAGCGAGGCGGAGAGGCGCGGGTGCTCTCTGTTCTGTCGTCGTTATATTTTGGCCTGAGGGTTGAAAAGATAAACTCACCGGTTTCCCTGGCACCCATTTTTGCACTAGAACTGTGGTTGCGGGACCCTGATCTTTTGACAGATTGAGCTGTCTGGGTGCCGTCTTTGAGGAACGGAAGCATTAAGTGTTGGAGGGTAAAAGTTAAGTAAGATATGGTGACTTTACTCTGTTCCAACCATCTTTTATCCCTTCGCAGCCACCTGAGCATCGGAATGAACCAGACATCTGTGCATACAGAACTAGATCAATGGCTACCTGTGAATGCCAAACGAGCTCCGGACGGAGCAACGTCGACTGAGCGTGCCCGTGCCTCGTGGGTGTGAACGGGCTGCCTTGGCCTCGACGTGTCTTCCGCGTCGCTGCTCAGAAGAAAACTCCGACTTTTCGCTGCGTTGGACAACGCAGGCGGGCCCGCTCATTTCAACCGGTGTGTGTGTTGCCGAAAGCGAGTTTCCATTTCTGTGTTGAATAGTGCCCAAAACGTTTTTGGGAGAGAATCCAGCCCCTAAGAAGCTGTTGCTCTCAAACGGAGAATATCCCACTACTCGAGAGTTTGAGGCGTACAGTGAATGAAAAGAACGATGACGTGCATTTTTCTGTCCTGCCTTGGGCCACGCAGTGACCTTGGTTCTATATAAAATATAAAGATAAGGACTGATGCACCTCTCTGCTGTGACAATTGCTTGGAAGTACACCGAAGATTCGGTACAATAGCAATGGTCAATATAAATGTGGGCGTCAGCTTATCATGTAGAAAATTTAATATTTGCGTAACATAAAAAGTATGTTTTTTTATCCATTTTGACGTCTGTTTCAGGGTGTTTTCTCACTACAAAAGCGTTGACCGTGGACAACCCGGTCAACGTGGTCAAGGGGCCCGCTTGGGTCCCTCGAGTGTGTCGGGTCGGTGTAGACGAGGCGCGAGTCGGAGTTGCAGACAGCGTGGAGCGCGTTGGCTGGGCCGAATCGGGGTCCTCGGTCGTCGGTAGGGCGAGGGGAAGCCTCGGCCCGGGTTGGGACGCTCGGCCTCGGTCGGACGTGCTCGGCCTCGGCGGTCGGACGACGAGGGGTAGCCTCGATCGTCCAGCTGGTTACGTGGTCGGCGAGGGGCGGAGCGGAAGCCTCGGCCCGTGGATCTGATGACCTCCTGCGTAGACGAGAACGCTCGTCAGGGGGCCGGACCTTGGTTCCGGCCAAATCCCCTCCGATGCCTAAGTCAGACAGTGATCTGAAAGAGGAGGCCCGGCGGAGACGGTTCGACTCGAGAGGAGATCGGAACGGCGTCTCACGACGCGAGCGGGGGAGGAAGGAGATGAAATGGGGGAACAAGGTCGTTGATGGAGTACCTTAGGTTTTAGATACCTGAGATGTCGTCCCCTGTCCTTTCGTCCTCCTAGCCCTTTTATAGACCTCCCGCCGTGATTGCCCCCGGCCCACGTCGCTCGTCCGCCCTTGATCGTACCCCCTCAATCCCCCCCCCCCGTCGCCGCCTCCTGCGCCATGCCAGCACCTCCACATCACAACCATTAAGTGGTAGCGGGATTAGGGGAACGGTTACCGCTGGAGTGGGCGAGTGCCCAGCGCGCTGTCAGGGCCGGGTCGGATCGACATTCGGGGGTCCTCTATAGGGCCTTGTCGGGCGGGCCAAATCGCACAGATGGGCTTCTGATCGGCAGTCGGGTTTCTGGGCTCGTGTCCTTCGGGCTTCGGCCAAATAGGCGTAACAATTGCCCCCATTGGTCGGGTCGATCGGCCTCGGCCGGTTCGGCTCGGCCGATGTGACTTCCGCCGACTTTGACAGGCTCGTCAGTCGATGCCGACTCATTTATTAGTCGTCATCATGAGTTGGTCCGTTCGATACTTTTAAGGCGCGGGCCCCGAAGCGTCGTCGGTTCTATGATGCTGCCACGTGTAGCTGCAAGTTTATCACTACAAAAGGTTGAGAAGCCCCGAAGCGTCGTCGGTTCTCTGATGCTGCCACGTGTAGCTGCAAGTTTATCCCCACCGCTCGCGGGGTCGTCTTAGGTTGAGAAGCCGAGTGGGTTGTGAGCCGCCATCCCGTCGTTTTCTTCTTTGCGCTGATCCCGATTCTGTCTGAGCTCTGCCTCATGTCGTCTTCCTCTACCACTGGTTCAGGTCGGCCGGAGCGCGACGCTGCTCCTGGCCTGGCGGGTAGCCCTCCTTCAGCGATTCGTCGGCACGGGGGCGAATTTTCAGGGGTGCCCCCAGAGGTCTTGTCGTGGCCTTCATCGATCTGTGCCACCGCCATCGGGAGCATGCGCTCCGCCTATCTGCTTCCGCCTTACTCGGCTCGTGCCCCTGGGTCCGACGAGCGGATCTGCCTTCCCGGTCCCAACGAGGTTGGAATATACGAGAAGTGCTTCCGCTTCGGGCTTCGTTTCCCGCTCCACCCTTTCATTGTTGAGTTCCTCCAGGCCCACAACGTGTGCCTGTGTCAATTCTGCCCCAATGCCATCGGGCTCCTCGTCGGGTTCGTCGTCGTCTGCATGCTGAGGGGAGTGGCGCCCTCTCTTCGTCTCTTCGCCCTGTTCTACCGCCTGAGCCACCACCAATCGGGGGCGTGGATTTACATCAGCGCCCGCCCGAAGATGACCCTGGTGTTGGGGTTGCCGAGCTCCCTGAAACGCTGGAAGGGGGAATACGTGTTTGTCACGTTCCCGTCAAGTGTACCTTTCCCGGTTCGGTGGGAGTCGGCCGGCGCCGTCATCCTTGATCTGGGTGAGCCGACCGTCACCGAGCAGCAGACGGCGAAAGACATGCTGGCGATTCCTGCGAGGGAGCGGTCGATCGACGTCCTCTTTAGTGACCATAACTTGCGTAAGACAGTGTGGCCCTTGGGTAAGCTCCCCGAGCATTCGCCATTCGATGTTGCTTGGTCTCTCATTTCTTTGTTGAGTGCAGGTGGATTCCCTCTCGGTCCTTCCCCCGCCAGCACTCACGTGCAGGCCCCAGATCCGGATCCGCGTAGGAGGGATCGTGTGCTGGAGGTCCGGAAGAAGCAACGGGCCGTGACCTCGACTAGAGGCTCTAAAAGGAAGATGGGGCCATCCCCCTCTGTCCCCTTGTTGGGGTCTTCTAAGAGGGTCCGTGAGGGGGTCGAGGGAGTTGATGTCCAGTCGCCCACCGATCAGCTCCGACCCGCCCCCGTTGAGGTTGCCTGGCCGTGGGTCGGCCCTTCGCCTCTCCCGGACGGTCCTCTCCCTGATGCCTACGATCGGTATCTAGGCGCGTTCCGCTCCAACCCCGGCGAGTTTCCTTCGTCAGGGGAGGGTCTTCTTCGTCCACGCTTCCCGATAGGGGAGAAGGAATCGGTGTTTTCGAGCCGCGGAGCCGCCGCGCGAGTGGCCGAGAATAGTTGCCTCCCTCCCGATCAGGCTGCGCTGGATGGAGTTAGGGGTGACTGTCTGGCCACCTTTGTGATTCAGGCCGGCCAACAGGTAGAATGCCCCTACTTGTCCTCCCTCCAGCTGCTTTCGCCGTCTTACCTTTGTTGCCTTGGTGCAGTTGTCCTCGGTGGTTCTCTCGATGAGGCGTCAGTTTGCGGCGCTTCCCAAAGCCAAGGCTGATGTCGGGCGAGATCTCGAGGCACATGGCGAGGAGGGTGAGGCAGGCCAGTTAGAGGAAGCGCGGGTTAGATCCTTGGAGTCCCGCGTAACTGAGCTGTCCTCAACCTTGGAGGAGGCGGACCGGGAGAGGGCCTTGGCTCTGACTGCAAAGTCAGAGGCCGAGGCGCGGGTCGCCGAGCTCTTGAGAGATGCCGACACGTCTGGGGGAGCCGGGAAGATCCCCGTCTCCGTTGCTGCCCCCGAGACCTTGGAACTCTCCGATCGTCTGGAAGCGGCGGAGGAGCAGGCGAGGGTTCTCCTTGCTCAACTTGGCGAGAGATCCCAGGAGATCGAGAAGGAGAGGGCGGAGCACCAACGCCAGATCGAGACCTTAGAGGCTCGGATGTGTGGGTTTGAGGAGGTGGATCCGGCCCGGATCGCTCAGGATGCCGTGGCGGAGTATGCCACCTCCTTCGTCGAGACCGCCTTGACGGAGGCATTCGAGAAGGGTTTCGCCCGGTGTCAGTCCGAGATCCAAAAGAAGTTCCCACTCTCGGGGGTCAACTTCGAGGATCTCCGGATGCACCCTGACGTCGAGCGGAGTGTGGGGGATGACCCCAGTGGACCGCCAGCTGGTGGTCCCACAGGTGCCCCTGGAGTTGAATGAGGGAGGGGAATGCCCCTTGGCCTCTTCGCGCGTTTCTCTGTACATCTTTTTTCTTATCTGGAAAGGAATGAATTCAAATAAATTTATTTCACAGAAACGATACATTTATTGAAAATACTTGCGTAAATGTTCTGCATTCCAGGCGTGAGTGAGAATCCTCCCCTCCATATTGGCCAGACGGTAGGCTGCGGGTCCGAGGACCTCGATGACTTTGTAGGGTCCCTCCCATTTAGCTACGAGTTTCCCTTTGCGAGCGGTATCTGGGTTGAAGCCCGCTTTCCGGAGGACCAGGTCTCCGAGGTGGAAGCTTCTTCCCCTGACCCGAGCATTGTAGTATCGGGCCACCTTCTGCTTCTGGCGGATGATGGTGGCCAGGGCCTGCTCCCGCCGCTCGTCGAGGAGCTCCAGACTGAGCCCCAGACCCTGCGAGTTCCTGTCTTCATCAAAGTATTTGAGGCGGAGAGACTCTTCGCCCAACTCGACCGGCACCACCGCCTCGGCCCCGTAAGTGAGCATGAACGGGGTCTCACCGGTGGCCTCCTTGTGGGTCGTCCGGTATGACCAGAGTATCCCGGGGAGCTCCTCTGGCCAGTTTCCTTCGGCGTCCTTCACTTTCTTTCGGAGGGGCTCTATGATGCACTTGTTGGCTGCCTCCGCCATTCCGTTGGTCTGGGGGTGTGCTACAGAAGCGAAGAGAAGCTTGATCCCCCATTCCGCGCAAAAATCTTTGAACCCAGCGGAGTCAAACTGCTTCCCGTTGTCTGTGACGATGGCCCGTGGCGCTCCGAATCTGGAGATGATGGAATTCCATACGAAGCTTTTCGCTTTCTTCCAGGTGATGGTGGCCAACGGTTCGGCCTCGATCCACTTGGTGAAGTAGTCCACCGCCACGATCAGATACTTCCGCTGCCCCCGACCCGGCTTAAACGGTCCGAGGATGTCGAGCCCCCATTTCGCGAAGGGGATGGGGCTAACGATGGGAATGAGCTCCGATGGGGGAGTTGAGGTGTGATGGGCATACCTCTGACATTCTTGGCATTTCTGGACGTAGTTTGTTGCGTCTTGGGCCAGGGTCGGCCAGTAGTATCCCTGCCTCAAGATCTTCTGTGTGACCATCTTGCCCCCGTGGTGATTTCCGCAGATCCCTTCGTGAACCTCCCGTAGGACGTAGTCGGCTTCCTGCGGTCCGATGCACTTCAAGTATGGGAGGACATCCGCCTTTGTCCAGCGTCTCCGGTAGAGCGTCCCCTCATGGATCACATATCGGAGCGCCTTCCTTTCCAGGGTCCGACGTTCGTCCCAATCTGTCGGCACCTCCCCATGAGTGAGGTACCGTATGATCGGGTCCATCCAGGTGGGATCTTGGTCGATCGCCATCATCTCCTGCTCTTCCGTGCTGGGGGATTGTAGATTCTCCACGTAGATGGTGCGGCCCAGCTCCTTTGGCGAGGACGAGGCTAGCTTCGACAACGCGTCTGCCCGTGCGTTCTCCGACCGTGGGAGGTGCAAGACTTCCACGTTTTTGAACCTGGACAACGCCGCTTGGGCGACGGCGAGGTACCTCTGCATCGCCTCCTCCCGCGCCTCGTAACTCCCCAGAAGTTGGTTGACGACGAGCTTCGAGTCGCTGAGGAGGCGCACGGATTCGGCCCCGAGCTCCAGGGCCAGCCTTAGGCCGTTGATCACCGCTTCATACTCCGCCACGTTGTTGGTGGCTGGGAACTCGAACCGCAACACGTATTCCACAATGTTCCCTTCCGGAGACCGGATTGCAATCCCAGCCCCGCCTCCTGACTGTGTGGCCGATCCGTCCACATGGACTATCCACGCTCCTGGAACCCCTGGCTGGAAGTGGTCAGCCGAAAGAAAGGACAAGGGTGGGACAATTACCGTTGCTGGGCCTTCTTCCTCCGGGGGGCCATTTCCTTCCGTTGTGCACTCAGCGATGAAGTCGGCCAGAGCCTGCCCTTTGATGGCCGTGCGCGGTTTGAATCGGAGGTCGAACTCGCTCAGTTCCACTCCCCAGTTTAGAATCCTTCCTATTCGGTCGAATCTCTTGAGGTTCTGCTCCAGTTGTGAGTCGGTCAGGATCAGTATGGTGTGGGCCTGGAAATAGGGTCGGAGCCTTCGTGCTGAGAGAACGAGGGCGTACGCCAGTTTCTCCATGGGCGAGTATCGCACCTCCGCCCCCTTCAAGATCTGGCTCGTGTAGTATACCGGCCACTGCACCCCACCGTCTTCCTGGATCAGCACCGAACTCACAGCTTCCTCCGCGCACGCCAGGTAAAGGCTCAGCGACTCCCCTTCCCGTGGCTTGGACAGGAGGGGCGGGCTGCGGAGATATTCTTTGAGGTCCGCGAACGCCCTGGAGCAGTCTTCGTCCCATAGTATCGCCTTCCTATTGTCTGAAGGTTCCGCGATTGCTTTCCTCAGGACCTTGAAGAAGGGGAGCGATCTTTCCGCCGATTTGGAAAGGAATCGCCCCAGGGCTGCGATGCGCCCATTCAGCCTCTGCAGTTCTTTGATTGTCGTCGGCTCACGCATGTTGATCAGCGCCTCGATCTTGTCAGGATTAGCTTCAATGCCACGGTTAGTTATCATAAATCCCAAGAATTTGCCAGATCTTACCCCGAACGTGCACTTCACGGGGTTGAGTCGAATGTGGTGTCGCCGCAACCGCTCGAAGGTCTCCCGCAGGTCGACGATGTGGTCTTCCGGTTGTCTTGACTTGACAAGTATGTCGTCGACGTAGACCTCTAGGTTCCTCCCGATCTGGGAGCTAAAAACCTTGTTGACCATTCTCTGGTAGGTGGCCCCCGCGTTCTTCAAGCCAAAGGGCATCTTCTTGTAGCAGTAAGTTCCCCGGTCCGTCGTGAAGGCTGTCATTTCTTCGTCCCGGGGATCCATCTGGACTTGATTGTACCCTGAGTATGCGTCCATGAAGCTAAGCATCTCGTACCCCGAGGCGTTTTCCACCAAGTGGTCGATGCGCGGCAGGGGGTAGCTGTCCTTGGGACAGGCTTTGTTGAGGTCACTGAAGTCCACACACATTCGCCACTTCCCGTTGGGTTTCCTGACCATCACCACGTTCGACAGCCACTCCGGGTACCAGACCTCTCGTATGAAGCCGGCGTCAAGGAGACGCTCCACTTCCTCGGAGGCCGCCTTCATCTTCTCGCCGCCCAGGTTACGCTTCTTCTGCCTGACCGGCTTGAAGTTGGGGTCGGCGTTTATCTGGTGGACGATCACCTGGGGGTCTACGCCGGGCATGTCCTCCGGTGACCAAGCAAAGATGTCTAGGTTCGCCTCCAGGCATTCGACCAGTTGATCCCTCAGGTCATGGCTTAGCCCTCTCCCGATCGAGACGAACCGGCCCTCGACGTCCATGACCGGGATCTGCTCTTACTCCTCCGCAGGGGCGGGCCTCGGCCCGCTCCTTAAGTCGAGCGCGGCCATCCGGTCGACTAGACGATCTTCGAGACCTTCTCCCCCCAGTTGGTAGCAGGTATTCGGTTTCCTTGCGTCGCCTTCGACTTGCCCCGTCCCCCCGGGCGTTCGGAACTTGATAGTCTGATGGAGGGTCGAGACCACCGCGCCGATGGCGTTGAGTAGGGGTCGGCCGATGATCCCATTGTATTCTGACCCGATCCCCAATACGATGAATTCCACCGCCAGGGTCACCGAGTCTGGTGGGCCTCCAAGTGTTACCGGGAGATGGATCGTGCCGATGATGGGGGTGGAATGACCCGTGAATCCCACCACGGGACCCGAGCGAGGTCGCAAGTCTTCCTTCCGCCGCCCCATCTTTTCCAGGGTTGACATGAAGAGGACGTCACAGGAGCTGTCGGTGTCGACGAGCAGTCGTCGTACCATGGTTGTGTCTATGATCACCGACACCACCAAAGCAACGTCCGAGCTGCACGCTATTACAGACGCGCTCGGTCTCCCGACTGGTAGGGACGGTGAGGGTCTCCCGGTCCTCTCCTCATGATCCTCCTCGCGTTGGGCCCGGGCCCACTCTTGCCAACGATGGCGGGCCCTGTCGCTTCGCGTCAGAGCCTTGCTCTCCTTTCGTCGAGACGGGTGAAGACGTGTCATTGCAGGTGTGGTTTGTTTCTTCGTGGGACAGTTCGTTCCCACAGACGGCGCCAGATGTTTCAGAGTGTTTTCTCACTACAAAAGCGTTGACCGTGGGCAACCCGGTCAACGTGGTCAAGGGGCCCGCTTGGGTCCCTCGGGTGTGTCGGGTCGGTGTAGACGAGGCGCGATTCGGAGTTGCAGACAGCGTGGAGCGCGTTGGCTGGGCCGAATCGGGGTCCTCGGTCGTCGGTAGGGCGAGGGGAAGCCTCGGCCCGGGTTGGGACGCCCGGCCTCGGTCGGACGTGCTCGGCCTCGGCGGTCGGACGACGAGGGGTAGCCTCGATCGTCTAGCTGGTTACGTGGTCGGCGAGGGGCGGAGAGGAAGCCTCGGCCCGTGGATCTGATGACCTCCTGCGTAGACGAGAACGCTCGTCAGGGGGCCGGACCTTGGTTTCGGCCAAATCCCCTCCGATGCCTAAGTCAGACAGTGATCTGAAAGAGGAGGCCCGGCGGAGACGGTTTGACTCGAGAGGAGATCGGAACGGCGTCTCACGACGCGAGCGGGGGAGGAAGGAGATGAAATGGGGGAATAAGGTCGTTGATGGAGTACCTTAGGTTTTAGATACCTGAGATGTCGTCCCCTGTCCTGTCGTCCTCCTAGCCCTTTTATAGACCTCCCGCCGTGATTGCCCCCGGCCCACGTCGCTCGTCCGCCCTTGATCGTGCCCCCTCAATCCGCCCCCCCCGTCGCCGCCTCCTGCGCCATGCCAGCACCTCCCCATCACAACCATTAAGTGGTAGCGGGATTAGGGGAACGGTTACCGCTGGAGTGGGCGAGTGCCCAGCGCGCTGTCAGGGCCGGGTCGGATCGACATTCGGGGGTCCTCTATAGGGCCTTGTCGGGCGGGCCAGATCGCGCAGATGGGCTTCTGATCGGCAGTCGGGTTTCTGGGCTCGTGTCCTTCGGGCTTCGGCCAAATAGGCGTAACAACGTCCATGTTATAAAACCCCAAAATCAAAAGTTGCTATACACGTAGGCCTACTTGATTTACACATAGACCATTTAATTGTAAATTTGCAATTCCCAATTTACAAGTTTGACATCCAAATTTTTCACTTACGTACCCTATTTCCCTCTTCCTCCTCCCAAACTCTCATCTCTCTCTTCTTCATTCATCATCACCTCTCCTCTTACGCATTTGCTGGAACCGTTGTCGCATCCTCCTCCACTGCTACCGGTATCACCTCCTCATCCTCCTTTACTGCAGCTGCCTCCTCCGCCACCTCCCCCCTACTGCAATGGCCTCCTCCTCTTCCTCTTCAACTTCTCCATCATGTTCTTCTTCAACAACCTCAACAAGAAAGGAAGAGAGAAGGATGATGAGAATAAGGATGACGATGAGGAAGCGAGTGGAGGAAGGTTGCGTCTGGCGGGAGGTGGGGGCGACGGCGGCGGATGCGTGAGGCGGAAAAAGAGTCTTAGTTTAGGAATATGAATATGTGTACAGTTAGGAAACAATTTTGGGTTTTTGGGGAAAGTGGTTCGTGTGTAAAGCAATGTGTTAAGTGTGTACAGAATTTCCCGTATTTTGACGCATGGGGATAGGGCTACTAGACATTACAAATTTTGCTAAAGATATTACATCCGTTATACAAATGGTGAAGATGTCTCGCGTGGCATCTTTGTCACAATCATACTTTTTGTGGGTGTCACATGGGACTCCGCCTCACATCATTTGGCCAAAGTCCAGGCAAAAATTGACCCACAAATACACCCTTCTACCAAAAAACAATGACCCAACTTCACACCCACCACTCAAAAATCCCAAAAACCCCAAGACGACACCGACACACACCCCCAGTTCTCACTCCTTTTCGGTTGCACGCGTGCACCGCATCCCGTTCATTGGATTTTTTGGCACCGTGCACTATGTGCACGCAGGGGCGTAACTACTCTTGTTCTGTCCTGGGCAGCTGCCCAGGGCAAGATCAAGTAAAAATTAAACATATTTATAGTCATGACTAAGTTGGCTTACTATCCCAGTTGGTAAAAGCGTGACGTCGAACTTCCCTCTCAGGTTCAAAGCCTGCTAGTGTCAGGTAACTGTAATTTTCTTTGGTCATAATTTTTTTAAAGGAGTTCTTTGGTCATTATTTTTTTAAAGGAGTTGGTATGCAAACAGACCTAATTGCTTGCTTAAGTGCACATATCATCATAAAATTCTAATGGGAGTAGCTATGCAAACAGATCTTATTTCTTGCGCAGTTCGCATACCATTTAATTTATCGGTTAATAGAGTTACTGTGAAATTTCAAGGTATGGTTTTTTGTTATTAAGCAATTAGGTCTGTTTGCAAAACAACTCCTTTAAAAAAATAATGACCAAAGAACTCCTTTAAAAAAATTATGACCAGCGAAAATTAATGGAGTTACTATGAAATTTCAAGCTATGGTTTTTTGTTTTATGCTTTTTTTAGATTTCTCCAGATAGTTTTGGATGCGGTTTGATATTGTAATTTGTTTTGAATTTGATAATATTTTTACGGTTTCCACCAGCTAGTTCTATATCCAATTGATGCCATGACTAACAACATATGCTTCAATCTATGATTATTTTGATTTACTTGAATTAGGTGTTTTTCCTTATCGGTTATATTTTTTTTGGCTAAATCATTGCTTTTTCAAGAACTATCTTTTTTGAAAAAAATTTCGATCCCGTATTTAGCTCTAATTACTTTAAGATTTTGGTTTGGCTGCGTTACCATGCAGTGTAAATTTAGTAATTTAATTTTTTAAGCAACAAAACTAGTTTTGCATTGAATTTGGTATTTATTTTAATATAGAATTAATGTTTTTGATATCATTATTTGATTTTAATAGAGATTTCATGTCTTTGTTTATATTTTGACCCTATTAGAACATTTATTAAAATGACTTTTTCATTTTAATTTTTTAATATTACCATTGGTTAATATTATCATTTTTACAATTTTACTTTGGCCTCATGAGTATGCTAGTTATTTCACTTGGGAAAAAATTTCCAAAGCAACACCCAAAATAAGTATGATTATTTTTTTAAGTAGTTACATAATTGCCTAACAACTTAGTATTCTTAGATGTAATAAATTTTCATCATGACTGAAATTGTAACTTAGTTGTATCATCTTTATTTTCGCCCAGGGCAAAAGAAAATCCTGGTTACGCCACTGTGTGCACGGGTTATTTCTAGTTTATTTACAAGTCAGACATTCATTTTTGGTGAGCTTGTAAAAGATAATAGCAAACTTGTAAATAAATGTAATAATGTTAGCAAAATGTGCAATGTGACTAGCATCACTCGAATAGAGGAAAGCGAATTTATAAACCTAATAATTGTGGTGCCCTTTCAACAAATTAATGTTTGTTTGTAATGTGCAAAAATTCAAAGAATAACGTGAATGGGCATAGCTGGAAGACAATTGTCAAGTAGAGTGAAAGGGGCCTATTTATTGTACGTTGAATGAATGCAAAATTTGTTAACATTATTTAATGTAAGTGTTGTGAACAGTTATTTAACCGTAGTTGGTTGGGATTCTGGGCTATCCTATAGATAGGCCCATATCATTGTAGCCCAGTCTGTATTCTCCCCAATTGCCTATAAATAAAGAGTTGGGGACTCCTCCCCCAGTAGTTGATTCATAACACGTTATCAGCACGAGACTCTAGAAAAATTTTCTTTCCGCAAATTTTTTTTCATTCGTTGCGAAGGCGAAGGCGAAAGCGAAGGCGAGAAGAGACGGGAGATCCACGCGCGCGGTGCAAGGCTTCCTCAATCGAGCGTCGTCATCCGCGTAGGGCTTTGTTCAACCGTCGCTATATCCGGAGGACGGATATAGAGGTAAAAACACTAAAAACGATGTTTTTAATCATACGTATGATTGTTCTACCCATTGATCTCGCAAGATCGATACGGAGATTTGTTAGATCGTCTTAAAACGACGAATTTTTCACCCCAAAAATCAAATTTTTAGGGCTTTTGTTGCGTAAACCCCACCATGAGCCCACCGGCGGTAAAGCCGCTGGCCACCTCCCCCCCCCCCCGCGTCGTTACCACCCCCCATTGCGCGGGGGGCGACACCCAGCCAAACCCCCCCTTTGCAGGGGGCAGCCGCCGCCCTCCCCTGCAGGGGGGCGGCTCCCCCCTCCCCCCTGCAGGGGGGTGGCCCCTCCTACCACCGTCCCCCCTGCAGCGGGGGGGGGGGGGGGGGGGGGCGGCTCTGCCTGCTGCCGCCCCCCTGCTGGGGGGCGGCGCCCCCCTCCCACCGCCGGCGGAAGAAAGGCGGCGGCGGCTAACCCTAACCGCTGCCCCAGAAGCCCTATTGGGCTTTTCGGCCCAACTTCACAAAAAAAAATTTCTCTGCGGGCCTGAAGCCCGCAACCGGCCAAAATTTTTTTTCTATGTGCGGGCCTGAAGCCCGCAGCCGGCATGCGGGCCTGGCCGGCCTGCGGGCTTCATGCCCGCAGGCCAACACATTTACAAACCCACTTACGAAAAAAGATAAATTGGGGGCAAAGGCTAAAAATAAGCCCTAAAAGAACTTTTGGGCTAAAAATCTATTTTAAAAGGGCGTTTTGAGGGCCTATAAATTCGTGAAAATTCACGGTACATTATGGGGCAATTATCGAGCATATAAGGGCTTATTGGGGACTTTTAGGGGTTATTTAGGATGATTTAAAAAGGAAAACTCTTTTCCTTCTACAACGAAAATGTCTATTTTGGGCTCTTATTCAATTTGATTGATTAAACCCACTTACTATACAACCCTTGCATCATAATGATTTTTTTCTGTAAAAATCTTCTTTACATGCTTTACATCACTGGCAAATTCTGTTGGATATTATATGTGTGGTTGTGCATTATAAACTTAATAATTAGGACGATCCTGCGACCATTCTGCCGTTAGTCATCTAACCTAACGGTGTATGACGTTGCCCAGTGGTCCAATAATTATTAAGTGATTAAATGTTTTATCCTCATGCGAATATAACTGCATGTGATGTCTGTGAATGAAAATATTGATGAGCACAATATTTCTGCATGAATGGTCAAATGTGGTTTTTGGATTGGCTGTTTAAGTCCCACAGTTTATTTCCCGCACTTTTCTTTTATTTTTGAGAAAAATTGTAGTGAGAAACTTATATAAATGTCGAAGAAAGAAGACCAACTTCCATGGAGACGAAGGCCACATTTGAAGCTGGAGATATCATATGGGACCCATGGGGGTTTTCAAAATTGTATTTTCCTTTTAAAAGCTGCAAATTTGTATAATTTGGACTGTATGGACTTTGGACTCTTTCTTGTAGGACTGGCCGATCCACACATTTAGCTTTTCATTAAATATTGCCTTCGCATGGAAATGTTTTCTTCGATTAAAATATTAATTCATGCATGTTTGTGCTCTGCTAGATAAATGGCTAAAATTGCAATCGTTGATTTTGAAGTGTTGGATGCATCAGGTAGAAACTATCTAAGATGGCAGCTAGATGTAAAGTTTCACCTGCGGGCAAAGTCCCTCATTACTGCTGTGACAGAAAAAGAAAATGTTAGCGATATAGAGAAGGCGCAAGCCATTATCTATATCTGCCGCCATGTGGACAAGACCTTAAAGGCTGAATACCTTACGGTCGAAGATCCACTTGAGCTATGGACTGCCCTTGAGGACTTGTATAAACATCAGAAAGATGCTATACTCCCAAGGGCATGATATGAGTGGAAGAACCTGAGACTGCAGGACTTTAAGTCCATTGCTGAGTACAACTCAGCACTTTTTAGCATCACCGCACGCCTGAAGTTGTGTGGTGAGAAAGTCTCAGAAGATCGCATGCTGAAAAGGACGTATACGTCTTTCCATGAAAAAGATGCGATACTCATGCAGCAATACCGTGAACGCAAGTTCACCAAGTATTCTGAGCTGCTGTCATGTTTACTGATGGCCTAGCAAAATAGAGAGCTTCTTCTCGCCACTCACAATATGCGCCCTCCCGACACCGCCTCCTACCAGAAGCTCACCATTCCTCTTCCTCCAAAAAGAAGAGAGATAATAAAAGAAAAGAAAGACCACAGAAAGGGAGACAACAGAGAAGAGCCAAGGGCCACGCACAGCAGCAGCGAAAGAATGAAGGGAAGCACAAGTTCACCTGGCGCAGGAATGACAACAAGAAAAATGATGCACCCCACCCAAGAGGGATTGGGAAGACCAATGCCACAGTTGTGGCATGAAAGGCCACTGGTCCAGAGTGTGCAGGACCCCAGTGCATCTCCAGGTTCTTTATAAACAAAGCAAGAAAAAGAATGCTGAATCAAACCTGGTAGCTGTGAACAATGCAGTCAAGTTCACAACAAACGACTTTGAATCAGATGATATGCTTGATTAGCCTGCTACATTTATCTTAGCATTTTATTTTCAGAACAATCTATTTTATGAGAGCTTTTATGTAATTTGATTTCTGTTGAATAAAATTTAGTTTTTCTGAATGCAAATGTTTACTCATCTTTTTAGATGGGATGCTCTCATGACTGCTTGGTAGACAGTGCTTCAACACATACGATCCTTCAGCATAAATGCTATTTCCATAGCATTATACCGTATAAGAGCCCTATAAATACAATTTCAGGGCCATCGGATATAATTGAAGATACTGGGAATGCAACATTGTTGCTCCCCAAAGGAACAGAAATAAAAATTAAAGATGCACTTTACTCTCCGAATTCCAAGCGAAACTTACTAGTTTCAAGGATATCCGTCTTAATGGATTCCACTTGGAAACAGCAAATGTAAAAGAAAATGAATTACTGTATGTAACGTCTCAAGAAAATGGAGTTAACACCATACTTGAATGTTTTGAGAGCCTTTCATCGGGCCTCTACCATACAAAAATTTGGAGAGAGGAAGCAAACCTGACGGAGCACCTGAAGTGCTCGACATTAGCCAAGTTCTTACTTTGGCATGATAGACTTGGCCAACCCGGATCTGTGATGATGCATCCCATCTTATCACAATCCCACGGGCATAACCTGAAGAACCAGAAGATTCTTCAGAAGGGAGAATTCCCTTGTGTACCCTGCTTCAAGGGTAAATTAATAACAAGGCCATCACCACTTAAAGTGGATATCGAGCTCCTAACTTCCTCAAAAGAATACACGGAGACATATATGGACCTATCCACCCGTAGTGGGCCTTTCCGGTACTTCATGGTACTAATTGATGCATTTTCGAAATACTCTTATGTGTGTCTACTTTCAACCCGTAACTTAGCTTTCTCAAAGCTCTTAGCACAAATAATAAAGTTGCGGGCGCATTTTCCAGACAACCAAATAAAGAAAATACATCTGGATAATGTCGGGAAATTTACCTCTCAGTCATTTCAAGAATATTGCCAGGCAACGGGAATAGAAATTGAACATTCGGTGCCGCATGTTCACACCCAGAATGGGTTAGCTGAGTCGCTAATTAAAAGACTCCAATGGATTGCACGTCCATTGCTAATGAAATCCCAGTTGCCGGTGGATGCATGGGGACATGTATTTTGCATGCTGCATCACTAATAAGAATAAGACCCTCGGGAGGTCAGAGTCTATCTCCAATACAACTTGCATATGGAACGCTGCCGAACATCTTTCACTTAAGAATCTTCGGATGCGCAGTATATATCCCCATTGCTCCACCTCAGAGGTCCAAGAAGGGCCCTCAACGTTGCCTAGGTATTTATGTAGGGTTTGACTCACCCTCCATTATAAGATACCTAGAACCCCAAATGGGGGACGCTTTTAAGGCACGTCTTGAAGACTGTGACTTTGATGAGACTTATTTCCCCAAAATGGGCCTAGACATTGAAAAGTCTAGCGCGAAGCAAATATTAACGTGGGATACAAAAAGTCTGACCCACTACGATCCGGTAACAAAACAATGTGATGATGAGATCCTGAAGATCTTACACAGCCAGAACACAGTTCATAGATTACCGGACTCGTTTACTGACAACCAGAAGATTGTCAGATCACACATCCCTGCTGCAAATACTCCAGCTAGGATTGACATCCCAAAGGATGGGTGCAATCCACCAGCTGCAGAAGTGGATGCACCTCAACAGAAAAGAGGCAGACCACCAGGCTCCAAGGATAAAAATACTAGAAAAAGAAAAATATCCGAAGACCTTGGGACGATACCCCCACAAAGAAACAAGCTCGTGTCCATATCATCTCCCCTCCCAGAATCCACTGCAGAGGAACTACTGGAAGAAACTGAAATATCATTAAATTATGTACGTACAGGGAAGGTATTGGACAGAAAGAGTACAGTCGTCTACGATGACTTCTCGTTTCACATTGCCATTCACGTCACCGGAAGCGACGATGATCATGATCCACATTCCGTTGCTGAATGCAAACGTAGAAATGACTGGCCAAAGTAGAATCAGGCAATAGAAGCCGAGCTGGAATCGCTTCAGAAACGCAAAGTCTTTGGGCAAATAGTCCAGACACCTACCGCTGTTAAACTGTGGGATACAAATGGGTATTTGTAATAAAAGAAATGAAAATAATGAGATCGCACGCTACAAGTTAGACTTGTAGCACAAGGATTTTACCAAAGACCGGGCATTGACTATGACCAAATATACTCCCCGGTCATGGATGCGATCACTTTCAGATTCCTGATAAGATTAACAGCAAAGGAAGGCCTAGATATGCAGCTAATGGATGTTGTGACTGCATATCTATACGGTAATCTCGACAAAGAGATATACATGAAACTTCCTGACGGCTTTTCTATGGCTGCTGACCTAAAAGATAGACCTCGGGACGTCTACTCTGTTAAGCTACAACGATCATTGTATGGTCTCAAACAATCAGGAAGAATGTGGTATAACAGACTCAGTGAATTCCTTGTTCAATAAGGATTCACAAACAATGAAGTCTGCCCTTGTATCTTCATAAGAACAAAGGGAAAAGTATTCGTAATAATTGTTGTCTATGTAGACGATCTAAATCTCATCGGATCTCCTGAAGAGATCGCCGAGATATCTGTAAGCCTAACAAAGGAATTTGAAATGAAAGACCTGGGCAAAACGAAATTCTGCCTTGGCTTACCGATAGGAATGGAAATATTGCGGGGCAGGTCGGGTATTTAACTACCCAAGCTTGCCTCGTCCCGTCTGCGGGTCGGGGCAGGGCGGGTCTCGGGCCGGGACGGGGCAGGTAACTTTTTACCAAAACCGGGTTGGGCCGGATCGGGCCGTTCGGGTCAGGTCATTACTGCCATCCCTATGAATCCAAAACAAAATTTTTATTTCAAAATTGGGAGAATTGTGGTATATTTGGTAATTTGGAATTGGGAATTGGCTCAATTGGGAGAACAGTGAAACAGAGTATGAGTTATGGGTTATGGACTGGCCGTATGGTCCGCATCAAAATAGTAAGATTTTTTAGAACTTCTATAGTTTACCGGGCCGGGCCGGGCGGGCCGGGTCAAAACCGGGTCGGTCCGGGTCGGGCCAGTCGGGTCAGACCATTACTGTCATCCCTACTTACCGATTGAACATCTAAAAGATGGAATCCTATTACATCAAACCACATACACGAAGAAAATGTTGCAAAGATTCCATATGGACCAATGTCATCCACTAAGTACACATATGGTGGTACGATCTCTAGACGCACATAAAGACCCCTTCCAGGCCCTGGAAGAGGGGGAGGATATACTTGGTCCAGAAGTCCCTTACCTGAGTGCCATCGGAGCACTACTATATCTGGCAAACTGCACGAGTCCCGACATAGCGTTCGCAGTAAGTTTGCTAGCTAGATACAGTGCAGCGCCCACACAACGGCACTGGACCGGGGTTAAGCACCTTCTGCGCTACCTCCAAGGGTCTACAGATTTGGGACTCTTCTAAAAATGGAATATCCTCTACACTTGCTGGTTATGCTGATGCAGGTTACTTGTCTGATCCCCACAAATCGAAGTCACAGACTGGGTACGTGTTTTCCTACGGAGGGACAGCCATTTCTTGGAGATCCATCAAGCAAACCTTGACGGCAACCTCATCCAATCACTCAGAGATCATTGCCATCCATGAAGCAAGCAGAGAATGTGTATGGCTACGCTCAGTTGTCCACCGCATCCTGTCTACAACCGGACTGAAGACTGGAGATCTCGAACCCACTTCAATGTTCGAGGAAAATGCTGCTTGCATAGCTATAGCTCAGTTACGAGGTGGCTTCATCAAAGGCGACAGAACAAAACACATTTCACCAAAGTTCTTCTGGACGCACGAGCTACAGAGAGATGGCAAGATCGACATCAGACAAGTGCAATCATGTGACAATTTGGTAGATTTGTTCACTAAATCCCTTCCTACTGCCACTTTTAGGAAGCTTGTACATAGGATTGGAATGAGACGCCTAAGTGATCTGAAAGCTTGAGAGCTTATACAGATCAGGGGGAGTTAGGTAGAGTTTGTACTCTTTTTCCTTAACTATGGTTTTCCCACTGTGTTTTCCATAGCTAAAGGTTTTAATAAGGCAAATCTCACCAACTCAGGATCCTGAAGTATCCACCCCATGTGAGACTCTTCTATGCTCGGGATCCTGAAGCATTAACGAGCAGAGTCCACACCTATGGCTGGATAAGGGGGAGTGTTGTGAACAGTTATTTAACCGTAGTTGGTTGAGATTATGGGCTATACTAGAGATAGGCACATATCATTGTAGCACAATCTGTATTCTCCCCAATTGGCTATAAATAAAGAGCTGGGGGCTCCTCCCCCAGTAGTTGATTCATAACAGTAAGATGATTTTCTACCTCGAAAATCAAAATGAAACAAATTAAAAAAATTAGAATATTGACAGGCTTTAAATTTTCTACCGTGAATGACTCCGAAGCTATCAATTGGTGTCTTCTTTTTTATTTCAGACCCTTGTTGTAAATCTTTAATTCACATTCACTACCTCTTCACTTTCAGACGTACGCTACTGGAAACTTGAAGATATGTCTACAGGTCTTGTGGAATGTGTTGCCAGAAGAGAGCTGGCTGCCTCGTGGCACATAGAAGAGAGCTGGCTGCTATATATACTATGTTTTAATAGGTAATATGTTCCATGACGTCACACTCCAAATGGTCGAGGACTCAATTGTTGATGGGTTGGTGGGAGAGAACAGAAAGAACCGGTACCGGATGAGTGGATGCGAGACCCGAGACTACATACCTTCGACTGGTTCTTCATCAGACTACATTTTTCAGGGAAACACATTAAGGACACATTCTTGTGCCGGTAAATTATCCATGTCTTCCTCTGATCTTAACCCTAACGCTCCCCCCTTCATCCTCCGATTGACTAGAGGAGGAGCCTTTGTAGTTCAGGAACCACTGCACTACTATCATGATCATCCCCTTCCACCTCCTCCAGCCACTAGCTGTTTTGACCCCAAAGTTATTGCTACTTAACCTACTGCTTCACACTGCTTCTTCTCATGTCATCAATATCTCTGCACATGCCTTATTAATACCAACCCTTTTCCCTAATCATGACACTGGTCTGAATCTCAATGCCCAGCTTGGACTCATCAAACTCTCTCGTTGGGGTTGATAAGTGAGCTCCTATTCACTATTGGCCTATGTTGCCCTTGTATTTATTCGATCACCTCCTCGGTGGCAGCCCCAATAAGGGAGAGGTGAGACAATGTCCTTACCAAGTCTTGATGGTGATTAGTAGGGTTGAGGTGAGGTAAGAGAGTCTGAGAGTAGTAGCCGTAGTAAGCTGGCATGAGGGGGGGATGAGCATAATAGCAGCAGGTGTTGCTGTAGCTTTATGATTCTTACCACTGTCATGATCAAGAACATACCCAACAAGCTCATGTTTGATTAATTTCGCATTCTAGTCTTTAATCAATATATGTTACTTAATGCATGCACGGTAATCTATTTTTGATTTTGTTTTTGGTCGTAGTCTAGATTTGTTGGTTACTTTGTTGGATTAGCACTACGCTGAGTAGAACATCAGTGTTGCCATTGAAGGATCACCTCTCTCTGAGTATGACTTCGTTTATCTCCCAACGGACTTCAATTATGATACCATTCTACTACATAATTATATCCAAACTTTGATATGTTTAGATTAATTAAGCTTAAGATTTATATGACATTATATATCGTAAATCACCCCCACCTTCCCCCCAACACACGAAACACGCACGCGCGCACACATAGCTTATAACCCTAAACCATAAACCCGATCGCATAACCCCCTATTATATTTCAATTTAAACTAAAACCAACTATATCCCACCCACCCACACGCATATCACATATCATATGGGGAATTATTAAAAAATTTACATGCTCCGCTCTCCTCTGTTTGATATGCGTGTACTCCTCTAGAGTAATGTCCATCAAGGATCGCCAATAGGCATTCTCCTGCTCCATCTTCTTCATCTACAAAACAACCTGTGTCACGGTCGCCCCCAACTCCCTTATCTCCTCGATGCCTCTCGTATCATCGGTGGACGGGGGAGTCTGTGTGGTACTCTCATGATGTGCTAAGGAAGAACCGAACGAGTCCTTGTAGTCTCGTTACTATGCTTCTCTCCTCCAGTAACGGTTCTTCCTCCTCCCTCCGAGTGTCCCTGCAATGATCACGTTATTGGACATCCTACTGAGCGGCACCATAGCACTCGAGCCTACCTGGGACCGTGTCCTCATCTCATCCGCTATATGGTGGATGGCTTCCTGAAATGAATAGAAAAAATCAAAACCTCTATGCATTAAAACATCATAATATATTGTAAATGTAATTTTTTACTTATCGTCAGCGCCTGATTCTTAGCCAACTTATCAGCATCACTGTACCTTGGGTGGGCCAGACTAAGGGTCCGCTCTACCAATGGCTCGATACCCAGGCAACCCTAAACCAAAATGAAACAAGTTAGACACATATTCTATCATAACGTAATATATGTTACAAACTTACAAATTTTAATTAAAACATTTTACAGAAAGTTCCAACTTGTATGCAAGTTGGCTGAAGCTCTTGGAGCCAGCATGATGCTCATAACTTCAAGGAGCGCAGTGGTTGGCGGTGGCAATATCTAAAACTTTCTGTAAAAATTTAAAGTATGTCAGATAAACACATATAAACAATATATTAAATTAACAAATATGAAATATATTGTCCCTTCATCGGACTCCCAAATAAAAACAATATCCAAAAAACTGCAAGAATTTGATACGGTTGTCCAGACACCAGTACCGCTCCCAGTCCTATGGAAACCATTGCCAATAATTTGTTTTTAATTCATTACGCCACTGGACAAGCGCGCCCTGGTTCTTCCTAAAGCAATAGACCCAGGTGTTCGGGTTATGGTCCAGGACGTAATGCCTCTGTGACAGATAAAAACACATTAAAAACAATAAATACATATTAAAACTTAAAATTAAACTGTAGCTTACTTACGTTGATCTAACGCCAACATGTGACAATAGACTCGTACCTTTGCTCCCTCCACGGGAGGTACATGTTGAAGATTTTCAACCTTTTAGCCTAGACATCAAGGAAATTATTAAATTTTATACTCTACGGTCCAACGGCAACCTCATGGCACCACTACATAATGACCTGCTGCCCACCATCAGGAACCAGCCTCGAGATCTTGGTGCCCCCTCGCCCCTTGACCGGCTCTGGATATGCACCCGGAAACAATGTAGTTTTACCGCAAGTGCACACTTAAATGGTGAACATGTATCGAATCACGGGGAGGAACTATTGGTATTATATTTATTACTCACCGAAGATGGAATAATGATTGATGAATGTTTGGTGTCACAAGCGTATAAAATATTGTTTGTAAATTCAATTAATAAAATTACCTAGGGCTAGGGAATCCCCACTATAGATCACAAGCATCAATGTGAAATTATATTCTTCCATATCACTACTCTTGGTTTCGGGTGAAATTGTCGCAACTATGTTGTGAACCAACGCACGCTCTTGTGCTACGCAAGTCTATAGTAATCTAAACTAGAGCCTCGCTCTCTCGCAAGCCTAGTTCAGATCACTAGCATTAAGATCGACAATATAATTCAACTCCAACTCAAGTTCGCTCTCGCGCAATGTGAGTTCGAATCTAGATCATGATGGTTCGTATTCGTTTTACCGTCGTACGAACGAATATAATTATAGATATATAATAAAGATGCTAGCTTTGGTCGCTCTCGTGCACCAACTCTAGAGAATCTCGATTATAGATCTAAATCAAATATCTAGGGCTTTCCATAGATCAAGGTCCTCTCTCGAGCTCTCAAGATCCAATAGAAATTCCTAGCTATCCGTAGTAAATCAATCATAATCTAACCCTTTAAAAAGTTTAGCAACATGTGTTTTCACTAGATTTCACATATCAAGCTTTGAATCCATAGGGTTCATCCCTTTTTCATATAGCAAAGAGACTACTCACAATTCATCATAATCGAAACAATAGAATTAGGATATGCAACAGAATTCATCACAAAAGATAGATCTAAACAGAAATTTATCATAAAAATTAGAAATATGAAGAGTTTAGACAAACCAATAATTTTCAAGGCTTCAAATAACAAGAGAATTAAGATCCTTGCACTCCAATCCTTTAGCAAAAATAGTATGAAACAAAGCTTCTCCTAAAAACTCTGGCTGTCACGTCTCTCCTTTTGACGGCTCTCAAAACTAGCTATTTATGGTAACGACATGTTTCTATACGTACGTATTTCGTACATATTTTATTAGTATAGTGATTTATTTGAGTAACTACTGTTGGATCCTGTGGATGGCAAACAACACTAGAAGGGGGGTTGAATAGTGTTGTGCAAATAGTAAACTTTTTCGTTCGTTGATTAGCACAATTTAAAAACATTCTAATGTTGCCTAAGAAACCAAGTAGAATGATCTACGCTTGGTTCTTAATCAACAAGGTAATCTTACAATGAATATAAGTATGAGTTACAGGATAAGATTAGAAGCAATAAATCTTTTGCACAAGAATATATCTTTTTACACGGCAGAAATAAATAAATTAACTTTGCAATAATATGAACAACAAATTACAGAGATACAATAGTTAACAGATAGAATAAAATGCTAGAGCAAAGATAAACAATCACAGAAAAAAATGCAAACGCAAAGACAAGGAATTTTTATTCTAGTTCCCCACAACTTGGGTACGTCCAATCCCCGACCAATCCGGTACGAGATTTTTCCACTATTGCCTTAGCAATACAATTACCTAACTCTACTCATTAGGATTTTCCAAACACCTAGCATTGACCAGGATTTCCAACCACCTAGACTTGTCTAGGATTTTTTCATCCCTTACAACCAAGGGAATCCACAAATAAAACAAAGTTTCCAACTCACCACAATAACTAGTGGAGATTGGAATACACCCAAAAAATTCTATAGCCAAAGTAAAAAATTCTATAGCCAAAATAAATATAGTGATTTGTGGGTTACGTGGCTAAAAGAATTTTAAGTAGATCTTTTAGATCACACAAGGAATATGAGATTATTCGTTGTGATCTTTAGATCTATAGCTTTTCAAAATCCTTTCAAAAATGAAAATTGAAGAACAATGATTTTAAAAACACTTTTAAGAATAGCCAAAATAAAAATGCAGATTTCAAAATAATATCAAGAAAAATAAGAGCTGAGATCAGAGAATATAAAATCAGAAATTGGCTATTAGTGTTGAGAGCAAATGAGAGCAATTGAGATCAGAATTTTGCACAAAGAATAGAGAGTTTAGATTTGTGTATCAATGATCTCAATGAAGGCTCTATTTATAGAGTTTCAAGGGAATTTTGAATTTAAAAAAGAATTGACTTTCAGCCCAATCAGATATGGAAATAGAGTGAAATCAGGAAGCAGAGTCGTTGGAAAATGACAGCTGGTAGTCGACTCCCTCAGGGTGGTAGTTGACTCCCAGAGAATTTCAGTAGAAATTCTGCTTCCAGCTGGTAGTCGACTCCCTCCTCTGGTAGTCGACTCCCAGAGCAGTTTTCTCTGAAACTCAGCTAGTTGAGAAGTGTAATCAACTCCTGGGTGTATTGGAGGTTGAATACTGATAATAAAACGACTAGCTTTTGCTGTCAAGAGTTAAAAGGGATTTTAAAAACATTTAAAACATTTTTCTTCGAAATCATTTGTGTGTGCGTGTGTGTGCGATATCTACTTTGGCTTTGACATAATCCTAAGAAACAAAAAAACTCACACACTTAACTAAGACGAGATCTTCAGTTTAGATGATTGAAGTAGATGTGCGCTTCTCCTGAATTTTGAGTTCCTTCTTCATTAAGCTTGAGCACGAGCTACATCTTGTGCTTGACATAGAACTAGCAAATTCGTCTTCGTCGTTCGAGTGTGGTTGAGCTTCTTCGGAGTATGTGTAAAGTCACCGTTCACACAACCTGCACACTTGAGTTGTAGTGTAGTTAGTACACTAACATCATTTGGTGTGCTCATCATCAAAACCACTTAGGGATGGGATTCAATTTACCATCACTCTCCCCCCTTTTAATGATGACACCCAAATGAAAAATGAAGTAAATTAAATGAATATTGACTTAATAAAATACCTTACTCCTCCTTCTTAGATGCGGTACTCCCCCTGCATCAAAGCCGGTTAGCAAAACAATATTCATTCTCATTTTTGCATTTTATCCTTTTTCTCCCCTTGTCATCAATAAAAAAAATATGACATAAAATAATAAATGAAATGACACATAGAGTTTTACGTCCATAAACCATAGAGAGATATAATTCAAAAGGTTGCTTTCTGCAAAACAAGGTTAATAGATAATAGTCAAGCATGTTTGAGCATAATGTATCAAACCATACGCATAACCAAACCATAAGTGTATCAAACCATAGCAGAGTATAGTTATTATAGACCAAATTGTTTTAAAGAACCATTGTTTTGAAGCTTGTTCAAGGATGTCCTCCATTTTTCTCCTTCTTCAACTCCTTGATCTCCTCAAGGATCATGCCAAGTGTTTCCTCGGTCATCTTGTTGCTCTTCACCACCAATTCTTTGAGATCATCTACCTTCTTGTTGAGGTCTTCGAAGCCTTTCTCTTGAGAAATCTTCAGCTTTCCAATTTTCTTCAAGAGCATGTCTTGAAGCTCAACAATGTAAGCTGGCGGTTCTTCTTCTTCTTCTTCGCCATCATTGCCTTCTCCTTCTTCATCTCTGCCATAAATGAGGGGTTCTTTAACTTTCTTCTTTGAGGATGATGATCCTCCTTCAGCAGCGAGCTTCTCCTCTGGAATGTTCTGGTCGAGGTCTTTGTGAAGTTTCATTCGGCCAAGAGCATGTACATCAAAGATACGGGCTGGTTCCAGAATTTCGATTTCATTATTCAAAGGTATGTTATACCCAATAAACAAGATGGTAAGACAGTGACCATGGGCTAAGGAAGATGAGGGTCTATCGGAAGAAGCAGATGCAAGGATGGAGTCCATAATGACTTTGGCCCAATTTACACGGATGTTTCCTAGCATGGCGTAAATGCATTTGGCTTGTTTTTCGGATAGAACTGAATGACTGTCGGATTTTTGGGTGATATTGTAGGATTAAATATTTGCTATAATTCTTGCAGGGTAGCGAAGATCACTACATGGAAATTTTGTCTGAAAGAATCTACCAGGCAAATACATTCTCTCTAAAATATCATTATCCACCATTTCAATGTCATCAAGCAGCATTCCTGAATAGGGTATTCCTACGGCTTGACCAAGATATTTGACAGTTATAGCAAGCTTAGAATCAAGAAATTTAGTAATGAATCGACATTTAGCAAGATCATAATCCATGTTGGCATAAAATAGATATACTAATCTAGGATAACACAGATAGATATTTTCAGATGAAGAAAGATTAGCAAGATTCTGAAATTCTAAGATGCTATCGATACCATAATTCTCAACATGATCAATTTTGATAAACCTTTCATGATGGATTTGTCTTTTGGAAATTTTGAGAAATCAAAAGAAGCAGTCTTGAAAAGAATTGGTTCGATAATTTCTTTTTCAGTAAGAAAGGATTCATTAGCAACCTTTCTCTTCTTAGTAGCAATCTTCTTGAAAGGCATTCTAGATGAAAAAAAATTGAATTACAAGACTAGATATGCAAGATTAACAAGAAGTAAATGAGAAGTTGATGAGAAAGAATTATACCTTGGGGATCTTCTTGAGAAGTTGAAAGAGGTTCAAGAAATTTTACCAAGAGAAGTAAAAAAAATTTCAAGAGGATGACAACAATGGGGGTAGTCGGCTACCTAGGGGTTGGGGTTGGGCTTGGGCTTGGGGGTTTTATTTTTTGAGATGAAAAAGGATGAAGGTTAAGAGCCTTTGGATCATAAGATTTGATCGTTGAGATCTTATTTTCTTATTGGGTTTAAGTTACCCTTTGGATATGAACCCAATAGACTCAATGGAAACCAATAAGAGTAAGAAAAAAACAGAAATCAAACCCAGATTTTCGTGTCCACACTCTGGTAGTCGACTCTCTCAAGTTCTTAGTCGACTCCCTGCTGGGTTGAGCTGTTTTCTCATCCCGAGGGTTTTTGACGCAATGGAGTGTGTTTGATAGAAAATCTTTCTTACGAAAATGTAACAAAATATTCATACGCATTTATATCAAAAAAATAATAATTGAGCAACCATTTTAAATACTCAAATAAATTCAATTTTTGCGAAGCAATCTGTTTTTATCGCAAAGTTTTTGATGCCTTTTTTGTTCCTCCTCCTTGTTGTTAGAGTACCTGAAAATATGAACGTTTTATGGTACTCTTTATTTATTGAGTCCAGGAGGTTAGTCTTTAGGAAACCAAACCCAATATGGTTTAGTTCCTTCATTAGAAACATATCTATAATTCTTATTTAAATGAACTTGCTGAAGAAAATTAACTGCGTACCTTTTTTGCTTCTGATCAGTCAGATTCTTCGGTATCCAGATGCACATAAAATTTTGATTATTATGATGCATCCTAGTATGCTTAACCTTTTTCTTGGTATGATTAGAATCATATCCAAGTCCAGTTTTGCTAGATGAAGCTTTTTGGTTATTTATTAAACTATCTAGCTTCTATTTTCCTTTATTGAAATTTTCAACAATTTTCATCGTAGAGTCGTATTATCTTTGACAGATACGAGAAGATTATTCAAACTTTCAATTTTCTCATTCATGGAAAGAATGTCTTTTTCTAAAGAGTCGTTCTTTTCTTTCAACATAATATTCTATTTAATAAGATTTTCTTTTTCTTTTGCATCCTTTTTAACAATTCTAAGAGTTCTTTTATGTTCTTTTATGAGCTTTTCATGCATTTTGCATAGCTCCTTATATGCTCCCCTATAGTCTATGTCTTCATCATCGCTTGAAGATGAATCACTATCACTAGATGATGAATCATGCAAGGAACTTACCTTTGATGACGTGGAGGCTAAGAAACACATGTGGGCTGTTTCTCTTCTTTCGTCTTTGTCATCTGATGAGGATTCATCAGACGAAGAAATATCGCTTTGATCGAAGGCTACGTAAGCTTCCTTCTTAGGTCGTCGAAATTTGTTCCTTCTGTCGCTTCTTCGTTCATTGTTCTCTCTATTCTTCCCACAATCTTTGGAGTCTCGGTTGTTCTTCTCCAAGGGAAGAATCTCTCTTTACGTGTCCTGGTTTGTTGCAGCCAAAACAAATAATACTGTTAGTGGGACGAAATGAACGTTTACCATACTTACTTGTAATAAACTCTTTGAAGTTCTTTGAGACAAAGGCAATATGGTCCTTTTTGTCGGTATAGTCGGAGTCTTCTTCTTGAGCTTTGAATGCTAGGCTCTTCTTCTTTGGTTTCTCTTCTATCTTCTTATCTTCCTCAAGTTCTATCTCATATGCCATGAGATTTCCCATCAGTTCTTCAATGGTTAGATCCTTCACGTTGTGGACTTCTCGAATGGTTGTTGTCTTTCCTTTCCTTTCGGGTCTGAGAGATCTTAGTATCTTCATTACCTGATCGTACTCAGATAATTTCCTACCTAGACCTGCGAGCTCATTAGTGATATTAGTAAAACGACTATTCACATCAGTGATACTTTCTCTTTCTTCCATTTTGAAAGATTCAAACTTAGAATGCAAAACGTTAATACGTGATTCCTTTACCTTTTCTGTTCCCTCATGACTTACCTGAAGAGTATGCCATATCTGATACGCTGTCTCGCATTGAGAAACACGATTGAATTCATTACCTGTCATAGCGCAAAACAATGCGTTCATCGCTTTGGCATTAAGGTTGGCTTTCTTTTTATCATCAGCAGACCATTTTTCGAACTCGACGTCAGCGGGTGCGATGTATGGTGCTTTGGTGACGGACCATGCCTCGATATCTAGTGACTCTAGGCGAGTCTTCATACGGATCTTCCAGCTTGCATAGTTCGTTTCGTTGAACAATGGTGGTCGCATGGTGTTGAGTCCTTCAGAATGAAAAGATGTTGATGCTATCGCTTTTCGAGCCCTACTCTGATACCAAGTGTTAGATCCTATGAATGTCAAACAACACTAGAAGGGGGTTGAATAGTGTTGTGCAAATAGTAAACTTTTTTGTCTGTTGTTTAGCACAATTTAAAAACCTTTTAATGTTGCCTACAAAACCAAGTAAAGTGATCTACGCTTGGTTCTTAATCAACAAGGTAATCTTACAATGAATATAAGTATGAGCTACAAGATAAGATTACAAGCAATAAATCTTTTACACAAGAATAGATCTTTTTACACAGCAGAAATAAATAAATTAACTTTGCAATAATATGAACAACAAATTACAGAGATACAATAGTTAGCAGATAGAATAAAATGCTAGAGCAAAGATAAACAATCACAGAAAAAATGCAAACGCAAAGACAAGGAATTTTTATCCTGGTTCCCCACAACTTGGGTACGTCCAGTCCCCGACTAATCCAGTACGAGATGTTTCCACTATTGCCTTAGCAATACAGTTACCTAACTCCACTCGTTAGGATTTTTCAAACACCTAGCCTTGACCAGGATTTCCAACCACATAGACTTGTCTAGGATTTTTCCGTCCCTTACAACCAAGGGAATCCACAAATAAAACAAAGTTTCCACCTCACCACAATAATTAGTAGAGATTGGATTACACCCAAAAAAATCTATAGCCAAAGTAAATATAGCGATTTTTGTGTTACGTGGCTAAAAGAATTTTAAGTAGATATTTTAGATCATACAAGGAATATGAGATTAGTCGTTGTGATCTTTAGATATATAGCTTTTCAAAATCCTTTCAAGAAATGAAAATTGAAGAACAAGGATTTTAAAAACACTTTTAAGAATAGCCAAAATAAAAATGTAGATCTCAAAATAATATCAAGAAAAATAAGAGCTGAGATCAGAGAATATAAAATTAGAAATTGGCTATTAGTGTTGAGAGCAAATGAGAGCAATTGAGATCAGAATTTTGCACAAAGAATAGAGAGTTTAGAATTGTGTATCAATGATCTCAATGAAGGATCTATTTATAGAGTTTCAAGGAAATTTTGAATTCTAAAAAGAATTGACTTTCAACCCTATCAGATATGGAAATGGAGTGAAATCAGGAAGCAGAGTCGTTGAAAAACGACAGCTGGTAGTCGACTCCCTCAGGGTGATAGTCGACTCCTAGAGAATTTTAGTAGAAATTCTGCTTCCACCTGGTAGTCGACTCTCTCCTCTAGTAGTCGACTCGCAGAGCAGTTTTCTCTGAAACTCAGCTAGTTGAGAAGTGTAATAAACTCCTGGGTGTATTGGAGGTTGACTACTGATAATAGATCGACTAGCTTTTGCTCTCAAGAGTTAAAAAGGATTTTAAAAACATTCAAAACATTTTTCTTCGAAATTATTTGTTTGTGTGCGATATCTACTCTGGCTTTGACATAATCCTAAGAAACAAAAAAACTGACACACCTAGACTAAGACGAGATCTTCAGGAAGCCGTTTAGATGATTGAAGTAGATGCGCGCTTCTCCTGAATTTTGAGTTCATTCTTCATTAAGCTTGAGCACGAGCTACATCTTGTGCTTGACGTAGAACTAGCAAATTCATCTTCGTCATTCGAGTGTGGTTGAGCTTCTTCGGAGTATGCATAAAGTCACTGTTCACACAAGCTGCACACTTGAGTTGTAATGTAGTTAGTACACTAACATCATTTGGTGTGCTCATCATCAAAACCACTTAGGGGTGGGATTCAATTTCCCATCAATTACTATATGATTTTATTTGTTTATTTTTTTCATAGCTCGAACATGTGATCAGACCTCACATTCATGATCCTCATGACTTCACGATCGCGACGACGTCTTCTTTATAATTTTTGTATGATGTTGATTGCAGGGGCGAAATCGTAAATATTTAAATCTCTTTGATATCCTAATTCAAATATTATCTAAATATCTTAATTACACTGATTTTTCAAATCAATCAAATCTTAATTAACTTAATTATCTTAACTAAATAAATCGTAATCATTTGAATATGGATTTTCCTAATCTAATCTGAATCTAATAAATCTAGTATCTTAACCAAATCGATTTCTCCCAATCAAATCTTAATTAGATTGATTCTCTAAATATCTTAAGCAAATAGATTTTTCATAATCAAATATCTTAATTAGTTAGATTTTCTAAATCAGATTTAATCTTACTAAATCTTAATCCTAACATTCGCTTCCCTCATCCTATCACTTTGTTGAAGATCCTAACATATCGCCTTTATTTTTGGCATGAAATCTCTCCCACTTTCTCTTCCCACGATCTTCACACCGGTTATCACATTTTCCTTTTATTCTTCGCATCATCTATTATTCCATGCTTCACAAACAAGGAAACCCTCAACCCCGAACTCAAATGGGCCTATCTTTATCTCTCTCTCACAGTCCCTACAAAACTCCCACGTCAACCAACTCCCCTCAACTACAAGCCGCTATATCTCCTCCTCCTTGAGCCATTTCCCGCGCGTGACCCCACCTCTTTTCTCCTCCAGCCTCACACCATCGGCGACAAGTCCGCCACCGTGCACCCACCGCCCCTCTCAGCCTTCGTCAACACACCTTCCCCAGTTACAAACCCACGCCCCTCCATCTCTCTCACTGTCTCATGCCTCTCACCTCAACTCCGATGATCTCTCCCTTCCCCTCACCGTCGGCGACTCCCATGCCATCACCCATCACCAAAACCCTTGACCTCCCCTCGCACCGCCGACCTTGCCACCACGTCCTCTGGTGCCACCTCCCTCCCAAAGGCTAGCAAACCCCCGACATCCCTCCCTCCAGCAACCTCGACCCTGATCTCTTTCTTCCACCTATAGCTGCACCACCGCGACCACTCCTCCTGTCACCTTCCTCCGACAAGCTCTCAAACCCCACAATCAACTCCTGAGATCCCTCGTCTCTTCTCCTCTTTCCCAAAGAAGACCACAGATCTCTCTCCCCTGAGTTCCCAATCCCGACCCCTGCTGCTGCTCTTTCCAGCCGTCGACCACCACCCACGGCCTCCTCCTCCCTCCTCCAGCTGGCGGCATGCCAGCAAGGCCGAACCCCCTGCTTCGGCCAGCCAAGGGTAGGCGGCATCCCCTCCCCTCATGCTATGTGTGCTTCCATGTCTTCCTGGTTGATCTCGTTGCCATGTACCCTTCCAAGCCACCAAGTGTTCGACGAAATTCCCCAACGAAACCCAGATGGCTTCCCGAACTTCGGTGAGTTTCCGACAACCCCGATTCGGTTGCCAGTGAACCCAACGCTCGCCTTCCCTCTCAGATGCACACAACGTATAGTAGGTTCCCCGGCCCATCAATTTCTTCTGTTACTTATTAAATTATGTTAATAATTGCATCTAATACACTCTAATTCACAGTTTATGAACATGCATATTTAAGTTCATAGTTGATTAACATGTGTTACGAATTAACATGTATAAATATATAATATGTAATCAGAATATAATATGGCCATGCAACTAATATTAGTAATTAAACACATGAGATCCTTTTGAAGCATGTCCAGATTTAACATTGATACTATGTTATTAAGATAACATAGTACGCATATGATCAATTAATGCTTAATGGCAAAATTAAGTAATACTTAGGCTATTTTTAATAGTATACTAATACAATGTCCATGCTTGCCCCAGTTGTATGTTTATGCCAATTGAACACTTGTATGAATTTAAACATTTCCAGTATATCATTACTAACCTGGTTCATTTAACCAAATGATTATATGTAAAATAATTATGTCCCAAAAAGAAATTGCCAACATAGCATACATTCACAAAAGAATAACCTGACTTTGTGCCACAAATAGAATGTGCAGGTCATTATCATTGCTTCTACTCCTTTACATGCATTAAAATTTGTTGTTGAATGATGTACAGACTTTTATGTATTACTTTCATGTATGGCATTTGGAATAATATGGCCTATATTAAATAATGGAATGTGATGTTGAGCCCTTGGGGAAAATACAGAATATTGGGCCCTCGGGGCATATGCTGAATATTGGGCCTTCGGTGCATATACTCAATATTGGGCCCTCGGGGCATTTACGAAATATTAGGCCACGAGGCCTATATTGAAATGTACGTATACACAATGACACTTTTGGTTGGGGTAGTCCACTGTAGTAGAGGTCGGAATTCTGGATTTCACCCCACCAGTAAATTTGACCATCGCCCAGATGTGGTCGGTAAGTACAGTACCACGGGTAGCTGCCGATAGTTTGGGTGTAATTGTAGTTTCTTCTGCCCTCGGATATTGGACTTGTCACTCGATTAGGTTATTGAATGGCACTCTCTTTACTTCTGCTATTGCTATCATGAATTGTGTAGAACTGCTAGTTATTCTCTTATCATGTTCATACGTAATTGCCTTGCTCACTACACCTTGTTTTGATCACTACACTCTGCCATGTTCACTACACTTTGCCATGCTCACCTCACTCTGCTATGTACATTACACTTTGCTATGCTTACTTCACCATACTATGCTCACATGCGTTCATCCTGTTGGTGGACAATGTTATTACACTGCTAAATTCTTTTTAATTATTTAAATGAGATTGATGCTTGGAAACCTACATGAGTAACCCTCACTGACGGGGCATTGTATTTAATTCAATGTCCGTCAGGTTCTGAGGGCATTTTTGCAGATCCTAGTTTCAGCGTAGTGTGATCTACTAGAGGTAGGATTCTTCCAGGAGGATACTCTTAGACTGCATCTCCTTTTAATTTCCATTGTATCAAACTTGTGTATTCCGTGATGTAAGGGCCATAAGGCCTCTCTTCATTTCCTTATTGTTGTAATTCATTCTGAGACGATTGGGATTGTAATAATATTATTCATTATTTGTGTTGTTTTGAGTATGCATGCAAGAACCTGCGTGGTTTCATACAGACGCTTATAATGTTTAAAGTAAGGATGAAAGAAAAACAAAAGTACATCCTCCTTGCTTGCAAAAGCGGACCCGCTCACGTACTCGCTCCCAAGTATAATGGGAAGCGGGGCGTGACATTTATACTCTCCCAAAAAGTCCAGAAAAAGCTGACAAAAGTACCTCTAGGAGGATGCAAACCCTAATTTCTGAACCTGGGCCGTCGGCGCACTCGGCCGAGTGAAACTGTTACTCGATCGAGTGGTAATTCTGTAGAGCAATTATAAAAATCAGCCTTAGGTCATCTTCAGGCACTCGGTCGAGTGATCGGCTCACTCGATCGAGTGAGCTTCTCACTCGATCGTGTGGGGTCTTCTGCAGACTCCTTCAGAAACAGTGTTCTGCCCGTTGTTTTTCCTCTCTCCACTCGGTCGAGTGAAAATCACACTCGGCCGAGTACATTGCTACGCTTTCTTTGATTGGATTGGAGCTGTATCAGCCTCACTCGGTCGAGTGAGCTGTGTCGCTCGACCGAGTAGGCTGATATTTCATCGTTTTCTCCTTCTTCTCGCTTCTTTCCTCTTTCTCTCGTCTTCCTTCTGCTTCTCATCTTCAAGCACCGTAAGCTCCTCCGTATTATCGTCGTTGACGCTCTGGCATATGCGTATATACTCATAGCTCCAAATTGCTCCCGATTGCTCCATATTTCCTTAAAATCCAACGAAACATAGAAATAGTGAAATTTATTGTGAAATCGTCGTTTAAGCGTTAAATTCGCAATATGAGCAATCATTATGGCATGGAAAAATGCAGAAATAAAGTGTAAAATATGAGCATATCATCCCTCTATAGGCAGACGATTTGTGCCTGCGAAAAACAAAAAATATTAGAGGCATAATTTCAATTGAAATAATTGTGTTTTCATACCATGGAGGCTAAAGCACTCATCTTTGGCCGCGGTCATCCTCGGAAGGGCAGTGTTTTTCAATAACTCAGTAATATCCCGCTGAGATTGTAAAATGTCACGTTGCCACCTATTTACCTCTTCTTTTCTAGCCTCAGATGGTTAAGACAGTGATGAGTATTTATTGTGTATGGAAAATCCACTCCTTTTCATTCATGTTTTACATCGTTTCATACTCCATTCCTCCCCGTTTCCCCCTTTTGTCTCATCTTTTGCTTTTGTGGTCCCTCATGTGCTTTGCAGGAAATATATACCGATTAGGGACCATATGACGAGATCTTAGTGCAAAGAGGTGAAAGGAGCAAAGTCGGGGAGTCAATTGGTGCAAAAGAAAGGATTTTGTGAACAACTGAGACCCACGCGACCGTGTCAACATATCTCACACGGCTGCGTCAAACTGCATTGGAGACAACATCCACGCGGCTGCGTCAAATACCACCAAACGACCGCGCCAAAAGATATAAAGATTGAAGATCAGAAGCTTACACGGCCCACGTGGACGAAGACGACATGGCCGCGACATTTCGAAGAATGAAGCCGATTGACGCGACCGCGGCAAAATACGACGCGGCCGCGTAGCCGTTTTCGATGCAACCACGTCACTGAAGCCCCAAGTACCATATTGCGTAAATGAATGATGCTACTGCGTCGTTTCTGACGAGGTCGTGTCAGATTGTTTTCCTGAGACGGCTAGGGTGAAAACTGAGGGCTATTTTGGTCTTTAGGCGTGCGTATATAAGCACCCCTTCATATTCCTGCAAGAGGAATCCTTTTTCAACCATTTTCTATTATTTTCTAGGGGTTGGGCAAGTTTGTAAGTGTTACGACCTTAAGGCTGTCGGAGGATAATGCCCATAAGGCGATTTATCCTAAGTGTACATCTTGTTAATAGAATATATGGTATCCATTGTCCTAAGTATGAATTTGTTTGAATAATATATTTAGATAATGTCCATAGACTTATAGTTAGGTCCTTACGTATCAAGATAAGATCTCGATTATAAGTAGTAAGCGACCGAATAGAAACTTAAGTCTTAAACGGTTCGTGATCATAGATGTGTCGAGAACTGGATATCGGCACATCAGATAGACCACTGTGTCTTTGTCTTACCTTAGGGTAATGATGATCTCATAGTCATTCAACTTGGTGAAGTCGGAGACGAGACACAGGTGCTCATTGGAGAATGAGTTCACTGAACGACCAACATAGAGTTATTAAATAGTAAACTTTAACTAAACTGTCTATTATAACTCTAGGGTGATGATAGGTAAGCTGGTCCTTTAGACCTGAAGTCAAATGTACTAACCTATGAGTGAACAATGTCGCTTAGACCAACGATCTAGCTTCGAGGCTAGGCCTACTGAAAGATCTTAGGTTGGGTTACACCTGAAGCTCTCGAGGTAAGTAGACGACTAAGATGGGATTCGTCACTTCCGTTAAAGGAAAGTTAGTGCCACGGGTTCAGTACGGTCTTTGTGTTAAACCTCAGTCGGGGTACGTTGTAAGTTGTACACATGAATACAACAAAGACCACCGTATACTGACCAATGTTGTCTAATGGGGTTGACAGTAAACCATACCATAGGCCAACAGAGACACAGTCTTGGTGAAGGGATTATAGCTAATGGTATTCATCACTGACACAGCCAAAGTGAACCCAACGATACTTTTGTCAATGGGTCGATCACGTTATGATGATTCTAAAACAGGGACGACAACTACGGCTCGTGGTGACCATCGTCTAGGGGTTTCGAGCCCCAACCTGTAGTAAGGTCAGGCTATAGGGTCTCACACCGAGTAGCGTTCGTTTCTTAGTAATAGGAAGATTAATAAGAGAAATTTATTCGATGAAATAGAATAGTTAATGTTCATAAGCCAGTTGTGAGACTAAGTCGTAGATGCAATAGGGACATTGTTACATTTGATGCAAACAAAGATTAAATGTGTCGTAAATTGGTTACGACAAGATTTGCAGGAACAAAAGCATTGGAAAGGGTTGTCTGGTTGATGGGATCATCCCTGTCTAAACACAGGATCAAACCGGGTCCAAATCGGAGCTCAAACGAGCCCAGAAACGAAAAAACAGTCCGAGGCAAAGTGGGTTAGACCCACTTGGGCTAACGGACCCATCCACAAAGGGAAAACGGGCGCAACCCGCTGGAAACAGCGGGCACGCACGCCTGCTGCTCAGCGGGCACGGCCCGCTGTCAGCAGCGGGCGCACGCACGCTGTCAGCAGCGGGCGCACGCACGCTGCTCAGCGGGCGTGACTCGCTGTGACAGCGGGCATAGCCTGCTGATTGCAGCGGGCGCACGCCCGCTGCTCATCGGGCACAACCCACTGGAAACAGCGGGCATGCCCGCTGTCTAGCGGGCCGACGCCCGCCCGCTTCTTGCCTTGGGCGGGTGCGCCCGCTAAGCCTAGCTGGCGCGCCCGCAACTTAAGTTAAAATAGGGTTTTCGAACCCCCCTTTGACGGCTAAGAAAATTGACTTTTTGCCCATCTTTGGACAATTGTTTGAGGGGTCAAACGAAGTCGAAATTTGTCGCCATTCGTTCCTACGCGTTCACCATTCGAAGCCCTTCGAATTGATAGCTTGTGGTGTCTAAAGTTTAATGGATAAAGAGAATTAATTCGTTGAAGTTGGCTTTTATGAAGAGCTTACTAAACTTCAATTAAAGCTAAATTAGCTAAATTAATTTCTCCTCTATTTGTTTTTGTCCCACATTGCTCGCAACGAAAAGAGAGGTGCCGACTCCATATATAAATAGGGGTGCACTCTCTTCGTTGAAAAACACACCAAGTCATCGATCAAGTAGCTCCGGATTTTAGAGCAAGCTCGAACTATGACTAAACTATTCTTTCTCTTCTTCCTATTCTCCCGACTAGTCCTAGCAAGACTACAAGGGGGTTTGGATTCGGATCCAGTCGTCTAAGACGCGGGTCTACTCAAGTGAAACCTTCTACCGTGTGTGATCGGCTTGGAGGCGGGTGTCAGCTCGGGCAGATCGGTTCGAAGGTGTAAAGCGGCTCGAGTGGATCGAGTCAAGGTGGTTCGGCTGCGAGAAGCGTCAGAAGCCGGTGCGGTACATCTTGCCCGCTCCAGGGTCGAGATTCCGGGTATGTTCTCTATGTAATTTTAGTGTAATTTAATTTCGTCGCAGTAGGATAGATCCCTCTTGGGGTGGTCAGATCCACCCCAAGTTGGCATAGATCGGGCTAGGTTCTGGCTCTCTTAGGGCCTAGCTAAATTGTTTAGCTAGCTAGTTATATTTTTCTGCTGTGCTTTATGCCTCTGTGGTCCATCCAACTTAGGACGGGCACAGATCTGAGCTCTGATGGTCCGCCAAAACCCCTACAGTGGTATCAGAACCTCGTTATGCTTCTAGATCTATATTTGTGACGATTTTAAATTTTTTAAATGGCTTATTTTGAACATACAGATATTTTAACTTTATGTTAAAATTGGTTCGGAATTTTTTTGTTTTAAAAATTGTTTTTATACCATAAAAAAATTGGGGACGTTTTAAATTTTATGTGATAAATTTAATAGGTCTTCTATGTTTCAATGCCTTTTAAAATTTTATTTTATGAGATAAAATAATTTTAGTAAAGTTTTTAAAGTTTATGTAACATTAAGAAAAATAAAGAAAATTTTTATTTCATGAGATGATATTGAAAATTTATTTCTTTTAGTTACATAAAGGTGAAAGTTTTTTAAACTTTATCTGAAAGTTTTAAAATTGATTTCAAACGATTTTAAAAATATTTTAAAATTGTTTTAAAGTATATGTAACATAAAGAAAAATTTTATTCTCATGAGATGGAATTATAAATTTATTTCTTTTAATTACATATAGTTTCAAGATTATTTTTATGCGATAATTTAATCTTAGAAATGTTTCGTTAAATTTTAAAGCTTAGATTTGAATTTAAAATTATTTGGTAATTTTACGAAACCAAATTTTATATGATAAAAGTGCTTCAAGCTTTAAAATTTTAGATCTTTAAATTTAAATGTCAAATTTTAGATTTGCAAGTTATTTAATTATGTTATAGATAATTTTAAACTTGCATGTTCTCATTGTATGTCACTTTATTGAACCTTTAATTTATGTGATTAAATTAGTTGGTTTATATTTTAATGGACATGATGAATAGAGTATTCATGAACCCTTTAGGTTAGCCATTAAAAGTTTATAAGATAAAACTTTAATGACTAGTGACATGCTACGTTTTAAATGAACAAATACAACATCAAAACCTAATGCCAGATTAGGGCAGTCCCCTTTTGTAAAATGTTGTAATTGTTTTATTAAAATCCTAATAAGATTGGGGTAGCACGATGAACGTACCTTATAGTTGATAAGGATCTAATAAAAATTGTTCAACAAATCCTTAAAAATTTCGAATTTTAGGATCCACTAGTTGATAAGGATTAACTAGTATTAATTAAAAGCCGTTTAGTTGATGGACGGACATAGAATTGATAAACCTCTTTCAATGGATCATGATGTCGGTCAATGTGCTTGGCTAAGTTTGCTGGACCACCCTACCTAGTCTAGGGGCCAAGTGGTCCTGGCTTAATCAATTTCCTGGCCGCATCCGCTGGACCGCAAGGAGTCGAATCATGACTGTGTAAGACCATCGACTATATCTAAGTCAAATATGATAATAATCTTGTTCAAGATAAATCGTAGCCCTCCTTGTTTTAGGAGTTGGCAACTGTGAGACCCGTATTACGGTTGTTGAGCTACACTCAAGCTGTGACATCAATCTTATGGAAACCGATTTCTTGATAACATCTTGACCTGACCCAAATCGTCGTCTCGTGCATACACCGAGCACCGGCTGAGTAAGACCTGACCTAAACCGACGTGTCGTGGATACACCGAGCGTCGGGGCACGTCAGGCTAGACGCGAAAACAAGGGTCCGACTAGGCTAGCCATTGTGATTTGGATGAGCACACTCATGATCACAAATCACTAGGGGTAAAAATAGAAAGGGAATCATATTTTAATATGATTGACGATGAGTTCGTCTACCGACTGCAGAGTCGGACAACTTGTTGAGACACACTCAATGTTGTCAGACTCAGGGTAGTCGGATCCCTCTCCCACAAATTTTATGGTATAATAAACTGTTTATTATTATGGCTTTAATAATTTAGTGGGAGAATATAGTTTTATTAAAAACCATTTAAACTATACAACGAACATTTACTGACTAAGTATCTACTAAATTATAGAATGGATTCAAGTCTAAAGTATATGATAGAGAAGATTGTGCTTAATAGAACAAACTATAAGGATTGGCTTAGAAACATTAAGTTAGTCCTTTCTCTAGCCGGGTTTGGATACGTGCTGTTCGAGGACCCTCTGGAAAAGCTGGACAAAGATGCGACTCTCGAGGAAAAGAAAGCCTACAAAGAGTACTAGAGGGATGCAGAGAAGGCCAGGTGCCTAACTCTGGCTTCAATGAATAACGAACTGTAGAGGAAGCATGAACATTTGGATGTTCAAAGCATGCTTTTGAATGCAGAGGAGTTATACGGCAAGCAGTCTAGAGCTGCCAAGTTTGAAGCCACAAGCAACCTCTGGGGCACTAAGATGGAGACGGGGCCCGTACAAGATCATGTCATTAAGATGATCGGGTACGTAGAAGACGCCGCCCAGTTGGGTTTTGTCATAGACAATGAGATGTCCTTGGACATCATCCTTAGGTCTTTAACCCCAGCCTTCAAGCCTTTCATTACTGGGTTCATTATGAACAGTATTGAAATGGATCTTCCTGGTCTCCTCAACATGCTTATGTAGTTTGAGAAAATCGAGAAGAAACCGACTGCATTGGTTGTTGGCTCTGCTTCTTCAGACCAGCCGAAAGGCAAGGGTAAGAAGAGGCAGGTCCCACAACCTGCAAAGATGAAAAGGGGAAGAAAAAGATGAAAGGGACCCCTCGAAATCTGAGTGCTTTCACTGCCATAAGATGGGTCATTGGAAGAGGAACTGCATGGTTTACCTTACAGAAAAGAAGAAGGGGCATACTGATGCCTCTACCTCAGGTACAACAAATTAAATTCAATAAAGCATAATTATTTCCATAAATGCTTTATCACATAGTATGAGATACTAAGACATCTGTGTAATGTATACAGGTGGCTGATATGAAGCAAAGGTTGGAAGAAGTTCCGAGGACGGTCGACATCTGAGCAATCGTTGCTGCTGGGGCCGTGCGAGGACTTCAAGAGACATGAAGAAGAAGGAGATGATACTTATTTCCTTTTATGAAAAAAATGTATCGTTCCTTAAGTTAAAACAATGATTGAGTGTTTAACACTCAAAGTTTATTTGGAGAAACAAATTATGATTCATTCTTATGAATCCATTGCTATAATAAATGTCTCGGAAAATGTGCTTCTTTTGAAAATTGTGATTTGTTTTGAATGGCTTAAATTTCTGTGAATGTGGCTATTTGAGTTGGTTGCATAAATTCTCGAACTATGATGCAGAGCTTCAGAAAATTTTGATTGTTTGGAGCTGACTTTATGTTATGTCAGTCGATAGTTAAGTATAAGTTCCAGGAGAGTATAAATTGTGTGTGATCACAATTATATACATGTTAAGATTAATTCTTCATTAAACTACGTTTGATTCTTAAAGAGTTATTATTAAATGTAGTTAAGGGAAAAGTACAGTGTAGGACGTTTGACTGGGTAAGTAAATATCAAGATTCCTTAAACCGATCTTGATATGACTCATTCGTCAAACCTAACCTGACACTGTTACGTTCCATCTAAGCACTTATCAATCGGTTATGCTCATCATATATATAGTCTAAATATGATTTAGATATATAATTGAAGTACTTAATCAGATAATTCTTAAAGTCAGTAGGAGCTAGCTCATATGCTTAGTTCCGGTTTCTCGGACTTGGTAAAAAGGTTTTCAACTTATTTCAATCATATATATAAAACATTGAATCAAAATAGTTTTGATTTAATCGAATATATAGAGACTTAGGGTGTCATGTATGTACTTGACATATTGACACAGAATAATTAGAATGAGCTGAGATTGACTTATAGAAACGTTAGACCCTACATCTAGATTGTATGAGCTAATTTTTAGCTATACAAAGAAAGGAAAATTGATTCAAATCATTTTTCAAGGATCAACCTTGTGTGATCAAGAGATGTATAAATTATAATCCATTAAAATCATTATAGATACTCGTTAGTAAATCCACTCTTAGGTTTGTCATATGAATGTCCAATATGACTGATATGCTATAACGGTATGAGATATCGAGATAAATAGCATAAGTCCAAGTGGGAGATGCAGGAGGATATATGCCCATAAGGCGGTTTATCCTAAGTGTACGTCTTGTTAATAGAATATATGGTATCCATTATCCTAAGTATGATTTCGTTTGAATAATATATTTAGATAATGTCCATAGACTTATAGTTAGGTCCTTACGTATATAGATAAGATCTCGATTATGAGTAGTAAGCGACCGAATAGAAACTTAAGTCTTAAACAGTTCGTGGTTATAGATGTGTCGAGAACTGGATATCGGCACATCGGATAGACCACTGTGTCTTTATCTTACTTTAGGGTAATGATGATCTCATAGTCATTCGACTTGGTGAAGTCGGAGACGAGACACAGGTACTCATTGGAGAATGAGTTCACTGAACGACCAACTTAGAGTTATTAAATGGTTAACTTTAACTAAACTGTCTATTATAACTCTAGGGTGATGATAGGTAAGCTGGTCCTTTAAACCTGAAGTCATATGTACTAATATGTGAGTGAACAGTGTCGCTTAGACCTACGATCTAACTTCGAGGCTAGGCATGCTGAAAGATATTAGGTTGGGTTACACCTGAAGCTCTCGAGGTAAGTAGATGACTAAGATGGGATTCGTCACTTCCGTTAAAGGGAAGTTAGTGTCACAGGTTCAGTACGGTCTTTGTGTTAAACCTCGGCCGGGGTACGTTGTAAGATGTACAGCGTGAATACAACAAAGACCGCCCTATACTGACCAATGTTGTCTAATGGGGTTGACAGTAAACCATACCATAGGCCAACAGAGACACAGTCTTGGCGAAGGTACTATAGCTAACGGTATTCATCACTAACACAACCAAAATGAACCCAACGATACTTTTGTCAATGGGTCGATCACGTTATGATGATTCTCAAATAAGGACGACAACTACTGTTCGTGGTGACCGTCGTCTCGGGGTTTCGAGCCCCAACATGTAGTAAGGTCAAGCTGTAGGGTCTCACACCGAGTAGCATTCGTGTCTTAGTAATAGAAAGATTAATAAGAGAAATTCATTCGATGAAATAGAATAGTTAATGTTCACAAGCCAGTTGTGAGACTAAGTCGTAGATGCAATGGGGACATTGTTACATTTGATGCAAACAAAGATTAAACGTGTCGTAAATTGGTTACGACAAGATTTATAGGAACAAAAGCATTAGAAAGGGTTACCTGGTTGACGGAATCATCCCTGTCTAAACACAGGATCAAACCGGGTCCAAATCGGAGCTTAAATGAGCCCAGAAACGCAAAAATAGTCTGAGGCAAAGTGGGTTAGACCCACTTGGGCTAACAGGCCCATCCGCAAAGGGAAAACGGTGCAGCCCACTGGAAACAGCGGGCACGCGCGCCCGCTGCTCAGCGGGCGTGTCCCGCTGATTACAGCGGGCACAGCCCGCTGGAAACAGCGTCCGCCGTCCAGCGGGCCGGCGTCCTCCCGCTTCTTGCCTTGGGCGGGCGTGCCCGCTAAGCCTAACGGGCGCGCCCGCAACTTAATTTAAAATAGGGTTTTTGAAACCCCCTTTGACGGCTACGAAAATTGACTTTTTGCCCATCTTTGGGCAATTGTTTGAGGGGTCAAACGAAGTCGAAATTTGTCGCCGTTCATTCCTACGCGTTCACCATTCGAAGCTTTTCGAATTGATAGCTTGTTTGGTGTCTAAACTTTAATGGATAAAGAGAATTAATTCGTTGAAGTTGGATTTCATGAAAAGCTTACTAAACTTCAATTAAAGCTAAATTAGCTAAATTAATTTCTCATCTATTTGTTTTTGTCCCACTTTGCTCGCAACGAAAAGAGAGGTGCTGACTCCTATATAAATAGGGGTGCACTCTCTTCGTTGAAAAACACACCAATTCTTCGATCAAGTAGCTCCGAATTTTAGAGCAAGCTCGATCTACGACTAAACTATTCTTTCTCTTCTTCCTATTCTTCCGTCTAGTCCTAGCAAGACTACGAAGGGGGTTTGGATTCGGATCCAGACGTCTAATACGTGGGTCTACTCAAGTGAAACCTTCTACCGCGTGTGATCGGCTTGGAGACGGGTGTTGGCTTGGGCAAATCGGTTCGAAGGTGCGAGGCGGCTCGGGTGGATCGAGTCAAGGCGGTTCATCCGCGAGGAGCGTCAGAAGCCGGTGCAGTACATCTTGCCCGCTCTAGGGTCGAGATTCCGGGTATGTTCTCTAAGTAATTTTAGTGTAATTTAATTTCGTCGCAGTAGGATAGATCCCTCTTGGGGTGGTCAGATTCACCCCAAGTTGGCATAGATCGGGCTAGGTTCTGGCTCTTTCAGGGCCTAGTTAAATTGTTTAGTTAGCTAGTGTTATTTTTCCGCTGTGCTTTATGTCTCTGTGGTCCGTCCGACTTAGGACGGGCATAGATCTGAACTCTAAGGGTTCGCCAAACCCCCTACAAAGGCCGGCCCAGATAATTAAGGCCCATGAATGCCGGAAACCCAAGCAAACTGCCCTCCAATCCTGTCGAATGGAAACAAGTCTAAACGAGAAGCTCGCCTCGACACTTGGAAGCTCGCATTCCCAATCAATAAGCTTGTCGTACTAGAAAGAAGTTCACCTACTCTCCACAGGAAGCGCGGTCGGACGGTCCGAAGACACCAAGCTCGGTAGTCGAGCTTGGGCCTAACCAAGGGTGGCCTAACACAAATATCTCTAACAAGGTGATGTAGGGCCACCTATCCACCATTAGTGCCAGAGGTTAAGGGCAAGAACTGATGGCTGCTCATCGTGTCTCATTAATGCGTCTGACACCATCCTACACCCATTAATGCGTAAATATCTCTGACACACCCCCGCTGACCTATTACTTCTCCACTTGTGCTCCAGCTAAGCAGACTTGACAGGTGACTGGATGGCGACCAACCAACTCTCGACCCTATAAATACCCCCTCCAGCCAGCAAGGAGGGGGTTGGTTAGTTGAAATCCTTAACTCCTTTCCAATATTCAAGGTCGGATATCTCCCATATATTTGTGCCTTCCTCATAAGCTCGCCACACCTCACCGATCTACCTTAAGATGGCCAAGAAAGTCCGATACACTTATTACAATTCATCCACTGACTTAAGCATTGGAGAAGCTACGGGCTGACAGCCAACCCCGCCTTTCTGACGAGTTGCTATTGTCGCAGGAAGCTCGCCTTAGCTGCGTAAGATATGGTGACGCGGCCGCGTGGGTGGCAGTTGTTCACAAATTATTCTCTCTTGCACTAATTGACTCCCCGGCTTCACTCCTTTCGCCTCTTTGAGCTAAGATCTCGCCATATGGTCCCTAATCGGCACATATTTCCTGTAAAGCACGTGAGAGACCACAAAAGCAAAAGAAAAGACAAAACGGAGAAAACAGGGAGGAATGGAGAATGAAACGATGTACAACATGCATGAAAAAGAGTGGAAAATTATATATAATAAACACTCATCACATCACTAACATAATTATTGGATCCAAACTTGGGAATAAGGTTGTCAGTGAAGATCTTAGGATCAATCTCAAGTTGAGGTGGAGTCTAATTGCACTCATGCCAACAGAAAGTTTGAACACATTCTCCTAATGATATTGGGACATCCATAGTGAAACTAGTTCACGATTGTTGGAGTCAGGGATGCCAAGGATACTAGAGAGAGTGCAAGGGGTGAGATGAATTTCTACTCCCTTGACCATGGTGTTAACATAGTGGTGACCTTCATCAAGGGTTTCTTCAAAGTTAGCATAGACTTCCCTAGTAAGGTTGGGGCAGTAGGGAACCTTATTGGCTAAATTCCAGTTCTCAAGGAGTGAAACGACATAGAAATGGTGGAAGATATCAAACTAAACAAGATCAAGATACTTGATGAACCATTCGGGATGGAATGGAGTTTCAAACATGGCCTCGTACTTCAACCATGCATAAGGAGAGGTAAAATGAATTGATCGTCAAGAACCAGATCTAGGACAACGGTGGGAGGAGGAAGCCATGGAAAAACTGTATTATCTAGATGTGGAGGTGATCGGCCCAGAATTAAACCCCGGATGATGTCGTCTTACCGCAAGCGCACGGTACATTGACGAGCGGGTATCGAACACGGGGAGGTGGTGCCACACTACCTATCTACTCCTAGGTTGAGTTAGACTAGCAAGTTTTATTGGTGGATGTGGATTGTGGAGCGTCATAACGGTGATGGATGTGAACGTCGTGTCACTCGATGTTGCAAACTGACTCCACACAAAGAAATAAATAAATAAAACAAAGAGAAAAAAAATGAGAGAAATATCACAAGGGGTTCAGTATCTTCACTACTGCTTCGGGCCTGAAATGAAGCTCATACGTGTCTAAGGATGGAATCGTCCGATGAGTCGATAATTTGTTGTGCGGGCTCTTTACTTCGGTGCCATCATCGTGGATCACCTAGTAAGCAATATAGGGGTGTAATGAACGACGAAGGTTGGTGCCACTATCGTGGATCACCGCACATAGATTGAAGACGTTACAACTCTATTCGGATGTAAGGGACATCTCAAGACGAGCGCCACTATCGTGGATCACCGTGTATATCGAATTCCTGTCACTCCCAATGGTAGCAAACCATAACATAACTTTACAGTTTATCAATCACTAGCTACGTTGTAGTGGTGCCAATATCTTGGATCGCATGCCACCATCGTGGATCAATTTTTACGCAACGGAATACCCTTGATTATTGGGTTTATCCTAGGGTGAGTTCATCGACCACCAAGAGTTGTCAATTCGAGAGTTATAGGGTTGTCAATTCCTAGATCCGATTGTGATCGAATTCCTTCCCTAGGCTAAGTACCAACATTCAAATAATCCCCAAATCGAGACGGGTTTGGTGCCAATTTATTGGATCACCATCCACATCAAATATAATGCTCTAGCAATAGGATTTAATCTAGTCCTAGCAATAAAACTACTCAAGCATAGAAGTATATATGAAACAATAAAGAACATTGCTGGCATCATAGATAACACAAATAAAATAGAATTAAAGAACAACAAAAGGTACTTATCTTGAATACAATGGAGGAGGGGCCGATGGCGTGGCCTAACTACTAAAAGAGTCTTCAAGAACGAAAGAGAGAGCACCCCTCGAACAAGATAGATCTCCCTCATAATGACGGCTACAACCTCTATATATAGTTCCCTAAAACCCTAGAAAAAACCAAGCAAAAACCCTTTGAAATTCGGCTCAAATCTGTTTCTGGCCACAACTTAAGTGGTGGGCCCAAGTTGACTCGAACCGAGGGGAAACTGCACTCGACCGAGTGGCAGATTTAAGCACTGATGCATCAACTTGCAAAAATTCCCTAGATTTCATCCGACCTCTGTTTGGCGTTTTCTTGGTGGTGTTGGAACCATTATGAAGTCTACTATCCATGAAAAATATGAGACAAATAATTTGCCAACTAGAATGATAGCAGATCTCGAAAGAGAGAGAGGTTATCCTAAAAATCTGGGTGCTTTGAATCTACGGCTGGGAAAGCGAGTTGCTCAGACCGAGTGGATGTCCCACTCGATTGAGCTGTAGAGGCCCATGCTTGGCCTTAAATCTTCTCTCTACCACTTGTTTAGTTGACAGAGTAGGGAGGCTACTCGGTCGAGCGGCTTGATCTACTCGGGCGAGCTACAGAGGGTCGCAGAAGTTCGAAATCATCGTTCTGTCACTTATTTAACTTGACCGAGTAGCGAGGCTACTCGGTCGAGCGGCTTTCACTGCTCGCAAATCGACTAAGAGTTGGAATCATTCTTCTCTTGCACATTCGCTCGACCGAGTAGCTGTACCTACTTGGTCCGAGCAGTTGTTATTTGTACCCAGCTGCTCCGCTTCCATTGGCCTTAGTTGCTCGGGCCGAGTGGTAGCGTCCACTCGGTCGAGCTGCCTGGAGATGTTGATAGAACTCAGCAAGCTGCATTCTTCTCGCCTCACTTCTCTTCCCTTCCTCTTCTTCTCTCAAGTTTGCTTCTCCACCTCGTCAAGCACCTAGGGACCATGCTATTGATGCTTCAACTAGCTCGGATGTGTCCATGACTCCATTTTGCTCCAAATTGCCTCAAAACTCCGGAAAATGGGAATTAAGCTCCAAACGTGATATAATATGATAAACGATCAAATGAGCGATAAAAATGTGTTTTGAGGGATTAAAATGGTGTGAACTGATGCGGTAAAAGTGTAGAAAATATGGACACATCAAAATCCCCCAAGCTTACCTCTTGCGCGTCCTCGAGGAAGACAAATAGGAGGGTCACCGGGAGGTAAAAAAATAAGAAAATGGAAAAGAATGCAAAGATGAGGGGATCGCTAGATTATTCTCTCAGATCTCGCGCCATTCACCACATATCACAACGACTCAGAAAATAACTCACATGCTACCTCAGAGATTTCTTATCTTAAATAAATGAAGTACTTGAGAGCTTAATATTGAATAAAAGGGATCTCTCTAGAGTTCATACATTTGGCATATATCCACATCCTATGTTTCATAGCATCGAATATACATAACGTTGGCTACACACTTGTCAAACAAAAGCTATAACTGAAGTGTAGAAGTTTCATACAATGCATGTAGTATAGAATAGAATAAGAATCAAGACATACACTTACTCATATCAAATCATAGGAAATCCCTGTAACTCAATGATTTCGTTAAGTTTCAGGATTATCAAACTTTCCTGTTCGTGCACAACTCCACTCTAATGTCATGATCACTTGTTTGTTCAAAAGATTTTCCCCCCAAGATTGAATTGATGCATCACATCCAAAGAATTTTTGTGGATTTAAAAATTTGGGCTTGGTTTTCCCAAAAGTACATGTATTGGCTCCAAGAGATGAAATTTGAGCTTTTATTTGAATTTTTGAAACTTTGCTTCTTTTTGGTTTTTGTAGGAACAGTAGGATTGGTATCTTTGTTTTGGCTCCTTTTTGGCTTATTCGCTCATTTTTGACTTTTCGCTCTTTTTGGAGCAAACCTTGTATTTGTATGGAACTTCGGGAATTTATGTGATAGAAATAGTGCGGGAGGAAAATCAAGTGACATGTAGAGAATATAAAATGTATGTGGAGAAGGAATAAATATAACTCTCGGTTCACTCAAAGGTGTGCACAAACAGTTCAGTAAGATAATACATCTGCTAAACTCATTTATAAGCATGTGTATTTCTAATCCTATCAATAAGCAATGCAGTCAAGCAGTAAAGTTTTTCAAATAAGAATGCAAGCATGGCTTCAGTAATGCTAGTGATGCGTGAATCTTGGTGTTTATCCAATGAAAGCATATAAAACACTACTCTACTCATTCAGTTTAAATAGGCTTCATGCACTCACACTAGAGAGATAATCAAAAGAAATAATCCAAGTACTTGTTAAGATCAAGATTATGAAATACTCTAAGTAGCATGACATGAAAAATAAGCGGTGTGAAAGCGGTGAAAACATAAGAAATAACAGCACAGAGAATTCACCTAGCAAAAGAAAAGAAAAGAAAATAGAGAAATAAAAATAAAAGAAAAGAAAGAAAATAAAAACAAGCACACAATACGATGCATGGACACACATAGAAGGAAAATAAGATTGAAAAAAATTGATCCAAAAATTTGAAAATTTTTAAAAATTCTAAAAATTAAGTAAAAACGCAACTAAAGCAACTAAATGGCATGAAAATGCACTCCCCTAAGCTTAAACTACACATTGTCATCAATGTGATCATAATGAAAAAATATGTGGAACAATGATAAATATTAGGGGGGTGAATGGAAAAATGAAGATATGAATGACATGAAATCCTAATGCAACTACAAGCTCATGCAATGATGCATGAGAGTGCCTTCTCCCATGCTTATACCAAATATACAAATGACTCGATCAAAAATGTCACGACTTCGCTAAGCAAGATCATGTCAAATGAATAAAAAAGTAAGATTTCACTTTAACGAAATGCTCGATGGTGGTGAGCAAAATGGTGGGGCACAAATAATGTAGAGAAGGCAATCAATATATAATGGGTTTGGGGTGTAAAAGATTTTTGTTGCCAACATATGAGGTTGTTTTTATTCTAGATATCTAAACTAAGGAAGTAATAAACATATACGGTCCTCTTGCTGTCGAGAGGATTCGAGATTATTAAAAGAAGTAAAAATTACACTACGGCTACACTATTGGATTGATACCACCTGTAGAAAAAGGCGGATCCAGAATCTTTATTGGTACATGCAACTACTCCAATGGCTCCTTCCGTGGCTCTGCCAGATGCGTGTCTCCACGGACGCCATCAGCTTCCAGCAATGCGGCTATCAGCATCTCTCCAAGGACTCCACCTGTACCCAACAGGAGATAAGCCGCATCAATCTGATGTGGATAATTCTTTCCCATGATAAAAGTTTTCCAAATAAGGTCATTAAGATAAAGATTGGTTGTCGATACTGCCCTGATAATGTATCTCTGCTCTTGTACACTATGACATGCACCTCATCGTTTTACGTCTCAGGTTTTTCATGTAACTCTAGCATATAAGTGTGGGCCTCATCAGGCGACTCCTCATCATCGTCAGACTCATCTCAGTGCACCTCTTGATCATATTCAATAGCATTCATGGTAGGTGGCTCTGCACTCTCCTCGTTTAACACGTCCCATAGTACATCCTGCTCATCAGGGTATACGTCCCAAATTACCTCCTTCTCGTGTGAGAACGTATCCTGCAAAAGATGCGACATGTCATTAGTATCCAAGTCACAATAATAATCATAAATTGGGGTTGATTCGAATAAAGGAAAAGCATGGGTGAAAGGTTCTCCCTTAATGGGAGCAATGAGCTCTAAGGATGGTCCTCTAATGGTTGATCGGCCATAGTGATGGAAGGCAAAGGTGGTGCCATCTTCTTTGTGACCTCCTTCTGGATAGTAACATCTGGCTCTGCAGTGATGCTCCCCGAGTGTCTCGTCTTAGTTGTCTCATCAGAAGTAAATGCAATCGTGCCAGGTGTCACTGTCTCGTCAGAGGTGACATCGTCCATATCCTTACCACTCACTGCCCCGGCCTCCTCCTCAGGCTCCTCATGTATAAAAGACAATGTAGACTTCATCTTCTCATTTTTATGCCTCCTTCTTCGTTTTCGTCCTGGAACTCGAGGCACCCGGGGCTTGGCCTGGACTTCTTAATAGAAGGTGCAGGTGGTATGTGGGCTTAGGTATCTGGTAGGGGACAAGCAGGATGCTAAAATATCCTCAGGCTCTCCAAGTATGGAAGTGAATATGTCGCCCTTGGATGAGTCGTATCTGTCATCCCGCATGAAGTATATAACATCAATGTCTTTTTCTTCTGAATCCTCTCCGTCCATCTACTCATCGTATGAACTAGCTGTATTGGTGGGTGGGGGAGCGACGACGGCATAACCTGGCTTTGCAGTGACACCTCCTGAGTGTCTCGTCGCAGTTCTTTCATCAGTGCATGGTACCGTTATCTCCTCATATGTGGGGGCATCAATGTCCTTGGTCTCTCCCTCTGGCTCATGAGATAGAAGAGTCCTACTGATATCATCGATATTTTACTGCACTCGATTAAGTGTCTCATTCAGCTCATCAAAGGTTTCCTTCTGTTGAAACTCCATCTGTGTGATCGCCAAATTGATGGGATGGTTAGGACTCAAGAGACAGACACAGCTTTCATAGGGCATGTGTCCCTCCATGTCGCAAGACTTGCAATAGGCATAACATTTTGCATAGTGATCATATCCCTCCGTCTGATAGTATGGGTCATGTGGATAATATCCGTATTCTTCCATTGGAGCCTCATACTATCCCGAATAATAATTTCATGAATAATCCAAAAATTGCTCCATTGTACCTGAATAGCCAAAAACAAACAACCTGGAAAAGATATCAGTGGTACAAGAAGATAGAAATAATGATAAAGCAAGCGACAGAAAAAATATATCTCTTCTTTTTTAACGACGTCTAATCAATCAAATTGTGATAAATAGATAATATGGCGGTACGCCTCCCTGGCAATAGGTCAAAAATTTGATCGGCCCAAAATTATATCCTGGACGATGTCATCTTACCGCAAGCGCACGGTACAGTAGCGAGCGTGTATCGAACACGGGGAGGCGGTGCCATACTACATATTTACTCCTAGGTTGAGTTAGTCATGCGAGTTTTTTTGGTGGATGTGGATTGCGGAGCGTCGTAATGGTGATGGATGCGAACATCGTGTCGCTCGATGTTGCAAACTGACTCCACATAAAGAAAGAAAGAAATAAAACAAAGAGAAAAAAATGATAGAAATATCACTAAGGTTTCGGTGTCCTCACTACTACTTCGGGCACGGAATGAAGCTTATACATGTCTATGGATGGAACCGTTCGACGAGTCGATAATATGTTGTGCGGGCTCTTTACTTCGATGCCACCATCGTGGATCACCTAGTAAGCAATATATGGGTGTAACGAACGACAAAGGTTGGTACCACTATCGTGGATCACCGCACCTAGATTGACGACGTTACAACCCTATTCAGACGTGAGGGGAATTCTCAGGACGAGTGCCACTATCGTGGATCACCACATTTATCGAATTCCCGGCACTCCCGATGATAGCAAACCACAACATTACTCTCCGGTTTATCAATCACTAGCTACGTTGTAACAATGCCAATATCTTGGATCACATGCCATCATCATGGATCAACTTTTACGCTAAGGAATACCCTTGATTATTGGGTTTATCCTAGGGTGAGTTCATCGACCACCAAGAGTTGTCAGCTCGAGGGTTCTAGGGTTGTCAATTCCTAGATCCGATTGTGATCGAATTCCTTCCCTAGGCTAAGTTCCAACATTCAAAGAATCCCCAAATCGAGACGGGTTTGGTGCCAATATATTAGATCACCATCCACATCAAATATAATGCTCTAGCAATAGGATTTAACCTAGTCCTAGCAATAAAACTACTCAAGCGTAGAAAAATATATGAAACAATAAAGAACATTGCTAGCATCATAGATAACACAAATAAAATAGAATTAAAGAAAAACAAAAGGTACTTATCTTGAATACAATGGAGGAGGGGCCGATGGCGTGGCCTAAGTACTAAAAGAGTCTTCAAGAACGAAAGAGAGAGCACTCCTCGAACAAGATAGATCTCCCTCATAATGACGGCTACAACCTCTATATATAATCCCTTAATGACGTGCGTTTATATTTCATATCTTCATGCACGTTTTCTTTCGTGTTTTCCGTTATTTTCCGCTGTCTCGTACCCGTTTTCTCATATTTTCTTGTTTTCTTTCACTTCTCCGTGTTTTTACGTATTTGCAGGAGTTTTCCAGCGTAGGTGATGTTTAACAACGATATCATAAGTCCCCAGAGCAACGGGAGGAGTCACGCGTGATCCCGGGGGCCAAACGACGAAGATCTCTATCTTTCAGCCCCCACCCGATTGGTTGGACACAGCCAGCCGATCGGGTGATGCACGCGTGCACGACCCGGTCAGCCGCTGAAGCAACAAAAGTGTCAACCGACCGGGTCACTGACCGGTTCTCTCTGGAAATTGGAGCTGAAACTCAACCGATCGGGTGATCTTCACCCGATCGGTTCACCTGTAGCCGTTCCCCCGAAGAAAATAACCCGGAGAGCTCACCCGACGGCCGGCTGACCGTGCCAGAATATCACAAGTCTCTGTCTTTTTGGGCAACAATTCCAACCGATCGGTTGATTTGTCAACCGATCGGTCCACCCGACGACGCTCAAGATCCAAACGACGAGCAGCTTTTACCAACCGACTGTGTCGCCTGACCGGGTGAAGTTTTGAAGATTGCTGCCGAAGTTCGCAGCAGGTCACCCGATCGGGTGATGTCGTTTTCTTTAAATACAGACCCTAGGTTTCCAGAAACAGGAGAGTTGTTATTTTTGCTGTTTTTTCTCTCACTTGACGGCTGTAATTTTTTGGATGTTTGTAAGTCGTCTGATCTTTACAAAACTTTAATATAGTGTTATTTGCATTGCTCTTACTATTTTCAATCGTCTGATCATGCTTTTAACGGTCGATTTCGATTTAGATTGCTTTTTAGTAAATATGTGTGAGTAGTTTCCAAATCTGGGATTTTGGTGGAAACCCCTTCGTGGGTTCTCCCCGATGCATCCATAGGACTAGGAAATCGATAGGGATTAGGAATCTATCGGTTACGCGGGGTGTTTCATTGTCATCGGCGGGAAAAAGACCGCCTTTGACCGTTGGGCCAAGGGGGAATAAACTTGGCGGTTGACTCCCTAGCCATAGCTCACGCCCTTAGCGTAGACGTCGAATCCTAGCGTGTGGGAGCGGCAGGATGAGACGTTGGGAGTTATCGTTGCGAGTTTAGTGCTTCCGAAGTCGGTTAGTGTTAATGGACATGGGAATGCCCACTGACCGAACCCAGGTAGTCCGGCGTATCATCCTGGGCACCGACCGGAATATCGGGCCCATGGGACGCCGGTATCACTCTTAGAGGCAATGTCTCACCATTAGACCCTAATTCCAATCGTTATCCTACCCGTAGTCCGTGTTGGCGAGAATCGCAAGATCGGGTGGAAACCGAAGTCCCGGGTTTCCTTTTATATTGTTTATCCCTCGCATTCTATTTTTCGTGACAACCCATCTACTGATTCGGGCTAGCTCACCCATTGGGTGAATTCGGTCCTTTCTGACACAAGCACAACCACGCCTCCCTGAGTTCGACCCCCAAGCCACACTACAACACCGTGCGCTTGCGGTTATACATATTTAAATCTCATGCCCCCAACCATATATTGCACACATCTGACACGCACACAACACGAGGACGTCAAGCTTTATGGCGCCATTGCTGGGGAGGCAACGTGCTTGTTATTTCAGGATTTCATGAACCCTTGAGTCTAGCTCTCATCTCTATCTCGCGATAATTTTCGCATTCTACACCTTTTGATTTCACTTGTACATATTTTAAATAGTAGTTGTATAGAACTGATTGACAGAGTCGCCGTACTGCTATCGCTACATTCGCCTCCCGTTTATGCAACCCGTGATTTTGACGTGTTTGCTATCTGTGCAGTTCTCTTTCTCTCCTTACTTATAGGTTTTCTACCCCATCACGAGGATGTTATATGCCGTTTCGGGCGATATCTGGGATCATTCGCACCACATCCACTGTTTGGCACAAAGCTTGGTAGAATCCCTAAATGCTTCGAATATTCTAACCCTTCTGTCTGCCGCTGTGGAAAATCAGAGGAGGTATCATGACATGCAGCAGGATCCAGTCACAACAACTCTCCTCCCTCCTGATGATGTGGCGTATATCGACATGCCCAGTTCCGAGTTCGGGGGAGAAGAATTGTTCACGGAGTCTGGTCAGGAGAACCACCAGGCAGAGTCTGTCGGTTACGTCGGACAGGGCCCGATCTATTCCTTGCAGACTTTTATCGAGCATCTCGGATCTTTGGACAATGAGGAAGCTGGGAGCAATGGTGGGGAATCATCGACTATTGAAACCTGTTTTCACATCGAAGCCTTCTTCCCGAATAATTATTATGAGCTTGAGAAAGACCCGGCGCCTTCCTTGGTTGCCCCCAAGATACCTTGCGAGGCTTTGCCACGTGGAACCACGGCTGGGAGCGAAGTTCTGAACACTGGCTTTCAAGAGATCCACGAAGAAGTCCTTTCACTAGAGGATGCTCAGCTTGAGAAATATGTGTCGGGACCTCATGAAGTTGAGATGAAAGAGTTGCCCCCGGGACTAAAGTATGAATATCTGGGGACGGGCTCTACCCTGCCGGTCATAGTGAACTTCTCGCTGCCTGAAGACCAGATGACCAAACTTTTTGGTGTTTTAAAAAGATTTAAGAGTGTTTTCGGGTATGCAATTGAAGATTTAAAAGGAGTTAGCTTAGGCCTCTGCTCACACATGATACTGCTTGATGATGAGCAAGCCTCCTCGATTGAGCCGCAGCGGAGGCTAAATCCCATAATGATGGAGGTGGTCAAAAAGAAGATTGTTAGGCTTCTACATGCCGGTATCATATATCCTATCTCCGATAGTCGCTGGGTTAGCCCGGTGCACGTCGTACCCAAGAAAGGAGGAATGACGGTGGTTCGCAACGAGAAAAACGAGCTCATACCTACGAGGACCGTCACAGGGTACCGGATGTGCATTGACTATAGAAAACCGAACAAGGCCACGAGGAAGGATCACTACCCTCTCCCTTTCATTGATTAGATGCTCGAGAGGCTGGCGAAGCAAAACTACTTCTGTTTCATGGACGGGTACTCCGGATTCCTTCAAATCCCTATTCATAACGATGACCAGGAGAAGATGACTTTCACTTGTCCATTTGGGACATACGCCTATAGAAGAATGCCGTTTGGACTTTGTAACGCCCCGGCTACATTCCAAAGACTAATGTCTGCTATCTTCTCCGACTACTCCCATGATATCATGGAGGTTTTCATGGACGATTTTTCCGTCTATGGAACTGAGTTTGACTCATGCCTCAGCAATCTAACTAAAGTCCTGGAGAGGTGTCAAGAAAAGGGACTAGTCCTGAACGGGGAGAAATGTCATTTCATGGTCCAAGAAGGAGTTGTGTTGGGACACGTCATCTCTTCGAGGGGAATTGAGGTTGATAAAGCAAAAGTTGAGGTGATTGAAAAGCTTCCGCCACCGCTCAATCTTCGAGGAGTCCGTGGTTTTTTAGGACATGCGGGATTTTACCGCCGCTTCATAAAAGACTTCTCCAAGATTTCCAGGCCGCTGACCCAACTCCTAGTGAAGGATGCGCCTTTCATCTTCGACGAGGAGTGTATGGAAGCCTTCCGTCATCTGAAGCAAGCTTTGATTTCCGTGCCCGTAATACAACCACCGGACTGGAATCTACCCTTCGAGCTAATGTGCGACTCTAGTGATTATGCTGTTGGCGCCGTCTTGGTGCAGAGAAAGGATAAAAATCTGCATGTTATATATTATACAAGCAAGACCCTTGACGCTGCCCAAAGAAATTATACTACCACGGAAAAAGAATTGCTAGCGGTCATCTACGCCATGGACAAGTTCCCGTAATATCTCGTTGGTGCTAAGGTGATCGTGCACACAGATCACACTGCTCTCAAATACCTATTGAGCAAGAAAGAGGCTAAGCCGCGGCTTCTCCTCCTCCAGGAATTCGACCTGGAAATCAGAGACAAGAAAGGGGCGAAGAATGTCGTTGCCGATCACCTGTCCAGAATGTCTACCCTCGATTTGAATGCTACTCCGGTTGAGGATTCGCTCCCTGACGAGCATCTTTTCTCCGTCTCTTCCACTTGGACCCCTTGGTACGCCAACATCGCAAATTATCTGGCTTGTGCCATCGTCCCACACAACGTGAGCTACCAGCAAAAGAAGAAATTCTTCCATGAGGTCCGCAAATTTTATTGGGACGACCCCCATTTGTACAAAACCTGCAATGATGGGGTGATACGAAGGTGCATCCCTGAAACTAAAGCGACCTCCATAATTTTCCATTGCCATGATCAGCAATGTGGAGGGCATGCGAGCACCTATAAGACGACTGCGAAAATTCTCCAGAGCGGATTCTACTGGCCAACCCTCTTTAAAGACACCCATGCTTATGTCCAAGCCTGCGACAAATGCCAAAGGACGGGGAACATCTCCAGGAGGAACGAGATGCCTCAGCACTACATCTTAGAGGTAAAGATCTTTGATGTGTGGGGGAGTGGACTTCATGGGACCGTTCCCTTCTTCTTCTGGGAACCAGTATATCTTGGTAGCCGTGGACTACGTATCGAATGTCGGATCCTGTCAAAACAAGGACGTTAGGATCGAATAATAAAGTAGAGACTTACGCTTGCGTACGCGGCACCGTAGTCTCAGAACTTCGCCCTCGGGTTCGCCACAACGGTCGGTACTTCGTCACGGAGGATCGAAGCAGAGTTTCACCGCCTAAATCTCTATTTAGAATGTAGAGATTTATAGGCTTTAGGGGTAGTTATTGGCATACCCTTGGGTCCTATTTATAGGCTTTAGGGGTAGTTATTGTAGGAAATAACCAATTATAAGCTTATTAGCCTATATTAGCCCTTTTACTTATCCTCTTCTTCATTCACTTATCGAGTGCCTTTATGCACTTATAAAGTGGCTTTTTTCACTTATCGAGTGGTACTTTTCACACGAGAAAAGGTTCCCTTTATGCATGCTTTCGTGCACGCGACATCTGAGGTCAGTATACCCTCATACATCCACTCATGGGTGTATTCATGTCGTCCATATCCAACATCTCCCACTCACACTTGAGGGGATTGTAAGGAAACATCTTTCCTTTAACTCTTCTGTTTATCATACCGACAAATAGGCCGTGTGACCGTCATGCGCATAGAGTCCGCTGTTGTGCACTTGCTAGAGATACACAACACTCCTCGAGGTGCAAAGTTGAGTAGATCAACGCATGCTTTACCCTAGATTATTTCTTCACATTTCTTATACTTTATATTCAACAATTGAATCCCATCTGGATTACAATTGGCTGGCCAGCTTTGAATCTCTAAAGTCCAAATGTGAATATGAAATTAATCTTCCTCTTCTTGCGATCCTTTCGATCTTGACTTGACTTGCTTTTCTAACATGCCCCGCCGGACCGAATTGACCATAGTCCATAAGTAACATGCTAAGATAGCAATCACCCAGTCAAATCTAAAGGAACCAATTAGAGTCCATAAGGGTAACGAGTTAAGACCCATGTGGTATTTGGGTCTCACATAATAGTAAACACAATTTACTATTCTAACCCAATGGTCAAATGCATACGTAGTATGAATACGTATTACAACATCACTCCTTTCCCAGGGAGCGTATGTCTTAATGATGTTGTAAGGATGATGATCAGACACCACACTGTCTGATTTTGAGTCCCTTTTACTACTCAAATCATCTTCTGGACCCACATCCCGCATAAGACAGATAGGATTTAATAATCATATTAGATCTTTTGTAAGCATCCATATGATGTAGATCTTTCATACAACCATTTTGTTTAAGTCATGACTCTAAATCATCCGTATGACGATTTTGACTTTAAACAGGTCTCATTTTTATTCTATCCGTCTGATATAATAAAGGTGGTTGCTCATGTGAGAGAGCCAACCTCAATCTATCCGACATACTAGAAAACTAGCTGAGATTTAAAAAAATGTACACAAACATTTTCAAGAAATTCATATGCAATGTTGAAAAGAACTCATTCTTTCATTAAATTTGATCTTTTACAGACATGGGAATTTACATTGGTACAACTCAGCTCTTACGCAATCCTTGAGATGACAAGTGTTTGTAAAACACATCTCTGGGGATCGCCTTCGTAAGCGGATCCGCTATCATCTCATGCGTAGATATGTACCTTATGTCTACCTTCTTGGTCTTATCATAGTCTTTTGCAAATTTGTAGCGGATATCTATGTGTTTGGTCTTACAATGGAATTTTGGATCTTTGACATAGGCTATAGATGCTTGATTGTCACTGTGTATTGGTACAGCACCTGAGTCATTTGCATCAATTAGCATGTCTAAGAATTTCCTAAGCCAAACACCCTCTTGGACTGTCATGCTAAATGCTACAAACTCGGCTTCCATAGTTGAAAGTGCGATGCAGGATTGTTTCTTGCTACTCCAGGATATTGCACCAGATCTGAGTAGAAAAACATATCCTGAGGTCGATCGTCGCTCATCGAGATCACCCGCCCAATCAGCATCAGTGTAGCCTTCGAGCCTCAAGGCATCTCCTTGATAGCATAAAGCATAGTGCGTAGTTCCTTTAAGATACCGCATTATCCTCTTAACCGCTTTCCAGTGTACTTTCCCTGGATTGGATTGGTAACGACTTACCATTCCAACGGCAAAACAGATGTCCGGTCTTGTACACATCATAGCGTACATAAGACTACCAACTGCACTGGAATATGGAACTTTTTCCATAATTTTCTTTTTCCTTTTGGTTCTTTGGACATGATTTCAGACATAAATTATCGCATTTGCTTATAGGAGTATCAATGGACTTGCAGTCCTGCATATTAAAACGTTCTAGAACATTCTTTATATAAGTCTCTTGTGAAAGAGAAAGAAGTTTCTTTGAACGATTCCTTGAAATCTTAACTCCAAGGATATATGCGGCTTCTCCCATGTCTTTCATCTCAAAAACTGATGAAAGCCAAGCCTTGATATCCATCACAAAGCCCTTGTCATTTCCGGCTATTAAAATGTCATCTACATATAGAGACATAATAACGTACTTGCTCTTAATCCTCTTGATATATACACAGTTGTCTTCATCAAGCATGGAAAAACCATTTGATAAGACAACTTCTTGAAATCGTACATACCATTGCCTCGAGGATTGTTTAAGACCATATATGGACTTACAAAGTTTACAAACCTTATGTTCGTTTCCTTCTTTTACAAACCCTGTTGGTTGTTCCATATAGATCTCCTCGTCCAATTCTCCATTGAGAAAGACAGTCTTTACATCCATCTGATGTAATTCGAGGTCTAAGCAAGCTACCATAGCCAGAATCAGGCGAATCGAGGTAAAACGAACAACAGGTGAGACAGTCTCTTCGTAGTCTATCCCTTCCTGTTGCGTAAAACCTTTCACGACAAGGCGAGCTTTATATCTGTCTATAGATCCATTAGCCTTATGCTTGATCTTGAGAACCCATTTGTTCCCAATAGCTCTACGTCATTTGGGTAAGTCAACTAAGTCCCAGACTTGGTTAAATTTCATGGATTTCAACTCTTCCTTCATCGCTTCCATCTATTTGTCTTTTGCAGGGCATGATACGGCCTGTTTGAAAGTAGCAGGCTCGTCATCATCCTGTAGTAAAGTCATAAAGGTTTGCGGAAATTCATCCTCAAATCTTAGAGGAGCCAACCTTGTACGATTACTACGTCATATTTGAGATTCTTCAAGTCCTTGTTGACTCGAATTTAGATAAATTCTAACATCACTCCCACTTGGAATGTCGTTAGAAATGCTCCCACTTGGATCATTATTCCCGTATGGAATAGGATTTGCGTCATTCGTATCATCCATTGGTGAAGTTTGAAACATATTTTCGTCTTCACCAAGAATTCTCCCACTCGAATGAGGTAATCCTTCTTGATCATTAATCTCAAATAGATATAAGTCCTGACTTATCTCGCCCTGTCTTGGAAACACGTTTGCCAAGAAAGTGACATCCCTCGACTCAAATTCAATTAGACCTCCATTTTCTTCCTGACTAATGAAAACATAACCTTTGGAGTTTTCTGCGTATCGTATAAAGATACATTTCCTTTCCCGTGGCCCAAGTTTGCCATACTTATGGGAGGAAATATGTGCGTAGGATGCACATCTCCAAGGTTTTAAAATGTTTAAGTCAGGATACCTTTGGTTCCACAACTCATAAGGAGTGGAGCTAACTGATTTCGAGGGTACGCGGTTTAAAATGAAAGTGGCCGTCAATAATGCATCACCCTAAAAGGTGATCGGTAAGTTAGCTTGCGCCATCATTGAACGGACCATTTCCTTTGAAGTCCTATTCCTCCTTTCTGCAACACCATTTTGTTGTGGAGTATAAGGCATAGTTTCCTCATGAACTATGCCTTTTTCATCACAAAGTTCTTTAAAACTTGTTGATTGATATTCACCGCCCCTATCGGTTCGCAAGACCTTAATCTTGCGATCTAATTGATTTTCCACCAAACTCATATAGTTTTAAAAGCAGGTTAATGCTTCACTTTTGTGGGATATCAAATAGATATGACCGAATCGGGTGAAATCATCAGTAAAAGTGATGAAATAGGACTTCCCGTGTCTTGTCTTGACATTCATCGGACCACATATGTCCGAATGGATTAGCTGTAATGGAACCTCGGCCCTTGTGCCGGTTCCAAACGGCTTGCGACAAGATTTCCCTACAATGCAATGTTCGCAAGTCGACATATCAACCTTTGAAACATTGGATAGAAGGCCACGTTTGGCAAGTCTATCCATATGCGTTGGTCCAATGTGACCAAGCCTTGCGTGCCAACAAATTATATCTGACTCATAAGTCGAAGAATTTGCAATAAGGAAATTTTCATTACAAAATGAAGAGTCATACATTGTATTTAATACAATAAATCCTTTAAATACATACCCAGTACCAATTAAGGAATTATTACAAAACAAGTCCACTTTACAATCATGAAAAAACCAGCTATAACCAAGACCCATTAACACGACCACAGATATAATATTCCTTCGAATATCTGAAGCGAAGAGGACATCATGTAGTAAGATAGTGCGGCCGTTGTCCAAGACTAGCTTGCAAGTCCCACCGCCTTTCACTTCAACACGTGTGTTGTTTCCTACATAAATCCACTTTGTTCCTTGGGGTATCCGGTGATACTCCACGAAGGACCGCCTGTCTCTTGCTATGTGGTCGGTGGCACTTGAATCACTTATCCAAAATGGATTAGATTCCACAAGAAATATTGAACTAGAAACACATATGTAACTATCATTACAAGTTACCTTGTCACCTTCATCCGTACAAGAACAGGCATAGTGACCTAACTTGTTGCACTTGAAGCACTTGATCCTCTTCAAGTCTTTCTTCTTGTGCCATTTCTTGTGCCCACCCTTATGTTTGGGTTTCTTGGTAGACTCAGGTTGCTTATTACGTTCATTAGAAAACTTCGAACGATCTTTCCGTTTCTTTCCCCCGTGTGAGGAACTAGCAACCATGTGCATTTCTGCACTTGGCTTGGCAGCCGCAAGCCGCTCTTCCTCAACTCGAGGTGCTTAGAAACATCGCTGAAGGTCTTGATGCTCTCATTGTGAGTGAGATGCATCTTCATTTGGTCCCACCCATTTGGCAAGGAACGTATGACTGCTTGGATTTGTTGCTCATCAGTGAGCGCATGACCTGCATCCTTTAACTCTGAGATTAGATTCGTCATATGTCGCAGATGTTTCCCCATGCAATGATCTGGACGTTTCTTGTATGAATCAAATCTTATAGTTAAAGAACGAAGTTTGGACACCGATGTGCCACCAAACTTCTCCTCAAGCTTGGACCACATGTCCATGGCTAGGTCATGCTCTAGGAAGATGCGCATTATGTCATCGGCCATACTGGACAATAACGTAATGCGAGCTATCTTGTTCTTCCGAGACCAAGCATCAAAAGCTTCCTTGTCTCGTCTGTGTTGGGCCGTAGTGCCCAACTCGAGTTCAATCATTACGTTCTTCAGAGTTTCGAGCACTTCTTGCTCCTCTAGAACGTATTGTATCTTGATGGACCATAGTTTGTAATTATCGCCGTTGAGTTTTTCACCTTTGTTTAACTCAGCGACGATGTTCTTTGAAGCGGAAGACATTTTAACTTTAACATGCTGCAAAAGACACAAAACCGAAGGTTTGATCAAAAATCATTGCATAAAATTCTTATACATAGATATCACTCCCACTTGGAATATCCCACTTGGAATGATATCATTATATTCGATAAGTTACTTTCGAAAAATATTGAAGATGTTGCTCTAGAATCGGAAAGGTCTCTACGATTCCAATCACCATCTAGAACAACCTTCAATATTCCCCCCTCACTTATCAAATGATAGTACACTTATAGTACTTCACAACGGAAAAGCGTTTTTGAAAACGTATTTTTCAAAAGCAAATGCGATATTTCAACTTACTACCCTTATGATACTAGCGAAATATACGGCAATCCCTGGCCATTGCCGGGATTGAGCTGTAGCCGTGCCAAGGCCGGATCCCCCCTGAGGGGATTTTTCTGCAAGCCATAGTCGCCGGCTCCCGTATGGATCCAGGCGCTTCCCCCCATATAGGAGAATTTTGCCACAGATGACTGTCGTCGGCCCCGTATGGGCTAGCCAAGCATGTTACATGCATGCAAGCCCCCCCAATACATGGTCAACCGGGGCTCGTCACTGGCCGAGACCGGGGCCGACTGTGGCCTGGCGCCGACCTCGGCCAGGGCCGGCAGTGGCCCTGGGCAGGCCTCGGCCTGGCCCTGGCCACTGCCAGGGCCGGCCAGGCCCCTGGCCTGAGGCCAGGGCACCGGCCCTGGCCCCTACCAGGGCCGGCCAGGCCGGCCCCTGGCCATGGCCGAGGCCGGCCAGGGCCTCCTGGCCCTGGTCTGGCCTCGCCAGGCCTGGCCCTAGCCACGGCCAGGGCCGGCCATGGCCATTGACGGCCATGGCCCGTTGGCCTTGGCCGGTCATGGCCCATATGGCCATGGCCGGCCACCCCCTTGCATGGGGTTGGCCGCACACCCCCGCCGGAGGGGTGGCCGTGGTTGTTATTGGCCGTAGCCAACCCCCTCCGCATGGGGAGGGGGGATGCATTGCCTCCATAGCCCATATGGCCATGGTGATCATGCACCAAAATTGTCATCTTCTCCGTTGAAAATAACCACTATCGTCTTCTCCGATGAAGCACCCGTTTGTCGAGAAAACGATTTTGCTTCAATGTCTGTGTGCCAAAAAATGAAGAGAACGCGTTTTCATGGCCGCAAACTTCACCCTCTACATGAAGAGAGTTCACATTCTCAATTGAATGGAGACTCAGCATCCATGAGGAGCGCGAGTTTGGCGAGATGAACAGTAAGTTCTTCCCGTCACGGAGAGTTCCTGCCATATCCGTAATGGCAGAAGACCCTAACGTGAAAAGAACAACTATTGCGATTCTCTCCGTCATGATGCGTTCCTACCATATCCATAATGGAAGGATACTCATTCGTGAAAGAGACAATGCCTCGTTCATCGGTGAGACCGGGGCGACGGTTAGACCGGGGCGAACCTGTATGGCTCTGATACCAATGTCGGATCCTGTCAAAACAAGGACGTTAGGATCGAATAATAAAGTAGAGACTTACGCTTGCGTACGCAGCACCGTAGTCTCGGAACTTCGCCCTTGGATTCGCCACAACGGTCGGTACTTCGTCACGGATGATCGAAGCAGAGTATCACCGCCTAAATCTCTATTTAGAAGAGGATTTTAATGGAAGGGAGAAGAAGAACACAAGTTGCCTTATGCAAACTTATGGCATGGTTAGATTAGTATAAAAGGCATACCCTTGGGTCCTATTTATAGGCTTTAGGGGTAGTTATTGTAGGAAATAACCAATTATAAGCTTATTAGCCTATATTATCCCTTTTACTTATCCTCTTCTTCATTCACTTATCGAGTGCCTTTATGCACTTATAAAGTGATTTTTTCCACTTATCGAGTGGACCTTTTCACACGAGAAAAGGTTTCCTTCGTGCACGCTTTTGTGCACGCGACATCTGAGGTCCGTATACCCTCATACATCCCCTCATGGGTGTATTCATGTCGTTCATATCCAACATCGAAGTGGGTTGAAGCGATAGCCAGTCCAACCAATTATTCCCGAGTGGTCGTCAAGTTCTTTAAAAACAACATCTTCCCGCGGTTCGGTGTACCTCGAGTCCTGATCAGTGACGGAGGGAGCCACTTTATAGAGAAGAAATTCGAAGCTCTCTTGAAAAAGTACGGGGTACAACACCGGGTGGGGGCGTGCCTGCCACCTGCAGACTAGCGGCCAGGTGGAAGTTTCCAACCGGGAGATCAAGAGCATACTGGAAAAGACGGTGGCCAACTCTAGGAAGGATTGGTCATCAAAACTTCCTGACGCACTTTGGGCTTACAGGACGGCATTTAAAACTATGATCAGCGCAACCTCCTACTGGCTTGTCTACGGGAAGGCATGTCATCTGCCCGTGGAATTGGAGCATAAGGCATTTTGGGCAATCAAGAACCTAAACTTTGACGCCAAAGAGGTTGGAGGGCACCGTCAGTTACAACTTAACGAGCTCGACGAGATCCGGCTCAATACTTATGAAAATGCCCGGATCTACAAGGAGAGGCTTAAGCAGTGGCCCGATAAGCGCATCCTGAAGAGGGAGTTCAAGGAAGGAAACTTAGTTCTCCTATTCAACTTGAGGCTGAAGTTTTTTCCTGGAAAGCTCAAGTCAAGGTGGTCGAGACCTTTCCGCGTCACCAAGGTCTTCCCGCATGGGGCTATCGAGATAATGGGGAAGAGATGAGCCATTCAAAGTCAACGGGCAGCGCCTTAAACACTATGCGGTAGGAGAACCAGCATTCTCTCCGGTCGAACTCTCAACAACCGACGACTCTTCCTCAAACCCTCCGGATCCTAATTGATCACCAAATGAGACGTCGAGCAAACGACGTTAAACAAAAGCGCTTCATGGGAGGCAACCCATGCTCTAAACGTTTATTTTCATTTTTAGGACATTCATTATCTTGTTTTTCTTCTATTTTAATAATCAAATTCAGCCGCGGGATTATCCGTCGAGAAACTTAGGCCATTCGTGAATTTTTGTAGGAAACAAGCCATCACCCGATCGGGTGACCAATCAACCGATCGGGTGAGACGTATCAGACGATGGCCCGTATCTGCTCTCCAACGAATCGGTCGGGTGAAGCATGCTAAGACCGGGTGGCTGACCGTGTGAGGAGGGCTGAGTTCTCGGGAAATTTAGGGGATATATCAACCGATCGATTGAGTGAGGCTGCGGTCGTGTGATTGACCGGGTGAAAAGTCGCAGAATCTCGGGAAAATTTTGGAAGCGGTCAACCGGTCGAGTGAAAACTCACCCGATCGGTTCATCTATAGTTGTTGGCTGAAGGAAAAAATTTCGAACTTACCCAACCGATCGGGTGAAAACTCACCCGATCGGTTCGCTTTCGCCCCTATAAATATCTCCCCCTCGCACGACTTCGACCACCCGACCCCCAAACTCCCAAACTCGTGTCTCCCCTCTTCCATATACCGAATCAATCTCCTTCATCTACCCCACTGCCCCTAAATCCTTATCCTCACTCATTCCCATACTTCCCCACCATCACCACCCTTACCATCAATAACATTTACTCATCAAACGTCCAAACCCTAACCCTAACCCCCAAAATTTCGAAGATTTCGATTCTTGACGGATCAACGAGCGGCGGCTTCCCAAATCGCTTCCTTATATTGCGTGGAATCTTTCGGGTGCTTGATCTTACAACGTTAATGGGTAACCCCTCTCCACTCTTCACATTTCTTTCATTTTATGCAATGTCTTGAATTTGTGTTTGCACACCTTATCTACTTCATCATCTTCATAGACGCCATAACCCACTCCATCATTCTTCCTCGCGCCGTCACCATGTCTGGGAAGGGAAAGGAGACTGCCTCATCGTCACGTAGACATCCCCTTTACGGTCCCTTTTCCCCATCTTTCCTCGGCATAAACCCTTCATCTGAAGAGCAATCTGATCGCTTACAAGCCCTTCTTCATTGCCCTATGCGACCTACTCTTTTCGCCGACTTCCCCACCTTACAATCTCTTGGATTATTTAGGGGCGTCTGTGCACTTTTTCGCTTTATATGTTGTGATTATCTTCTGCAGACCCACGCCAATACACACAGGAATCTCACACTTGAGTTCCTCAGTTCTCTCAAAGTATTCGGTCATGGTTTCACCTTCTGAGCCTTCAATTGTGATTTTTCCATGAGCTTCAACACGCTTAATGATATTCTATACTTTCCTCACCCTGATCGCCATGTTGAATGCTCAACTCATGATCGCTCTGACATCTTTTCTCACTTTCGGGCCAATGGCGCTTGGCAACGATTCACCCGATATACCACCTTTCCAGCGGTAGCCCTCGCCTCCTACGTCATACACCCATGCTACCGCTTCGCCCATTTCTTCCTTGCCAACACCATTTTTTCTCGCGTAGATGTATCCACGGTGTCTAGGGATGAGCTGCTCTTTATTTATTCCATGTCCCATGACCGGATTCATGGAAATATCCCTTTTCCCTTAAACACCGCTCATTGGATCATCCACGAGATCTTATCCGTTAGCCGTGCAGCTTCCGGCTCTATCTGCTGTGGGGGGATTGTCACTCTTATTGTCAGTTGTGTCTTGAGGATGCCGCCCGACCTCCCGATTGTCCCGGGACGTAGCCGTATCGATCGCGACTACTTGATCTCTATCGGTATGCTTACTCCTTTTGGGGAGGATCGTGCGGCCTACCTCTATAGTCCTGCCTACACTCCTTTTGCCATCCTCCCACCCTCATCTCCGGAGCGCTTCCCCTTACGCCTTAAGCACCTACCCTGGGAGTTCTACCCTGATCCTTGGTACGCTGCACTCGTCCACTTCCCACCCATGGATCCTCCCGTTTGGCACCCGTGTGTCGGTCCACCCCGTGCCACCATCATCCACCAAGATCCACCGATAAATCTCGATCCTCCGGTAGTCCTGCCTATCGCTCCTCCTCCTCCTATTCGCACACCCTCTCCTTCGTCCTCGGAGGATTCCTTCTACCATTATTCACCACCCTCCTCGCCATCTCCTTACCATTCTACCACAAGCTACTTCGATTGACCCCCTTGCATATCTATACATTTTCACGATCACATCATATCGCTAGCACTGTCACGTCTAGCTTGGGGGAAGTCGATCTTTATGTGTGCTGTCGTGTGATGTTTTTCTTGTTGTGTTTATTTTATATATTATGTCGTGTGATTTTCTATTTTCTTTATTTTTATTTTTCTGTTTATGTGTCGTGTGGTGTGATTTTTATTTTTATTCTTCTTTTCAGTTTCGTCTGCGTGATTTTCTTGTCTTTCGTGTCTTTTTGTGTCTGTGCGTATTCCCCCCCGTATTCATTGCCCTCCCGTATTTAATTCTATTGCATTGAGGGCAATGCAAGTTTCAGCTTGGGGGAGTCGCACTTCGTGCGTTATTTGTCTCTTTTTCTTTGTTATTTGAGTCGTTTTCCATCGTGTTTTTCTATTCTTTTCTTCTTTTTATCTCTTTCTCCTAGAGATGAACCCTATGATGAATCGCCACAAAAATCACACACACACCTAGCATGGCTTCGATAATCACATTCACTAACCTTAGGAAGTTGAGTCCTCTTGCATTTCATGCATCGTGGGTCCACTTAGCCTTATTGTGAGTCGTGTGTCGTGACTAGAGTTTGGTGTGCTTCTACTTTATGATTGTGTTTTATATACCTGTCCAGGAATGACCCCTAGACTATCATGCTTCGATTTGAATATGCGGTATTTGCCTCTCTTATATGTTTCTGTATGCGTGAATATACATATATCGTATGCTTCATTTCACATGTGTCGGGATTCCACAGTTAGGACTAGGATAGCTCGTTTTAGCCTATGCTCTGATTAGCGAGACATTTCCCTTGCCCAAGTGTTTAGAATCCGATTTCTTTTTTTATTTTACTTGGTGCAAATCCCCTCGTCGTGTACCGTTCTCCCACTTGGGAGAGTACACACATGTATATATCCGAAAATCCAAAAATCCAAAAAAAAGAAGAGAGAGAAAAAAGAGAAAAAAGAAAAAATATGTATAGCCAAAAAGCCAAAAAAATACAAATACCCAACACCCAAAAAAATGTGTGTGAATATTTTTCCTATCTACCGAAAATAAAAAGGGAAGGCGAGAATTTGCACCGAGTGTTCTACTCCACATCATCTCAACCCCCATCGCTTTCGAAAACACTTGGAATAGGAAATTTCCAGTTATTACCTAGGCGATAGTGTGGTGATGCCGGAGTCCCTAGCTGTGGAGTCCCTGACACATGATGCGTTTCTATTCTCATACTCTTCTCATGCATGCTTGAGCTATATATTCACCGCCATTTCTAAATCGAATCGATATTTGGGTCATTTCTTGGATTTGTGTATATGGAGTTTATAGCACAATGTAGATAGCGACACCGTCAGCAAGCACATGGCCACGCTCACTCGTGCTTCACCGTGTGGGCCCACGGCACTTGTCTGGACTCGTATTCCTTGGTTTAGTGATGTGATTTGGCGTTTGCTTGCTTGGTGTGTCGTTTTTGATTTTGTTGGCCCTGACGGGCGATTTAGGATTTAGAGTTCTCTTTTTCTCTCTTTCTCTCTATTTTCTCCCTCTGAGCTCCTACTCTCACTCGTCTTCCTCGAGGACAAGGAAGGGTTCAGCTTGGGGGATTTTGACGTGCGTTTATATTTCATATCTTCACGCACGTTTTCTTTCGTGTTTTTCCGTTATTTTCCGTCGTCTCGTACCCGTTTTCTCGTATTTTCTTGTTTTCTTTCACTTCTTCGTGTTTTTATGTATTTGCAGGAGTTTGCCAGCGTAGGGGATGTTTAACGACGATATCATAAGTCCCCGGAGCAACGGGAGGAGTCACGCGTGATCCAGGGGGCCAAACGACGAAGATCTCTATCTTTCAGCCCCCACCCGATCGGTTGGACACAGCCAACCGATTGGGTGATGCACGTGTGCACGACCCGGTCAGCCGCTGAAACAACAAAAGTGTCAACCGACCGGGTCGCCGACCGGTTCAACCGACCGTTCTCTCTGGAAATTGGAGCTGAAACTCAACCGATTGGGTGATCTTCAATCGATCGGTTCACCTGTAGCCGTTCCCCCAAAGAAGATGACCAAGAGAGCTCACTCGACGGCCGGCTGACCGTGCCAGAATATCGCAAGTCTCTGTCTTTTGGGCAACAATTCCAACCGATCGGTTGATTTGTCAACCGATCGGTCCACCCGACGACGCTCAAGATCCAAACGACGAGCAGCTTTTGCCAACCGACAGTGTCGCCTGACCGGGTGAAGTTTTGAAGATTGCTGCCGAAGTTCGCAGCAGGTCACCCGATCGGGTGATTCTTCACCCGATCGGGTGATGTCGTTTTCAATAAATACAGACCCTAGGTTTCCTGAAACGGGAGAGTTGTTATTTTTGCTGTTTTTTCTCTCTCTTAACGGCTGTAATTTTTTGGATGTTTGTAAGTCGTCTGATCTTTACAAAACTTTAATATAGTGTTATTTGCATTGCTCTTACTATTTTCAATCGTCTGATCATGCTTTTAACGGTCGATTTAGATTTAGATTGCTTTTTAGTAAATATGTGTGAGTAGTTCCCAAATCTGGGATTTTAGTGGAAACCCCTTCGTGGGTTCTCCCCGATGCGTCCATAGGACTAGGAAATCGATAAGGATTAGGAATCTATCGGTTACGCGGGGTGTTTCATTGTCATCGATGGGAAAAAGACCGCCTTTGACCATTGGGCCAAGGGGGAATAAACTTGGCGGTTGACTCCCTAGCCATAGCTCACGCCCTTAGCATAGACGTCGAATCCTAGCGCGCAGGAGCGGCAGGATGAGACGTTGGGAGTTATCATTACGAGCTTAGTGCTCCCGGAGTCGGTCAGTGTTAATGGACATGGGAATACCCACTGACCGAACCCGGGTAGTCCGGCGTATCATCCTGGGCACCGACCGGAATATCGGGCCCATGGGACGCCGGTATCACTCTTAGAGGCAACGTCTAATCATTAGACTCTAATTCCGATCGTTATCCTACCCGTAGGCCGTGTTGGCGAGAATCGCACGATAGGGTGGAAACCGAAGTCCCAGGTTTCCTTTTATATTGTTTATCCCTCGCATTCTATTTTTCGTGACAACCCATCTACTGATTCGGGCTAGCTCACCCATGGGGTGAATCCGGTCCTTTCTGACACAAGCACAACCACGCCTCCCTGAGTTCGACCCCCAAGCCACACTACAACACCGTGCGCTTGCAGTTATAAATATTTAAATCTCACGCCCCCAATCATATATTACACACATCTGACACGCACACAACGCGGGGACGTCACCTAAAACCCTAGAAAAAACCAGCAAAACCCCTTTGAAATTCGGCCCAAATCTGTTTCTAGCCACAACTTAAGTGGTGGGCCCAAGTTGACTCGGACCGAGTGGAAACAGCACTCGACCGAGTGGCAGATTCAAGCACTGACACGTCAACTTGCAAAAATTCCCTTGTTTCATCTGACCTCTGTTTGGAGTTTTCTTGGTGGTGTTGGAACCATCATAAAGTCTACTATCCATGAAAAATATGAGAAAAATAATTTACCAACTGGAATGATAGCAGATCTCGAAAGAGGGGGAGGCTGTCCTGAAAATCTAGGTACTTTGAATCTTTGCCTGGGAAAGCGAGTTGCTCAAACCAAGTGGATGTCCCACTCGGTCGAGCTATAAAGGCCCTTGCTTGGTCTTAAATCTTTGCTCTGCCGCTTGTTTAACTCGACAGATAGGGAAGCTACTCGGTCGAGCGGCTTGATCTGCTCAGGCGAGCTACAAAGGGTCGCAGAAGCTCGAAATCATCGTTTTTTCGCTTATTTAACTCGATCGAGTAGCGAGGCTACTCAGTCGAGTGGCTTTCGCTGCTCGCAAATCGACTAAGTATTGGAGTCATTCTTCTCTTACACATTCACTCGACCAAGTATCGAACATGGGGAGGCGGTGCCATACTACCTATTTACTCCTTGGTTAAGTTAGACTTGCAAGTTTTATTGGTGGATGTGGATTGTGGAGCATCGTAATGGTGATGGATGCGAACGTCATGTCACTCGATATTGCAAACTGAATCCAGATATAGAAAGAAAGAAATAAAACAAAGAGAAAACAAATGAGAGAAATATCAATAGGGTTTCGGTATCCTCACTACTAATTTGGGCACAGAATGAAGCTTATACGTGTCTATGGATGGAATCGTCCGACGAGTCGATGATATGTTGCGCAGGCTCTTTACTTCGGTGCCACCATCGTGGATCACCTAGTAAGCAATATAGGGGTGTAACGAACGATAAAGGTTGGTGCCACTATCGTGGATCACCGCACCTAGATTGACGACGTTATAACCCTATTTGGACATGATGGGACTTCTCAGGACGAGTGCCACTATCGTGGATCACAGCATCTATCGAATTTCTGTCACTTTCGATGATAGCAAACCACAACATAACTCTACAGTTTATCAATCACTAGCTACATTGTAGCGGCCAATATCTTGGATCGCATGCCACCATCGTGGATCAACTTTTACGCTATGAAATACCCTTGATTATTGGGTTTATCTTAGGTTGAGTTCATCAACCACCAAGAGTTGTCAATTCAAGGGTTCTAGGGTTGTCAATTTCTAGATCCGATTGTGATCGAATTCCATCCCTAGGCTAAGTTCCAACATTCAAAGAATCCCCAGATAATGGTATATCCATTCAAACACTCGTTGCATGTCTGGTTGTAAGTGGATACGTCTACACCGAGTGTTTGAATGGATAAACCATTATCTGGATTGTTGTATATGTTATTACTGAGGTACAAGACTTTCTGTGATGACATGTATATATGTGATTGGATATATACTGGGAGACATACATGGTCATATGTCTATATCTATATATAGAGATGCATGTATGTATGCATATATGCTTATGTGTTTGCCGATACATACATACATACATACATACATACATACATACATACATACACACACACACACACACACACACACACACACACACACAGACACAGACACAGACACAGACACAGACACAGACATACACACACACACACACACACACACACACACATACATACATACATATATATAAGAATAATGGCTATCATATGCCATATGAGAGCCTCTCTCATACGCTCTCTCACATAAAGCACACAAGAACAACGAAGACAAGCCCATGTGGGCTTGTGCTTGGGTGCTTTATATGAGAGTACGTATGAGAGAGGCTATCATATGGTGTATGATAGCCATTATTCTATATATATATGATATTTATGGTCGAGTATATCTATGTAATATACTCGTGTGGGTTCTGCTGCAGCTATAGCTCCAACTACTATTTTAGATACTTGTATGAATATGGGTCGGAATGTTGATATTATAAAGCATATACGATTGCGGATGGTTGACCTATAAGCTATATGTTTAGGAAAGCTATTGTATTGTGTGAGATGTATGTAGTGTGTATATACCTAGCTTGTGTTATACGTATATTATGTGTGAGCCTCTACGCTCTGCTTAGGTATGAGTGAGTATGTTAGAGGAAGCATAGGAGTTTATGCTTGCCTATGGTGATCTATGTATATAAGTGGTAATCTGCATATTGTATACCAATTCATATGTATGGTTGTGAACATGTACGCATGTACATGTTTGTGGGTACGTATGTTGTTGCATGGGTATATATGTATGTGATGATATTGGTGTATATGTGAAGGTACATGTTGTGCTTGTGTTAGTCTGTCATGTCATAACTGACAGTTAAACATGACAGTGTTTCATGTTATATTTCATGTCATAACACTAGTTATGGCATGTGTATGCTTCATGTTATGATTCCTATCATAACATTCGTCATGACCTGTTTATGTTTCAAACTTAACATGTGTGTTGACATGAGTTGTATGTGACGTGTAGTGTAACATGCTTGTATAGCCGCATATGTGGGCATGAGCCCAAACATTAGTAGACTTGTGCTTCATTATGTGTCTCTGTTTGCATGGTGTGAGAAGGTAAAGATGTTGTATTGTATAATGTATGGTATTCTATGGCTGTAATTAGTGATATAGATGCATATATTATGGTTTCTTCTTTAGTAGTTCAGTGTTCTCTTTTCCTGAGTTGTTCTGTTTTTCTGAGATGTTTTGTGTGTTAGTTGGCTATTGAGTTGAACACTACATGTACTATTCCCAGCAGCGCGCAGTGGACCTACAGATACGTTTCGTTCTCGTCGTGTACCTTGTCTCCCTGGGTATCCTTGGGAGCGGGCCGCGACAATGAAGCCATGCCATATGCCGCTAGAGCCTTGCACACAGAGAGCCTTGATGGAGTCCCAAATACCAAGGATGGAATCCCAATTGGAGAACTACCAGATCCTCTCATCAAGGAAGTGACCAAGCTCACCGATGAAGAAAAGAACGACGCTGATGTCGTGAGGATTAAAGAGCTCTGCAAGCTCTCTCCGGTAAAGCAAAGGGAGAAAGCGCCATCGGCAAACACACCTCAATCGCCGGGAAAGAAGAAAGATACCAAGAATGCAAGCTTGGGGGAGTCATCCCTCAACACCATTAGAGAGGAGGCACATGCTAGGGATGCTAAAGAAGAACAAGCGCTGCATCTGAACCTAAGTGGTCTCCTCGGAAAGTTTGACATGCGCATCTCCTATGCACTGAACATCACGCGCTAAACGCTAAATCTTAAGGGGTCGAGCTCATTACCTTAAACGAGCGGGAGGCAACCCGACGTTCTATCTTAGTTTTATCTTAGTTTAATTTCAATTTTTGTTTTCGTTTTAGAATTTTTAGAGGGTTAAGAGTCTTAGGAAAAATTCTGACAACAGGCAACATTTTTCATTGCAGGAAGAAGATGTGAGGAAACCATCCAATAGAGGGTAGCCATGGCAATGAAGGGAAGCTCCAGGGACGTGCTTGAATGCTTAAGGAAGGAAGAAACTGATGGGAGAGGAAGAAACAGAAAGCGTTGTAAACCAAAGAGTAGGGAACTGAAGCAGACAGCTTACTCGGCCAAGTGATATAGTCACTCGGCCGAGTGGAGAAGCCACTCACCCGACTGACATACTGACAGCAAAGTCTCTAAAAACCCCTCTCTGGAAATTATTTGCCACTCGGCCGAGTGAATTTGTTGTTAGTTCTTGGGTTCAAGACTAATGTTGTTTTGATGATGATCAACACATTATGTTAGTGTGCTAATCAATCATATGTTTTAGTCTCAGTTTATTTTAATGACTACCTGTTGATGAGACAAAGCATAATGCTTGGAGGATGATGATATGGTTATCTTAAAGACCTCCAAGAGTGATGGAGTGCTCAAGCTTGGATGAAGTCATGAAGATCATCTAATGACGCCAAATCTTGGAGCATGATGATGGATATACATTGATCGCGCCCGGATATGCACACGAAAAATGACTGTAGTCTTACCGCAAGCGCACGGTGTAGTGGCGAGCGGCTATCGAACACAGGAAGGACAAATGATGGTACTCTGTTTCAATCACCTAGCTGTTGGTGGTAGAATGGAATGGTTTCGAGAACTTTGTCACGGTCGTTCAATTAACAAATTAAATTCTATATAATAAAAGCTTCTAAAGTCAGGGAATCCCCACCACGGATCGTTATTTATCTTTGTGAATCGTGAATCTCAATGTTGCAAGGATTGAATTGAGGTGAACTAGTCGTAACTGAATAGAGAACCAAGCTCACGCTCGCGCGCTATTGCCAGTCTATAGCGACCTAGATTAGGGCCCACTCTCATGCAAACCCTAACCTAAGCCGCTAGCATGAAGATCGACATCATTGTCCAATCGCACCTCGAGCCCACTCTCGTGCAAACTCTAGTTACGATCTAGGTTCTGATAGTTCGTATTCGTCTAATCTCTTGCAAACGAATATGAGTATAGATTTATAATAAAAATCATAGCTTTGGTCCAATCTCTTGCAACCCAAGTCTAGAGAATCTCGATAATAAACCTAAATCGAATATTTAGGGCTTCCCATCGATTGAAATCCAATCTCTTGCAAACCCCAATCAATGAAAATTCCTAGCTACTCGTAGTAAATCAATCATAACCCAACCATCTATCAATCTTAGCAACACATTAATTCGTTTATCAAAATTCTAAAATCAGATCAATAGGGTTCATCCCCATACCCTAGAACGACAGAACTACTCACAATTAATCATGGCAATCACAGAAATAACGAATAAAAACATATAGCAATTCATAGTTGAGAGAAAACAATTCACAAACACTAGAAATTTTGATCGAAAGAACAAGCCAAATCTCCAATCTTCAATCTCCAGCTGAGGATTTCAATTAGAATAATGCTCAAAAACTATTTTCGGGTCTCCCCTAAAACTAGGAAGAAAACTAGCTTAAATACAAGCCAAATTCGGCTAGAAAATCCTGACAGATTTGCCCCTGGCGCAGCCCAGAACCCTAATTCGCGATACAGGCAGACTGCGCCACTCGGCCGAGTGGAACATGTCACTCGGCCGAGTGACGGACCTAAAGAGAAACCGAGATATTGGGGGTTTTTGGGGGTCTGTCGCTCTGTTCCAATTGGCCGAGTGGAGTTCTTTACTCGGTCAAGTGGGCTTTCTCACTCGGCCGAGTGAGTCTTCCGCCGATCTTCTTCAAACTTCAGAGAGTCGGCTGAGATCTCAGGAGGAAAACCCTGTCGTACTCGAGCGAGTGGACTTCTTCACTCGGCCGAGTGAGATCTTTCACTTGCCCAAGTGGACTTTGACTCAATGTGCTCCTGTATCTGTTGTACTCGGCCGAGTACGTTCCTTCACTTGCCCGAGTGAGCTGTTTGCTCGGCCGAGTGGGCTGTTTCTGAAGTCCTGTCTTCTCCTCCTCGCCTCCTCGTCGATTCTATCGAACTTCTTCTTCTTCCACTCATCATCCAGCGCTGCAAGCTCCTCGATAGGGTCACAGACGGTGCTCTAGCGTGAGTGAAAGTCCCTTGATCTCATTTATGCTTGTAACGGCATGTTACCGTGTATACGTATCTTGTACGTATCTAATTAATATAGTGATTTATTTGAGTAGTAATATATGATTTTACTTGTTGTTATTATTTTCATAGCTCGAGCTAGCAATTTAAGGATCGCGTTATCATCTTCTTTAACTTGTGGTTGATTTTGATTGCAGGGGCGAAATCGTACTAACCAAATCGCAAATCGATCCTTCGAATCAAATCTTATCCTGACCTAATAATTAAACCGATCTAATGAATCAAAATCTTATCCGAATTGATCATTCTAGATATGTTATAATTCTAAACAAATCTAACAAATCCTAACATTTCGACCAAATCGTTTCCATATCAGATCAAAACCTTATCCTAGTAAACCTTGAAATATCTCAATTATTATCTTAATACATATTAAATCAAATTGATTCTCCTAAATCTATCATCTCATCCCAAAACAATTGTTAAATAACGAATCATGTATAAATCATATCTAATCTAAACAGATCAGCCCAAATATCTCAACTAGTTTTATAAAATCCTAACCAACCTTAATAAGCTTAATATCAGAACCAAATTGATCCTCCTGATCTAAATATCTAAACTAGATTATCTTTCGAATCATATGTAACATCTTAACAAGAAAATATTTCCTACCCAATATCCAAAACAAGGTTATTTTTCTAATTCATATCCCAACTGTTAACTCGGGAATCTTAACTAATTAAACCCATCACCTTAATTCCACGAATTGCTCATGATTCTCTCCGCACGTTCTACCGTAAGGATCTTAACCAAAACAACCCAACCCACCTTACAAACTTATTTCGCAGCTAACCAATTTATTTTTCCAACGACCTCCCCGTCTTTTCTGCAACCAACCCACGAGGCCGATATCTTTCTCCACTTCCCCACGTCATCCACTCACATCACGTCTTCCTACTCGCTAGCTCTACCCTATCCTATTAAAATACTCAGATTGTCACCTTCCCCTAACATAAAGTCATTTTCTCATTCTCCCTTGCATTAAAATCCCAGGCTAACCCATGTTCTTCCAAACGAAATCCACCTCACTTCTCCTCTCTTTCCCCAAACGAACCAGCCCCACCGCAGAACCCCGCGACCTCGCTCCTCAGCCTAGACCGCAACCTCGCCCTCCCTTCCGATCACTCTTCGACCAACTCGACCCCCCGCTGCAACCCACGAGCGTCGTCCCACCGTCCAGTCCAGTCGATCACGCCGCTCACCGAGCCTCCACAGGCGGCTCCCCTTCCTCTACTCACACTCGCAGCGCCCACACACCGCCTTGTCGCCACCACGACTGGCGACCGCATGACCCCACTTTGCCGCCACCACGCTTCCCGTCGTCTCCCTCTCCATGTAAACCCAAACCGCCAAACACCACAGCTTGCCAGCCCGCGGTCCACTCTCGCCATCGTCCAGCAACACAGACCGCTCACCATCTTCGGAATTCTTCCTCATGCCTCCAAGTCCCCACGGCCAGTCCGAATGCAGCTAACACCAGTCGCCAACCCCATTGACACATCTAACCCGCAGACCCACCGCTTCACCGTCCTCTCCCCTTCGTGCACCTCACCTCTTCTCCGCTCTCCAACACGCCGTGCTCGTATCCGCCCTCTGCCACACTCCCCCCAGCCTCTCAAACCTCCACCCCCGACGGCCAAGTGACCACCACCGCTCTGTTCTCCTACTCCGCCACCGCACAGCCCACACTATGGCCACTCTTCAGCTCCCCACGTGCCTCTTCCTGGCTCCGATCTCTCCTCCGGCCTACACACTCGCTGCACCACCCCATTTCCTCCTCCGATCAACTCCACCGAGCCTCTCTCCGATCACCTTCAGCCCGCTCCCCGATCATTTCGGCTTCCTCGCCCAGTCACCCTCCACCATCTCCGACCATACACCCCCAACTCGTCGTCGCAGCAAGCTTCTCGCTGGTCACCCTCATCATCACGCAAACCCCCTCAACCTCCCGGCGTCTCGCCCTCCTCGACGGTGAGCCTGCACGCCCCGAAGCCTCGCCCCTTCGGCAGCCTCGCTCTCCACCACTTCACCCAGGCCCGCACCACAGCCACCGCCCACCTCTTCACGGCTCACAAAATCACCGTTTGCCGTCGCACCATACATCACTACAGCCACCACTTCCCGTCGCCCGCACGTCGAAACCCCCGAGAGCTCTTCCTTCGCCTCGCTTCATCCGCCTCACCCCGAGATCAGTCGCACAACACCTCAACAGCATCTCCCTTCAGCCTTCTCCGATAGCGCGGCAACCACTCCCACCGCCCGACAGCTGCTCCTCGACCTCACTCTGCCCATCGCCTGAGATCCATGCCGTGGTCGTCAACCTGCAGAATCACGTAAGTGTTTACGGCAGCATGTTGGTTTATGATAATGACGTGCTAATATATATAATAGTTATAACATAATCCTTTAATATATATATTAAGTTATATATAACCGTATGATGTTTTTGGTAAACAGTGTATTTCTAAGTTTAAGGGTCTGTCATTCCAGTGTAAATAATATATGAGGTACCTTATATCTAGTATACCTAGTCGGTTACTGTTATAACATTTGAATTATCAGTGATGGTTTAAAGTATGAGATGTTATATAAGGAATAATATTAGTTCTAAGAACACAGTATTAACAAGTTAGACATAATAATATATCTAAATGGGTTAATAACTTCTAACTCAATGTCATGAACCCAACGTCGCAGATGACCGTGCATCTCGTTGCGATCACCTGGACACCCAAATCGCGTCACTTCAGGCAAGTGTACATTTTACAACTTTTAAATATCATTACCTTTAACTGCTAAGTCAAGAATTGCTAGTTTTTGCTTTATGTCATGTCACTCGTCATGCTCGTACACCCCTGCTTGAATGGTTATTGATGGAACATGTATTAATGGAACATCTTGACGGAATGGAATACTTGAAATTGTGAAATTGTGAATTCGTGCGCCCAAGAGGCGAAATCGTGACTTTCGTGATGTCATGTAAGTTGACAAGTTCGTGCTTGTAATATGGATTAGGCTGGCTCGTGTTCCAGCAGAACACTTGGGTGGGGTAGTTCAATGTAGTAGAGGCTGGAATGCTAGATTGCACTCTCTTGGTGAACTTGACCGACAGCTGGCCGGGTCGGTGAGTATAGAGCCACGGGTAGCTCCCGTTGGCTTGGGTGTAATGCTTGTCACTTTCCCCCTCAGACATTGGGCTTTTCACTAGGCACACTTGATTGATTGTCACACTCTTTTACTCCTGTTTTACCATTAAGAATTGTGTACTCTGCTAGTTACTCCTATCTTATTCAGGTACTAATACCATGCTTATTGATGTACACACCACACTTGCCATGCTTATTGCTGTACACACCACATTGCCATGCTTATTACTGTACACACGACACTTACCATACTTATTGATGTACACACCATACTAGCCATGCTTATTGCTGTACACACAACACTTGCCATGCTTATTGATGTACACATTACACCTTGTCATGTTCGTTACTTTGTGCACTACACCTCGCCTGCTCACTGCTTGCACACTACACTTGCCATGCCACTATTTGTACACAACATTGACGTGCTTATATGTTTCTTACGCTGTCATGCTTTAACTAATGTAAATTCTATTTTTGTCACTCGTATTGCCATGAAATCTTTTCGAAAACCTTGCCGAGGGTCAAGTTTCTTTTTATTTTCTAAATCTTGCCGAGCGACCCTCGCTGACGTATATTTCTTGTCTTGTGAAATATACATCAGGTATTAGACATGTTCACAGGGGAGTTTTTCTTAGGGACTGAGAAGGTTGATCAGGAGTGACGTGCCGCTAAGTTCCTTCGCTGAGGAGCAATGTGCCTTCACATCATCTTTGTACTTGTTGTCTCTTTCAATATTTGTATGGGCTTATGACCCTCCTTCATTTCATTCAATGTTGTAAACTATCTTTGAGATTTGAGATTGTAAATAAATAACTTATCTGTGTTGTTTGAGGAGCATGTAAGAACCTGCAAGTTATTATCACAGACACGTAATGTGCTTAAACCAAGGAGGAAGGAAAAAAGTTATTTCCTTCTTGTTTTAAGCACATGCGGACCCGCTCGTGCCCTCGCTCCCAAATATAATGGGAAGCGAGGCGTGACAATGCTCCAGATCGCTCCATATTTCCTGAAATCCGACAAAAATAAGAAATAGTGAAAGCAACGCGATATCATCAAATAATTGTGAAAAACGCAATATGGGCAATCGAAATGACATGCAAACATGCAGAAAAAAGGTGTAAAATAAGGAGCGATCAAAATCCCCCAAGCTTACCTCTTACTCGTTCTCGAGGAAGATGAGTAAAAAGGAGAACCCGGCGGGTAAAAATAAGGAAAAAGGGAAGGAGAAGCTAGAAAAGAAAATGAAGAGGGAGGTGCTAGATCATTTTCTCAGGACGTGGAGCTGCTTACTCAAATAGGACACGACGAATAAAAGCATGCCAAAGATTTTTATCTTGCTATCATGATCATATATAAATGCATTCGATATAGAAACCAAGAATATCAAAACGATATGAAACATGAAATCATTCTAGAATTAGCATCTGCGGCATCCAAAGTAATATACATAATTATAGATTGCACACTTTTCAATTGATTGCTTTTTTTACTTGGAGTATAAGAGGCATCACACATTATGGAGCAATAAGTATAGAAAGAAATGGTTTTCATGAAATGCATGCCAAATTTCAATTCATGGAATTCGTAATACTCCAAGTAATCTCCCTGAGTATAAAAAATTACCTAGCTTAGGTCGTCATGCACAGACAAGTGGTCAATCTCTCATACATCATTGGATCGTCTCCTCCAAGCTTATCTATAAGCGTGGTGGCATCAAATAGAACAATACGACTTTTCCCATTTTTTGAAGCTCCAAGAAAAAAATAAAAGAGGGAAGAAAGAAAGAAAGAAATGGGATCGTGTATATACAAATGAACTTCTTTTTGTTTTTCTTTTCTCCTTTTCTCTCTTTTTTCTTTTTTTCCTTTTTTTCCTTTTTCTTTCCCAATATACACAATAACAATCCCAAATCAAAGATAGAGAGATATGTGTGTATTCTTTTTTTTTATTTTGGGGGTATTGGAGCTTGGACTTTATAGCAAGGGGAAGATGCCAATATAAGATTGGCTAAGGGGAGATTCACCAATGATTTTAAGTATAGAAATGAAGTTCAAGATATGTGGAGAAAGAAAAATATTCAATGCTCAGTTCACTCTTTTGGATGTGCATGACCATTTTCAGCAGGGTAAAGTAAACTAATCCAGTTATATCAAAAAGGCATACATTCAATCAACCGGGAAGTTGAGTGTACAATTTTATGCAAATAGAAGTGATAGCAGACAACAAAGCAGTACTCCAAATTTAGGCAATCAATGCGTGAAGCTTGGTGTGTTTTCTATGAAAAGTATACAATATAAATCTTCAGACTCAGCTAATGGTAGAATTTCATTCACAATCATATAATAAAGATGCAGGTTACTATTCTCGAATGCATGGCAACGTATAACATATGGTATCTGAAATAAAAACGATGGCATGGCAAGAGAATATGCATATAAAAGTAAGCTAACTCCAAGTCATCGTCATCACAGAAAATTCATCTCTAGCAAAAAAAGATTAAAGAAATAAGAATAATGGATAAATAAGAACCACTATACATATGCAGCACACATAAAAATAAGAAAACGTGATGCATGAGGAAAAATATGCAAAAGTGGGTGAAAATAAGTGGAAAATAAAGAAAGGTGGAAAAAATGAAGATAAAAATGAAGAAAGCAAAAAGTGCGTTAGATACTCACTCCCCCAAGCTAAACTGCACAGTGTCATCAATGTTCTAAGTGTGGCACAAGGAGAAATATGATAGGGTTGGGGTGGGTGGTGATGCATGATAAAGGATGAAAAATGAAAGAAAATGGGATGTAAATGCAAGTGATGAGTGCAGAGATCAAGGTGGCGCAATATAACGGTCCCAAAAATACATCCTCTCTCCCAGGATGATATAGACAAATCAGAACAAAAAATGACCAAAATGTGTGGGGAGCGGGGGCGCAAAATCGGCAGAAAAGATCATATCAATCACAACAGTGGTAAAAATATGAGAAGCATCAAGTGTGTGCCTAAGCAGGTGGTGGATCACCAGCACCGTCTTGTGGTGGGGGAGGTGGTGGTGGCAGAGGCTGCTGTGAAATAGGACGGATAGCGGCAGGTGGAGGCTGTGGCAGTCGCGCAAGAATCTGGTTCAGGGTAACCTAAATACCAGGGAGTAGAGCGACGCGAGATTGCACAGAGCCAATGGTGGCGGCGAGAGCCCGAAAATCTCCTCTGAGCCCGCTAAGGGCCCCCTCTAAAGCACGCATGTACTGAACGAAGGTGTCGGGGGTGGGGGGAGAGGGTCGAACAGGTGGGGTCGGGGCTGTCGCACACGGCCACCATAGACAAGTGGGGCTACTACTGGGTGAGTGTGTGGTGATGTGCTCGCTAAAAGACGTTCAGCCTCTGTAGGAGGCTAAGCCGCAGGGATGCTCTCAGAAGTGCGAGCAGTGGCAGAATCTGAGTGGTGAAAGTGGCCGAGAAGGGTGGAGAGGTCGCTGACACAGAAATGGGGACAGACGTCACGATGCTCTCAGTGAAGACAGCGGTGCCTCGTCTCAAATGATGTGAGAACTACTCCCAAGCGCAGGAGATCGTGCAAGTAATATCTTGGTGAGTCCAGGTATCGAATCCACGGGACAACTGCCCTGTAAAACTACGAACGTCAATCTAAAAAGAGTAATAATACGATGAGAACCAACCACCTATCAAACACAAAGATATAGGATCAAGAGTATGGAATAAGAAATGAAAATCCTACGATATTTACGGTGACTTTGGTAGGGGTACAAGTATGGGGAGTTTGTGTTGGGTTTGATTTCGTTAGGGTGTGTGCAATCAATGATTATCAATACCTTTTCTATAACTCAACGTTTCGTCCGGTCAGGACATGAGAACGTCAGAAAGTATGGCGATCAAGCATATAGAAACATGCCAAAGAATTATACAATTAAAATAGGGCGAAAAGATATAGAAATCAATAATCACGACACCCTAACTACGTCAACACCGACACATATAAAGTGGATGTGCTACGGTTGTGAGTTCATTAGGAGTTAATAATCTCTGAAATATCATGTCTTTTATATAACTCAACGCTTCACCCGGTCAGGGCGTGAAGGCGTCGGTAGATGAAACGATGAAAACTAGTCAAAATAGCCGTATACGTATCACTAGCAACATTGATTTCATTAAACGATAAAAGCAATAATAAGTTCAGATTAGTGAACATAAATTGGCTAGCCTTGTCAGGGCCTAGCCATAGGGAACATGAATGATATCGACAATAAGCAAATACCCAACAAATACGTTGTAGAAATCAACATTATTAGCAATTTGGACGTGATAATAGGGCTAAAGACATGAAATTCATCAATTAAATATTCCTAATTAATTCACAACCATAGCACAAAGAGCTTAGCCACGCATGGTGTAAAGAAAATCAGATTTCATAGCCAAATACATCGTTTTAATAGCCAAAATACAATGAAATACACCAAATACGGGATATAAGTTGAAGAATTTATCACCAAATCTCCACTTTAGAACCCAAAACTCCCTTAAAATAGGAAGAATAGCCTCTGGAATTTTTCAGAATTTTCCCCTGGAGAAATACGCACAATAGCCGCTCTAAAAGTCCCAAAATACGCCAGAATACGCCCCAAAACCCTAGAATACGCTTAAATAATAGGCATTGCGGGTTTGGGGCGCTTAACGGGTGCAAAACCGCACCTATTATCAATTTTTAACCCGATCCACAGTCGGATCAAATCTCGACCGCTCATCGCAAGCGGGATCGCACCTCCGCTCGCCACGTAGCGCTTTAAGATTCGTGCGCTGCTAAATTCAAATTCGCATCGGCGTTCGTCTGGACCGTTGGATCAGCATCAGACGGTTGATAAAAGCCCACGTCGCCCGCTCGTCAGCCTTCACAGCGAACCATTGGATCAGCATCGGACAGTCGATAAAGGCCCACGTCGCCCGCTTTTTAATTCTCGAGCGCCGCTGATACGGGCCGTTGGATCTTCATCGTACCACTGTGAAGAGGCCACGTCGCTCCGTATCTGAGTGCGAAGCGGGCTTCGCGTCGTAGTCGTCCGATCAAGCAAAGCGCCGCTGCGATGGCGACACGTGTGCACGGAAGACTCCCGCCTTCGACCGCTCTTCGCATCGCATGGGCGTGATCCTGGCCGTTGGATCTCGATCCAATGGCCTTCATTAATCCCCGTCGATAATAATCCGCTGCCGTTGGGTTTGAGCGGGGACGGCTGGATGGAAGCCACGTGTACGCCAAGATTCGTGCGTATTTATTTTATTTCCAATAAATGGTATTCTGCATTAAAAAATTCACAATAATTAGCACAGATCTCAGAAAAATACAAATAAATAGTCGTTGGAATCGTGAGATTGAGATGGTGCTATAAAAATATAAACAGGCAGAAATACACAATTAAATTCACATTTTGTGCACAAATAAAGTAATTTCTCCAATAAATGATGATATTAAAAATATGAATGTATTAGAGAACATTTAAGCATCATATGGACACAAAATAGGACTAATTAGGGGGTTAATTACGCAATATTCACTCCGAATCACACCCCCCAACTAGCGATTTGCTAGTCTCTAGCAAAAAGAGCGATAAATACAGATGATTTTTTTTAAAAAAATTCTATCAATCGCTTATTGCGTGGCTTAATAATATATTTTCCAACATGATCTTCACCATAAATATACACATCCATGAACAAAATCAATCACATGATATTTTCTCTAATTTAGTATGAATAAATAACATACAAGCATCGTTTTGCGCAAGCGAAAGTATAACACGTCATTTTTCTCTAGTTTTCTTGTTTCCAAGGAATTGGCCTATCAAAACAATCATTCAAGATATGGGTAATGAAGTTGCTTAATATATTCACCATTTCTTTTCTTTTATTCGTTCCGCGTAACGCGCATCAAGCAACATTCGCAGAAAAATGTATAACTTGGATCGCTCCATCAAATGAGTGAGTTTCCTGTCAATGACTTCCAAATCAGACGATAATAGGGCATTAGGCCAAAAAGGACCCCTCGGACTGTACTACTCGAGCCAACCAAGTTATTTATTAGTGATATACTTATTCATTCATTTTTCTTCATTTTTCTTTCATTTTTTTCTTTTCTCTTCTTCATCTTTTTCTCTTTTTTCTTTGTAAGCAACTCAACACCCATTCTTTGAATATAAACATCAATAACCAAGGCCAAATTCTTCTTCAACTTGAAGACTTTTCAAAAACAAATCGCGTATACTCAAGCTTTTTCATCACATTAGCATGCATGAAATAAATTCAAACTATTTCGAGATATTAATCATGGCAATTGAAATTTTTTCATGAATAGCATATTAACAGTAATTCATGAAGGAAAAAAAATTAATTCAAGCCATACACAATTTTTAGAACTCAGTTAATGCATAATCATCCGCATTTGAGGAATATGAAGGAGTTTAAAATGGTGAGATTGGTGGTTCATTCTTTCCTTATGCCATGCTTTTTGAAAAAAAAATACCTAAGATCTCATACACACCCCCCAACTAAAGATGGCAATTGTCCTCAATGTCGAAGAGGGTACGAGTTTATTCAAGCAAGCATCCTAGAAAGCATATAAAATCTACACTACTGGAAAGAACACACCTTGTTCAAATGGCGGATCCTGAATCTTTAATGGTGGAGGAAGTTGTTCAATTTGTTCCTCGCGCTCCTCGACGAGTATACTTCCTCCAAAGGCTAAATTGGAGTCCTGCAACGTAACTCCCAGCATCTCTATAATCTGGTCACCTGTATCCTGCAAGAGATGAGTCACGTCAATCCAATTTATTTTAAAATTCTTCGCCATAAACACATTCCAAATATAGTCATCAAAATAGGTGCAGTAAAATAGAGCATGGTGATGACAACTCCCTGAAAAATGTGCACTACGCTCGGTATAATGCTCAGTCAATGTGGAGAGGGGTAAATGGTTTTGGGAGAAAACTGGGGAAGGGAATGGTTCGGGATCCATAGCGATATTCTTTAAACCAATGTCCCTAGTCGTCTCCTCCTCCTGTTCATCCAAAATTGCTCGCCCATCCTCTACTTTGCACACACTTCCTGCCATGTCAATGCTTTCATTCGTGACTTCATCGTGACATGGCTCGCTCGATATACCTGCAATAGAAGATGAAGTCAAATTAGATTTTGGAAATTGAATTTCAAATGAATTATTTTCTTCTACGCAAGTGGAAATCAGCTTAAGATTTTCAATAGATTGCTGAATCTGCCGACTCCGAGCAAGTAAGTTTACTTGGAATTGATGGGATGTGGCCTCCTGTGTCTGAATGAGCAATTGAACTTCCTCTTTCAAGTGGTGCAAAGGTACGTCTACACTTTGCTCCTCTGGATCAAGGATTGAAGGCTCCGTTGAATCGCACTCTGAAGTCTCTTTCATGATTTCTTCGTCCTCTTGCAAAGACTCCATATAATTCCACGCCTCTGTCGGCGTCATGACTCCCAAGAATTCCTGCAACTGTGGTCGTAGTCCACCTAGGAATGACTCCATAAGTTCTTTCTTCGTAAACCCATGCTGCGGATAGCTCGATATTATGTCTGTGAACCTCCTCCAGGCCTGAAAGAAAGTTTCACAATCAGTCTGATTAAAACCAACAATCTTGAGCTTCTCCATCCTATGTTTGTGTGCCTTAAAATATTCTGCATCATACAAATTATTCGTGCAATAGAATTTCATGTATTCCATATACTCCATTCTTAAAGAGAAAACAAAAAAAAATTCCTAGACTATAAGATGGAAGGATCTCACCGAATGTTCCTCCAAACGAACTGAAATCGTAGATTGCAAGTGCTGTTATCCCCGGCAACGGTGCCAAAAACTTGCCTTGTCTCAAATGATGTGAGAACTACTCCCAAGCACAGGAGATCGTGCAAGTAATATCCTGGTGAGTCCAGGTATCGAATCCACGGGACAACTGACCTGCAAAACTACGAACGTCAATCTAAAAAGAGTAATAATACGATGAGAACCAACCACCTATCAAACACAAAGATATAGGATCAAGAGTATGGAATAAGAAATGAAAATCCTAGGATATTTACGGTGACTTTGGTAGGGGTACAAGTATGGGGAGTTTGTGTTGGGTTTGATTTCGTTAGGGTGTGTGCAATCAATGATTATCAATACCTTTTCTATAACTCAACGTTTCGTCCGGTCAGGGCACGAGAACGTCGGAAAGTATGGCGATCAAGCATATAGAAACGTGCCAAAGAATTATACAATTAAAATAGGGCGAAAAGATATAGAAATCAATAATCACGACACCCTAACTACGTCAACACCGACACATATAAAGTGGATGTGCTACGATTGTGAGTTCATTAGGAATTAATAATCTCTGAAATATCATGTCTTTTATATAACTCAACGCTTCACCCGGTCAGGGCGTGAAGGCGTCGGAAGATGAAACGATGAAAACTAGTCAAAATAGCCGTATACGTATCACTAGCAACATTGATTTCATTAAACGATAAAAGCAATAATAAGTTCAGATTAGTGAACATAAATTGGCTAGCCTTGCCAGGGCCTAGCCATAGGGAACATGAATGATATCGACAATAAGCAAATACCCAACAAATACGTTGTAGAAATCAACATTACTAGCAATTTGGACGTGATAATAGGGCTAAAGACATGAAATTCATCAATTAAATACTCCTAATTGCTTCACAACCATAGCACAAAGAGCTTAGCCACGCATGGTGTAAAGAAAATCAGATTTCATAGCCAAATACATCGTTTTAATAGCCAAAATACAATGAAATACACCAAATACGGGGTATAAGTTGAAGAATTTATCACCAAATCTCCACTTTAGAACCCAAAACTCCTTTAGAATAGGAAGAATAGCCTCTGGATTTTTTTAGAATTTTCCCCTGGAGAAATACGCACAGTAGCCGCTCCAAAAGTCCCAAAATACGCCAGAATATGCCCCAAAACCCGAGAATACGCTTAAATAATAGGCATTGCGGGTTTGGGGCGCTTAACGGGTGCAAAACCGCACCCATTATCAATTTTTAACCCGATCCACAGTCGGATCAAATCTCGACCGCTCATCGCATGCGGGATCGCGCCTCCGCTCGCCACGTTGCGCTTTAAGATTCGTGCGCTGCTAAATTCGAATTCGCATCGGCGTTCGTCTGGACCGTTGGATCAGCATCCGACGGTCGATAAAAGCCCACGTCGCCCGCTCGTCAGCCTTCACAGCGAACCATTGGATCAGCATCGGACGGTCGATAAAGGCCCACGTCGCCCGCTTTTTAATTCTCGAGCGCCGCTGATACGGGCCGTTGGATCTTCATCGTACCGCTATGAATAGGCCACGTCGCTCCGTATCTGAGTGCGAAGCGGGCTTCGCGTCGTAGCCGTCCGATCAAGCAAAGCGCGGCTGCGATGGCGACACGTGTGCACGGAAGACTCCCGCTTTCGACCGCTCTTCGCATCGCATGGGCGTGATCCTGGCCGTTGGATCTCGATCCAACGGCCTTCATTAATCCCCGTCGATAATAATCCGCTGCCGTTGGATTTGAGCGGGGACGGCTGGATCGAAGCCACGTGTACGCCAAGATTCGTGCGTATTTATATTATTTCCAATAAATGGTATTCTGCATTAAAAAAGTCACAGTAATTAGCACAGATCTCAGAAAATTACAAATAAATAGTCGTTGGAATCGTGAGATTGAGACGGTGCTATGAAAAATATAAACAAGCAGAAATACACAATTAAATTCACATTTTGTGCACAAATAAAGTAATTTCTCCAATAAATGATGATATTAAAAATATGAATGTATTAGAGAACATTTAAGCATCATATTGACACAAAATAGTACTAATTAGGGGGTTAATTACGCAATATTCACTCCGAATCAAGCGGCAGTAGAGACGGAAGTGTCGATGACTGGGGAGGTCGTGAGATCAGCAGAAAATGACTCCCTAGGGGTCGAGAAATCTGGCGACGACCGGGTCTCGGCCGTCGAAATAAAGGAAGGCTCACCGCTCTCAAAAACGATGGTGGTGGCGCTCTCAAGACTCACATAAGAAATGGGATTAGAGGTCAACGGCACAGAGGTGGTGGTGGTGGTGGACTCAGCTAGGGTGCTCCCAACACTGACAGAAGTATGGACAGAGGTACCGGGAGCAGGGATCAAATCTGGTGCAGGCTGAGGGGTAGGGATCTCAGGGTCCAGAGATGGTAGGAGGGGCTCCTGCTCATCGCCCTCGGACTCAAGCACGTACACAGCTGGGATGGGGAGCTCCATCTTGATCGCTCCTTATTTTACACCTTTTTTCTGCATGTTTTCATGTCATTTCGATCGCCCATATTGCGTTTTCCACGATTACTCGACGATATCGCGTTGCTTTTTACTATTTCTTATTTTTGTTATATTTCAGGATATATGGAGCGATCTGGAGCAAAATAAGATCAAGGGACTTTCGTGCATACCGAAGCGTCGCCCACAGCTTATTTAAGGAGTTAGCAGCGCTAGAGGATGAGCAAAAGAGGAAGAAATTCGATAGAATCAACAAGGAGGCGAGGAGGAGAAGAAAATAGCCCAGAAGCAGCTTACTCGGCCGAACAGAGAGTTCACTCTGCCGAGTAACGGGCTGCGTTTGGCCGAGTGAAACAGATACGTACTGCAGAATTTTCAAAGTTCACTCGACCGAGCAAGAAAGTCTACTCGGCCAAATGGAGAAGACCACTCGCCCGACTGGTACAGGGATTTTCTTCCGAGGAGCGGCCAAGTTACTGGAAATTTTGAGAAGCCTACTCGGCCGAGCAAGATTGCTCACTCAGTCGAGTAGAGAAGCCTACTCGCCCGAGTCAGACAGAGCGACAGACCCCCAATTTTCCCAGACTTTCTGTCTTTTATTGGGTCTGTCACTCGGCAGAGTGACATAGGTTACTCGGCCGAGTGACGCAGTCCGACTGCTACGCAAATTGGGATTTCTAGGCTACGCAGGGGCAAATCTGTCAGGATTTTTTGGACGATTTTGGCTTGTATTTAAACCTAGTTTTATCCCTAGTTTTAAGAGACTTCTATTATTTTTTGACAGCTATTCCTTTTGTAAATCTCAGCTGGAGATCATAGATGACAATTTTGGTTTGTTCTTTCTTGCCAAAACTCTTATTTTTATGAATTGTTTCTTCTCGACAATGAATTGTGATATAATCTATTGCTTTATTTCTGAGATTTCCATGATGAAGTGTGAGTAGTTTCGTTGTTCTAGGGCATGTGGATGAACCCTATGGACCCGATCTTTGAATTGTGATGAATGAATTGAATTATTGCTAGGATTGAAGTAAGGTCGGGTTGTGATTTATTTATTACGAGTAGCTAGGAATTTCTATCAATTGGGATTTGCAAGAGATTGGATCTCAATTGATGGGAAGGCCTAGATATTTGATTTAGGTTTATAATTGTGATTCTCTAGATTTGGTTTGCAAGAGATTGGACCAAAGCTAGGATATTTATTATAAAGCTATACTAATATTCGTTTGCAAGAGATTGGACGAATACAAACTATCATAACCTAGATCGTAGCTCGAGTTTGCACGAGAGTGGGCTCGGGGTGCGATTGGACGATGATGTTGATCTTCACGCTAGTGGCTTAAGTCAGGGTTTGCAGAGAGTGGGCCCTAATCTAGGTTGCTATAGACCGACAATAGCACGAGAGCGTGAGCTTGGTTCTACATTAAGTTGCGACTAGTTCACCTACATTCAAGCTTTGCAACATTAATATCCATGATCCACAAGGATAAGAAACGGTCCGTAGTGGGGATTTCATATCCCTAGATGCTTTATTATATTGAATTCTATTTGCTATTTGAACGATTGTGACATTACCATCAAGACTATTCTTATTCCATCGATAGCTAGGTGATCAAAGTAGGATACTATCAATTTTCCTCCCTGAGTTCGATACCCGCTCGCCATTACGCCGTGCGCTTGCGTTAAAACTACATTCGTTTTCTGGGTGTACATTCAGGCGCGACCAAGTTTTTGGCGTCGTGCCGGGGAGGTGATGGTATTTTATTTTCTTTACTTAGTTATTTTTTTTATTTTTATCTTTTTATTCCTTTATCGTGCTAACAATTCCATCAATACTCTCCCTTTCTGTGCATGTACACGAGATCGAAGGCACATCAAGAAGATATATTATTTGATCCCGAGATCGAGCGTACGACAAGGAGGCTTAGAGCCGAGATGAGACTTGCTATAGAGGAAGATCATATGACCGCTTCAGAGACACCAGAGGAGTTAGCGACACGCATGGCTAGGCTTGTCTCTATCCGAGATAGGCTACGGCCTAAGACCACTTCTACTACCTCGTTTATTGTGATGCCGGAGTTGGCGACGGACAAGAACATCGAGCTTAAAACGAGACTTGTGGTGTTGATGCAACAAGACCCATTTCATGGGAATTTCCACGAAAATCCACACTACGATTTACAGTTCTTGTCTAAATGTGCTACTTTTCAGATGCCCGACGTGCCGGCCGACGTTATTTGACTGCGCCCTTCCCATTTGCTCTCTGAGACAAAGCATTATATTGGTTGAGGACGCAAGCCGAGGGGATCTTCACTACATGGGATGAGTCGGCGAGCGCATTTGTGAACAAATTCTATCCAACATCCAAGACTGTCAAAATAAGAAGCGCGCTTGACGTGCGTTTATATTTCATATATTCACGCACGTTTTCTTTTGTGTTTCTCCGTGTTTTTCCGCCGTCTTTTATTCGTTTTCTCGTATTTTCTCGTTTTCTTTCACTTTTCTTTGTTTGCCCATGTTTGCAGGAGATTGACCGTGTAGGGGACGTTTAATGACGATATCCCAAGTCCCCGGAGCAACGGGAGGAGTCACGCGTGATCCAGGGGGTCAAACGTCAAAGAATTCATCTTTCAGCCCCTCACCCGGTTGGTTGGCCATCTCCAACCGATCGGGTGATGCACGCGTGCACCACCCGGTCTCTGCCGCAGCTCACAAAGAAGTCACCCGACCGGTTCACAGACCGATTCAGCGGGGGCTGTTCTCTGTTTTCTCGAAGCAAAACGCCAACCGATCGGGTGACTCTCACCCGATCGGTTCATCTGTAGCTGATGTTGAAGAGCTGAAGACACGGGCGTCCAACCGATCGCTTCACCTGACGGCTCCATGATCCAACCGGTCACCCCAAGAACTCAACCGACCGGTTCATCTGACCGGGTGAAGCTCCGCCGTTTTCTGTTTACTATTTGTAACGGATCACCCGATCGGTTGACCTGTCAACCGATCGGGTGACGTTTTTTTCTACGGGTTTGGACCCGAACCATTAGGGTTTCGAAGTGGGGCTATAAATACTCGAAGTTGGCCGACTGAAGGGGGATCTCTTCTCAGTTTTTAGGGCTTTTGCCCCTTTCTCTTGTGAGCTTTAGGTTAGATTAGATTAGGTCTTTTTGTTAATAAATCTTGTATTGGATTGAAGATTCAAACTCAAGATAAGTATTTCTTTCACTTGTTCTCCATTTTTTGTGTTGTATTTCTTTTGCTTCATGATGAATGTTTGTGTGTCTTTTGTGTTATTGGTTTATATGTTTTTCATCATGGAGTAGTATTGATGAACCCTAATACGGGTTAGGGTAAGATTGATGCTTGGAAATTTACATTAGACTTGGTTGCATGTCACGTGTTCGATGAAATGTGTCAATGGGTATTTCTAGCAATCTGGGTCCAATTCGTACGACGACACACTAGATGTGTTGGGGATTGGGGTCCGGTGCTTGTCCTGTCAAGATCCGCTTCGATGTATTGCTAGAAATCACATTTGACCTATTTGGCCATTAGGGTTACGCGGGGGTGTTTCATTGTCATTGGCGGGAGAAAAAAGAACGCCTCTGACCGTCGGGCCAAGGGGGAATAAACTTGGCGGTTGACCCCCTAGCCATAGCTCACGCCCCCAGCGTAGACATTGAGTCCTCGCGCGCGGGAGCGGCTTAGACGAAGTGTTGGGAGATATCATTGTGGCCTTAATGCTCCCGGTTGCGGAAGGTGGTTATGGACACGGGAGTGCCCACCGTCCGGAACCGGGTAGGCCTAGCGTGCTTGGCACCGACCGGAATATCGGGCCATGGACGCTAGGCACCACCTTTTGGGGCAATGTCTCACCCTGGATCAAGTCAAATGCCAAGTGTCATGAGTGCTCTAGCCCGTGTTAGCGGGGATTCATTTTGTGTCATTTTTATTTCTTTCTTTTATTTCTACACTTCCACCCATATCATCCGCGTAGCTAGCACACGACCTAGGCGAGGCTAGTAGCCACTCACGCTATCCACCTCCATGTGTTCGATATACCCGCACCCTACACTAACCGTGCACTTGCGGTAAAACGACACCGCGCCCAATACCGTAAACGGGGCGCCGGTCAAGTTTTTGGCGCCGCTGCCGGGGAGGCGTTCGGTTTGATATTAGCTTAGCTTGGGTTCGTTAGACTACGCATAAAAACACAAAAAAATTTCTTTTTATTTTTTTATTATTTTTTTTTAAAAAAAATATTCAATAACCAAGAAATTTTTCCCCCACCATTATATTATCTTTTTGTTATTCTCTTGTACTTTTGACGCTCCTCTCTAGTTTTCTTATTTTTGTTGTCCAGGTATCTTTGATATTGCCATGTGGAGATCAGATTTCGATGCTCAGATGAGAGGCTACAATCCCTATTCATTTTTGGTTTGTGAGACTTGTGGGATGGCGGGGCACATGTATTATGATTGCCCATATACGCTTGAGAGCCTCCCCCTACACCAAGGCCATACATTTTCCCACAACCATTGCCCAAACACCTCCCATCCATTTCCTCAACCTTATATCCCTCCACCAACACAAGAAGAATCAAGCCTCGTGTCTCTCCTTGAAAGTGCCATGTTTAACCAAGGCCAAATGTTACAAAACTTAATGGTACCTATCACCGAGCCGACACCGAGGAGAGGGGATGAAGGAGAGGATATACCCACTTTCATGGTTGAGACCACCATGCCATCAGCCACCATAGACACATCTCAAGCCGATACCCCATTTTTCCCACACTACCACTTGGATGACGAAGCATTTTTTGATGATGATAGTGAGGATGGGGAGATTTCTCTAGGATCTGTGGGAGAGACTTTTCATCTTTATTTGGATACCCCATATGAGTCCTATGAGAGCACCGAGGAGACCACAGAGCTTATGCATACCGGCGAGGAGGATGTGCATGAGGACGAGGACACCACGACCACATACGAAAGGGTCCGCTCCACATCCACCTCCACAGCCATCTTTGTCACAGCTTCCTCCTTGGTCGGTGGTCAACCATGAGGATGTCATTCAGGACATCGGGCAGATGGTGGAGCATGAGCATATCGTCAAGGAGGATGTGCATGAGGGCTTGGATACGATGGTCCACTCCATGGAGCCCGAGCCACATCTACCTCTACCGTCACGCTCCACTTCTTCTGTGACTGAGCATCTACTTGAGCATATTGCCCCTATTCAGGGAGATTTTCATACTCACTCTCACTCCACATTTGAGTCTCTCTTTTCACGTCCTATTTCTTTAGACTAATATATATTTGACACACCATATCTCTCGCAGGACACAGGATCTATTTCCCTTGAGGTATGCTGCGGTGTGTCACCACCTGGAGAGCCACTTCTCATGGAGAGCGAGGATTTGGCCGTCGCTAGTATAGAGGATAGCGACCCATTCTCAGGGAGTATTCGTCACACTTTCACTATTTTTCAATCTTATTTTGACGATTATCTCTGGGATACTTTTATTTTGGGGAAAGATTTTTTGCCATGGACTAATGCACCTCATCCTTTGCAGGTCGCAGGTGGACACCTACGAGGGATGCTTGGAGGTGCATTGCTTGGGTCCATTGGCACACGTGGCACAGCGCTTCTGGCGGAGCCACAGAAGGAGCAGTTAGAGCAGCTACCTGCCCCACTTCAGATCTTGGATCCGCCTATGCTCAGGTGTATCCTAATCCAGTAGTGTAAAAATTTACCGCTTTCTAGTTTAGATTTGAATAATCTCGTCTCCTCTCATTAGCGGAGGGGGCGTATCTAGGATTTGCTTTTGCATCTTAATAACCCATCATGTCGTGCCCTTCTATCATTTCACCCTCTTCCTCTTCCGAGGAGAACGATCAGACTGTCTCTCCTGCATTCTGATATCTTTCTTTTCCGATTTTCCCCTTGCATATTTCTGCATCACATTGATCATATCGTTTCGCTGGCATTGTTATGTTCAGCTTGGGGGAAATCGATTTGTGTGCATGTTTTCGTGTGTCGTTGTCGTGTGTTTGTGTCTTTGAGTCCTTTGTTGTGTTTTATATCTTTTATTCTGTATGTTTCTTTTTCTTTATTTTCCAGTTTCGTTCGTGTGTTTTTCGTGTTTTTCATTTTTTGTGTCGGTGCGTAACTCCCCCCCATTTTCATTTCCCTCCCGTATTCACTACTATTGCATTGAGGACAATGCAAGTTTCAGCTTGGGGGAGTCACACTTCGTGCGTCATTTGTCTCGTTTTTCTTCGTTTTTGAGTCGTTTTCCATCGTGGTTTTCTTTTTCTTCTCATCTTTTGTTCTCTCTCTCTCTCCTAGAGATGACCCCATATGATGAATTGCCACAAAATCACACACACCTAGCATGACACCGATAATCACACTCACTGACCCTAGGATATCGAGTCCTCTTGCATTTCACGCTTCGTGGGTCCACTTTGCTTCTATGTGAGTCGTGTGTCATGTTTAGCTTATAGTTTGCTTCTACTTTGTGATGTTGATTTATATACCTACCCTTGGTTGACCCCTAGATTATCATGCTTTGATATTGAATATGCGGTATTTGCTTCTAATGTCTGCTTCTATATGCATGCTATATATATATCGTATACTTCATTTCGCATGTGTCGGGATTCCACAAACAAGGATTAGGATAACCCATTTAGCCTATGCTCTGATTAGCGAGAAATATTTCCTTTGCCCAAGTGTTTAGATTTCGATTTCTTTTTTATTTTACTTGGTGCAAATCCCCTCGTCGTGTACTGTTCTCCCACTTGGGAGAGTACACATGTAAATATCCCAATTCCCAAAAATCCAAAAAAAGGAGAAAAGAAAAGAAAAACCCAAAAAGATGAGAAATGAAAAGAAAAGAAAGAAAAAATATACAAATACCCAAAACCCAAAAAAAATTCCAGTGTGAATATTTTTCCTACTTGCCGAGAATAAAGGAAAGGCGAGAATTTGCACCGAGTGTTCTTCTCCACATCATCTCAACCCCCATCGTTTTCGAAAACACTTGGCTTGGGAACTTTTTAGCTAGTATCTAGGATATAGTGGCGTGATTTCCTTAACCCTAGTTGTGGAGTCCCCGATGCATGATACGCTTCTATTCTTACTCTTCTCATGCATGCTTGAACTTATATTCGCCGCTTAATTCAATTCGAATCGATATTTGGGTCATATCTTGGACTTGTGTATATCGAGCTTTATCACACAATGTAGATAGTGACACCGTCTGCTAACACACGACCACACTCACTCGCGCTTCACTGCGTGGGCCCACGACACTTGTTTGGACTCACATTCCTTGGTTTAGTGTTGTGTTTTGTCGTATGCTTGCTTCGTGTGGCGTGTTTGATTTTGTTGGCCATTACGGGCAATCTAGGATATAGAATTCTCTTTTTCTTTCTTCCTCTCTGTTTTTCCCTTCCGAGCTCCTACTCTCACTCGTCTTCCTCGAGGACGAGGAAGAGTTCAGCTTGGGGGATTTTGACGTGCGTTTATATTTCATATATTCACGCACGTTTTCTTTTGTGTTTCTCCGTGTTTTTCCGCCGTCTTTTATTCGTTTTCTCGTATTTTCTCGTTTTCTTTCACTTTTCTTTGTTTGCCCATGTTTGCAGGAGATTGACCGTGTAGGGGACGTTTAATGACGATATCCCAAGTCCCCGGAGCAACAGGAGGAGTCACGCGTGATCCAGGGGGTCAAACGTCAAAGAATTCATCTTTCAGCCCCTCACCCGGTCGGTTGGCCATCTCTAACCGATCGGGTGATGCACGCGTGCACCACCCGGTCTCTGCCGCAGCTCACAAAGAAGTCACCCGACCGGTTCGCAGACCGGTTCAGCGGGGGCTGTTCTCTGTTTTCTCGAAGCAAAACGCCAACCGATCGGGTGACTCTCACCCGATCGGTTCATCTGTAGCTGATGTTGAAGAGCTGAAGACACGGGCGTCCAACCGATCGCTTCACCCGACGGCTCCATGATCCAACCGGTCACCCCAAGAACTCAACCGACCGGTTCATCTGACCGGGTGAAGCTCCGCCGTTTTCTGTTTACTATTTGTAACGGATCACCCGATCGGTTGACCTGTCAACCGATCGGGTGACGTTTTTTTCTGCGGGTTTGGACCCGAACCATTAGGGTTTCGAAGTGGGGCTATAAATACTCGAAGTTGGCCGACTGAAGGGGGATCTCTTCTCAGTTTTTAGGGCTTTTGCCCCTTTCTCTTGTGAGCTTTAGGTTAGATTAGATTAGGTCTTTTTGTTAATAAATCTTGTATTGGATTGAAGATTCAAACTCAAGATAAGTATTTCTTTCACTTGTTCTCCATTTTTTGTGTTGTATTTCTTTTGCTTCATGATGAATGTTTGTGTGTCTTTTGTGTTGTTGGTTTATATGTTTTTCATCATGGAGTAGTATTGATGAACCCTAATACGGGTTAGGGTAAGATTGATGCTTGGAAATTTACATTAGACTTGGTTGCATGGCACGTGTTCGATGAAATGTGTCAATGGGAATTTCTAGCAATCTGGGTCCAATTCGTACGACGACACACTAGATGTGTTGGGGATTGGGGTCCGGTGCTTGTCCTGTCAAGATCCGCTTCGATGTATTGCTAGAAATCACATTTGACCTATTTGGCCATTAGGGTTACGCGGGGGTGTTTCATTGTCATTGGCGGGAGAAAGACCGCCTCTGACCGTCGGGCCAAGGGGGAATAAACTTGGCGGTTGACCCCCTAGCCATAGCTCACGCCCCCAGCGTAGACATCGAGTCCTCGCGCGCGGGAGCGGCTTGGACGAAGTGTTGGGAGATATCATTGTGGCCTTAATGCTCCCGGTTGCGGAAGGTGTTTATGGACACGGGAGTGCCCACCGTCCGGAACCGGGTAGGCCTAGCGTGCTTGGCACCGACCGGAATATCGGGCCATGGACGCTAGGTACCACCTTTTGGGGCAATGTCAAAATAAGAAGCGCGCTCATGTCCTTCAAGCAAGGACCTCAGGAAACTCTATTTGAGGCATGGGAGCGTTTCAAAAATCTCCAACACCAATGCTCCCATCATAGTATAGAAGCATGTGAACTTGCGCATAGATTTTACAATGGATTGCAACCGAGCACCAAGCAAATAATAGATGCAACCGCCAACGAAGCTATTTTGTCTAAGACACCGGATGATGCTACGGCCCTACTTAAGGAGATGGCCTCAAATAACCAACAATGGGGCGACGAGAGGGGACATTCTTCGTCATCCTTAAAGCCGACAAGCATTTATGAGGCAAAGGCCGTAGCGGAGATCTCTACAAAGTTTGATTCTCTCCACAAGGTCGTGGAGAGATTGGAGAAGTTGATTAGTGAACCGCATGGAGCCCCCACTGTTTCTACACCGGGAGGAAGCATGAGCGATTGGCAAGACCAAGCTCATGTTATGTTTGTTAGAGGGGAGCAAGGAGAGGGAGCTACAGAGCTAGTTCAATATGTTGCGGGAAGCACGGGTTATTGGGCAAACCTGGCTACGAGAAATCACCCAGGATTTTCATATGCTAATAATGATGGAGCCTTTAATCCACCACCGCAACAACCACAAGCCCGACCTCCATAACAACCGCAATATCCACCGAGAGGACCCCAACAACAAAACTTCCAAGCAATGCAACAAGCGGGGCCATATAGACCTCCGGGGTACAATCAAGGGTGGAGGGCACCTAACCCATCACAAGCACCGCCGAGATCGGACCATGAAGCAAGGGTTGAAGAATTCATGGCCGAACAAAAGAAGATAAATGCTAAATTGACGGCCCAACAAGACTCTCTCAACATCTTCGTGGCACAATTATCAGAGCAACTAGCATTGCTCAATAAGAACACTCAACAATTGCCAGCTCAACTGGAACAAAACCCACGGAGTAATACCGGCCACATCAATGCGGTTGTGGCGGTAACTACAAGGGCGGGAAGGACACTACTCCCGCCATGGTTCAAACCGAGGAGCCGCGGGAAGAAATTTTGGATGACAAGGAGCCGGCCAATGAGGAGGAGTGCCCAAAAGAGCCAAGAGACGGTGAAAAATCTGAAATTGATAAGCCACAAGTGGAGCGCACTTACATGCCACCGGTACCTTTCCTACAACGGTTGGCAAAGGCAAAGATTGAGAAACGGCTCACCAAATTTCTGGAGTATTTGCGAGGAGTGAGCTTGAATATTCCTTTCTTGGACGCTATTGTAGAAATCCCGTCATATGCTAAGTTCCTAAAAGACTTGATTGCGGGAAAGAAGCGGAAGAAAAAGATCATGCTCACCGAGCAAGATACATGGTTTACCCGGAAGGAGAAGTAGCCTACAAAATTTAAAGATCCCGGAAGCTTCCGCATTCCTTGCACGCTTGGAGGAGTCACGCTACAAAAAGCTTTGGTAGATTTGGGAGAAAGCGTGAGCCAAATGCCCCTAACAATGTTTAAGAAATTGAATACGGGGACTGACCTAAAGCCGACGGACATGAGAATATAACTCGCGGACGGTTGGGTCGCTAGGCCGGCGGGAATTGCAGAGAACATACCGCTCCAAGTACCGGGAGGAATTTGCTTGTCGTGTGACTTCGTGGAAATGGATATCAAGCAGGAGGGAGATACATCGCTAATTCTTGGACGCCCCTTCTTGGCCACCGCCAGCATGATAGTTGACGTGAGAGAGGGTACCTTGTCTTGGAAACATTGAAGTTGTGCTCCACATTCCTAAGGCGATGAAGCATATGCCTTGGCAAGAGGACGTCGATTACGTGGACCTCCTCGATGAAGTCATTGATGATGCTATGCCATATGCTACCGACGCCTTGCACGATGACGGCTTCGAAGAAGGGCAATCTTCTAAAGATGGCGAGATAATGGGAGCACATCGGATCATTCTATGGTTGATGCCAAAGACGATGCTGATGTCGAAAGAATTAGAGAGCTATGCAAGCTCTCCATGGCAAAGAATTTGAAGAAAGCTTCACCGAATAAGAAATTATCGCCTCTGGCAAAAAAAAGACGGTAAAAGATCAAGCTTGGGGGACTCGTCCCCCATCACCACCCATGATGAAGGGGAGCTGAGGAATGCCATTGAACAACAACAATTAAATCCAAGTGGGCTTCCCGGCAAGTTTAACACGCGCATCTCACATGCGCTAAATATCGAGCATTAAACGAGCATCTTAAGGGGTCGAGCTCAAGACCTTAAACGAGCGCTCATCGGGAGGCAACCCGACGGTTTTATCTTATTTTTAGTTGAATTTTTCATTTTATTTTTGTTTTAGATCTTTGTAAGTGTTTAAAGTCAAGAGTCGAGAAAAATCCTGACAACGGGCTCTACTTTTCATGACAGGAGATGGAGAACAAGGAACCATTTGAATGGAGGATGACCATGGCAAAGGAGAGCGCTCCAATAATGCATTCAGGCTTCAAGAGAAGGAAGAAACTGACGGGGAGAAGAAAAACAGAAAGAGAAGCAAAAACAGAGAATCGGAGCTGAAATTAGAAGCCCACTCGGCGGAGTAACTTAGTCGTTCGGCCGAGTGAAGACCCTACTCGGTCGAGTAGAGTACTGATCAGGAAAGACTCTGAAAACCACTCTCTGTATTTTATATGCCACTCGATCGAGTGACCTTGTCACTCGACCGAGTGAATCAGACACTTTTTAACACTTAAAAGCTCTGAGTGGCCTTGCTACTCGGCAGAATAACCTTTGTCTACTCGGCCGAATGGTAGTTCTCGCCCGAGTCGCTATTTTTGTGGAAAATTTTCGAAAATTATTTTAACTGTGCCACTAGGTTGAGTGAATGCGTCACTCGGTCGAGTGACTTATCCTTTATAAACCAAACATCACGGGCTCAAATCCCAAAAACCCAAAAATTCCCAAAAAGTTCCCCGAGCCTCTTCGACTTTCCCCGCAGTCGCCCGAGCCAACCCCGCCTTCGCCCGAGCCACCCTGACCCGTCGGCTGAGACGCCGCCATCCATAGTCGACCCACGCCTGCTGCCGCCGCCTGCGCTGCGTTCCCCGCCGCCGTTCCTCCTCCAATGAATCCTATTTCACCCTTTTTCTCCCAATATCCGATCCGTAAGACCCATTAAGCCCCGAATCAAAATTAATCTATATATATATATATCTATTATCTCCAATCTTCTCCCTTATATATTGATATTCATTGCTGATTTGTCTATTTGTGTTTCAGGCTAGCTTGGGGGAGATACAGGAGCCGATTTGGAGCATCTAAGAGGAGGCGATTCTCCGCACGCATCCACCGCTTGCACTCGCATCGTGTTCGGGTACACTCGTTCCTCATTTATAGCACTTCACATTTTGGTGGGCACTTTTTGCGGCTCACATGCCGCCCCACACTAGGTCGCGCACGTGGGCGCCCGCCTCGAAGTGGAAGAGGACCAGCGAGCCTGGCTCCTCTTCCGCTAGAGCGGACTCCCCTCCACCTAGCCCTCCACCACCCACACTTCCGCCTCCTACTGCACCTATCCCACCACCACCGACACAGCCCGCCCCCGCATTCGACACGCTGGGCATTAAGTTCAGAGATGATGCACACCACGCTAGATTTGAGCGTATCACCCATCGTTCGATTGTACCCTCTAGGTTCGTGCACCTAGCAGACTTTGAGTGCCTAGGGGTACTCAAGGGGATACTCTAGTTGTATGACAACGTGGGGTGGTGTAACTTTTTGTCGGTGTCGGCGGACACCTACATCCGTCTGACACTAGAGGTTCTAAGTTCTATTGCTAGGACTCCTAGGGGTTGCTCTTTCTGACTGATGGATCGTGAGTGCAAGGTCACTCTCGACATGCTCCGAGCCTACTTTTAGTGGCCCCCAGTCCTGGACCCAGACCGAGCCTATAGTCCCACGCATATCCCCCGCCGTCATTTGACACACACGCCTTTTGGAAACGGATCACTGGATCACCTCTCGCCTTTGAACCTAGCTGGGCCAAGGCCTCCGCTATCCTCCACCCATGACTTCACATTGCACAGTGCCTCATGGCGACCACTTTCTTAGCGAGGTATGAGCCGGGGACGATGTCTACCCCTGAGCTTTACATGCTCTATGGGATAACTCGAGCACGAGCCTTTGAGAGAGGAGGAGGCGTCTTACTCCCCGCCATTCATATTGACATAGCTAGCTGGTTTGCTACAACCACCGGGCCCCACTTCCCTTTCTATAGACGTTATGGCCCAGATGAGGATACTTCGTCCTTACGGTCAGCACCACTGGGTATGGCTGCACGGTCCTTTTGGCGCGGATTACATGGTTCTCCCGAGCCCTGCTCAGACTTATATTGGACCCGTAGGAGGGGAGTGGATTCCAGTGATGGATGTCCTCATCCTGTTGCGTGCGTGCTAGAGCCTGAGGGCGCTCAGTAGGAGCCCCTTCTTCCACCTCTGGACCCGGAGATCCCTCAGCCTGCACCCGATTTGTCTGCACCTCCTGACACCTCTGTCCACACCTCTGCCTATGTCGGGAGTACACTTACTGAGTCCACCACCACCACTACCTATGTGCCGATGTCCATCGATTCCATTTCTGCTGTGAGCCCTGAGCGTCCCACCACCATTATTGAGAGCGGCGAGCCCTCCTTTGCTTCCGCAGTGGAGACTATGCCCACTTTCTTATTCTCGACCCCTGGGGAGTCATTTCCTTCACACTTCACGGCCTCCCCAGTCGTCGACCTTACCATCTCCACTGCAGCTGTCTTCTCCGAGAGTGTCGTGACTTCTGTCCCTATTTCTATGTCACCGACCTCTCTGACCTCCTCGACATCTGTCACCGTTTCAGCTGCTGCTGCTGCTCCTTCTTCCTCAACCATTCCTACGTCTCGACCCCCCAGAGTGGCTGAGCGAGTCCTAGTGAGCACATCACCACAGCCCCACCCTGTTGTTGCACCTGTTATTTACGGTAGCCGTGCGAGACAGCCTCGGTCCTCACCTGTTCGACCCTTTGCTCCACCTCCCCCCGACACCCTAGTTCAGCACCTGCATGCTCTAGAGGGGGAAGTTAGTGGGCTCAGAGGAGATTTCCGGGCTCTCTCCGCTACCGTTAGTGCTGTACAATTTTGCGTCACTTTACTTCCTGGCATTCAGGCTAGCCTGAAACAGATTCTTGCGCGACTGTCACAACCACCATCTGCCACCACCCGTACCACCACCCAGCAGCCGTTTCCACCACCTCCACCACAGGACGGTGCTGGTGCCCCACCACGCACTTAGGCACACATTGGATGCCTCTCATAATTTTGCTGTTGTTATGCTGGACATCTTCTGCCTGCTGATTTTGCACCCCTCCTCTACACACGTTTTAGTCACATTTTTCTCATATTTGTCTATATCATTTTGGGAGAGAGGAGGTATTTTTGGGGACACTTATATTGCGCCATCTTGATCTCTGCATGCACCACTTGCATCTCTGCATACATCATTTGCATACCATCTCACTTTCTTTTATTTACATCCTTATCATGCATGCATCCTCACCCGCCCCACCCATATCATTTTTCTCGGTGTGCCACACTTTGCACATTGAAGACACTGTGCAGTTTAGCTTGGGGGAGTGAGTGTCTCAGGCACTTTTCATTTTCTTCATTTTCACTTTTATTTTTCCACCTTTCTTTATTTTGCACTTGTTTTCACCCACTTTTTCATTTTTTTCTTTTCCATGCATCACGTTTTCTTACTTCTTGTGTGTGTTGCATATGTATAGTAGTTCTTACTTTTCTTTTATCCTTATTTCCTTTAGCCCTTTTTGCTAGAGATGAATTTTCTGTGATGATAATGACGTGGTATTAGCTTATCACTATATGCATATTATCTTGTCATGCCATCGTTTTTATTTCAGATATCATACGCCATGCTTGCTATGCATTCGAGGTAGTAACCCGCACCTTCATTATATGAATGTGAATGAAATTCTACTATTAGCTGAGCCTGATGATTTATATTGTATACTTTTCGTAGAAAACACACCAAGCTTCATGAATTGATTGCATATATTTGGAGTACTGCTTTGTTGTCTTATATCACTGCTTATTGCATGAAAACTGTACGCTTCACTTTTAGGTTGACTGAATGTATGCTATGTTGATATAACTGGATTAGTTTACTTTCTGAAATCAAAACTGAGTGGATTACTGATCGATCCAAAATGTAACCCTAGAGAGACCTAGCTATGGCGCAAAGTACACAGAGATAAATCTCCGGCAACGGCACCAAAAACTTGATCGCGTCCGAGTGTACACCAGAAAAACGACTTGTAGTTTTACCGCAAGCGCACGGTGTAGCGTGATCGGGTATCGAACTCAGGGAGGACAAATGACAGTGTCTCTTTCCAATCACCTAGCTATCAAGAGAATCGAGAATAGTTTGGGGAATAACAGTCACAATTGTTCAAATATCAAGAGAAATATCAATTTAATAAAATGTCTAGGGATAGGGAATCCCCGCTACGGACCGTCTCTCATCATTGTGATTCATAAGTTTCATTGTTGCTAAGCTTGAATATAGGTGAACTAGTCGCAACTAAATATAGAACCAAGCTCACGCTCTCGCGCTATTGCCGGTCTATAGCAAACCTAGGATAGGGCCCACTCTCGTGCAAACCCTAGCCTAAGCCGCTAGCGTGAAGAACGACATCATTGTTCAATCGTATCTCGAGCCCACTCTCGTGCAAACTCGAGCTACGACCTAGGTTATAATAATTCCTATCCGTCCAATCTCTTGCAAACGAATATTGGTATAGATTCACAATTAAAAATCCTAGCTTTGGTCCAATCTCTTGCTAACCAACTCTAGAGAAATCCAATTGTCAATCTAAATCGAATTTCTAGCTTTCCTATCAATTGGGATCCAATATCTTGCAAATCCCAATCGATATGAATTCCTAGCTATCCGTAATCAATCAATTACAACCTAACCCTAATCAATTCTAGCAACAATTCCACAAATTCATCACAATTTAGAAATATGGTCCATAGGGTTCATCCTTACGCCCTAAGACGACGGCACTACTCACTAGACATCATGCAAATCTCAGAAAAATAAACAATAATATCGGCACAATTCATTGCAAAAAAGAAATAGTGCATAAAAATTGAGTTTTTGATTGGAATAGACAAACCAATGTAGATGCCAATGATTTCCAGCTGAGAATTCACCTAGGAGTAGCCCTCAAAACCCTAAAAGAAAGTCTAGAAATTAATTGTTCAAAAGCTTTCTAAACTAGGGCAAAAACTGGGTTTAAATACCCTCTAAAATCGCCCAAAAAATCATGACCAAAATGCCCCTACGCAGCCCAGAAATCGCAACCCTAGCAGCAGGCGGAGAGGTTCACTCGGCCGAGTGACCCTTGTCACTTGGCCGAGTGAAAAACCCTGTAAAAATACAGTAACTTCGGATGTTTCAGGGTCTGTCTTAGGGGGGTGGCTCGGCCGAGTGGCTTTCATCGTTCAGCCGAGTGAGCATTCGTACTCTGCCGAGTAGGCCTCCAAAGGATCTCTGAGAATTGCAGTAACTTCGGCCTCTTCTCTGGACAATTTCCCTGTACCACTCGGGTGATTGAGATTTCTCACTCGGCCGAGTAGGATTTCATCGTTCGACCGAGTATAAGCTGAAAAACTCCGTGTGCATATCCGTTCTGGTTGGCCGAGTGGGACTTCTTGTTCGGCCGAGTGGCTGTTGTACTCGGCCGAGTGATGTGCTGATGTGCTTGTTTCTTCTTCTTTTTGCCTCCTCGTCGATCCTATTGATTTCCTTTTTCTTCCGCTCATCCTCCATCGCTGATAAGCCCTCAAATGAGCCGTGGGCGACACTCCTAAGCGCATGCAAACCCCTTGATCTCAAAATCACTCCAAATCGCTCCATATTTCCTAAAATACGAAAAACAAGAAATAGTGAAAAGTATCGCAATATTGTCGAATAATCGTGAAAAACGCGATATGGGCAATCAAAACGGCATGCAAACATGCAGAAAAGAGGTGTAAAATATGGATTGATCAATTACATTACTCTGCTGAAGGTTTGTCGTGCACATTCCAAAGAGTGAACTGAGTGTTATATATTTTTCCTTCTCCACATATCTTGAGCATTATTTTTATACTTAAAATCATTGGTGAATCTCCCTTTAGCGAATCTTATATTGGCATATCCCCCTTGCTATAAAAGTCCATGCTCCAACACCCCAAAATCAAAAAGAAAAAAAATACATGTATATCTCTCTATCTTTTGATTTGGGATCCTTATTGTATATTATTATGAAAAAAAGAGAAAGAAAAAAAAAGAAAAAAAGAGTGAAAAGAAGTACATATATCTCGGTAGGCTCAGTCTCTGGGATATACTCTTCGTCGGAGTCATGTGGAGTGGGAGCACAGAAGGGTCCAGGCTTAGGTTTAGATGAGGGTCCAGGCTTGGATTTAGAGTTCTCTTTTTCTCTCTTTCTCTCTATTTTCTCCCTCCGACCTCCTACTCTCACTCGTCTTCCTCGAGGACAAGGAAGGGTTCAGCTTAGGGGATTTTGACGTGCGTTTATATTTCATATCTTCATGCACGTTTTCTTTCGTGTTTTTCCGTTATTTTCCATCGTCTCGTACCCGTTTTCTCGTATTTTCTTGTTTTCTTTCACTTCTTCGTGTTTTTATGTATTTGCAGGAGTTTGCCAGCGTAGGGGATGTTTAACGACGATATCATACGTCCCCGGAGCAACGGGAGGAGTCACGCGTGATCCAGGGGGCCAAACGACGAAGATCTCTATCTTTCAGCCCCCACCCGATCGGTTGGACACATCCAACCGATTGGGTGATGCACGTGTGCACGACCCGGTCAGCCGCTGAAGCAACAAAAGTGTCAACCGACCGGGTCACCGACCGGTTCAACCGACTGTTCTCTCTGGAAATTGGAGCTGAAACTCAACCGAATGGGTGATCTTCAATCGATCGGTTCACCTGTAGCTGTTCCCCCAAAGAAGATGACCAGGAGAGCTCACCCGACGGCCGGCTGACCGTGCCATAATATCGCAAGTCTCTGTCTTTTGGGCAACAATTCCAACCGATCGGTTGATTTGTCAACCGATCGGTCCACCCGACGACGCTCAAGATCCAAACAACGAGCAGCTTTTGCCAACCGACCGTGTCGCCTGACCGGGTGAAGTTTTGAAGATTGCTGCCGAAGTTCGCAGCAGGTCACCCGATCGGGTGATTCTTCACCCGATCGGGTGATGTCGTTTTCAATAAATACAGACCCTAGGTTTCCTGAAACGGGAGAGTTGTTATTTTTGCTGTTTTTTCTCTCTCTTAACGGCTGTAATTTTTTGGATGTTTGTAAGTCGTCTGATCTTTACAAAACTTTAATATAGTGTTATTTGCATTGCTCTTACTATTTTCAATCGTCTGATCATGCTTTTAACGGTCGATTTAGATTTAGATTGCTTTTTAGTAAATATGTGTGAGTAGTTCCCAAATCTGGGATTTTGGTGGAAACCCCTTCGTGGGTTCTCCCCGATGCGTCCATAGGACTAGGAAATCGATAAGGATTAGGAATCTATCGGTTACGCGGGGTGTTTCATTGTCATCGATGGGAAAAAGACCGCCTTTGACCATTGGGCCAAGGTGGAATAAACTTGGCGGTTGACTCCCTAGCCATAGCTCACGCCCTTAGCATAGACGTCGAATCCTAGCGCGCAGGAGCGACAGGATGAGACGTTGGGAGTTATCATTACGAGCTTAGTGCTCCCGGAGTCGGTCAGTGTTAATGGACATGGGAATACCCACTGACCGAACCCAGGTAGACCGGCGTATCATCCTGGGCACCGACCGGAATATCGGGCCCATGGGACGCCGGTATCACTCTTAGAGGCAACGTCTAATCATTAGACTCTAATTCCGATCGTTATCCTACCCGTAGGCCGTGTTGGCGAGAATCGCACGATAGGGTGGAAACCGAAGTCCCAGGTTTCCTTTTATATTGTTTATCCCTCGCATTCTATTTTTCGTGACAACCCATCTACTGATTCGGGCTAGCTCACCCATGGGGTGAATCCGGTCCTTTCTGACACAAGCACAACCACGCCTCCCTGAGTTTGACCCCCAAGCCACACTACAACACCGTGCGCTTGCAGTTATAAATATTTAAATCTCACGCCCCCAATCATATATTACACACATCTGACACGCACACAATGCGGGGACGTCACCTAAAACCTTAGAAAAAACCAGCAAAACCCCTTTGAAATTCGGCCCAAATCTGTTTCTGGCCACAACTTAAGTGGTGGGCCCAAGTTGACTCGGACCGAGTGGAAACAGCACTCGACCGAGTGGCAGATTCAAGCACTGACACGTCAACTTGCAAAAATTCCCTTGTTTCATCCGACCTCTGTTTGGAGTTTTCTTGGTGGTGTTGGAACCATCATAAAGTCTACTATCCATGAAAAATATGAGAAAAATAATTTACCAACTGGAATGATAGCAGATCTCGAAAGAGGGAGAGGCTGTCCTGAAAATCTAGGTACTTTGAATCTTCGGCTGGGAAAGCGAGTTGCTCAAACCGAGTGGATGTCCCACTCGGTCGAGCTATAGAGGCCCTCGCTTGGTCTTAAATCTTTGCTCTGCCGCTTGTTTAGCTCGACAGATAGGGAAGCTACTCGGTCGAGCGGCTTGATCTGCTCAGGCGAGCTACAAAGGGTCGCAGAAGCTCGAAATCATCGTTTTGTCGCTTCTTTAACTCGACCGAGTAGCGAGGCTACTCAGTCGAGTGGTTTTCACTGCTCGCAAATCGACTAAGTATTGGAGTCATTCTTCTCTTGCACATTCACTCGACCAAGTATCGAACATGGGGAGGCGGTGCCATACTACCTATTTACTCCTAGGTTAAGTTAGACTTGCAAGTTTTATTGGTGGATGTGGATTGTGGAGCATCGTAATGGTGATGGATGCGAACGTCATGTCACTCGATATTGCAAACTGAATCCAGATATAGAAAGAAAGAAATAAAACAAAGAGAAAACAAATGAGAGAAATATCAATAGGGTTTCGGTATCCTCACTACTAATTTGGGCACAGAACGAAGCTTATACGTGTCTATGGATGGAATCGTCTGACGAGTCGATGATATGTTGTGCAGGCTCTTTACTTCGGTGCCACCATCGTGGATCACCTAGTAAGCAATATAGGGGTGTAACGAACGATAAAGGTTGGTGCCACTATCGTGGATCACCGCACCTAGATTGACGACGTTATAACCCTATTTGGACATGATGGGACTTCTCAGGACGAGTGCCACTATCGTGGATCACTGCGTCTATCGAATTTCTGTCACTTTCGATGATAGCAAACCACAACATAACTCTATAGTTTATCAATCACTAGCTACATTGTAGCGGCCAATATCTTGGATCGCATGCCACCATCGTGGATCAACTTTTACGCTATGAAATACCCTTGATTATTGGGTTTATCTTAGGTTGAGTTCATCAACCACCAAGAGTTGTCAATTCAAGGGTTCTAGGGTTGTCAATTTCTAGATCCGATTGTGATCGAATTCCTTCCCTAGGCTAAGTTCCAACATTCAAAGAATCCCCAGATAATGGTATATCCATTCAAACACTCGTTGCATGTCTGGTTGTAAGTGGATACGCCTACACCGAGTGTTTGAATGGATAAACCATTATCTGGATTGTTGTATATGTTATTACTGAGGTACAAGACTTTCTGTGATGACATGTATATATGTGATTGGATATATACTGGGAGACATACATGGTCATATGTCTATATCTATATATAGCGATGCATGTATGTATGCATATATGCTTATGTGTTTACCGATATATGTATATGTATTTATATACATATACATATATATACATACATACATACATACATACACACACATATATATATATATATATATATATATATATATATATATATATATATATATATATATATATATATATTAGAATAATGGCTATCATATGCCATATGAGAGCCTCTCTCATACGCTCTCTCACATAAAGCACACAAGAACAACCAAGACAAGCCCATGTGGGCTTGTGCTTGGGTGCCTTATGTGAGAGTACGTATGAGAGATGCTATCATATGGTGTATGATAGCCATTATTCTATATATATATGATATTTATGGTCGAGTATATCTATGTAATATACTCGTGTGGGTTCTGCTGTAGCTATAGCTCCAACTACTATTTTAGATACTTGTATGAATATGGGTCGGAATGTTGATATTATAAAGCATATACGATTGCGGATGGTTGACCTATAAGCTGTATGTTTAGGAAAGCTATTGTATAGTGTGAGATGTATGTAGTGTGTATATACCTAGCTTGTGTTATACGTATATTATGTGTGAGCCTCTACGCTCTGCTTAGGTATGAGTAAGTATGTTAGAGGAAGCATAGGAGTTTATGCTTGCCTATGGTGATCTATGTATATAAGTGGTAATCTGCATATTGTATACCAATTCATATATATGGTTGTGAACATGTACGCATGTACATGTTTGTGGGTACCTATGTTGTTGCATGGGTATATATGTACGTGATGATATTGGTGTATATGTGAAGGTACATGTTGTGCTTGTGTTAGTCTGTCATGTCATAACTGACAGTTAAACATGACAGTGTTTCATGTTATATTTCATGTCATAACACTAGTTATGGCATGTGTATGCTTCATGTTATGATTCCTATCATAACATTCGTCATGACCTGTTTATGTTTCAAACTTAACATGTGTGTTGACATGAGTTGTATGTGACGTGTAGTGTAACATGCTTGTATAGTCGCATATGTGGGCATGAGCCCAAACATTAGTAGACTTGTGCTTCATTATGTGTCTTTGTTTGCATGGTGTGAGAAGGTAAAGATGTTGTATTGTATAATGTATGGTATTCTATGGCTGTAACTAGTGATATAGGTGCAGATATTATGGTTTCTTCTTTAGTAGTTCAATGTTCTCTTTTCCTGAGTTGTTCTGTTTTTCTGAGATGTTTTGTGTGTTAGTTGGCTATTGAGTTGAACACTACATGTACTATTCCCAGCAGCGCGCAGTGGACTTACAGATACGTTTCGTTCTGGTCGTGTACCTTGTCTCCCTTGGTATCCTTGGGAGCGGGCCGCGACAATGAAGCCATGCCATATGCCGCTAGAGCCTTGCACACAGAGAGCCTTGATGGAGTCCCAAATACCAAGGATGGAATCCCAATTGGAGAACTACCAGATCCTCTCATCAAGGAAGTGACCAAGCTCACTGATGAAGAAAAGAACGACGCTGATGTCGTGAGGATTAAAGAGCTCTGCAAGCTCTCTCTGGTAAAGCAAAGGGAGAAAGCGCCATAGGTAAACACACCTCAATCGCTGGGAAAGAAGAAAGATACCAAGAATGCAAGCTTGGGGGAGTCATCCCTCAACACCATTAGAGAGGAGGCACATGCTAGGGATGCTAAAGAAGAACAAGCACTGCATCTGAACCTAAGTGGTCTCCCCGGAAAGTTTGACATGCGCATCTCCTATGCACTGAACATCACGCGCTAAACGCTAAATCTTAAGAGGTCGAGCTCATTACCTTAAACGAGCGGGAGGCAACCCGACGTTCTATCTTAGTTTTATCTTAGTTTAATTTCAATTTTTGTTTTCGTTTTAGAATTTTTAGAGGGTTAAGAGTCTTAGGAAAAATTCTGACAACAGGCAACATTTTTCATTGCAGGAAGAAGATGTGAGGAAACCATCCAATAGAGGGTAGCCATGGCAATGAAGGGCATCTCCAGGGACGTGCTTGAATGCTTAAGGAAGGAAGAAACTGATGGGAGAGGAAGAAACAGAAAGCGTTGTAAACCAAAGAGTAGGGAACTGAAGCAGACAGCTTACTCGGCCAAGTGATATAGTCACTCGGCCGAGTGGAGAAGCCACTCACCCGACTGATATACTGACAGCGAAGTCTCTAAAAACCCCTCTCTGGAAATTATTTGCCACTCGGCCAAGTGAATTTGTTGTTAGTTCTTGGGTTCAAGACTAATGTTGTTTTGATGATGATCAACACATTATGTTAGTGTGCTAATCAATCTTATGTTTTAGTCTCAGATTATTTTAATGACTACCTGTTGATGAGACAAAGCATAATGCTTGGAGGATGATGATATGGTTATCTTAAAGACCTCCAAGAGTGATGGAGTGCTCAAGCTTGGATGAAGTCATGAAGATCATCTAATGACGCCAAAGCTTGGAGCATGATGATGGATAGACATTGATCGCGCCCGGATATGCACACGAAAAATGACTGTAGTCTTACCGCAAGCGCACGGTGTAGTGGCGAGCGGCTATCGAACACAGGAAGGACAAATGATGGTACTCTGTTTCAATCACCTAGCTGTTGGTGGTAGAATGGAATGGTTTCGAGAACTTTGTCACGGTCGTTCAATTAACAAATTAAATTCTATATAATAAAAGCTTCTAAAGCCAGGGAATCCCCATCACGGATCGTTATTTATCTTTGTGAATCGTGAATCTCAATGTTGCAAGGATTGAATTGAGGTGAACTAGTCGTAACTGAATAGAGAACCAAGCTCATGCTCGCGCGCTATTGCCAGTCTATAGCGACTTAGATTAGGGCCCACTCTCATGCAAACCCTAACCTAAGCCGCTAGCATGAAGATCGACATCATTGTCCAATCGCACCTCGAGTCCACTCTCGTGCAAACTCTAGTTACGATCTAGGTTCTGATAGTTCGTATTCGTCCAATCTCTTGCAAACGAATATGAGTATATATTTATAATAAAAATCATAGCTTTGGTCCAATCTCTTGCAAACCAAGTCTAGAGAATCTCGATAATAAACCTAAATCGAATATTTAGGACTTCCCATCGATTGAAATCCAATCTCTTGCAAACCCCAATCAATGAAAATTCCTAGCTACTCGTAGTAAATCAATCATAACCCAACCATCTATCAATCTTAGCAACACATTAATTCGTTCATCACAATTCTAAAATCAGATCCATAGGGTTCATCCCCATACCCTAGAACGACAGAACTACTCACAATTAATCATGGCAATCACAGAAATAACGAATAAAAACATATAGCAATTCATAGTTGAGAGAAAACAATTCACAAAAACTTGAAATTTTGATAGAAAGAACAAACCAAATCTCCAATCTTCAATCTCCAGCTGAGGATTTCAATTAGAATAATGCTCAAAAACTATTTTCAGGTCTCCCCTAAAACTAGAAAGAAAACTAGCTTAAATACAAGCCAAAGTCGGCTAGAAAATCCTGACAGATTTGCCCCTGGCGCAGCCCAGAACCCTAATTCGTGATACAGGCAGACTGCGCCACTCGGCCGAGTGGAACATGTCACTCGGCCGAGTGACGGACCTAAAGAGAAATCGAGATATTGGGGTTTTTTGGGGGTCTGTCGCTCTGTTCCAATTGGCCGAGTGGAGTTCTTTACTCGGTCAAGTGGGCTTTCTCACTCGGCCGAGTGAGTCTTCCGCCGATCTTCTTCAAACTTCAGAGAGTCGGCTGAGATCTCAGGAGGAAAACCCTGTCGTACTCGGGCGAGTGGACTTCTTCACTCGGCCGAGTGAGATCTTTCACTTGCCCAAGTGGACTTTGACTCAATGTGCTCATGTATCCGTTGTACTCGGCCGAGTACGTTCCTTCACTTGCCCGAGTGAGCTGTTTGCTCGGCCGAGTGGGCTGTTTTCGAAGTCATGTCTTCTCCTCCTCGCCTCCTCATCGATTCTATCAAACTTCTTCTTCTTCCACTCATCATCCAACGCTGCAAGCTCCTCGATAGGGTCACAGGCGGTGCTCCAGCGTGAGTGAAAGTCCCTTGATCTCATTTATGCTTGTAACGACCTGTTACCGTGTATACGTATCTTGTACGTATCTAATTAATATAGTGATTTATTTGAGTAGTAATATATGATTTTACTTGTTGTTATTATTTTCATAGCTCGAGCTAGCAATTTAAGGATCGCGTTATCATCTTCTTTAACTTGTGGTTGATTTTGATTGCAGGGGCGAAATCGTACTAACCAAATCGCAAATCGATCCTTCGAATCAAATCTTATCATGATCTAATAATTAAACCGATCTAATGAATCAAAATCTTATCCGAATTGATCATTCTAGATATGTTATAATTCTAAACAAATCTAACAAATCCTAACATTTCGACCAAATCGTTTCCAAATCAAATCAAAACCTTATCCTAGTAAACCTTGAAATATCTCAATTATTATCTTAATACATATTAAATCAAATTGATTCTCCTAAATCTATCATCTCCTCCCAAAACAATTGTTAAATAACGAATCATATATAAATCATATCTAATCTAAACAGATCAGCCCAAATATCTCAACTAGTTTTATAAAATCCTAACCAACCTTAATAAGCTTAATATCAGAACCAAATTGATCCTCCTGATCTAAATATCTAAACTAGATTATCTTTGGAATCATATGTAACATCTTAACAAGAAAATATTTCCTACCCAATATCCAAAACAAGGTTATTTTTCTAATTCATATCCCAACTGTTAACTCGGGAATCTTAACTAATTAAACCCATCACCTTAATTCCACGAATTGCTCATGATTCTCTCCCCACGTTCTACCGTAAGGATCTTAACCAAAACAACCCAACCCACCTTACAAACTTATTTCGCAGCTAACCAATTTATTTTTCCAACGACCTCCCCGTCTTTTCTGCAACCAACCCACGAGGCCGATATCTTTCTCCACTTCCCCACGTCATCCACTCACGTCACGTCTTCCTACTCGCTAGCTCTACCCTATCCTATTAAAATACTCAGATTGTCACCTTCCCCTAACATAAAGTCATTTTCTCATTCTCCCTTCCATTAAAATCCCAGGCTAACCCATGTTCTTCCAAACGAAATCCACCTCACTTCTCCTCTCTTTCCCCAAACGAACCAGCCCCACCGCAGAACCCCGCGACCTCGCTCCTCATCCTCGACCGCAACCTCGCCCTCCCTTTCGATCACTCTTCGACCAACTCGACCCCTCGCTGCAACCCACGGGCGTCGCCCCACCGTCCAGTCCAGTCGATCACGCCGCTCACCGAGCATCCACAGGCGGCTCCCCTTCCTCTACTCACACTCGCAGCGCCCACACACCGCCTTGTCGCCACCACGACTGGCGACCGCATGACCCCACTTTGCCACCACCACGCTTCCCGTCGTCTCCCTCTCCATGTAAACCCAAACCGCCAAACACCACAGCTTGCCAGCCCGCGGTCCACTCTCGCCATCGTCCAGCAACACAGACCGCTCACCATCTTTGGAATTCTTCCTCATGCATCCAAGTCCCCACGGCCGGTCCGAATGCAGCTAACACCAGTCGCCAACCCCATTGACACATCTAACCCGCAGACCCACCGCTTCACCGTCCTCTCCCCTTCGTGCACCTCACCTCTTCTCCGCTCTCCAACACGCCGTGCTCGTATCCGCCCTCTGCCACACTCCCCCCAGCCTCTCAAACCTCCACCCCCGACGGCCAAGTGACCACCACCGCTCTGTTCTCCTACTCCGCCACCGCACAGCCCACACTATAGCCACTCTTCAGCTCCCCACGTGCCTCTTCCCGGCTCCGATCTCTCCTCCGGCCTACGCACTCGCTGCACCGCCCCATTTCCTCCTCCGATCAACTCCACCGAGCCTCTCTCTCCGATCACCTTCAGCCCGCTCCCCGATCATTTCGGCTTCCTCGCCCAGTCACCCTCCACCATCTCCGACCATACACCCCCCAACTTGTCGTCGCAGCAAGCTTCTCGCTGGTCACCCTCATCATCACGCAAACCCCCTCAACCTCCCGGCGTCTCGCCCTCCTCGACGGTGAGCCTGCACGCCCCGAAGCCTCGCCCCTTCGGCAGCCTCGCTATCCACCACTTCACCCAGGCCCGCACCACAGCCACCGCCCACCTCTTCACGGCTCACAAAATCACCGTTTGCCGTCGCACCATACATCACTACAGCCACCACTTCCCGTCGCCCGCACGTCGAAACCCCCGAGAGCTCTTCCTTCGCCTCGCTTCGTCCGCCTCACCCCGAGATCAGTCGCACAGCACCTCAACAGCATCTCCCTTCAGCCTTCTCCGATAGCGCGGCAACCACTCCCACCGCCCGACAGCTGCTCCTCGACCTCACTCCGCCCATCGCCTGAGATCCATACCGTGGTCGTCAACCTGCAGAATCATGTAAGTGTTTACGGCAGCATGTTGGTTTATGATAATGACGTGTTAATATATATAATGGTTATAACATAATCCTTTAATATATATTAATTTATATATAACCGTATGATGTTTTTGGTAAACAGTGTATATCTAAGTTTAAGTGGTCTGTCATTCCAGTGTAAATAATATATGAGGTACCTTATATCTAGTATACCTAGTGGGTTACTGTTATAACATTTGAATTATCAGTGATGGTTTAAAGTATGAGATGTTATATAAGGAATAATATTAGTTCTAAGAACACAGTATTAACAAGTTAGACATAATAATATATCTAAATGGGTTAATAACTTCTAACTCAATGTCATGAACCCAACGTCACAGATGACCGTGCATCTCATTGCGATCACCTGGACACCCAAATCGCGTCACTTCAGGCAAGTGTACATTTTACAACTTTTAAATATCATTACCTTTAACTGCTAAGTCAAGAATTGCTAGTTTTTGCTTTATATCATGTCACTCGTCATGCTCGTACACCCCTGCTTGAATGGTTATTGATGGAACATGTATTAATGGAACATCTTGACGGAATGGAATACTTGAAATCGTGAAATTGTGAATTCGTGCGCCCAAGAGACGAAATCGTGACTTTCGTGATGTCATGTAAGTTGACAAGTTCGTGCTTGTAATATGGATTAGGCTGGCTCGTGTTCCAGCAGAACACTTGGGTGGGGTAGTTCAATGTAGTAGAGGCTGGAATGCTAGATTGCACTCTCTTGGTGAACTTGACCGACAGCTGGCCGGGTCGGTGAGTATAGAGCCACGGGTAGCTCCCGTTGGCTTGGGTGTAATGCTTGTCACTTTCCCCCTCAGACATTGGGCTTTTCACTAGGCACACTTGATTGATTGTCACGCTCTTTTACTCCTGTTTAACCATTAAGAATTGTGTACTCTTCTAGTTACTCCTATCTTATTCGGGTACTAATACCATGCTTATTGATGTACACACCACACTTGCCATGCTTATTGCTGTACACACCACATTGCCATGCTTATTACTGTACACACGACACTTACCATACTTACTGATGTACACACCATACTAGCCATGCTTATTGCTGTACACACAACACTTGCCATGCTTATTGCTGTACACATTACACCTTGTCATGTTCGTTACTTTGTGCACTACACCTCGCCTGCTCACTGCTTGCACACTACACTTGCCATGCCACTATTTGTACACAACATTGACGTGCTTATATGTTTCTTACGCTGTCATGCTTTAACTAATGTAAATTCTATTTTTGTCACTCGTATTGCCATGAAATCTTTTCGAAAACCTTACCGAGGGTCAAGTTTCTTTTTATTTTCTAAATCTTGCCGAGCGACCCTCGCTGACGTATATTTCTTGTTTTGTGAAATATACGTCAGGTATTAGACAGGTTCACAGGGGAGTTTTGCTTAGGGACTGAGCAGGTTGATCAGGAGTGACGTGCCGCTAAGTTCCTTCGCTGAGGAGCAATGTGCCTTCGCATCATCATTGTACTTGTTGTCTCTTTCAATATTTGTATGGGCTTATGACCCTCCTTCATTTCATTCAATGTTGTAAACTATCTTTGAGATTTGAGATTGTAAATAAATAACTTATCTGTGTTGTTTGAGGAGCATGTAAGAACCTGCAAGTTATTATCACAGACGCGTAATGTGCTTAAACCAAGGAGGAAGGAAAAAAGTTATTTCCTTCTTGTTTTAAGCACATGCGGACCCGCTCGCGCCCTCGCTCCCAAATATAATGGGAAGCGAGGCGTGACAATGCTCCAGATCGCTCCATATTTCCTGAAATCCGACAAAAACAAGAAATAGTGAAAGCAACGCGATATCATCAAATAATCGTGAAAAACGCAATATGGGCAATCGAAATGACATGCAAACATGCAGAAAAAAGGTGTAAAATAAGGAGTGATGAAAATCCCCCAAGCTTACCTCTTACTCGTTCTCGAGGAAGATGAGTAAAAAGGAGAACCCGGCGGGTAAAAATAAGGAAAAAGGGAAGGAGAAGCTAGAATAGAAAATGAAGAGGGAGGTGCTAGATCATTTTCTCAGGCCGTGGAGCTGCTTACTCAAATAGGACACGACGAATAAAAGCATGCCAAAGATTTTTATCTTGCTATCATGATCATATATAAATGCATTCGATATAGAAACCAAGAATATCAAAACGATATGAAACATGAAATCATTCTAGAATTAGCATCTGCGGCATCCAAAGTAATATACATAATTATAGATTGCACACTTTTCAATTGATTGCTTTTTTACTTGGAGTATAAGAGGCATCACACATTATGGAGCAATAAGTATAGAAAGAAATGGTTTTCATGAAATGCATGCCAAATTTCAATTCATGGAATTCGTAATACTCCAAGTAATCTCCCCGAGTATAAAAAATTACCTAGCTTAGGTCGTCATGCACAGACAAGTGGTCAATCTCTTATACATCATTGGATCGTCTCCTCCAAGCTTATCTATAAGCGTGGTGGCATCAAATAGAACAATACGACTTTTCCCATTTTTTGAAGCTCCAAGAAAAAAATAAAAGAGGGAAGAAAGAAAGAAAGAAATGGGATCGTGTATATACAAATGAACTTCTTTTTGTTTTTCTTTTCTCCTTTTCTCTCTTTTTTCTTTTTTTCCTTTTTTTCTTTTTTCTTTCCCAATATACACAATAACAATCCCAAATCAAAGATAGAGAGATATGTGTGTATTCTTTTTTTTTGATTTTGGGGGTATTGGAGCTTGGACTTTAAAGCAAGGGGAAGATGCCAATATAAGATTGGCTAAGGGGAGATTCACCAATGATTTTAAGTATAGAAATGAAGTTCAAGATATGTGGAGAAAGAAAAATATTCAATGCTCAGTTCACTCTTTTGGATGTGCATGACCATTTTCAGCAGGGTAAAGTAAACTAATCCAGTTATATCAAAAAGGCATACATTCAATCAACCGGGAAGTTGAGTGTACAATTTTATGCAAATAGAAGTGATAGCAGACAACAAAGCAGTACTCCAAATTTAGGCAATCAATGCGTGAAGCTTGGTGTGTTTTCTATGAAAAGTATACAATATAAATCTTCAGACTCAGCTAATGGTAGAATTTCATTCACAATCATATAATAAAGATGCAGGTTACTATTCTCGAATGCATGGCAACGAATAGCATATGGTATCTGAAATAAAAACGATGGCATGGCAAGAGAATATGCATATAAAAGTAAGCTAACTCCAAGTCATCGTCATCACAGAAAATTCATCTCTAGCAAAAAAAGATAAAAGAAATAAGAATAATGGAAAAATAAGAACCACTATACATATGCAGCACACATAAAAATAAGAAAACGTGATGCATGAGGAAAAATATGCAAAAGTGGGTGAAAATAAGTGGAAAATAAAGAAAGGTGGAAAAAATGAAAATAAAAATGAAGAAAGCAAAAAGTGCGTGAGATACTCACTCCCCTAAGCTAAACTGCACAGTGTCCTCAATGTTCTAAGTGTGGCACAAGGAGAAATATGATAGGGTTGGCGTGGGTGGTGATGCATGATAAAGGATGAAAAATGAAAGAAAATGGGATGGAAATGCAAGTGATGAGTGCAGAGATTAAGGTGGTGCAATATAACGGTCCCAAAAATACATCCTCTCTCCCAGGATGATATAGACAAATCAGAACAAAAAATGACCAAAATGTGTGGGGAGCAGGGGCGCAAAACCGGCAGGAAAGATCATATCAATCACAACAGTGGTAAAAATATGAGAAGCATCAAGTGTGTGCCTAAGCAGGTGGTGGATCACCAGCACCGTCCTGTGGTGGGGGAGGTGGTGGTGGCAGAGGCTGCTGTGAAATGGGACGGATAGCGGCAGGTGGAGGCTGTGGCAGTCGCGCAAGAATCTGGTTCAGGGTAACCTGAATACCAGGGAGTAGAGCGACGCGAGACTGCACAGAGCCAATGGTGGCGGCGAGAGCCCGAAAATCTCCTCTGAGCCCGGTAAGGGCCCCCTCTAAAGCACGCATGTACTGAACGAAGGTGTCGGGGGCGGGGGGAGAGGGTCGAACAGGTGGGGTCGGGGCTGCCGCACACGGCCACCATAGACAAGTGGGGCTACTACTGGGTGAGTGTGTGGTGATGTGCTCGCTAAAAGACGTTCAGCCTCTGTATGAGGCTAAGCCGCAGGGATGCTCTCAGAAGTGCGAGCAGTGGCAGAATCTGAGTGGTGAAAGTGGCCGAGAAGGGTGGAGAGGTCGCTGACACAGAAATGGGGACAGACGTCACGATGCTCTCAGTGAAGACAGCGGTGCCTCGTCTCAAATGATGTGAGAACTACTCCCAAGCGCAGGAGATCGTGCAAGTAATATCTTGGTGAGTCCAGGTATCGAATCCACGGGACAACTGCCCTGTAAAACTACGAACGTCAATCTAAAAAGAGTAATAATACGATGAGAACCAACCACCTATCAAACACAAAGATATAGGATCAAGAGTATGGAATAAGAAATGAAAATCCTACGATATTTACGGTGACTTTGGTAGGGGTACAAGTATGGGGAGTTTGTGTTGGGTTTGATTTCGTTAGGGTGTGTGCAATCAATGATTATCAATACCTTTTCTATAACTCAACGTTTCGTCCGGTCAGGGCATGAGAACGTCAGAAAGTATGGCGATCAAGCATATAGAAACGTGCCAAAGAATTATACAATTAAAATAGGGCGAAAAGATATAGAAATCAATAATCACGACACCCAAACTACGTCAACACCGACACATATAAAGTGGATGTGCTACGGTTGTGAGTTCATTAGGAGTTAATAATCGCTGAAATATCATGTCTTTTATATAACTCAACGCTTCACCCGGTCAGGGCGTGAAGGCGTCGGAAGATGAAACGATGAAAACTAGTCAAAATAGCCGTATACGTATCACTAGCAACATTGATTTCATTAAACGATAAAAGCAATAATAAGTTCAGATTAGTGAACATAAATTGGCTAGCCTTGTCAGGGCCTAGCCATAGGGAACATCAATGATATCGACAATAAGCAAATACCCAACAAATACGTTGTAGAAATCAACATTACTAGCAATTTGGACGTGATAATAGGGCTAAAGACATGAAATTCATCAATTAAATACTCCTAATTACTACACAACCATAGCACAAAGAGCTTAGCCACGCATGGTGTAAAGAAAATCAGATTTCATAGCCAAATACATCGTTTTAATAGCCAAAATACAATGAAATACACCAAATACGGGGTATAAGTTCAAGAATTTATCACCAAATCTCCATTTTAGAACCCAAAACTCCCTTTTAATAGGAAGAATAGCCTCTGGAATTTTTCAGAATTTTCCCCTGTAGAAATACGCACAGTAGCCGCTCCAAAAGTCCCAAAATACGCCAGAATACGCCCCAAAACCCTAGAATAGGCTTAAATAATAGGCATTGCGGGTTTGGGGCGCTTAACGGGTGCAAAACCGCACCCATTATCAATTTTTAACCCGATCCACAGTCGGATCAAATCTCGACCGCTCATCGCAAGCGGGATCGCGCCTCCGCTCGCCACGTAGCGCTTTAAGATTCGTCCGCTGCTAAATTCGAATTCGCATCGGCGTTCGTCTGGACCGTTGGATCAGCATCCGACGGTCGATAAAAGCCCACGTCGCCCGCTCGTCAGCCTTCGCAGCGAACCATTGGATCAGCATCGGACGGTCGATAAAGGCCCACGTCGCCCGCTTTTTAATTCTCGAGCGCCGCTGATACGGGCCGTTGGATCTTCATCGTACCGCTATGAAGAGGCCACGTCGCTCCGTATCTAAGTGCGAAGCGGGCTTCGCGTCGTAGCCGTCCGATCAAGCAAAGCGCCGCTGCGATGGCGACACGTGTGCACGGAAGACTCCCGCCTTCGACCGCTCTTCGCATCGCATGGGCGTGATCCTGGCCGTTGGATCTCGATCCAACGGCCTTCATTAATCCCCGTCGATAATAATCCGCTACCGTTGGGTTTGAGCGGGGACGGCTGGATCGAAGCCACGTGTACTCCAAGATTCGTGCGTATTTATTTTATTTCCAATAAATGGTATTCTGCATTAAAAAATTCACAGTAATTATCACAGATATCAGAAAAATACAAATAAATAGTCGTTGGAATCGTGAGATTGAGACGGTGCTATGAAAAATATAAACAGGCAGAAATACACAATTAAATTCACATTTTGTGCACAAATAAAGTAATTTCTCCAATAAATGATGATATTAAAAATATGAATGTATTAGAGAACATTTAAGCATCATATGGACACAAAATAGGACTAATTGGGGGGTTAATTACGCAATATTCACTCCGAATCACACCCCCCAACTAGCGATTTGCTAGTCTCTAGCAAAAAGAGCGATAAATACGGATGATTTTTAAAAAAAAATTCTATCAATCGCTTATGGCGTGGCTCAATAATATATTTTCCAACATGATCTTCACCATCAATATACACATCCATGAACAAAATCAATCACATGATATTTTCTCTAATTTAGTATGAATAAATAACATACAAGCATCGTTTTGCGCAAGCGAAAGTATAACACGTCATTTTTCTCTAGTTTTCTTGTTTCCAAGGAATTGGCCTATCAAAACAATCATTCAAGATATGGGTAATGAAGTTGCTTAATATATTCACCATTTCTTTTCTTTTATTCGTTCCGCGTAACGCGCATCAAGCAACATTCGCAGAAAAATGTATAACTTGGATCGCTCCATCAAATGAGTGAGTTTCATGTCAATGGCTCCCAAATCAGACGATAATAGGGCATTAGGCCAAAAAGGACCCCTCGGACTGTACTACTCGAGCCAACCAAGTTATTTATTAGTGATATACTTATTCATTCATTTTTCTTCATTTTTCTTTCATTTTTTTCTTTTCTCTTCTTCATCTTTTTCTCTTTTTTCTTTGTAAGCAACTCAACACACATTCTTTGAATATAAACATCAATAACCAAGGCCAAATTCTTCTTCAAGTTGAAGACTTTTCAAAAAAAATCACGTATACTCAAGCTTTTTCATCACATTAGCATGCATGAAATAAATTCAAACTATTTTGAGATATTAATCATGGCAATTGAAAATTTTTCATGAATAGCATATTAACGGTAATTCATGAAGGAAAAAAAATTAATTTAAGCCATACACAATTTTTAGAACTCAGTTAATGCATAATCATCCGCATTTGAGGAATATGAAGGAGTTTAAAATGGTGAGATTGGTGGTTCATTCTTTCCTTATGCCATGCTTTTTGAAAAAAAAAATTCCTAAGATCTCATACACACCTCCCAACTAAAGATGGACATTGTCCTCAATGTCGAAGAGGGTACGAGTTTATTCAAGCAAGCATCCTAGAAAGCATATAAAATCTACACTACTGGAAAGAACACACCGTGTTCAAATGGCGGATCCTGAATCTTTAATGGTGGAGGAAGTTGTTCAATTTGTTCCTTGCGCTCCTCGACGAGTATACTTCCTCCAAAGGCTAAATTGGAGTCCTGCAACGTAACTCCCAGCATCTCTATAATCTGGTCACCTGTATCCTGCAAGAGATGAGTCACGTCAATCCAATTTATTTTAAAATTCTTCGTCATAAACACATTCCAAATATAGTCATCAAAATAGGTGCAGTAAAATAGAGCATGGTGATGACAACTCCCTGAAAAATGTGCACTACGCTCGGTATGATGCCCAGTCAATATGGAGAGGGGTAAATGGTTTTGGGAGAAAACTGGGGAAGGGAATGGTTCGGGATCCATAGAGATATTCTTTAAACCAATGTCCCTAGTCGTCTCCTCCTCCTGTTCATCCAAAATTGCTCGCTCATCCTCTACTTTGCACACACTTCCTGCCATGTCAATGCTTTCATTCGTGACTTCATCGTGACATGGCTCGCTCGATATACCTGTAATAGAAGATGAAGTCAAATTAGATTTTGGAAATTGAATTTCAAACGAATTATTTTCTTCTACGCAAGTGGAAATCAGCTTAAGATTTTCAATAGATTGCTGAATCTGCCGACTCCGAGCAAGGAAGTTTTCTTGGAATTGATGGGATGTGGCCTCCTGTGTCTGAATGAGCAATTGAACTTCCTCTTTCAAGTGGTGTAAAGGTACGTCTACACTTTGCTCCTCTGGATCAAGGATTGAAGGCTCCGTTGAATCGCACTCTGAAGTCTCTTTCATGATTTCTTCGTCCTCTTGCAAAGACTCCATATAATTCCACGCCTCTGTCGGCGTCATGACTCCCAAGAATTCCTGCAGCTGTGGTCGTAGTCCACCTAGGAAGGACTCCATAAGTTCTTTCTTCGTAAACCCATGCTGCGGATAGCTCGATATTATGTCTGTGAACCTCCTCCAGGCCTGAAAGAAAGTTTCACAATCAGTCTGATTAAAACCAACGATCTTGAGCTTCTCCATCCTATGTTTGTGTGCCTTATAATATTCTGCATCATACAAATTGTTCGTGCAATAGAATTTCATGTATTCCATATACTCCATTCTTAAAGAGAAAACAAAAAAAAATTCCTAGACTATAAGATGGAAGGATCTCACCGAATGTTCCTCCAAACGAACTGAAATCGTAGATTGCAAGTGCTGTTATCCCCGGCAACGGCGCCAAAAACTTGCCTCGTCTCAAATGATGTGAGAACTACTCCCAAGCGCTAGAGATCGTGCAAGTAATATCCTGGTGAGTCCAGGTATCGAATCCACGGGACAACTGACCTACAAAACTACGAACGTCAATCTAAAAAGAGTAATAATACGATGAGAACCAACCACCTATCAAACACAAAGATATAGGATCAAGTGTATGGAATAAGAAATGAAAATCCTAGGATATTTACGGTGACTTTGGTAGGGGTACAAGTATGGGGAGTTTGCGTTGGGTTTGATTTCGTTAGGGTGTGTGCAATCATTGATTATCAATACCTTTTCTATAACTCAACGTTTCGTCCGGTCAGGGCACGAGAACGTCGGAAAGTATGGCGATCAAGCATATAGAAACGTGCCAAAGAATTATACAATTAAAATAGGGCGAAAATATATAGAAATCAATAATCACGACACCCTAACTACATCAACACCGACATATATAAAGTGGATGTGCTACGATTGTGAGTTCATTAGGAGTTAATAATTGCTGAAATATCATGTCTTTTATATAACTCAACGCTTCACCCGGTCAGGGCGTGAAGGCGTCAGAAGATAAAACGATGAAAACTAGTCAAAATAGCCGTATACGTATCACTAGCAACATTGATTTCATTAAACGATAAAAGCAAGAATAAGTTCAGATTAGTGAACATAAATTGGCTAGCCTTGTCAGGGCCTAGCCATATGGAACATCAATGATATCGACAATAAGCAAATACCCAACAAATACGTTGTAGAAATCAACATTACTAGCAATTTGGACGTGATAATAGGGCTAAAGACATGAAATTCATCAATTAAATACTTCTAATTACTTCACAACCATAGCACAAAGAGCTTAGCCACGCATGGTGTAAAGAAAATCAGATTTCATAGCCAAATACATCGTTTTAATAGCCAAAATACAATGAAATACACCAAATACGGGGTATAAGTTCAAGAATTTATCACCAAATCTCCACTTTAGAACCCAAAACTCCCTTAGAATAGGAAGAATAGCCTCTGGAATTTTTCAGAATTTTCCCCTGTAGAAATACGCACAGTAGCCGCTCCAAAAGTCCCAAAATACGCCAGAATATGCCCCAAAACCCTAGAATACGCTTAAATAATAGGCATTGCGGGTTTGGGGCGCTTAACGGGTGCAAAACCGCACCCATTATCAATTTTTAACCCGATCCATGGTCGGATCAAATCTCGACCGCTCATCGCATGCGGGATCGCGCCTCCGCTCGCCACGTAGCGCTTTAAGATTCGTGCGCTGCTAAATTCGAATTCGCATCGGCGTTCGTCTGGACCGTTGGATCAGCATCCAACGGTCGATAAAATCCCACGTCGCCCGCTCGTCAGCCTTCGCAGCGAACCATTGGATCCATCGGACGGTCGATAAAGGCCCACGTCGCCTGCTTTTTAATTCTCGAGCGCCGCTGATACGGGCCGTTGGATCTTCATCGTACCGCTATGAAGAGGCCACGTCGCTCCGTATCTGAGTACGAAGCGGGCTTCACGTTGTAGCCGTCCGATCAAGCAAAGCGCCGCTGCGATGGCGACACATGTGCACGGAAGACTCCCGCCTTCGACCGCTCTTCGCATCGCATGGGCGTGATCCTGGCCGTTGGATCTCGATCCAACGGCCTTCATTAATCCCCGTCGATAATAATCCGCTGCCGTTGGGTTTGAGCGGGGACGGCTGGATCGAAGCCACGTGTACGCCAAGATTCGTGCGTATTTATTTTATTTCCAATAAATGGTATTCTGCATTAAAAAATTCACAGTAATTAGCACAGATCTCAGAAAAATACAAATAAATAGTCGTTGGAATCGTGAGATTGAGACGGTGCTATGAAAAATATAAACAGGCAGAAATACACAATTAAATTCACATTTTGTGCACAAATAAAGTAATTTCTCCAATAAATGATGATATTAAAAATATGAATGTATTAGAGAACATTTAAGCTTCATATGGACACAAAATAGGACTAATTAGGGGGTTAATTACGCAATATTCACTCCAAATCAAGCGGCAGTAGAGACGGAAGTGTCGATGACTGGGGAGGTCGTGAGATCAGCAGAAAATGACTCCCTAGGGGTCGAGAAATCTGGCGACGACCGGGTCTCGGCCGTCGAAATAAAGGAAGGCTCGCCTCTCTCAAAAATGACGGTGGTGGCGCTCTCAAGACTCACATAAGAAATGGGATCAGAGGTCAACGGCACAGAGGTGGTGGTGGTGGTGGACTCAGCTAGGGTGCTCCTAACACTGACAGAAGTATGGATAGAGGTACCGGGAGCAGGGATCAAATCTGGTGCAGGCTGAGGGGTAGGGATCTCAGGGTCCAGAGATGGTAGGAGGGGCTCCTGCTCATCGCCCTCAGACTCAAGCACGTACGCAGCTGGGATGAGGAGCTCCATCTTGATCGCTCCTTATTTTACACCTTTTTTCTGCATGTTTTTATGTCATTTCGATCGCCCATATTGCGTTTTCCACGATTACTCGAAGATATCGCGTTGCTTTTCACTATTTCTTATTTTTGTTATATTTCAGGATATATGGAACGATCTGGAGCAAAATAAGATCAAGGGACTTTCGTGCATACCGAAGCGTCGCCCACAGCTTATTTAAGGAGTTAGCAGCGCTAGAGGATGAGCGGAAGAGGAAGAAATTCGATAGAATCGACGAGGAGGCGAGGAGGAGAAGAAAATAGCCCAGAAGCAGCTTACTCGGCCGAACAGAGAGTTCACTCTGCCGAGTAACGGGCTGCGTTCGGCCGAGTGAAACAGATACGTACTGCAGAATTTTCAAAGTTCACTCGACCGAGCAAGAAAGTATACTCGGTCAAATGGAGAAGACCACTCGCCCGACTGGTACATGGATTTTCTTCCGAGGAGCGGCCAAGTTACTGGAAATTTTGAGAAGCCTACTCGGCCGAGCAAGATTGCTCACTCAGTCGAGTAGAGAAGCCTACTCACCCGAGTCAGACAGAGCGACAGACCCCCAATTTTCCCAGACTTTCTGTCTTTTATTGGGTCTGTCACTCGGCAGAGTGACATAGGTTACTCGGCCGAGTGACGCAGTCCGACTGCTACGCAAATTGGGATTTCTAGGCTGCGTAGGGGCAAATCTGTCAGGATTTTTTGGACAATTTTGGCTTGTATTTAAACCTAGTTTTATCCCTAGTTTTTGTTGGATCCTACCAAAACAGAGTTAGGATCGATAAATGAAGTTGAGACTTACGCTTGCGTATGCGGCACGGTAGTCTACGAACTTCGCCTTCGGATTCACCACGACGGATCGAGTCTTGTCACGAACGGAGTAAGGCTACTAAATCCACAATCTAAATCTCTACTTTTAGATTAAGAACTTGGATAAAGAGAGAAGAAGGATTTCGGCAGAGCTTCGCTAGAAAGAAATGCATGCAAGAATGCCATGCAAAAGTGTAAGGAAATGGCTAACCCTTGGGTCTTATTTATAGCCCCCAAGGTAGTTATTTTAGGAGCAATTGTTCCTTTGGAACAATTTAACTAAGGTGTACCATCGTACATGGCATATTATAAGCTTAAGTTGTACCATATGCATGGTACAACACAAGCTTAAGATATTACCCCTTTATTAGCCATATGTCGCATGCACTTATGCACATATAATGCGACTTTCCCATCAATCTAGAGATCCTCTCCGCAAGGGAACATATTCCCTTTGCACACGACTTCGTGTACGCGACGTTCGAGGTCCGTATTCCCTCGTACATCCCCTACAAGGGTGTACTCACGTCTTCCATATCCAACATCTCCCACTCACACTTGAGGGGATTGTAAGAGAACGTCTTTCTCTTAGTTCTTTCATCTATCATACCGAGAAATAGACCGTGCGACCGTCATGCGCGTAGAGTCTGTTGTTGTGCACTTGTTAGAGATACACAATGACCTCGAAGGTGCAAAGTTGAGTAGTTCAACGCATGCTTTACCCTAGATTATTTCTTCACATTTCTTATACTTTATATTCAACAATTGAATCCCATCTGGATCACAATTGGCTGGCCAGCTTTGAATCATTAAAGTCCAAATGTGAATATGAAATCAATCTTCCTCTTCTTGCGAACCTTCTGATCTTGACTTGATTCGCTTTTCTAACGTGCCCCGCCGAGCCGAATTATCATAGTCCATTAGCAACACGCTAAGATAGCGATCATCTCGTCAAATCTAAAGGAACCAATTGGAGTCCTTGAGGGTAAGAGTTAAGGCCCATATGGCCTTTGAGTCTCACATAATAGCAAACACTATTGCTACTAACTCAGTGGTCGAAATGCATACGTGGTATGAACACGTATTACAACATCGCTCCTTTCCCAGGGAGTGTATGTCTCAATGATGTTGTAAGGATGATGATCAGACACCACAATGTCTGACTTTGAGTCCCTTATTCTACTCAAATAATCCTTTGGACTCACATCCCGCATTTAGACAGATAGGATTTCAAAAAATCCTCTTAGATCTTTTGTAAGCATCCATATGATGCAGATCTTTCATGAGACCATTTTGTTTAAGTCATGACTCTTAAATCATCCGTCTGATGATTTTGACTTCAAAACAGGTCATCTCTATTCCATCCGTCTGATAGAATAAGGCGGTTGCTCATGTGAGAGAGCCAACCTCAATCTGTCCGACATACTAGAATTCAGCTGAGATTTCAAAAATGTACACAAACATTTCTTAAGAAATTCATATGCAATGTTTAAAAAAGAACTTATTCTTTTATTAATTTTGATCATTTACAGACATGGGAATTTACATTGGTACAACTCAGCTCTTACGCAATCCTTGAGATGATAAGTGTTTGTAAAACACATCTCTGGGGATAGCCTTTGTAAGCGGATCCGCTATCATCTCATGCGTAGATATGTACCTTATGTCTACCTTCTTGGTCTTATCATAGTCTTTTGCAAATTTGTAGCGGATATCTATGTGTTTGGTCTTACAATGGAATTTCGGATCTTTGACATAGGCTATAGATGCTTGACTGTCGCTGTGTATGGGTACAACACCTGAGTCACTTGCATTAATTAGCCTGTCTAAGAACTTCCTAAGCCAAACAGCCTCTTGGACTGCCATGCTAAATGCTACAAACTCGGCTTCCATGGTTGAAAGTGCGATGCAGGATTGTTTCTTGCTACTCCAGGATATTGCACCAGATCCGAGTAGAAAAACATATCCTGAGGTCGATCGTCGCTCATCGAGATCACCCGCCCAATCAGCATCAGTGTAGCCTTCGAGCCTCAAGGCGTCTCCTTGATAGCATAAAGCAAAGTCTGCAGTTCCTTTGAGATACCGCATTATCCTCTTAACCGCTTTCCAGTGTACTTGCCCTGGGTTGGATTGGTAACGACTTACCATTCCAACGGCAAAACAGATGTCCGGTCTTGTACACATCATAGCGTACATTAGACTACCAACTGCACTGGAATATGGAACTTTTTCCATAATCTCCTTCTCTTTTTGGTTCTTCGGACATGATTTCAGACATAAATTGTCGCACTTGCTTATTGGAGTATCAATGGACTTGCAGTCCTACATATTAAAAAGTTCTAGAACCTTCTTTATATAAGTCTCCTGTGAAAGAGAAAGATGTTTCTTCGAACGATTCCTTGAAATCTTAACTCCAAGGATATATGCGGCTTCTCCCATGTCCTTCATCTCAAAAACTGATGAAAGCCAAGCCTTGATATCCATCACAAAGCCCTTGTCATTTTCGGCTATTAAAATGTCATCTACATATAGAGACATAATAACATACTTGTTCTTATTCCTCTTGATATATACACAGTTATCTTCATCAAGCATAGAAAATCCATTTGATAAGACAACCTCTTGAAATCGTATATACCATTGCCTCGAGGATTGTTTAAGACCATATATGGATTTAAGAAGTTTACAAACCTTATGTTCGTTTCCTTCTTTTACAAACCCTGTTGGTTGTTCCATATAGATCTCCTCGTCCAATTCTCCATTGAGAAAGGCAGTCTTTACATCCATTTGATGTAATTCGAGGTCTAAGCAAGCTACCATTGCCAGAATCAGGCGAATTGAGGTAAAACGAACAACAGGTGAGAAGGTCTCTTCGTAGTCTATCCCTTCCTGTTGCGTAAAACCTTTTGCGACAAGGCGAGCTTTATATCTGTCAATAGAGCCATCAACCTTATGCTTGATCTTGAGAACCCATTTGTTCCCGATAGCTCTACGTCCTCTGGTTAAGTCAACTAAGTCCCAGACTTGGTTAACTTTCATGGATTCTAACTCCTCTTGCATCGCTTCCATCCATTTGTCTTTAGCAGGGCAAGATACGACCTGTTTGAAAGTAGCAGGCTCGTCATCTTCTTGTAGTAAAGTCATAAAGGTTTGCGGAAATTCATCCTCAAATCTTAGAGGAGCCAACCTTGTACGACTACCACGTCGTATTTGAGATTCTTCAAGTCCTTGTTCACTTGAGTTTAGATCAATTCTAATATCACTCCCACTTGGAATGTCGTTAGAATTGCTTCCACTTGGATCATTATTCCCGTATGGAATAGGATAATCGTCATTCGTATAATCCATTGGTGAAGGTTGAAACGCATTTTCGTTTTCACCAAGAATTCTCCCACTCGAATGAGGTAATCCTTCTTGATCATAAATCTCAAATAGAGATAAGTCCTGACTTATCTCGCCCTGTCTTGGAAACTCGTTTTCCAAGAAAGTGACATCCCTCAACTCAAACTCAATTAGCCCACCATTGTCTTCCTGACTAACAAAAACATAACTTTTGGAGTTTTCTGCGTATCGTATAAAGATACATTTCCTTCCCCTTGGCCCAAGTTTGCCATACTTATGGGTGGAAATATGTGCGTAGGATGCACAACCCCAAGGTTTCAAAATGTTTAAGTCAGGAGACCTTTGGTTCCACAACTCATAAGGAGTGGAGCTAACTGATTTCGAGGGTACGCGGTTTAAAATGAAAGCGGCCGTCAATAATGCATCACCCCAAAAGGTGATTGACAAGTTAGCTTGCGCCATCATTGAACGGACCATTTCCATTAAAGTCCTATTTCTCCTTTCTGCAACACCGTTTTGCTGAGGAGTATAAGACATAGTTACCTGATGTACTATGCCTTTTTCATCACAAAGTTCCTTAAAACTTATTGATTGATATTCACCGCCCCTATCGGTTTGTAAGACCTTAATCTTGCGATCTAATTGATTTTCCACTAAACTCATATAGTTTTTAAAGCAAGCCAAAGCTTCACTTTTGTGGGATATCAAATAGATATGTCCGAATCGGGTGAAATCGTCAATAAAAGTGATGAAATACGACTTTCCGCGTCTTGTCTTGACATTCATCGGACCACATATGTCAGAATGGATAAGCTGTAATGGAACCTCGGCCCTTGTGCCGGTTCCAAACGGCTTGCGACAAGATTTCCCCACAAGGCAATGTTCGCAGGTCGACATTTCAACCTTTGAAACATTGGATAGAAGGCCACGTTTGGCAAGTCTATCCATACGCGTTGGTCCAATATGACCAAGCCTTGCCTGCCAACAAATCACATCAGACTCATAAGTCTTAGAATTTGCAATAAGGAAATTTTCATTGCATGAGGAATCATACATTGTACTCATTACAATAAATCCTTTAAATACAAACCCAGTACCAATAAGAGTATAAGTCCACATTACAATCATGAAAAAACCAGTTATAGCCAAGACCCATTAATGCGACCACAGAAATTATATTCCTTCGAATATCTGGAGCGAATAGGACATCATGAAGTAGGAGAGTGCGGCCGTTGTCCAAGACTAGCTTGCAAGTCCCAACGCCTTTCACTTCAACACGTGTGTTGTTTCCTACATAGATCCACTTCGTTCCTTGGGGTATCCGGTGATACTCCACGAAGGACCGTCTATCCCTTGCTATGTGGTCGGTGGCACCTGAATCAATTATCCAAAATGGATTAGATTCCACAAGAAATATTGAACTAGAAACACATATGTAACTAGTATATTTACAAATTACCTCGTCGCCTCCACTCGTACACGAACGAGCATAGTGACCGAGCTTGTTGCACTTGAAGCACTTGATCCTCTTCAAGTCTTTCTTCTTGTGCCATTTCTTGTGCCCACCCTTATGTTTGGGTTTCTTGGTAGACTCAGGTTGCTTATTACGTTCATTAGGGAACTTCGAACGATCTTTCCGTTTCTTTCCCCCGTGTGAGGAACTAGCAACCATGTGCACTTCTGCACTTGGCTTGGCAGCCGCAAGCCGCTCTTCCTCTAATTCGAGGTGCTTGGAAACATCGCTGAATGTCTTGATGCTCTCATTGTGAGTGAGATGCATCTTCATTTGATCCCACCCATTTGGTAGGGAATGTATAACTGCTTGGATTTTTTGCTCATCAGTGAGCACATGACCTGCGTCCTTTAACTTCGAGATAAGGTTCGCCATATGTCGCAGATGTTTCCCCATGGAATGATCTGGATGTTTCTTATATGTATCGAACCTTATAGTTAAGGCGCGAAGTTTGGACACCGATGTGCCTCCGAACTTCTCCTCTAGCTTGGACCATATGTCCATGGCTAGGTCATGTTCTCGGAAGATGCGCATTATGTCATCAGCCATACTGCTTAATAACGTAATGCGCGCTATCTTGTTCTTCCGAGACCAAGCATCAAAAGCTTCCTTGTCTCGTCGGTATTGGGCCGTAGTGCACAACTCGGGTTCAATCATGACGTTCTTCAGAGTTTCGAGCACTTCTTGCTCCTCTAGAACGTATTATATCTTGATGGACCAAAGTTTGTAATTATCGCCGTTGAGTTTTTCACCTTTGTTTAACTCAGCGACGATATTCTTTGAAGCGGAAGACATTTTACTTTTAAAATGCTGCAAAAGACATAAAACCAAAGGTTTGATCAAAAAATTGCATTGAAAAATTCTTAAAATACAATTCCCATTTGAAGTGATAGTAGAATATCCCATTTGGATAGTTCTAATTTCAACTCCCACTTGGAATGATATTTATAATTTGATAAGTTACTTTCGAAAAATATTGAAGATGTTACTCTAGAATCGGAAAGGTCGCTATGTTTCCAATCACCATCTAGAGTAACTTTCAATATTTCTCCCTCACTTTATCAAATGTTAGTACTGTTACAGTACTTCGCAGCGGAAAAGCGTTTTTGAAAACGTATTTTTCAAAACGTATGAAAACGTATTTTTCAAAAAAAATATATTTCATCTTAGTACCCTTATGATACTAGTGAAACATTCGGCACTTCCTGACCATTTGTCGGGAATGAGCCGTATCCGTGCCAAGGTCGGATCCCCCTTTTGGGATTTTTCTGCAAACTATCGTCGCCGGTTCCCGTATGGATCCAGGCGTTTCCCCCCGTATGAGAGAATTTTGATGCAGACGACTGTCGTTTGGCCCCGTATGGGCTAGTCGGCACGTTCATATTCGACCAAGGCCTTTTACCGAATTGGTCTGAAATTTCTCCGGACAGGGCCTCTACCCTGGCCGGGGCTGGCCAAGGGCTGGCCAGGGCCTCTGCCCTGACCGGCCAGGGGCCCTGGCCCCTCGGCCAGGGCCTCTGCCATGGCCGAGGCCGGCCGACCCTGGCAGTGGCCAGGGCCAGCGCCCTGGCCTCTGCCAGGGCTGGTCGGCCGGCCCTGGCCACTGCCAGGGCCGGCCAGGCCGGCCCCTGGCCTTGGCCGGGGCCGGCCACTGCCGGCCATGGCTTGGCCATGGCCGGTCATGGCCAAGGCCATTTTTTTTGCCTTGGCCGGCCATGGCCCTTTGGCCATGGCCGGCCTCCCCTTGTGTGGGGTGGCCACACACCCCCGCCGGAGGGGGTTGCCGTGGTGGTTATTGGCCGTAGACAACCCCATCCGCATGGGGAGGGGGGGTGCATGGCCTTCATAGCCCATTTGGCCATGGTGTACATGCACTAAAATTCATCTTCCCCGATGGGAATAACCACCACCTTCTTCTCCGGTGAAGCACCCGTTCGTCGAGGAAGTAGTTGTCCTCCAATGGCCGTGTGCCAAAAAATGAACCCACTTCAAAAATTCGTAAACTACGCGCTCCACATGAAGAGAGTTCACATTCCCTATGAATGGAGACTCAGCATCCATGAAGAGAGCAAGTTTGACGATATGAACGGTCGGTTCTTCCCGTCACGGAGAGTTCCTGCCATATCCGTAATGACAGAAGACCCTAACGTGAAAAGAACAACCGCTGCGTTCTCTCCGTCACGAAGCGTTCCTACCATATCCGTAATGGTAGGATACCCATTCGTGAAAAAGACAACGACTCGTTCATAGTTTTGACGGGGCGACGGTTTGACCGGGGCGAACCCGTATGGCTCTGATACCAATGTTGGATCCTGCCAAAACAGAGTTAGGATCGATAAATGAAGTTGAGACTTACGCTTGCGTATGCGGCATGGTAGTCTATTAACTTCGCCTTCGGATTCGCCACGACGGATCGAGTCTTCTCACGAACGGAGTAAGGCTACTAAATCCACAATCTAAATCTCTACTTTTAGATTAAGAACTTGGATAAAGAGAGAAGAAGGATTTCGGCAGAGCTTCGCTAGAAAGAAATGCATGCAAGAATGCCATGCAAAAGTGTAAGGAAATGGCTAACCCTTGGGTCTTATTTATAGCCCCCAAGGTAGTTATTTTAGGAGCAATTGTTCCTTTGGAACAATTTAACTAAGGTGTACCATCGTACATGGCATATTATAAGCTTAAGTTGTACCATATGCATGGTACAACACAAGCTTAAGATATTACCCCTTTATTAGCCATATGTCGCATGCACTTATGCACATATAATGCGACTTTCCCATCAATCTAGAGATCCTCTCCGCAAGGGAACATATTCCCTTTGCACACGACTTCGTGTACGCGACGTTCGAGGTCCGTATTCCCTCGTACATCCCCTACAAGGGTGTACTCACGTCTTCCATATCCAACAGTTTTAAGAGACTTCTATTATTTTTTGACAGCTATTCCTTTTGTAAATCTCAGCTGGAGATCATAAACGACAATTTTGGTTTGTTCTTTCTTGCCAAAACTCTTATTTTTATGAATTGTTTCTTCTCGACAATGAATTGTGATATGATCTATTGCTTTATTTCTGAGATTTCCATGATGAAGTGTGAGTAGTTTCGTTGTTCTAGGGCATGTGGATGAACCCTATGGACCCGATCTTTGAATTGTGATGAATGAATTGAATTATTGCTAGGATTGAAGTAAGGTCGGGTTGTGATTTATTTATTACGAGTAGCTAGGAATTTCTATCAATTGGGATTTGCAAGAGATTGGATCTCAATTGATGGGAAGGCCTAGATATTTGATTTAGGTTTATAATTGTGATTCTCTAGATTTGGTTTGCAAGAGATTGGACCAAAGCTAGGATTTTTATTATAAAGCTATACTAATATTCGTTTGCAAGAGATTGGACGAATACAAACTATCATAACCTAGATCGTTGCTCGAGTTTGCACGAGAGTGGGCTCGGGGTGCGATTGGACGATGATGTTGATCTTCACGCTAGTGGCTTAAGTCAGGGTTTGCAGAGAGTGGGCCCTAATCTAGGTTGCTATAGACCGGCAATAGCGCGAGAGCGTGAGCTTGGTTCTACATTAAGTTGCGACCAGTTCTCCTACATTCAAGCTTTGCAACATTAATATCCATGATCCACAAGGATAAGAAACGGTCCGTAGTGGGGATTTCATATCCCTAGATGCTTTATTATATTGAATTCTATTTGCTATTTGAACGATTGTGACATTACCATCAAGACTATTCTTATTCCATCGATAGCTAGGTGATCAAAGTAGGATACTATCAATTTTCTTCCCTGAGTTCGATACCCGCTCGCCATTACGTCGTGCGCTTGCGTTAAAACTACAGTCGTTTTCCGGGTGTACATTCAGGCACGACCAAGTTTTTGGCGCCGTACCGGGGAGGTGACGGTATTTTATTTTCTTTACTTAGTTATTTTTTTTATTTTTATCTTTTTATTCCTTTATCGTGCTAACAATTCCATCAAGACTCTCCCTTTCTGTGCATGTACACGAGATCGAAGGCACATCAAGAAGATATATTATTTGATCCCGAGATCGAGCGTACGACAAGGAGGCTTAGAGCCGAGATGAGACTTGCTATAGAGGAAGATCATATGACCGCTTCAAAGACACCAGAGGAGTTAGCGACACGCATGGCTAGGCTTGTCTCTATCCGAGATAGGCTACGGCCTAAGACCACTTCTACTACCTCGTTTATTATGATGCCGGAGTTGGCGACGGACAAGAACTTCGAGCTTAAAACGAGACTTGTGGTGTTGATGCAACAAGACCCATTTCATGGGAATTTCCACGAAAACCCACACTACGATTTACAGTTCTTGTCTAAATGTGCTACTTTTCAGATGCCTGACGTGCCGGCCGACGTTATTTGACTGCGCCCTTCCCATTTGCTCTCTGAGACAAAGCATTATATTGGTTGAGGACGCAAGCCGAGGGGATCTTCACTACATGGGATGAGTCGGCGAGCGCATTTGTGAACAAATTCTATCCAAAATCCAAGACTGTCAAAATAAGAAGCGCGATCATGTCCTTCAAGCAAGGACCTCAGGAAACTCTATTTGAGGCATGGGAGCGTTTCAAAAATCTCCAACACCAGTGCTCCCATCATAGTATAGAAGCATGGGAACTTGCGCATAGCTTTTACAACGGATTGCAACCGAGCACCAAGCAAATAATAGATGCAACCGCCAACGGAGCTATTTTGTCTAAGACACCGGATGATGCTACGGCCCTACTTAAGGAGATGGCCTCAAATAACCAACAATGGGGCGACGAGAGGGGACATTCTTCGTCATCCTTAAAGCTGACAAGCATTTATGAGGCAAAGGCCGTAGCGGAGCTCTCTACAAAGTTTGATTCTCTCCACAAGGTCGTGGAGAGATTGGAGAAGTTGATTAGTGAACCGCATGGAGCCCCCACTGTTTCTACACCGGGAGGAAGCATGAGCGATTGGCAAGAACAAGCTCATGTTATGTTTGTTAGAGGGGAGCAAGGAGAGGGAGCTACAGAGCAAGTTCAATATGTTGCGGGAAGCACGGGTTATTGGGCAAACTTGGCTACGAGAAATCACCCAGGATTTTCATATGCTAATAATGATGGAGCCTTGAATCCACCACCGCAACAACCACAAGCCCGACCTCCATAACAACCGCAATATCCACCGAGAGGACCCCAACAACAAAACTTCCAAGCAAGGCAACAAGCGGGGCCATATAGACCTCCGGGGTACAATCAAGGGTGGAGGGCACCTAACCCACCACAAGCACTGCCGAGCTCGGACCATGAAGCAAGGGTTGAAGAATTCATGGCCGAACAAATGAAGATAAATGCTAAATTGACGGCCCAACAAGACTCTCTTAACACCGTCGTGTCACAATTATCAGAGCAACTAGCATTGCTCAATAAGAACACTCAACAATTGCCGGCTCAACTGGAACAAAACCCACGGAGAAATACCGGCCACATTAATGCGGTTGTGGCGGTAACTACAAGGGCAGGAAGGACACTACTCCCGCCATGGTTCAAACCGAGGAGCCGCGGGAAGAAATTTCGGATGACAAGGAGCCGGCCAATGAGGAGGAGTGCCCAAAAGAGCCAAGAGACGGTGAAAAATCTGAAATTGATAAGCCACAAGTGGAGCGCACTTACATGCCACCGGTACCTTTCCTACAACGGTTGGCAAAGGCAAAGATTGAGAAACGGCTCGCCAAATTTCTGGAGCATTTGCGAGGAGTGAGCTTGAATATTCCTTTATTGGACGCTATTGTAGAAATCCCGTCATATGCTAAGTTCCTAAAAGACTTGATTGCGGGAAAGAAGCGGAAGAAAAAGATCATGCTCACCGAGCAAGATACAAGGTTTACCCGGAAGGAGAAGTAGCCTACAAAATTTAAAGATCCTGGAAGCTTCCGCATTCCTTGCACGCTTGGAGGAGTCACGCTACAAAAAGCTTTGGTAGATTTGGGAGCAAGCGTGAGCCAAATGCCCCTAACAATGTTTAAGAAATTGAATACGGGGACTGACCTAAAGCCGACGGACATGAGAATATAACTCGCGGACGGTTGGATCGCTAGGCCGGCGGGAATTGCAGAGAATATACCGCTCCAAGTACCGGGAGGAATTTGCTTGTCGTGTGATTTCGTGAAAATGGATATCAAGCAGGAGGGAGATACGTCGCTAATTCTTGGACGCCTCTTCTTGGCCACCGCCAGCATGATAGTTGACGTGAGAGAGGGTACCTTGTCTTGGAAACATTGAAGTTGGGCTCCACATTCCTAAGGCGATGAAGCATATGCCTTGGCAAGAGGACGTCGATTACGTGGACCTCCTCGATGAAGTCATTGATGATGCTATGCCATATGCTACTGGCGCCTTGCACGATGACGGCTTCGAAGAAGGGCAATCTTCTAAAGATGGCGAGATAATGGGAGCACATCGGATCATTCTATGGTTGATGCCAAAGACGATGCTGATGTCGAAAGAATTAGAGAGCTATGCAAGCTCTCCATGGCAAAGAATTTGAAGAAATCTTCACCGGATAAGAAATTATCGCCTCTGGCAAAAAAAGACGGTAAAAGCTCAAGCTTGGGGGACTCGTCCCCCATCACCACCCATGATGAAGGGGAGCCGAGGAATGCCATTGAACAACAACAATTAAATCCAAGTGGGCTTCCCGGCAAGTTTAACACGTGCATCTCACATGCGCCAAATATCGAGCATTAAACGAGCATCTTAAGGGGTCGAGCTCAAGACCTTAAACGAGCGCTCATCGGGAGGCAACCCGACGGTTTTATCTTATTTTTAGTTGAATTTTTCATTTTATTTTTGTTTTAGATCTTTGTAAGTGTTTAAAGTCAAGAGTCGAGAAAAATCCTGACAACGGGCTCTACTTTTCATGACAGGAGATGGAGAACAAGGAACCATTTGAATGGAGGATGACCATGGCAAAGGAGAGCGCTCCAATAATGCATTCAGGCTTCAGGAGAAGGAAGAAACTGACGGGGAGAAGAAAAACAGAAAGAGAAGCAAAAACAAAGAATCAGAGCTGAAATTAGAAGCCCACTCGGCGGAGTAACTTAGTCATTCGGCCGAGTGAAGACCCTACTCGGTCGAGTAGAGTACTGATCAGGAAAGACTCTGAAAACCACTCTCTGTATTTTATATGCCACTCGATCGAGTGACCCTGTCACTCGACCGAGTGAATCAGACACTTTTTAACACTTAAAAGCTCTGAGTGGCCTTGCTACTCGGCAGAATAACCTTTGTCTACTCGGCCGAGTGGTAGTACTCGCCCGAGTCGCTATTTTTGTGGAAAATTTTCGAAAATTATTTTAACTGTGCCACTAGGTTGAGTGAATGCGTCACTCGGTCGAGTGACTTATCCTTTATAAACCAAACGTCACGGGCTCAAATCCCAAAAACCCAAAAATTCCCAAAAAGTTCCCCGAGCCTCTTCGACTTTCCCCGCAGTCGCCCAAGCCAACCCCGCCTTCGCCCGAGCCACCCTGACCCGTCGGCCGAGACGCCGCCATCCATCGTCGACCCACGCCTGCTGCCGCCGCTTGCGCTGCGTTCCCCGCCGCTGTTCCTCCTCCAATGAATCCTATTTCACCCTTTTTCTCCCAATCTCCGATCCGTAAGACCCATTAAGCTCCGAATCAAAATTAATCTATATATATATATATCTATCTATTATCTCCAATCTTCTCCCTTATATATTGATATGCATTGCTGATTTGTCTATTTGTGTTTCAGGCTAGCTTGGGGGAGATACAGGAGCCGATTTGGAGCATCTAAGAGGAGGCGATTCTCCACACGCATCCACCGCTTGCACTCGCATCGTGTTCGGGTACACTCATTCCTCATTTACAGCACTTCACATTTTGGTGGGCACTTTTTGCGGCTCACATGCCGCCCCACACTAGGTCGCGCACGTGGGCGCCCGCCTCGAAGTGGAAGAGGACCAGCGAGCCTGGCTCCTCTTCCGCTAGAGCGGACTCTCCTCCACCTAGCCCGCCACCACCCACACTTCCGCCTCCTACTGCACCTATCCCACCACCACCGACACAGCCCGCCCCCGCGTTCGACACGCTGGGCATTAAGTTCAGAGATGATGCACACCACGTTAGATTTGAGCGTATCACCCATCGTTCGATCGTACCCTCTAGGTTCGTGCACCTAGCAGACTTTGAGTGCCTAGGGGTACTCAAGGGGATACTCTAGTTGTATGACAACGTGGGGTGGCATGACTTTTTGTCGGTGTCGGCGGACACCTACATCCGTCCGACACTAGAGGTTCTGAGTTCTATTGCTAGGACTCCTAGGGGTTGCTCTTTCCGACTTATGGATCGTGAGTGCGAGGTCACTCTCGACATGCTCCGAGCCTACTTTTAGTGGCCCCCAGTCCTGGACCCAGACCGAGCCTATAGTCCCACGCATATCCCCCGCCGTCATTTGACACACACGCCTTTTGGACACGGATCACTGGATCACCTCTCGCCTTTGAACCTAGCTGGGCCAAGGCCTCCGCTATCCTCCACCCATGCCTTCACATTGCACAGTGCCTCATGGCGACCACTTTCTTAGCGAGGTATGAGCCGGGGACGATGTCTACCCCTGAGCTTTACATGCTCTACGGGATAACTCAAGCGCGAGCCTTTGAGAGAGGAGGAGGCGTCTTACTCCCCGCCATTCAGATTGACATAGCTAGTTGGTACTTGGACCGCATCGTTATTTCTGTCAGCGCTAGGACGCCTATCTGTTGCGGCGGTCTCATTACTCTTCTGGCTCCCATGTGCGGAGTAGACATTCCAGCTGGTTTGCTACAACCACCGGGCCCCACTTCCCTTTCCATAGACGTTATGGCCCAGATGAGGATACTTCGTCCTTACGTTCAGCACCACTGGGTATGGCTGCACGGTCCTTTTGGCGCGGATTACATGGTTCTCCCGAGCCCCGCTCGGACTTATATTGGGCCCGTAGGAGGGGAGTGGATTCCAGTGATGGACATCCTCATCCTGTTGCGTACGTGCTAGAGCCTGAGGGCGCTCAGTAGGAGCCCCTTCTTCCACCTCTGGACCCGGAGATCCCTCAGCCTGCACCCGATTTGTCTGCACCTCCTGACACCTCTGTCCACACCTCTGCCTATGTCGGGAGTACACTTACTGAGTCCACCACCACCACTACCTATGTGCCGATGTCCATCGATTCCATTTCTGCTGTGAGCCCTGAGCGTCCCACCACCATTATTGAGAGCGGCGAGCCCTCCTTTGCTTCCGCAGTGGAGACTATGCCCACTTTCTTATTCTCGACCCCTGGGGAGTCATTTCCTTCACACTTCACGGCCTCCCCAGTCGTCGACCTTACCGTCTCCACTGCAGCTGTCTTCTCCGAGAGTGTCGTGACTTCTGTCCCTATTTCTGTGTCACCGACCTCTCTGACCTCCTCGCCATCTGTCACCGTTTCAGCTGCTGCTGCTGCTCCTTCTTCCTTAACCATTCCTGCGTCTCGGCCCCCCAGAGTGGCTGAGTGAGTCCTAGTGAGCACATCACCACAGCCCCACCCTGTTGTTGCACCTGTTATTTACGGTAGCCGTGCGAGACAGCCTCGTTCCTCACCTGTTCGACCCTTTGCTCCACCTCCCCCTGACACCCTAGTTCAGCACCTGCATGCTCTAGAGGGGGCAGTTAGTGGGCTCAGAGGAGATTTCCGGGCTCTCTCCGCTACCGTTAGTGCTGTACAATTTCACGTCACTTTACTTCCTGGCATTCAGGCTAGCCTGAAACAGATTCTTACGCGACTGTCACAACCGCCACCTGCCACCACCCGTACCACCACTGTCACACCCCGCTTCCCAAAAATGTGGAGGCGAGACGTGAGAAGGTCCGCACAAACTTGAAGCTGTGAAGCTCCAAGTCTGATAAGCGTATAAAAACACTTATTATGGCAAGTCCTTGCAAAGCGAAACGAAACAACAATGATAATAAGGAAATGAGACGACATTTTATTGAATCTCTAAATGTCCATAAACAAATTACAATATCGCAGAAAAGCCACCAGGCTAAAAGAAAAAGGGTCTAAGGCCCAAACATGGCCAACAAGGAATAACATACATACAAGGGTGCCACGCACCGACAACTAACAGGAATCCTAAAACATAAAGGGAAACTCAACAAGTCACCGGTGTCCACAAGACTCCTCCTCAGCAAACACAACGTCCTCTGCAACAAGCTCTGGCTCGGCAACTAACATGTGACACCCAAAGAGAAAGGGGCACATGTCAGCAAGTCTGAAAAGACTTGAGCAAGGAAACTGAAAGGAAGGTAAACTAGCAACCTAGCAGTTATAGTATGCATGACATGGCAGTTATAACATGAGTGCACAATTTAAGACATGGTGAACAGTAGGTACAATAGAACAAGTATCGGGACAAGACAAGAGTAGCCAAGCTACTAACAATCTCAATCAATTCACGTTGTTTTGTAGATGTTTACGCCCTTCAGCTGAATGGTACATCATTCACACCGATCGGCACTAAACACTACCCCACCCCAGAGTTTACGCCTTACAACTGCAGTTGCTGATCAGGCAGACCCCCAGTTGAATGGCCGCTTAACTCTTACCCCATCCCACACGTTAACAAGCCAGGGTCCCTGCACATGAGCCCAGCAAGTGAGCCAGGGTTGCCCCGCACGGGAGCTTGTTTTCCTATTTCACAATTCAATATCGAGCGTTGGGGTTTCCAACTCATTATGCTCGCTTCTGGTCACGAGCCAGGAACTATCAGTTTTGTAGCGTGAGCTACACATTCACGATGAACAATCGATTTATGCAATGTCATGAACAGATATTCGCGTACCGTTAATTGTATTTAAATGTGACAGGCAAAATGCAATGACATGAACAATATTCGCGTACCGTTAATTGTAATTAAACATGACATACAAGCATGATAAGGGTGACGGACCAAGCTTCGTTGTCAAGCTAGGTCAATGGCGTCTAGACGGTTATCCTTTCACCGTCTAGTCTCTTTTACACTAAAACAAGGAAATGGCCTAAGACATGGCCCAAATCAAGAGATGCAAGTTTCACTTGCCTAGCACCGGGGATGACGATCACGAAGGTTCGTCTCACGGATGCCAATCTACGGGGGAAAACGCTGTTATGGGGAAACAATCATCAAAACAACATTCATCCATTAGGGTTTCATAAAAATACAAATAGGTTATGAAAACATCAAGAGATCGATTTCTTACCGTGAGGAAGTGGAAGAAACACTCTAGAGAACCTATGGATCAGATCTGGAAACGAATGGAGAAGTTTGGAGAACTAGGGTTTTTGGGGGATTTTGGGGATTTGATGAGATTTTGGGGAAGATGAGGGGTAGAATGAGTTGATGGAGGGTTTAGATGATGGATCTTGGGCTTGGAATGAAGGAATAAGAGTTGGAGGTAGAAGGGGGCTCAATGGGGGAGAAACTAGGGTTTTGGGTCGAGTGGAGGAAGAAGAAAACGTTTGGGATGGGTATAAATAGGATGGGCTGGCGGCTGCCCAGAAATTAGGGGTTTAACACAGATTAGTCGGTCAAAGAGCAACCACTGACCGACTAGTTTGGCAACTAGTCGGTCGGTCGACCAACGCAGACCGACTAAGTGTAAACAGTAACTTCTGAACGAAAATAGGATTTAGATTTAGTCGGTCAAAGAACAACTGCTGACCGACTAGTTTCTCATCTAGTCGGTCGACGAACGTTCTTAGACCGACTAAGAATGAACAGTAACTCGGCTGTACAGAAGAACTAGGAATTAGTCGGTCTGAGTACAAAACTTAACCGAATAGTTTGACAACTAGTCGGTCGAAAGATGAACTTAGACCGACTAAACAGATACAGTAACTCCTGAATTATAATCAAAGCCCACTAGTCGGTCCATTAAGGATTGCCGATCGACTAGATTGGAATCTAGTCGGTTGGTTCTCCTTCTTGAACCAACTAACGTGCACGAAAAGTGTCGATTCAAAGCGCGAAGCTTCGGGAAGATTTCTATGGCTTCTAGGATCGATTTATACTCTAAGATATGAGCGATTTGAAGCTCGTCACGAATGACTTACTCCGAAATCGACGATCGAAGGAAGAAGATAGAAAATCACGACGAACGATCGAAAGTGAAAGCTATGGCAACGAAAACCACACATCCAAGGAGAAAATCCACCAAGCATATATTTTAATATAGATAATCCTATTACACGAAAACCAGTCGTTACAACCACCCAGCAGCTGTTTCCACCACCTCCACCACAGGACGGTGCTGGTGCCCCACCACCCACTTAGGCACACACTGGATGCCTCTCATACTTTTGCTGTTGTTATGCTGGACATCTTCTGCCTGCTGATTTTGTACCCCTCCTCTACACACGTTTTAGTCACATTTTTCTCATATTTGTCTATATCATTTTGGGACAGAGGAGGTATTTTTGGGGACACTTATATTGCGCCATCTTGATCTCTGCATGCACCACTTGCATCTCTGCATACATCATTTGCATACCATCTCACTTTCTTTTATTTACATCCTTATCATGCATGCATCCTCACCCGCCCCACCCATATCATTTTTCTCGGTGTGCCACACTTTGCACATTGAAGACACTGTGCAGTTTAGCTTGGGGGAGTGAGTGTCTCACGCACTTTTCATTTTCTTCATTTTCACTTTTATTTTTCCACCTTTCTTTATTTTGCACTTGTTTTCACCCACTTTTTCATTTTTTTCTTTTCCATGCATCATGTTTTCTTACTTCTTGTGTGTGCTGCATATGTATAGTAGTTCTTACTTTTCTTTTATCCTTATTTCCTTTAGCCCTTTTTGCTAGAGATGAATTTTCTGTGATGATAATGACGTGGTATTAGCTTATCACTATATGCATATTATCTTGTCATGCCATCGTTTTTATTTCAGATATCATACGCCATGCTTGCTATGCATTCGAGGTAGTAACCCGCACCTTCATTATATGAATGTGAATGAAATTCTACTATTAGCTGAGCCTGATGATTTATATTGTATACTTTTCGTAGAAAACACACCAAGCTTCATGAATTGATTGCATATATTTGGAGTACTGCTTTGTTGTCTTATATCACTGCTTATTGCATGAAAACTGTACGCTTCACTTTTAGGTTGACTGAATGTATACTATGTTGATATAACTGGATTAGTTTACTTTCTGAAATCAAAACTGAGTAGATTACTGATCGATCCAAAATGTAACCCTAGAGAGACCTAGCTATGGCGCAAAGTACACGGAGATAAATCTCCGGCAACTGCACCAAAAACTTGATCGCGTCCGAGTGTACACCCGAAAAATGACTTGTAGTTTTACCGCAAGCGCACGGTGTAGCGTGATCGGGTATCGAACTCAGGGAGGACAAATGACCGTATCTCTTTCCAATCACCTAGCTATCAAGAGAATCGAGAATAGTTTGGGGAATAACAGTCACAATTGTTCAAATATCAAGAGAAATATCAATTTAATAAAATGTCTAGGGATAGGGAATCCCCGCTACGGACCGTCTCTCATCATTGTGATTCATAAGTTTCATTGTTGCTAAGCTTGAATATAGGTTAACTAGTCGCAACTAAATGTAGAACCAAGCTCACGCTCTCGCGCTATTGCCGGTCTATAGCAAACCTAGGATAGGGCCCACTCTCGTGCAAACCCTAGCCTAAGCCGCTAGCGTGAAGAACGACATCATTGTTCAATCGTATCTCGAGCCCACTCTCGTGCAAACTCGAGCTACGACCTAGGTTATAATAATTCCTATCCGTCCAATCTCTTGCAAACGAATATTGGTATAGATTCACAATTAAAAATCCTAGACTTGGTCCAATCTCTTGCTAACCAAATCTAGAGAAATCCAATTGTCAATCTAAATCGAATTTCTAGGCCTTCCTATCAATTGGGATCCAATCTCTTGCAAATCCCAATCGATATGAATTCCTAGCTATCCGTAATTAATCAATTACAACCTAACCCTAATCAATTCTAGCAACAATTCCACAAATTCATCACAATTTAGAAATAGGGTCCATAGGGTTCATCCCTACGCCCTAAGACGACGGCACTACTCACTAGACATCATGCAAATCTCAGAAAAATAAACAATAATATCGGCACAATTCATTGCAAAAAAGAAATAGTGCATAAAAATTGAGTTTTTTGATGGGAATAGACAAACCAATGTAGATGCCAATGATTTCCAGCTGAGAATTCACCAAAGAGTAGCCCTCAAAACCCTAAAAGAAAGTCTAGAAATTAATTGTTCAAAAGCTTCCTAAACTAGGGCAAAAACTGGGTTTAAATACCCTCTAAAATCGCCCAAAAAATCATGACCAAAATGCCCCTACGCAGCCCAGAAATCGCAACCCTAGCAGCAGGCGGAGAGGTTCACTCGGCCGAGTGACCCTTATCACTTGGCCGAGTGACAAACCCTATAAAAATACAGTAACTTCGGATGTTTCAGGGTCTGTCTTAGGGGGGTGGCTCGGCCGAGTGGCTTTCATCATTCGGCCGAGTGAGCATTCGTACTCTGCCGAGTAGGCCTCCAAAGGATCTCTGAGAATTGCAGTAACTTCGGCCTCTTCTCTGGACAATTTCCCTGTACCACTCGGGCGAGTGAGATTTCTCACTCGGCCGAGTAGGATTTCTTCGTTCGATCGAGTATAAGCTGAAAAACTCCGTGTGCATATCCGTTCTGGTTGGCCGAGTGGGACTTCTTGTTCGGCCGAGTGGCTATTGTACTTGGCCGAGTGATGTGCTGCTGTGCTTGTTTCTTCTTCTTTTTGCCTCCTCGTCGATCCTATTGATTTCCTTTTTCTTCCGCTCATCCTCCATCGCTGATAAGCCCTCAAATGAGCCGTGGGCGACACTCCTAAGCGCTTGCAAACCCCTTGATCTCAAAATCACTCCAAATCGCTCCATATTTCTTAAAATACGAAAAAAAACAAGAAATAGTGAAAAGTATCGCAATATTGTCGAATAATCGTGAAAAACGCGATATGGGCAATCAAAACGGCATGCAAACATGCAGAAAAGAGGTGTAAAATATGGATTGATCAATTACATTACTCTGCTGAAGGTTCATCGTGCACATTCCAAAGAGTGAACTGAGTGTTATATATTTTTCCTTCTCCACATATCTTGAGCATTATTTTTATACTTAAAATCATTGGTGAATCTCCCTTTAGCGAATCTTATATTGGCATATCCCCCTTGCTATAAAAGTCCATGCTCCAACACCCCAAAATCAAAAAGAAAAAAAATACATGTATATCTCTCTATCTTTTGATTTGGGATCCTTATTGTATATTTTTATGAAAAAAAGAGAAAGAAAAAAAAGAAAAAAAGAGTGAAAAGAAGTACATATATGATCCCATTTCATTTCTTTTTTCTTTCTTCCCTCTTTTTCGTTTATTATTGGAGCTTCAAAAATGGGAAAGTCTTATTGTTAAATTTGTTGCCACTACGCTTATAGATTGGGGGAAGGATCCAATGATGCGTGAGAGAGTGGCTATTTGTCTGTGCATGACAACCTAAGCTAGGTAATTTTCTATACTTAGGGAGATTACTAGAAGTATTACGAAACCCAGGAATTGAGACTTGGCATGCATTTCATGAAAACCACTCCTTTCTATTCTTATTGCTTCATATTGTGTGATACCTCTTATACTCCAACTAGAAAGCGATCAATTGAAAATTGTGTGGTCTATGATTATGTATATTACTTTAGATGCTTCAAACGATGCTAATTCTAGAATGATTCACATTTCATATTATTTTGATATTCTTGGGTTTCTATATTGAATGCATCCATTTATGATCATGATATCGAGATAAAAATCTTTAGCATGTTTTTATTCACCGTATGCTATTTGAGTAAGCAAGTCCACGTCCTGAGGAAATGATCTAGCACATCCCTCTTCGTTTTTCTTTTCTATCTTCTTCTTCTTTTTTTATTTTTACCCACCGGGTTCGCCTTTTACTCATCTTCCTCGAGGACGAGTAAGAGGTAAGCTTGGGGGATTTTGATCGCTCCTTATTTTACACCTTTTTTGCATGTTTTCATGTCATTTCGATCGCCCATATTGTGTTTTCCATGATTATTCGACGATATCGCGTTGCTTTTCACTATTTCTTGCTTTTGTTGTATTTCAGGTGATATGGAGCGATCTGGAGCAAAATGAGATCAAGGGACTTTTGCGCATACCGGGGCGTTGTCCACAGCTTATTTGAGGAGTTAGCAGTGCTAGAGGATGAGCGAAAGAGGAAGAAATTCGATAGAATCGACGAGGAGGTGAGGAGGAGAAGAAAAGAGCACAGAAGCAGCTTACTCGGCCGAACAGAGAGTTCACTCTGCCGAGTAACGGGCTGCGTTCGGCCGAGTGAAACGGATACGTACTGCTGAATTTTCAAAGTTCACTCGGCCGAGCAAGAAAGTCTACTCGGCCGAATGGAGAAGACCACTCGCCCGAGTAGTACAGGGATTTTTTTTTGAGGAGCGGCCAAGTTACTGGAAATTTTGAGAAGCCTACTCGGCCGAGCAAGATTGCTCACTCGGTCGAGTATAGAAGCCTACTTGCCCGAGTCTGACAGAGCGATAGACCCCCAATTTTCCAAGACTTTCTGTCGTTTATTGGGTCTGTCACTCGGCCGAGTGACATAGGTTACTCGGTAGAGTGACGCAGTCCGACTACTACGTAAATTGGGATTTCTGGGCTGCGCAGGGGCAAATCTGTCAGGATTTTTTGGACGATTTTGGCTTGTATTTAAACCTAGTTTTATCCCTAGTTTTAAGAGACTTCTATTATTTTTTGACGGCTATTCCTTTTGTAAATCTCAGCTGGAGATCATAAACGACAATTTTCGTTTGTTCTTTCTTGCCAAAACTCTTATTTTTATGAATTGGTTCTTCTCGACAATGAATTGTGCTATGATCTAGTGCTTTATTTCTGAGATTTCCATGATGAATTGTGAGTAGTTTCGTCGTTCTAGGGCATGTGGATGAACTCTATGGACCCGATCTTTGAATTGTGATGAATGAATTGAATTGTTGCTAGGACTGAAGTAAGGTTGGGTTGTGATTGATTTATTACGAGTAGCTAGGAATTTCTATCAATTGGGATTTGCAAGAGATTGCATCTCAATTGATGGAAAGGCCTAGATATTCGATTTAGGTTTATAATTGAGATTCTCTAGATTTGGTTTGCAAGAGATTGGGACAAAGCTAGGATTTTTATTATAAATCTATACTAATATTCGTTTGTAAGAGATTGGACGAATACAAACTATCATAACCTAGATTATAGCTCGAGTTTGCACGAGAGTGGGCTCGAGGTGCGATTGGACGATGATGTCGATCTTCACGCTAGTGGCTTAAGTCAGGGTTTGCACGAGAGTGTGCCCTAATCTAGGTTGCTATAGACCGATAATAGCGCGAGAGCGTGAGCTTAGTTCTATATTAAGTTGCGACCAGTTCTCCTACATTCAAGCTTTGCAACATTGATATTCGTGATCCACAAGGATAAGAAACGATCCGTAGTGGGGATTTCCTTTCCCTAGACGCTTTATTATATTGAATTCTATTTGCAATTTGAACGATTGTGACATTACCATCAAGACTATTCTTATTCCATCGATAGCTAGGTGATCAAAGTAGGATACTGTCAATTGTCCTCCCTGAGTTCGATACCCACTCGCCACTACACCGTGCGCTTGAGGTAAAACTACAGTCGTTTTTTGGGTGTATATCCGGGCACGATCATATATCTGGTCTCCACACCCCTCCTGCAGGTCCAATGTGGGTCTGAGCTGGGCTCGAAAGCACCATATAATCTGTACCAAAAGCACCGTGCAACCAAACCCAGTGGTGCTGGCCATGAGTACGTAACATCCTCTTGCTGGCCATGACATCTATGGAAAGGGAGGTGGGGCCCATGGGTCGAAGCAAACCAGCTGGGAGGTCAACCCCGCACAAAGAAGCTAGCAAGGTAATCAGACCGCCGCAACAGACCGCCGTCCTGGCGGTGGCAGAAGAAACAATGCGGTCTAGGTACCAGCTAGCTATATCGATCTGAACGGCGGGGACTAAGACGATCGTGTCACCCTCAAAGACTCTCGCTCTAGTCATCGCATAGAGCATATAAAGCTCAAGCGTAGACATCGTCCCAGGCTCATACCTCGCGAGAAATGTGGTCACCATGAGGCGCTGAGCAATGCGGAGTCTGGGTGGATGAAAGAGGAGGCCTTGGCCCTACTAGGGTCAATAGCGAGTGGGGAACCCGTGATAAACATCCAAAAATCATGTGTATCGAATGACGGTGGGGAAATATGCGTGGGACTAAAAGCGCGGTTGGGGTTCAGGACAGTGGGCCACTGGAAAAAGGCTCGGAGTATATCGAGAGTGATCTCACACTCACGATCCATCAGACGAAACATGCAATCCCCTTGAGTCCTACGATAGAACTCAGGACCTCGAGTGTCGGTCGAACGTAGGTGTCTGCTGACACCGACAGAAAATCACGCCAGCCCACGTTGTCATACAACTGGAGTAGGCTCTCGAACACCCCTAGGCGCTCTAAATATGCAATGTGTGCAAATCTAGAGGGGACAATCGATCGATGGGAGATCCTCTCAAATCTGACGCGGTGTGCGTCATCTCAGAAAGTGATCCCCATCGTGTCAAAAGCTGGGACGGGCTGTGCCAGTGGGGGTGGAATGGGTGCGGTAGGAGGCAAAAGTGTAGGTGGTGGTGGGTTAGGCAGCGGGGAGTCCGCTCTAGCGGAGGAAGAACCAGGCTCGCTAGTCCTCCTCTGCTTGGAGGCAGGCACCCGCGAACGCGACCTAGTGCGTGGGGACATGGTAGTGCCGTGAGGTGTGCCAACCAATGTGAAGTGCTAATAAAAAGGAGCGAATATACTCAAGCACGACGCGACTCCAAGTGAGTAGTGAGAGCAAAGAGACGCCTCCCCTGAGAAGCTCTGAATCTGTCACTGATTCTCCCCCAAGCTATCCTGAAACAAAAATTGATTAATTAGCCTTCCGCTCCGTCCGTGGGCCTCCTTTGGGAGGGCCCGTCTTCTCTAACGTGCCTCTCCTTTGAGATTGGGCCGTGGGCCGTTGTGCTTTGGGCTCGCTGACATTAGTCGTAACAATTGCCCCCATCGCTTGGACCGTTCGGCTTCCAGCGGTTCGGTGTGGGTGATGTGACTATTTCGTGACCTGATGGACACGTCAGTCGAGGCCCTACTATTAAATAAATGTCATTATTGCCGCTCCGTTTGAACTTCTGTTGGTGCGGTTTTCGAAGCATCACCGCCGTTTTGATGTCTCCGCGTGCCTTCTCCTGACGGTTCAGATCCCACCGTTGCCCTCTATATATACGTTCCACTCCCTCGGGCTTCAACTCTTTCGCGCTCATTCCTTCTTGATCTCCATCCCAACAGCTTCTTCCTCTCAACCTTTGCCTTTTCTCCAGCTTTGATCAAGGTAACTCTTTCACCCTTTATCTCCGGCCATGGCCATGCTTAGAATAGGTGATACGCGTCCTGGCGGACCGACGCCTGGTCCTGATCGTGCCCCTCCCTCGGGGCTCGAAGATTCTTCGCCATCCCCGGGGGTTCCGGACAAATGAAAGAGAAAGATTTTTCCGGATCCCATCGGGGACGATGTGGCCTTGTCTTCCGAGCGGTTGGGCATCCCTCCCTCGATCCTTCGGTCTTCGTCTATGGCCCCGTTCTTAGTTACTAGGGAAATATTGGTGTGTTATCCTTATGACGTGTAACGGTACGTTTTCGTTGTACTTTGTTCGTGCACGTACTTTTTGTTGGGGTTTTGGCGGACCCCCAGAGCTCGGATCCGTATCCGTCCTAAGTCGGACGGACCACGGAGGCACAAAAGCGCAGCGGAAAAAACAGAAATCAAATTTCTACACTAGCTAAACATTTTAGCTAGGCTCTGGGGAGCCAGAACCCAGCCCGATCTATGCCGACTTGGAGTGGGTCTGACCACTCCAAGAAGGATCTACACTAAGCGACTAATAAAATCTACACTAAAATGCTTAACCACATACCCGGAATCTTGGCCCTGGAGCAGGCAAGATGTACCGCACCGTCTTGAGAAGCTCCTCGTAGCCGAGCCGCGTTGACCCGATCTCCCTGAGCCGCCTCGCACCCTCGCACCGATCCGCCCGAGCCGCTTTCGCCTCCGAGCCGATCACACGCGGTAGAAAGTTTCACTTGAGAAGAAACCCGCGTCTTAGACGTCCGGATCGGATCCAAACCCCTTTCGTAGTCGTGCTAGGACTACTCCAGAGAATAGGAAAGTAGAGAGAGAGATTTAGTCGCGGACAGAGCTTGCTCAATAATTTGGAGCTACCCGATCGTTGACTGGTGTGTATTTCAACGAGGAGAGTGCACCCCTATTTATATAGGGAGTGAGCACTCAACTTCTCGTTGCGGGCAATGTGGGACAATTCCCATGAAGAGAAAATTCAATTAAGCCATTTGGCTTAATTTCAACTTTAAAGTTAGCCTTTCTCAAAGTCAAACTTTAACGAATTAATTCTCCTCACATACTAAACTTCAGACACCAAACAAGCTATCAATCAGAAAAGCTTGGAATGGTGAACGCGTAGGAACTGACGGTGACGAATTTCGACTTCGTTTGACCCCTCAAACAATTGCTCAAAGTTTAGCAATTTTCACAAAATTCGTAGCCGTCATTAGGGGTTTCAAAAAACCCTAATTGACTTAAGTTGCGGGCGCGCCCGCTAGACTTAGCGGGCGCGCCCGCCCAAGGGGGGCAAGGGCGGGCCGCCCACCCGCAGCTGCAGCGGGCGGGCGCCCGCTTGCAGCGGGCGCTGGCCCGCTGTGCAGCGGGCCGCGCCCGCTGTGCAGCGGGTGCCCGCCCGCTGCACACAGCGGGCCATGCCCGCTGCTGCAGCGGGTCACGCCCGTTTGCCTTTGCACATGGGCCTTTTGGCCCAGTGGGTCTAACCCACTTCCCCTTGGACTCTTTCTGCGTTTCTGGGCTCGTTTGAGCTCCGATTTGGACACGGTTTGAACCTGTGTTTAGACCGGGACGATCCCGTCATCCAGGTAACCCTTTCCAACAAGTTTGTTCCTACTAAATTCGTCGTAACTAATTTACAACACGTTTAGTTAGCATCTAATGCAACGTTATGTCCCTATTGCTAATGCGACTAACTTTCACAACTTAACTTGTGAATATCATCAAATGACATTTCTCTCTATTCTATATTCCTATTACTAAGACACGAATACTACTCGGTGTGAGACCCTACAGCCTGACCTTACTACAGGTTGGGGCTCGAAACCCCTAGACGACGGTCACTACGAGCAGTAGCTGTCGTCCCTGTTTCAGAGTCATCATAACGTGATCGACCCTGTGACAAAAGTGTCATAGGGTTTGCATTGGCTGTGTCAGAGATGAATTCCTTTAGCTAAAATCCCTTCGTCAAGACTGTGTTTGATGTTGGCCTAGGGTATGGTTTTCTGTCAACCCTATTAGACAACATTGGTCAGTATACGGCGGTCTTTATTGTATACACGTTGAACAACTTGCAACGTACCCCGGCCGAGGATTAACATAAAGACCGTACTGAGCCTATAACACTAACTTCCCTTTAATGGAAGTGACGAATCCCATCTTAGTCACTTACTCACCTTGAGAGCTTCAGGTGCAACCCAACCTAAGATCTTTCATCAGGACTGGTCCTCGAAGCTAGATCATGGGTCTAAGCCACACCGTCCGCTCACAGGTGGGTACAGATGACTTCAGGTCTTAAGGATCAACTAACCTATCATCACCCTAGAGTTATTAAAGACAGATCATTAAAGTTAACCATTTAATAACTCTAACTTGGTCGTTCAGTGAACTCATTCTCTAATGAGCACCTGTGTCTTGTCTCTGACTTCGCTAAGTCGAATGACTATGAGATCATCATTACCCGAAGGCAAGACGAAGACATAGTGATCTATCCGATGTGTCGATATCCAGTTCTCGACACATCTATGATCACGAACCGTTTAAGACTTACGTTTCTATTCGGTCACTTACTTACTCATAATCGAGATCTCATCTAGATACGTAAGGACCTAACTATAAGTCTATGGATATTATCTAAGTATATTAATACAAATCCTTTTATACCTAGAATAATACGTACCATATATGGTATGAACAAGACGTATAATCAAGATAAATTGCCTTATGGGCATATATCTTCCTACATCTCCCACTTGCACTTAGGCTATTTATCTCGGTATCTCATACCGTTATAGCATATCAGTCACTTTGACATTTGATATGACAAACCTAAGAATGGTTCTACTAATAAGTATCTACAACGAATTTTAATGGATTGAAATTACATCTCTTGATCACACATGGTTGATCCTTTGGAAAAATGATCTGGATCAATTTTCCTAACCTTGTATAGCTAACAGTTGGCTTATACGATTTAGATGTGGGGTCTAACATTTTCGTAAGTCAGTTCTAGCTCACTCCACTTTATTGTGTCAATATGTCAAGTACATATTTGACACCCTAAGTCTCTATATATATATGATTAAATCAAAACAATTTTGACTTAATGATTTATATAGAAGATTCATTAAAGTGAAAAATCCTTTTTACTTAGTCCGAAAAACGGAACTAAGCATACTTACTTGCTCCCACTGACTTTGAGAATTACATGGTTAAATTACTTCAACATAATAACTAAATCATATTTAGATTTATGTGCAAAAATAACCTTTTGGTAAGTGCCTTAGATGGAGTGTACAAGTGTCAGATTCAGTTTGACGAATGAGTCAAGTCAAGATCGTTTTAAGGAATCTTGACATTGACTCGTTCAATCAAAACGTTCTACACTGTACTAATTCCTTTAACCACATTTAGTATTAACTCTTTTAATAACTAAACGCAGATAATCACGAGTTAAACTTGATATGCGTATTTACTGTGATTGCACACAATTTATACGCCCCCTGGAACCTATACTTAACTACTGATTGACTTCAGACATTTAGTCAGCTTCAAAATCAATATTATCGAAGCTCAACACCATTATTCGAAAATATACGCAACCATTACAGAAAAGCCACATCCACAGAATTTTAAGCCAATTCAATTTCAATTGCAACATACGAGACATCCATTCCAAAACAACGGGTTCATAAAAGGAACCTTAATTTGTTTATCAAAATAAACCTTGAGTGCAAAGCACTCATTCATTGTTTTCGATCCTTAAAGATGATACATTTTATTCAAATAAGAAAAATATCATCTCCATCACGATCAGCGTCTCTAGAAGTCTTTGAGCGGTCCCAGCAGCAACTGTTGCTTTAATTGCCGACCGATCTCCGTACTTCTCCAATCTCCAGTTCTTATCAGCCACCTGTATACAGTACACAGATGTCTATAAGTATCTCATACTTTTTGAATGGAAATAGTTGCATTTAATTGAATTTTAATTTGTACCTGAGGTGGAGGCATCAGTATGCCCCTTCTTCTTCTCTGCAAGATAGATCTTGCAGTTCCTCTTCCAGTGGCCAATCTTGTGGCAATGGAAGCACTCAGATTTCGACGGGGCCCCTTTGTTCTTCTTCTTCCCATTCTTAGCCTTCGCAGGTTGTGGGACCTGCCTCTTCTTTCCTTTGCCTTTCGGCTGGTCAGAAGTAGCAGAGCCAACAACCAGTGCAGCCGGCTTCTTATGAATCTCCTCAAACTGCCGGAGCATATTGAGGAGACCCGGAAGATCCGTCTCAAGGCTGTTCATTATAAAGCCAGTTATAAAAGGCTTGAAATCGGGAGTCAAAGACTTTAGGATAATGTCCGTGGACATCTCATTGTCCAGGACAAATCCTAACTGGGCGGCGTCCTCCACGTACCCGATCATCTTGATAACATGATCCTGTACGGGTTCCGTCCCCATCTTGGTGCCCCAGAGGTTGCTAGTGGCCTCGAACTTGGCAGCTCTTGATCGCTTGCCATACAACTCTTGTGCGTTGAGGAGCATGCTTTGAACATCCATATGTTCATGCTTCCTCTGCAACTCGTTGGTCATCGAAGCCAGAGTAAGGCACCTGGCCTTCTCTGCATCCCTCTGGTACAATTTGTAGGCTTCCTTTTCTTCGTGGGTCGAATCTTCATCCGGGTTATCTGGAGCATCCTCGAACAGTACGTATCCTATTCCGGCTAGGGAAAGGACCAACTTGATGTTCCTAAGCCCGTCTTTGTAGTTCGTTCCATCCAGCACGTTCTTCTCAACCATGTATCTAAGTCCCGAATCCATTCTGTATTTTATAGATACTTTAGTTAGTATATGTTCGTAGTATAGTTTTAATGGTTTTAATAAAACTATATTCTCCCACTAAATTTATTTAAAGCCATAATAATAAACAATTTATTATAAAATAACATTTGTGAGAGAGGGATCCGACTACCCTGAGTCTGACAACCTTGAGTGTATCTCAACAAGTTGTCCGACTCTGCAGTCGGTATACGAACTCGTCGTCAATCATATTTACTATGATTCCCTATCGATTTTACCCCTAGTCATTTGTGATCATGAGTGTGCTCAACCGGATCACAATGGCTAGCCTAGTCATACCCTTGTTTTCGTGTCTAGCCTGACTTGCCCCTTTGCTCGGTGTATGCACGACGCGCCGGTTTGGGTCAGGTCATAGACTACATTCTTGGTTAGACTTACGCCGAAGCTCGAGGGATGAGACAACGGTTTCAGTCAGGTTAAGATGTCAATCAAGAAATCGGTTTCTATAAGATTGACATGTCACGGCTTGAGTGTAGCTCAACAACCGAAACATGTTTCTTACAGTTGCCAACTCCTAAAACAAGGAGGGCTACGATTTATCTTGAACAAGATTATTATCGTATTGACTTAGGTATAGTCGATGGACTTACATAGTCATGAATCGACTCCTTGCGGTCCAGCGGACGCGGCCAGGGAATTGACTAAGCCAGGACCACTTGTTACCCAGTCTAGCTAGGTTGGTCCAAAAACTTTAGCCAAGCACATTGACCGACATCATGATCCATTGAAGGAGTTGTCATCAATCTTATGTTTTCCAAACAACTAAATGGCTTTTAATTAAAAGAACTAGTTAATCCTTATCAACTAGTGGATCCTAAAATTCAAAATTTTTCAGATTGGTTGAACATCTTTTATTAAGTCCTTATCAACTATAAGGTTCTACGTTCAACTTACTACCCCAATCTAATTAGGATTTATAAAACAATTCAACATTTTGTCTTTTATGAAAATCATTAATTAAACGATTTAATGAAAATGATTTACAAACAAGGGAACTACCCTAATCAGGTATTAGGTTCAATGTTGTTTTGTTTTATCAAACATATCATGTCACTATCATGTTTTAATGGCTAACCTAACAAGGTTTGTGTATACATTATACAACATGAAATGAAGCAACTAACTTTATCCGCATAAAAGAAAGTTTCATTTTTAGTGACATATAAAATGTATTTGCAAGTTTAAAAAATCTATATAATACAAACATGTAAATCTAAATTTTAACACTTTAAAATTAAAGATTAAAATTTTTTTTTTAAAGTCTCCCAAAAAATTTTATCGCATAAAACTAGGTCGTTCAAAATTATCTAATAATTTTAAACCTAGGCCTTAAAAAATATTAACCTTACTTCTAAAATTAAAATGTCACAAAATAATTTTAGAAACCTATATGTAACAAAAAGAAAATAATTTATGCTTCATCTCATGAAATAAAATCATTTCTATACTTACATATATTTAAAATAATTTTAAAACTCCTTTTAAAAATTTTAGAAATCACTTAGAAGCTTTCAAATAAAGTTTTTAAAAATTTCTAACTTTATGTAACTAAAGAAAAATTCTTAAATTTCAAAAATAAAATTTTTCTAAAGATTACATAAACATTAAATACTCTTTAAAAAATTTTTTAATGTTTCATAAAAAATTTTATAAAGTATTTAAAACAAAGGAGACTACTTTTAGATTTATCGTATAAAAATAATACGCTCCAAAATTAAAATAAATTTCCGTGTTGCACCTTTAATTTTGAAACACAAATAAATATTTTCAAAACTAATTTAACAAAAAAAAGTTTTGCATATGAAAGATAAGCATTTTTAACGATTTAAAAAGTCGCTATAGTAGATCTATAGCATAACCGTGGCTCTGGTACCACTGTTGGGGTTTTGGCGGACCCCCAGAGCTCGGATCCGTATCCGTCCTAAGTCGGACGGACCACGGAGGCACAAAAGCGCAGCGGAAAAAACAGAAATCAAATTTCTACACTAGCTAAACATTTTAGCTAGGCTCTGGGGAGCCAGAACCCAGCCCGATCTATGCCGACTTGGAGTGGGTCTGACCACTCCAAGAAGGATCTACACTAAGCGACTAATAAAATCTACACTAAAATGCTTAACCACATACCCGGAATCTTGGCCCTGGAGCAGGCAAGATGTACCGCACCGTCTTGAGAAGCTCCTCGTAGCCGAGCCGCGTTGACCCGATCTCCCTGAGCCGCCTCGCACCCTCGCACCGATCCGCCCGAGCCGCTTTCGCCTCCGAGCCGATCACACGCGGTAGAAAGTTTCACTTGAGAAGAAACCCGCGTCTTAGACGTCCGGATCGGATCCAAACCCCTTTCGTAGTCGTGCTAGGACTACTCCAGAGAATAGGAAAGTAGAGAGAGAGATTTAGTCGCGGACAGAGCTTGCTCAATAATTTGGAGCTACCCGATCGTTGACTGGTGTGTATTTCAACGAGGAGAGTGCACCCCTATTTATATAGGGAGTGAGCACTCAACTTCTCGTTGCGGGCAATGTGGGACAATTCCCATGAAGAGAAAATTCAATTAAGCCATTTGGCTTAATTTCAACTTTAAAGTTAGCCTTTCTCAAAGTCAAACTTTAACGAATTAATTCTCCTCACATACTAAACTTCAGACACCAAACAAGCTATCAATCAGAAAAGCTTGGAATGGTGAACGCGTAGGAACTGACGGTGACGAATTTCGACTTCGTTTGACCTCTCAAACAATTGCTCAAAGTTTAGCAATTTTCACAAAATTCGTAGCCGTCATTAGGGGTTTCAAAAAACCCTAATTGACTTAAGTTGCGGGCGCGCCCGCTAGACTTAGCGGGCGCGCCCGCCCAAGGGGGGCAAGGGCGGGCCGCCCACCCGCTGCAAGCAGCAGGCTGCGCCCGCTGCAACAGCGGGCGCTGGCCCGCTGTAGCAGCGGGCCGCGCCCGCTTGCAGCGGGCGCTGGCCCGCTGCGCAGCGGGCCACGCCCGCTGTGCAGCGGGTGCCCGCCCGCTGCATACAGTGGGCCATGCCCGCTGCTGCAGCGGGTCACGCCCGTTTGCCTTTGCACATGGGCCTTTTGGCCCAGTGGGTCTAACCCACTTCCCCTTGGACTCTTTCTGCGTTTCTGGGCTCGTTTGAGCTCCGATTTGGACACGGTTTGAACCTGTGTTTAGACCGGGACGATCCCGTCATCCAGGTAACCCTTTCCAACAAGTTTGTTCCTACTAAATTCGTCGTAACTAATTTACAACACGTTTAGTTAGCATCTAATGCAACGTTATGTCCCTATTGCTAATGCGACTAACTTTCACAACTTAACTTGTGAATATCATCAAATGACATTTCTCTCTATTCTATATTCCTATTACTAAGACACGAATACTACTCGGTGTGAGACCCTACAGCCTGACCTTACTACAGGTTGGGGCTCGAAACCCCTAGACGACGGTCACTACGAGCAGTAGCTGTCGTCCCTGTTTCAGAGTCATCATAACGTGATCGACCCTTTGACAAAAGTGTCATAGGGTTTGCATTGGCTGTGTCAGAGATGAATTCCTTTAGCTAAAATCCCTTCGTCAAGACTGTGTTTGATGTTGGCCTAGGGTATGGTTTTCTGTCAAACCTATTAGACAACATTGGTCAGTATACGGCGGTCTTTATTGTATACACGTTGAACAACTTGCAACGTACCCCGGCCGAGGATTAACATAAAGACCGTACTGAGCCTATAACACTAACTTCCCTTTAATGGAAGTGACGAATCCCATCTTAGTCACTTACTCACCTTGAGAGCTTCAGGTGCAACCCAACCTAAGATCTTTCATCAGGACTGGTCCTCGAAGCTAGATCATGGGTCTAAGCCACACCGTCCGCTCACAGGTGGGTACAGATGACTTCAGGTCTTAAGGATCAACTAACCTATCATCACCCTAGAGTTATTAAAGACAGATCATTAAAGTTAACCATTTAATAACTCTAACTTGGTCGTTCAGTGAACTCATTCTCTAATGAGCACCTGTGTCTTGTCTCCGACTTCGCTAAGTCGAATGACTATGAGATCATCATTACCCGAAGGCAAGACGAAGACACAGTGATCTATCCGATGTGTCGATATCCAGTTCTCGACACATCTATGATCACGAACCGTTTAAGACTTACGTTTCTATTCGGTCACTTACTTACTCATAATCGAGATCTCATCTAGATACGTAAGGACCTAACTATAAGTCTATGGATATTATCTAAGTATATTAATACAAATCCTTTTATACCTAGAATAATACGTACCATATATGGTATGAACAAGACGTATAATCAAGATAAATTGCCTTATGGGCATATATCTTCCTACACTTTTGGCCGTGCACGTGTTTATTTTAGATTTTATTTGATTGTGAACACTTTGGTGTGATATGCCGTTGTGAACGTCTCTGAGAGTATTAAATAGTGGCACTATCTTGGGACGACACTTCTCGAGTCGTTTTTCCACAATTTAAACTTACTCGATGAGACGTGACGATTCTCACTCTTGACGGGAGACGTTTCTATTTTTAGTCTCGTCGTCCGACGTCGAAATTGAGATCCGTCTTCTTAGTTAGCTCACATTCGTCGCCACGATCACCACGATATTTATTTTATAATTTTTGGAGTTTATTTGACCACTTTAATATTTTTAACAAGTTTTATATTATTTTTAATAATTAATTTATAAATTATTTTCGGCCAAATAAAATTTATTTGAGTTTTAAACGTTTTAAAGAATTTTTGAGCCAATTTCCAGCTCATTTGGACCAAGTCAAATCCTTGGGTGAGTTGGAGAAGTTGAATTTCAAATTTTAAATTATTTTAAACTTCTAATCCTATAAGATTTAGCCCTAGACCAAGTCAACCCATCTACACTATATAAACAACCCCTAGGAAGACCTATTTTCGCAAGAAATTAGCCCTAGCCTCTTCCAAAACCAAAATTGGACGTTGCGACGATTCGTCGCAACGTTGCGACGTTCAGCCCCCGCTCTGACCGAAGAAAACGGCCCCGTTCCCCCGCTCCGATCGAAGCCCCACTCTGCACCACAGCCGCTCCGCACGCTGCAGCAGCCGTCGCCCCCGTTCCCCCGCTCCGACCGAGAGAGACTCTCGGTCAGACCAAGGGCTCAACCCGCACAGCACGCCCGCACCAACCCCGCTCCGTTCGCCCGCCTCCGCTCGTGCCTGACCGAGCGAGCCGCCCGCACCGACCGACGTTGCAATGATTGCAACGTTGCAACGTCGCAGCCCCCGCATTCTCAGTGCACGACCGACCCTCCCTACCGATCTGACCGAAGGAGACAGCCCTGCCCGCTGCTGCGACCGACCCAAATCGCTGCACAGCCCCGTTTCCCCGCAGCGACCGATAGGATCTCCCGCATTGGCTGGGTACGACCGAGAGCCACTCGTCGCAACCCCGCATCCATCGCACCACTTGCCTCTGTGGGCCCCCCAAGTTCTCCAGAGTTATTGTGGGTCCCCCAAAGGTCCCTAGGACTACTGTGGGCCCCACCTAGGTGCGTTCTCTTCGACGACTTGCCGCGTACTACGTCGTCTCACGTCGTAGCCCGTCGTCGCACGTGCTAGCTTTGGAATCTGGAATCGTCGCCCCGGTTGCTTGCTCTGAAATTTCCAGCGAGGAATCTAATTGGAATCTGGACTTGGAGCGCGATCTTTTATTCCAACCCCCGGCGTCGCTACCCGACGCCGGTGTAGCTTTCGCGTCGTGTTGAGGTAACGTTTTGTACCCCTAGGACCCCCAACCCAATTGCATGCTAATCAAGACTAAAAATCAGTATTTTAAAGTATTTTAAATGTTTTAGCAATCACTAATCAAGATTAATAAAACGGATGTAGGCCGGTGGACTTGTGCACGTAGGAATCGTGACTTTGGACTCGTTGGGCGGTGTTTTCTTGACGTGATAGTTGCAGGCAAGTGAAACTTGCCAAATCTTGCTTAGGGCCATGTTTTTAGGCCACTTACTTGTTTTTAGCGTAAAAGAGACTAGTCAGTGAAATGATAGCTGGCTAGACGCCTACTTGATCTAGTTTGACAACGAAACTAGATCCGTCACCTAAATGGTCTAGCTTGACAACGAAGCTAGATCCAACCCCTTAAACTTGTTGATCATGCATGCTTAACTGTCACGCTTTACTACTTGCCATGTCATGTCATCCATGCATTGAATGTCGCATTCGTAGCACACGCTACATACTTGTACTTGCTTGTCCCGGGCTAGGTGCACCCATACGCCATACTTGTTAAAACACTTCCTGGCTCGTGATCCAGAAGCGAGCATTCCCGTTCGGGGGTAAGGCCCTGGCTCGATACACGTGGAGGGGTAGGGTTGAGCGACCACTCAGCGTAGAAGTGTGCCCATACAGCCTCTTCAGCTGTAAGGCGTGAACTCTATGCACGAGGTGCTTACTTTTCTTGTCTTGCACTTGTCTTGCGAATGTCATGCCATGCTCGTACTTTACTTCGCTTTACTTTACCTGTTGCACTCATTACTTTAACTGCCATGTCATTGCATCATGCTAGAACTTTTAGGTTGTTTTTACTTGTACTTTCAGTTTCCTTGCACAAGTCTTTTTAGACTTGCTGACATGTGCCCCTTGCTCTTTTGGGTGTCACATGTTAGACCCTGAGCCAGAGACAGTCGTTGAGGACGAGGTGTTTGCTGACGCTGAGCCTTAGCCTACGTTCGTCGAGGAGTACGAGGACACAGGAGACCAGTCTTAGTGGCTGTGGAGTTACTTTTGCTTTAGCTTGCTGTTAGTTGTCGGTGCTTGCACCATTACTTTGCTTTCGTATTTTGTACTTTTGTTGGCCATGCTGGGGCCTCTTTTAGACTCTTTTATTTTAGCCTGGTGGCTTTTCTGCGATGTTGAGATTTATTATTATGGATATTCTGAGATGTATCTTTTGTCTCTTTTCGTTATTATTATCTTTGTTTCGTTTCGCGTTGCAAGGACCTGCAGTTTAAAAGTGATTGACGCTTATCGGACTTGCAGCTTTGTAGCTTCAAGTCTGAGCGGACCTTCTCACGCTTCGCCTCCATGTTTTTGGGAAGCGGGGCGTGACAGGTTTTGTTGGTGGCCCATGCAGGTCCTATCTTGCGATTGCGAATAAACGGAACAACGATAATAAACGGAATGTCCATTAAATAAATTGCAACATCCAAGTCATTAAGCTATTGAGTCTAATTTGTTTGTTCGTTTTCTATGTCATTAGATGGCTGGACGACGACAGACCCGATCTGGTAGTGGGCCCAATCGTGCTGAGGAGCCGGATAGAGAGCCCACCAATGCTGAGATCATGAGGATGATGCATCAGATGATGCAGGTACAGTAGGGCATGCTCCAGAATACCCAGAGTGCTCCTCGCTTCGAGCCAGGAGCGAAGTAGTTTCGGGAGCTGGGCCCGACGTACTTTGATGGATCTGAAGGACCGTTGGCTGCAGAGGAGTGGATCAGGAATACCGAGGATAATCTGAAGATGTCAAAGGTCAACCCGGCTGGATGGGTTGATCTGGCAAAGAAGCAGCTTAAGGATAATGCCCAAAATTGGTGGGATGCAGAGGAGGAGTTGTTGGTGAGCCCGATACCTTGGGCTACTTTCAAGTCTAGATTCGATGAGGAGTACTTCCCGAAGGCTGCTAGGAGGGAGATGTTGCAGCGCTTCATTGTGCTGAAGCAGGGGAATCTGTCGGTGGACCAGTACCACCAGGAGTTTACTAGGCTGAGTCGCTTCGCGCCGAAGATGGTGGAGGATACTGAGGAGAAGGCTCAGAGGTTTCTGCAGGGCCTTTCCCTAGACTTGCAGAGCCTGATGTCTACGACGGACATGGAGTCATATCAGAAGTTGCTGGTAGCTGCTCGGAGACAGGAGAAGATTGTGAAGCTGAAGAGAGGACAGATTTCTGGAGCTGGGAAGAGGCCTATGGAGCAGTCTAGGCCTGGGGTCAAGCCTACCCAGCCAGTGCAGTTCAAGAGGCCAGGTGGGCCTATTGTGAAGACTTGCCATTTCTGCGGCAAGACTGGTCACATCAAGGAGCAGTGCAGGAAATTTCTGGGGCAGTGCCTGATCTGTGGAGATGCTACTCATGTAGCGAGGGATTGTCGGCACGCGAACCAGCTGAGGAGAGGGCCTGATGGAGCACAGCTACAGAGGGGACCAGTTGCAGCCCAGCCGTTGCAGCGGAGAGCACCTGTACCTGCTGGACATGGAGCGCCTCTTCTTCCGCAGAAGCAGGCGTTTCAGCAGGCTGTTCAGCTGAGGAGGCAGGCTTACTTGATGACTGCAGTGGAGACCGAGGCTGTGGACGAGGTTATCGCATGTAACCCTCTGTCTAGTTGTTCTTCCTTTAGTTAGTTTTGATTGTTAGATTATGGTTGTTGCTTGCATATGATTGTTTGTTAGAATAGGTTTGATTGTTAGTCTGTTTGTTAGGTGTGATTTTGGTTTGCACGTTTCCTGCACGAGTCCTCTTTGACTCTGGTGCATCGATGTGCATTATATCCCGGAGCTTCGTGGAGAAGCATTCCTTGACGACTTCCCCTCTTCCCAAGAGTTGGAACATCGTTACAGGAAATGGCGTTATCTCGGTGCATCGTGGGTGCAATTCCTGCCCCTTGGTGGTTTGTGGACATGAGCTTTACGCTGATTTTATTGTCCACGACATCATCAACTACGATGCGGTGCTAGGAATGGACTGGCTAGCGAGTTTCTATGCTACGATCGATTGTCGGAGGAAGAAGGTGGTGTTCGAGATCCCAGGACATCCGGTGTTTGAGTTCAGTCGAGGTAGCAGTTCGCTTGGCCCTGTCAGGTTTCGGGCCAGACCGGTGGAGCTTGTTGCTATGCAGATGGAGCAGGATAGACCAGCTATGGTACGTGAGTTCGACGACGTCTTCCCCGAGGAGATGTCTGGACTGCCACCCGATCAAGCTCTCGAGTTTTCGATCGACCTTGTTCCGGGAGCACAGCCTATTTCGAAGGCGCCATATCGTATGGCACCAGCAGAGTTGGAAGAGTTGCGTAGACAACTGGATGATCTTTTGCAGAAGGGCTACATCAATCCCAGTGTGTCTCCGTGGGGAGCACCGGTGTTGCTGGTGAAGAAGAAGGATGGTTCGCGTCGCATGTGTGTGGATTACCGGGAGCTGAATGCTGTGACTATCAAGAATAAATATCCCTTGCCTCGTATAGATGATATCTTCGATCAGCTCGGAGGTTCGAGGGTGTTTTCTAAGTTGGATTTGAGGAGTGGTTACCATCAGCTTAAGGTGAAGAAGGACGACATCCCGAAGACAGCGTTCAGGACAAAGTATGTTCGCTACGAGTTCGTGGTTATGCCCTTCGGCGTAACCAATGCGCCCGCAGTTTTTATGAACCTGATGAATTTGGTCTTCTACGACTTTCTAGACAAGTTCGTCGTCATCTTCATTGACGATATCCTGATCTATTCGAAGTCAGAAGAAGAGCATGCATCGCACTTGAGGACAGTATTGGAGATCTTGAGGAAGCATCGTTTGTATGCTAAGTATTCCAAGTGCGAGTTTTGGCTGGATAGAGTTGCCTTCCTCGGGCATGTGGTGTCTGGTGATGGGATTTCTGTGGATCCCGAGAAGATTGTGGCTATCAGAGAGTGGCCGGTTCCGCAGTCGGCGTCAGAGATTCGGAGTTTCCTCGGGCTTGCAGGATATTATCGACGTTTCATTAAGGACTTTTCTCGGATTGCTGAGCCGATGACCAGACTGACACGGAAGGATGTGCCATATGTTTGGTCTGATGATTGCGAGAAGGCTTTTGGTGTCCTGAAGGAGAGGTTGACGACTGCCCCTTGTACTTGCTATGCCTGATCGGAGTGGAGGATTCGAGATCTTTTGTGATGCTTCTGGCAAGGGCCTTGGATGTGTGTTGCATCAGCATGGGCATGTGGTTGCGTATGCTTCTCGTCAGCTTAAGGCTCATGAGAAGAATTACCCGACACATGATTTGGAGTTGGCTGCCGTCGTGTTTGCGCTGAAGATTTGGAGGCACTTCCTGCTGAGTGAGAAGGTGAAGATCTTCACCGATCACAAAAGCTTGAAGTATATCTTTACTCAGAAGGAGCTCAACATGCGACAGCGCCGATGGTTGGAGCTCATGGCAGACTATGAGATTGATTTGCAGTATCACCCTGGCAAGGTGAATGTGGTTCCGGATGCGCTGAGCAGACTTCCAGCGGTGATGATGTTGACCTCGCAGTGGAGATTGCAGCAGGATTTTTGCGAGTCTGGTATCGAGATTATTCTTCCTGGAGAGACTTCCTCGTTGATGAGCATGCAGATACAGTCGACGATCGTGGATAGGATCAAGGCTGGACAGGCTGGAGATGCTAAGCTAGTAAAGATTCGGGAGCAGGTGGAAGCCGGTCTGCGGACTGACTTCTTGATTCACGAGGATGGTTCGTTGAGATTTAGAGCCAGGTTGTGTGTGCCAGCTGGAGATATCAGAGAGGAATTATTGGTGGAGGCACATAGTTCGCCGTATTCTGTGCATCCTGGTGGGACCAAGATGTACAAGGATCTTCGTCTGAACTTTTGGTGGCATGGTATGAAGAGGAGTGTGGCTCGGAGCGTAGCCAAGTGTTTGGTTTGCCAACAAGTAAAGGCGGAGCATCAGCGTACGGCAGGGTTGCTGCAACCGCTTCCGATTCCGGAGTGGAAGTGGCAGCACATCACTATGGATTTCGTGACTGGACTACCTCGGAGTCCAAAGCAGAACGACGCGATTTGGGTGATCGTAGACCGATTGACCAAATCTGCGCACTTTATTCCTTTCCGGGTAGGACAGTCTACTGAGACGCTAGCAAGGAGATATATGGAGGTAAATTCTTTTACTCTCCGAGTTTATTTCCTTTTCCTAGGTTAGATAGTGATGTAACGTGAATCGTGCAGGAGATCGTACGACTTCACGGAGTCCATGTGAGTATCGTGTCAGACAGAGACACGAGATTCACATCTCAGTTTTGGCAGAGTCTGCAGAAGAGCTTGGGTACGAGTCTGAGTTTCAGCACGGCGTATCACCCGTAGACGGATGGCCAGTCCGAGAGGACGATTCAGATTTTGGAGGATATGTTGCGAGCTTGCATGCTGGACTTTAAGGGATCTTGGGAGGATCATCTCCATCACGTTGAGTTTGCCTACAATAACAGTTACCAGGCGAGTATTGGAATGGCGCCTTTCGCCGCGCTATATGGAAAGAAATGTCGATCGCCACTGAGCTGGGATGACGTTGGAGATCGGGAGCTGTTAGGATCGGAGATGATTGTGGAGGCCGTGGATGTTGTGAGGAATATTCGAGAGAAGCTGAGGATTGCGCAGGACCGTTTCAAGCATTGGGCTGATGCTAAACGGAGGCCTTTGGAGTTTCAGCCGGGCGATCATGTCTTTCTGAAGATTTCTCCGAACCGCGGAGTTATTCGATTTGGAAAGAGGGGCAAGCTGAGTCCGAGGTTCATTGGACCGTTCGATGTTCTGGAGAGAGTTGGAGCTGTGGCTTATCGCTTGGCGTTGCCACCGTCGCTGGTGGGAGTTCACGACGTATTTCACGTATCTCAGTTACGTCGATACGTTAGTGATCCCTCTCACGCTGTGGATTTCTCAGAGATTACGGTTCGTCCGGATCTGTCTTATGATCAGCAGCCCGTTGAGATTCTGGATCATCGACAGAAGCAGCTGAGGAATAAGACCGTCGACTTGGTTCGTGTGCAGTGGCGTCACGGTTCCCCTGGTGAGTCCACCTAGGAGCGTGAAGATGAGATAAGAGAGCGTTTCCCGCACATTTTCCCGAGCAGTGCTTGATGTTGATTCCGAGGGCAGAATCATTTCTAAGGTGGGGAGTATGTAACGGTACGTTTTCGTTGTACTTTGTTCGTGCACGTGCTTTTGGCCGTGCACGTTTTTATTTTAGACTTTATTTGATTGTGAACACTTTGGTGTGATATGCCGTTGTGAACGTCTCTGAGAGTATTAAATAGTGGCACTATCTTGGGACGACACTTCTCGAGTCGTTTTTCCACAATTTAAACTTACTCGATGAGACGTGACGATTCTCACTCTTGACGGGAGACGTTTCTATTTTTAGTCTCGTCGTCCGACGTCGAAATTGAGATCCGTCTTCTTAGTTAGCTCACATTCGTTGCCACGATCACCATGATATTTATTTTATAATTTTTGGAGTTTATTTGACCACTTTAATATTTTTAACAAGTTTTATATTATTTTTAATAATTAATTTATAAATTATTTTCGGCCAAATAAAATTTATTTGAGTTTTAAACGTTTTAAAGAATTTTTGAGCCAATTTCCAGCTCATTTGGACCAAGTCAAATCCTTGGGTGAGTTGGAGAAGTTGAATTTCAAATTTTAAATTATTTTAAACTTCTAATCCTATTAGATTTAGCCCTAGACCAAGTCCACCCATCTACACTATATAAACAACCCCTAGGAAGACCTATTTTCGCAAGAAATTAGCCCTAGCCTCTTCCAAAACCAAAATTGGACGTTGCGACGTTCAGCCCCCGCTCTGACCAAAGAAAACGGCCCCGTTCCCCCGCTCCGACCGAAGCCCCGCTCCGCACCACAGCCGCTCCGCACGCTGCAGCAGCCGTCGCCCCCGTTCCCCCGCTCTGACCGAGAGAGACTCTCGGTCAGACCGAGGGCTCAACCCGCACAGCACGCCCGCACCAACCCCGCTCCGTTCGCCCGCCTCCGCTCGTGCCTGACCGAGCGAGCCGCCCGCACCGACCGACGTTGCAACGATTGCAACGTTGCAACGTCGCAGCCCCCGCATTCTCAGTGCACGACCGACCCTCCCTACCGATCTGACCGAAGGAGACAGCCCCGCCCGCTGCTGCGACCGACCCAAATCGCTGCACAGCCCCGTTTCCCCGCAGCGACCGATAGGATCTCCCGCATTGGCTGGGTACGACCGAGAGCCACTCGTCGCAACCCCGCATCCGTCGCACCACTTGCCTCCGTGGGCCCCCCAAGTTCTCCAAATTTATTGTGGGTCTCCCAAAGGTCCCTAGGACTACTGTGGGCCCCACCTAGGTGCGTTCTCTTCAACGACTTGCCGCGTACTACGTCGTCGCACGTCATAGCCCGTCGTCGCACGTGCTAGCTTTGGAATTTGGAATCGTCGCCCCGGTTGCTTGCTCTGAAATTTCCAGCGAGGAATCTAATTGGAATCTGGACTTGGAGCGCGATCTTTTATTCCAACCCCCGGCGTCGCTACCCAACGCCGGTGTAGCTTTCGCGTCGTGTTGAGGTAACGTTTTGCACCCCTAGGACCTCCAAACCAATTGCATGCTAATCAAGACTAAAAATCAGTATTTTAAAGTATTTTAAATGTTTTAGCAATCACTAATCAAGATTAATAAAACGGATGTAGGCCGGTGGACTTGTGCACGTAGGAATCGTGACTTTGGACTCGTTGGGCGGTGTTTTCTTGACGTGATAGTTGCAGGCAAGTGAAACTTGCCAAATCTTTCTTAGGGCCATGTTTTTAGGCCACTTACTTGTTTTTAGCGTAAAAGAGACTAGTCAGTGAAATGATAGCTAGCTAGACGCCTACTTGATCTAGTTTGACAACGAAACTAGATCCGTCACCTAAATGGTCTAGCTTGACAACGAAGCTAGATCCAACCCCTTAAACTTGTTGATCATGCATGCTTAACTGTCACGTTTACTTTCCTTACCTGTACGCTTTACTACTTGCCATGTCATGTCATCCATGCATTGAATGTCGCATTCGTAGCACACGCTACATACTTGTACTTGCTTGTCCCGGGCTAGGTGCACCCATACGCCATACTTGTTAAAACACTTCCTGGCTCGTGATCCAGAAGCGAGCATTCCCGTTCGGGGGTAAGGCCCTGGCTCGATACACGTGGAGGGGTAGGGTTGAGCGACCACTCAGCGTAGAAGTGTGCCCGTACAGCCTCTTCAGCTGTAAGGCGTGAACTCTGTGCACGAGGTGCTTACTTTTCTTGTCTTGCACTTGTCTTGCGAATGTCATGCCATGCTCGTACTTTACTTCGCTTTACTTTACCTGTTGCACTCATTACTTTAACTGCCATGTCATTGCATCATGCTAGAACTTTTAGGTTGTTTTTACTTGTACTTTCAGTTTCCTTGCACAAGTCTTTTTAGACTTGCTGACATGTGCCCCTTGCTCTTTTGGGTGTCACATGTTAGACCCTGAGCCAGAGACAGTCGTTGAGGACGAGGTGTTTGCTGACGCTGAGCCTGAGCCTACGTTCGTCGAGGAGTACGAGGACACCGGAGACCAGTCTTAGTGGCTGTGGAGTTACTTTTGCTTTAGCTTGCTGTTAGTTGTCGGTGCTTGCACCATTACTTTGCTTTCGTATTTTGTACTTTTGTTGGCCATGCTGGGGCCTCTTTTAGACTCTTTTATTTTAGCCTGGTGGATTTTCTGCGATGTTGAGATTTATTATTATGGATATTCTGAGATGTTTCTTTTGTCTCTTTTCGTTATTATTATCTTTGTTTCGTTTCGCGTTGCAAGGACCTGCAGTTTAAAAGTGATTGACGCTTATCGGACTTGCAGCTTTGTAGCTTCAAGTCTGAGCGGACCTTCTCATGCTTCGCCTCCACGTTTTTGGGAAGCGGGGCGTGACATGACGTCCGAATTCCCTTTGGGGATGAGCGGATCTGCTTCCCGCGGAGTAACGAAGTCGGCGTCTACGTCGAGATGTTCCATCTGGGGCTTCGTTCCCCCCTCCATCCCTTTATCATTCAATTCACTGACTCCTTGAAAGTCGCCTTGTGTCAACTAACGCCGTCCTCTGTCACGGTGTTGACCGGGTTCATTGCGCTTTGCCTCACTCACGGCCTGGAGCCGTCTCTCCCACTCCTCTTTTACTTTTACCGGATCCAGACGGTCGGCCTCGGATCCTGGCTGCACCTCCGGAGCCGTGCGGGTCGAGTGTGCCTTCTTGGTCTGCCACCTGGGTCGGGAAACTGGGATTCTAGCTTTGTTTTTGTTGTTTTCCCCCGGGTTTCGGTGATCTTGGCAGGTTGGGGGAGTTCGCAACACACCGACAGGACGGTAACCTTATCCAAGGCCGAGCGAGCCGCGGCCCGTCTCATATCGTCACTTTCTCTCGAGGAGAGGTCGGTCTGGCATTTGCTGGACGACCTTCTTCTAAAGTGCACTTTGTGGTCCCCCGGTTAGTTGTCTCTCTTCCCTCCTTTTGTCCTCTGGCTCACCCTGATTTCACTTTCTCTCGCAGGCATGGCTGGCCGAGAGTTCACCCATGACGTCGATGAGCTCATTCGCCTGGGATCTCGCCGGGGTCGCGGGAGCTCTTCTGGACGGGCGCCTCGTCGCTCTGTTGATGAAGAGTTGCACCGATCTGAGCCTCCTTTGGGAAGGATCGAGGCCAAGTCGCCCTCACGGGCCGCACCTGGTGCCCCGGAGGGGAAGTCTCTGGAGCCGACCCCCTCCCTGTTGAGGATCCCGGATCGGCTCCTCGACCATCCGCGAGCGGGAGTCGCAAGCGCTCCCCTCCGGCGATCGCTGCCCCCATTGGGAAGAAACCACGGAAGAACGGTGGGCGCGCCTCTTCCCCGACGCCTGCCGTCGTGTCGACGGATCCCGGCCGGGTGGTCGCGTCGTCCGCCGCCCCCGGCCACGCTGCTGGTATTCTCTCGGCTGCCCCTTCGGTCTCGGGGGCCGTCTGTGTCCCGCCGAGTGCCTCAGCGGTCCTTACTGATCCTCTCAGGGGTTCGGTTCCAGGTCTTGATTTGGCCTTGGTGGACCGGCCGGTGGCGGACGCCGTCCCTTCGGGGGACCGCTCCCTTTTGGAGTTGTCCCCTGTGGACGTTCTGTCGGATTCTCTGGTTGGTCACCTCCAACAGGTTCGGATTCCTATCCCTTGTCAGATGATTGTTTTGTCTTTCGGTCTCCCTCGGTGTAATCCACCTCCTTTTTATCTACAGGCCACCGCGATGGCTCTCGAGGCGCAGCGTCGGGCGACCCAGCTGAGGAGCCTAGAAGACTCTCTGAGTCGAGAGCGCGCCCGGGCCGGGGAGGCCGACGTAGCGCTTCAGGGTGCCCGAATGGAGGTTCGGCAGCAACGCCGTCGTACTGACGAACTCGAGTCTCAAGTGCACGATCTCAAGCGGAAGCTTGAAGACGTTCACGACTTGAGCCGAGAAGCAGAGGAGAAGTTCCAGCAAGAGAGGAAGGATCTCTGGGGTCAGCTTTTCGAGCTGTGTCGGAGGCTCCGTTTTGCCAAGGAAGCCGAGAAGGGTGTCGACACGGCCATAAGGCCGAAGATTGCATCGGTCCTGAAGGAAGTCTTCGGGTCTTACGAAGACCTTCTCTCTCCTCGCATAGTGGAGGTCATCAGGGAGTCGTTTCGGCAGTTCGCGGAGCTCGCTCGGGAGCCGATCCCCCCACCTCCGGGAGGTGCCGATCCCCATGGCTCGGAGCAAGGCGAGGCACCAGACGACGCTATCTCTTGTGCTCCGGACACCTGAAGCGCCTTCGTGTCTGGCCCCCTTTCTTGGGTGACAAATTGTGTTGTCATCAATGGTGCTGCGGACTCCTGGCGACACCGCCGCTTGCGATCCAGACCCCTGTAAAGCCCATGTATCCCGTCTCCTTTCTTGGGTGACAAATTTTGTTGTCAACTGCTGTGCTCGTGAGGATGTTGTTGAGTGATATGTAACCCATACCATTAATGAAAATGATATCTTCTGGTTAATTCTTCTTCTCCTCGGATCTCTTTTTCGGGGGTTTCCCCCTTTGAAACAGCCTTTATTGTTCCTAGGTCGAGCAGATGTCGTCGTCCTCATCTAGGGGTGTTATCATGAGCTTGTCCGGCTCGGGGCAAGTCTGTTCGCCGGGGTGATTGCCTTCATCATGTGAGTAGGTAGGTCACTTGACTCGCGAGGGAGGTCATCCCGAGGCCTCCGGCCGGCGGTCACGCTCGTCGGCAGGAGGCATTGCCCCCAACCTTTTAGGAGTGGGTGTTCTGCTCGGTCTGCGGGGGTAAGTCCCCCTCGGCTCGGGACTGGCAGTCGCGCTCCTCGGCAGGGGGAGTTGCCTCCTGCCTTGTAAGTGGGCGGTTTGCTCAGTCTGTGGGGGCCGGTTCCCTTCGGCTCACGACCGGGCGTCGTGTTCATCGGCCAAGGGGGTTGCCCCAACCTCATGTGCGGGTGCTTCGCTTGGTCCGCGAGGACAAGTCTCCTTCGTTCGACGGTGAGGGGAGTTGCCCCTCGATGAAGGAGAGTTGTTCGGTGGCGAGGGGAGTTGCCCCTCGGCTTAGGAAAGTCATTCGGTGGCGAGGGGAGTTGCCCTTCGGCTTACGGGCGATGAAGGAGAGTCGTTCGGTGGCGAGGGGAGTTGCCCCTCGGCTTACGGCCGACGAAGGAGAGTCGTTCGGTGGCGAGGGGAGTTGCCCCTCGGCTTACGGCCGACAAAGGAGAGTCGTTCGGTGGTGAGGGGAGTTGCCCCTCGGCTTACGGCCGACGAAGGAGAGTCGTTCGGTGGCGAAGGGAGTTGCCCCTCGGCTTACGGCCGACGAAGGAGAGTCGTTCGGTGGCGAGGGGAGTTGCCCCTCGGCTTACGGCCGACGAAAGAGAGTCGTTCGCTGGCGAGGGGAGTTGCCCCTCGGCTTACGGCCGACGAAGGAGTGGGCAGCTGTGGATCGGATATGGTCTATATTAGTCGGACCGCGGTTTGCCTTTGAGCGAATCCTCCTCCGTGCCCAGAATCGTATGTTTAAGAAAACTGGTGATAGAATTTGCATTGAAATTGTATGCCTTCATTTCTGTGAGACAATACATTTGGAGTAATGGAAAAAAGGAAAAAAGGCAACAAGACACAGGGGAGGTTCTGGCAGGGTAGCCCTCCCCTGGTGGAGCGACGGCTATTTGTTCTATCCCCTCACTCGATGATACGCGTGACCGTCTGGACCGCGTTCACCCCTTTTCCCCTATCTTGCTGTTTGGACGTTCCTTCCCCCGAGTCGGGGTCGCTGGCGGAGTTCTTTAGGTGCCCCCGACTCACCAGCTTCTCGATGTCTTTCTTCAAGTGCCAACAGTCGTCGGTGTCATGTCTGTTATCCTTGTGGTACTTGCAGTATTTCTCTTCATCCCTCCCCCCTTTCCTCATTCTGCGGGGAGGTCGGCCTGCGTGTCCCTCCTTTTGGGCTTGCGCTAGGATCACGTCTGGGGCGTTGGTCACCGTGGGGTGCCGGGGCTCTTCCCTCCGTGGTCTTCCTCTAGCCCTCTTCTCCGATCGATGATCCTCTGTGCTACGGCGCTCCTTCTCACCGCGCTTGGTCTCGTGTCTGGCCTTTCCCTCATCCTCGGCCAATGCCTCTTCTATCAGCATGAAGCGTTCCGCTCGGGCCATAATTCCGGCGAGGTCCTTCGGCGGGTCGCTATGTAGCGACTTCTTCAAGCCCCTGTGTCGAAGGCCTTTCTTCAAGGCCGCATTCACAACAAGTTCGGGACAGCTATCCACGCTCAATCGCTCCACATTGAAGCAACGCATGAAGTGCCTCAGAGATTCGGCCGGTCCCTGCACCACATTGAATAAGTGTTCCGAATCAGGCTTTACCTGTCACCCGGCCATAAATTGCTTGCAAAACAGCTGGGTGAGTTCGTCGAAGTTGTCTATCGACCGACCGGGCGGGCTGAGGTACCAGGTTCGGGCGGCCCCCCGTAGGGTGGAGTAGAAGCCCCTGCAGAGCAGGGTATCATCGGCTCCCTGAAACGCCATGACCGCCTCGTAGTCCATCACATGATCCGCGGGGTCGCTGACGCCGTTGTACTTCTCCAGCGTCGGTACCTTGAAGTTCGAGGGTATTCGTGCCTCTCCTTTGAGATTGGGTCTTGGGCCGTTGTGCTTTGGGCTCGCTGACATTAGTCGTAACACAGTCAATTCTCAAAATGTCACGCCCCGCTTCCCAAAAATGTGGAGGCGAGACGTGAGAATGTCCGCACAAACTTGAAGCTGTGAAGCTCCAAGTCTGATAATCGTATAAAAACACTTATTATGGCAAGTCCTTGCAAAGCGAAACGAAACAACAATGATAATAAGGAAATGAGAAGACATTTTATTGAATCTCCAAATGTCCATAAACAAATTACAATATCGCAGAAAAGCCACCAGGCTAAAAGAAAAAGGGTCTAAGGCCCAAACATGGCCAACAAGGAATAACATACATACAAGGGTGCCACGCACCGACAACTAACAGGAATCCTAAAATATAAAGGGAAACTCAACAAGTCACCGATGTCCACAAGACTCCTCCTCAGCAAACACAACGTCATCTGCAACAAGCTCTGGCTCGGCAACTAACATGCGACACCCAAAGAGAAAGGGGCACATGTCAGCAAGTCTGGAAAGACTTGTTCAAGGAAACTGAAAAGAAGGTAAACTAGCAACCTAGCACTTATAATATTAATCAATGACATGACAGTTAAGTATGATGCGATAGTTTAAAGGAAGAGACTATTGAATATTGGACTTCCCGGATTTGGTTTTGGATGATGAGCAAACATAAATAATTCATGAACTAACAATTTGTGAGCGCAGTATTGGAGATCGTCGCCAATTTCACGAGAATATTCAAAGCGACATCTCAACACTTCCCAAAGCTCATATTCATGCCTAAAGCTTCGTTGAAGCTCTTGCGATGCTTTGGAAGATATGAAGATTCAATCGAAGCTCTCAAAGACCGTTTATTAAGGTTTTATTTATAGTCTTTTAGCTTCGATATATAGAATGTTAAGCCTTGAGTATATCTTACGTCTATATCTTCATTACGCTCATTTCGTAGCTCTAGGATCCTTGCACAAGTTCATTCTAACTTCCTCGAAGCGTCGCGCTTCGATTCGGACTTTGTTGTGCATGTTAGTTGGTACAAGAACAAGTACTGACCGACTAGATGGTGATCTAGTCGGTCGGCAACTGTTCTTGGACCGACTAGTTTGATTCCTTAATTTCTTGGACTTTACTGTTTACAGTTAGTCGGTCTACGTTGACTCACCGACCGACTAGTTTGTGAACTAGTCGGTCAGTGATGCTTCTTTGACCGACTAGTTGTGACTTACTGTTCACTCTAAATTTCTCCTAAGCTACTGTTTACCGTTAGTCGGTCTAAGAACGTTTGATGACCGACTAGTTGACAATCTAGTCGGTCAACTTTTGTTCTTGGACCGACTAAGTCACTTTGCATTCAGACTAAGTTATTTTGCCTCTTAGTCGGTCTACGTTCATTGACTGACCGACTAGTTGTGAAACTAGTCGGTCAGAAAGTGTTCTTGGACCGACTAGATTTCTAGGTCTGAAATTCTCTTTCTTCTCAGATCTACTCTTAGTCGGTCCACGTTGTTTGACTGACCGACTAGTTGATGATCTAGTCGGTCAGTGATTGTTCTTTGACCGACTAACTCTCACAGATTTCTATCCGTTGGAGAATGACCTAACTTGTTTTTATGGGACCCTATAAATACGAACCTAGGTCATTTCTATCTTAAATAGAGCTGCCATTAAGAGATTCATTGAGTTCTAAAGAGATAGCTATTCTCCCTCAAATCTAAAGCTCTCTTCCTCACAAGAAACCCATTCTCTCTCATTTCTAGATCTAGAGAGAAGCTTGTTCTTGGTGAGCTTTTCAAGCTATTGCTTGATCCAAGTCTCCAACTCTTCCCTAGGCACCCATTGCTGCTCATTTCCTTGGTGCTAGGGCTTGGTGACTTCATCTTCCTCAAATCCTTCATTCCACCTATTGGGTAAGAAAAACTCAAGGTATAGGATTTTGTGGTAAGAGTATTTATTTCATCTAAACTCTTTTATATTGCTTATTGGCTCTCTCGGTTGTGAGAGAAGTTTGTGATCCCGGGTTGTGGGATTCACTTTGCCATTGCATGTATGATTTGATCTTGTGAAGGTTTTTCACAAGATATTCATAGTGGAAATCTTGAGTTAGGGTTTCTAACTCAAGTATCCGGAGGGGATCCGGGTGGTTGGGACGTAGGATCACCGGGAACAAGTCGGGGAGACTTGGGTGGATCCGAACCCATTAACATCGTTTGTTAGCATTGTTAATTTCGTTGTCGTCATTCAATTTAAGCTTCCGCAAATTGATTTGGTAGTTGATTGCAATTTAATTTGGAATTATACTCCTTATTATTTTCAAGTACTATTCACCCCCCCCCCCTCTAGTACTTGTGCAGTAGCTGGTAGGGCATTACATTTGGTATCAGAGCCAGATACTCAGCTATGTCTGCCAACGACAACAAGACCGTGCCTCCACCTTCCAACTATGACACCTTCAGGAACCGTGAAGGAGCGTCATCGGTGATGGAAGGACATTCCTCTACAAGGCCTCCATTCTTCAACGGTACCAACTACGGGTACTGGAAATGTCGGATGGAAACCTTCCTCCGAAGTGCATCTTTATGGAGGACTACAATGAAGGAGTACATCGAGCCCAAAGAAGAAGATTTTGAGAAATGGACTACCGCGGAGGTCGCCGCGGAGGTAAGCAATGCCAAGGCAATGAACGCCTTGCAATGTGCATTGGAGCCCGAGGATTTCAATAAGATATGCACATGTAAGAGTGCATATCAAATTTGGAACTCCCTCCTCATTCTACATGAAGGGACGAGTAGGGTAAGAGACTCTAAACTCGTAGTCGTAACCAAAGATTACGAAATGTTTCATATGCAACAGGGCGAGAAGATGAAAGAATATTACGCTCGCTTCGTTGACATAATAAACGAGTTAGAGGCCCTCGGCAAGATCTACACTCAAAAGGAGAAGTGCGTAAAGCTTATTGAAGGACTTCCCTCTTCTTGGGAAAAACGTACCTTCGCCATCGAGGAAGGTAATGACATGAACAAATATACCGTAGTTCAACTAATGGGTACTTTGATGTCATACGAGGTACGCAAAGATAGCAAGGTGAAGCTACAAGAAAAGATGAAGTCATATTTGAACCTAGATGCGCCTAAGAAAAAGGCGATTGCATTCAAGGCGGCTTCATCCATATCTTCCGATGATGAAGAATCGGAAAACGTGTTGGACTTGGAGTCCATGGCACTCATGGCCAAGAAGTTCAACCGTTTCTTCCGAAAAGGTAACTTCAAGAACAAAGCTAAATTTGGTTCTACTAACGCCTCTTCCTCTCCTTTGTGTTTCAAGTGTAATAAGCCGGGACACATGAAAGCGGAGTGTCCCCTCAATAAGCACAAGGAGAAGTGGAAGGCGCCAAAATTCGATAAGTCCAAGAAATACAAAAAGGGGTACAAGAAAGGACTTGTCGGAGCAACATTCACCGACTCCGAGGATTCCTCAAGCGGAGAGTCGGATGATGAGCAAGTGGAGCAAGCACACATGTGCTTCATGGCAAGAGAGGAGCACGATCAAGGATCCTCCTCTTCCGATGATAGTGATGAAGAAAGCGATGAGGTAACGATGGATGATCTTAGAATTGCTAACTCTCAACTTTGGTCAAAATATACAAAATTAGTAAATCGATATACTAAAGTAAAAGATGACCTAGCTAGCATTCAAACCTCGCCTAAGACTATCATCACCAACAACGACACCGTTGTTGAAGAGTTAAGAAATGAGATTGTTAATCTCAAATCTAAACTTGAACATGTTAGCATAGATGATCCGGAAGAACATAGGATAGCAGATTTAACTTCTCAAAACTCGACTTTGAGTATTGAGAACGAGAATCTTAAATCTCGTGTTTTTGTGCTCACATCACAAGTGTCCAATTTGGATACTTCTATGCGTTCTCTCAAAGAGAAATATGAGAACACATTAGGCCGAATCACTAGATTCAACAAAGGTAAGGACCATTTGGATAAAATCCTAAGTGACTTACTTCCGGCCAATCACCACATTGGTTTGGGGTACACGATGGGATGTCCATCCAAAGCGGCCACTACTTTTGTTAGGCCAACTTCCGATGACTCTACGAGTGGGAGCAAACACTCTATTGGAAGTTCATCTTCCAATGGTGCTTCCACCTCGTCCACACCCTCTTTCGGAAAGAAACCCACATTGGGTGGACCTCCAAAGAAGGGGCATGCTTACATGTACACCAATACCATGCCACGTAGGAACACACGTCCTACTCCACCGGCTCACACATATGATGATTTTTATGCAACACATTCTCGGGCACGTGCACACCATGTGAGACATCCTCACGCACGTGTTCCCACACATGCATATGTACACCCACCTCATCATATGAATAATTCTCGTCGTGCACCATTCCATCATGTCCCTTATGCCTATCCACAACATGCATCACGTAGAAACCAACGTCGCATGCATGCACCCAATAGGATGATGGCTCCCAAAATATTCACTATTTGGAGCCCAAAGGACACAAGCATGGACGAAAAACAAATGTACATGAATGCTTATTTTTCGGATGTTGTACATAGTAAGAATTATGTGGGGAAGTCTAAGTCCACTTGGACTTGGCTTCCAAAGGTCTAATCCCTTGGACCCAATGACCTTGGGTACCATGATATGAAAGTTTCTATCTTTAGGTACTCAAGGAAAAGAAAAAGAAAAGGAGCAACAAATTTAAATTTAGCTCCAAATGGAATTGGATACTCGATAGCGGGTGTTCAAAACACATGACGGGTGACGCTCGTTTACTCTCCGGAGTGGTTCCCATTGCGAATGGAAACCGCGTCGTATTTGGAGGCAACGAGAGCGGAACCATCATAGGTGTTGGTAAAGTCGGTAACCCTTCTAAACCATTAATTAGTGATGTTTATCTTGTTAGTGGTTTAAATCATAATCTTATTTCAATAAGTCAACTTTGTGACAAAGGTTACAAAGTTAGCTTTGCGAAAGGATTGTGTCATATTTTAAGAAAGGATAATGAAAAATTATTATTTTCCGGAACTCGTCGTAAAGACATTTATATTTTGGATCTTCCTAAGTCATATGAACAATGTCTCGTTGCCAACACAAGTGAACAACACTTATGGCATCGACGCTTTGGACATGTGAACTTTGGAACACTATATAAGCTTTCAAAATTGAATTCTATTAAAGGTTTTCCGAAGCTTGTTTTTGAAAAGAAAAGTTTTTGTGATTGTTGTCAACGCGGCAAGCTTCCTAAATCTTCATTTAAACCTAAGAAAAGCATCTCTACTAAAAGGCCACTAGAGCTATTACATCTAGATTTATTTGGGCCAACTAGAGTAGCTTCCTTAGGAAATGCAAGGTATGGACTTGTCATCGTAGATGACTATTCAAGATTTACTTGGGTATTTTCATTGTGTAATAAAAATGAAGCTTTTGAAAACTTCACAATTTTTGTTAAGAAAGTACAAAATCTCTTAGGAACCACCATTGTCACTATTCGTAGTGATCATGGAGGTGAATTTGAGAATGAGTCTTTTGAGACATTTTGTGATGAAGTTGGTATTACTCACACCTTCTCTTTCCCTCGTGCACCTCCTCAAAATGGTGTAGTTGAGAAAAAGAATAGGACGCTAGTGGAGTGTGCTCGCACTATGCTTGATGATAGCCAACTTGGCCATCAATTTTGGGCGGAAGCGGTACACACCGCTTGCTATGTGTTTAATAGAATACTTTTGAGGCCCGGCACTAAACAAACTTGTTATGAATTGTTGTTTGGTAGGTTGCCTCAAGTTAAACATTTTCGTGTTTTTGGTTCGAAATGTTTTATTAAGAACACATATGGTAGTTTGGACAAATTCGATCCAAGATCCGATGAGGAGATTTTTGTCGGATATTCTTCGCGTAGCAAAGCCTACCAGATATTCAACAAACGAACCTCAACGATCGAGGAGTCGCTTCATGTCTCATTTAATGAAGGATTTGTTCCAACTCGAATTTCAAATGATAATGATTCTTTGGATGTTTTATGTGATTCATTTGATAATTCTAAGTCTAATGATTCTATTGACTCTATTGAGACTAACCCAACTAATGAAGTTGTTGAGAATGTTCCTAGTGATCAAGGTATTCCCAAACGGCTTCATACCGTTCGTGACCATCCCCATGAGCAAGTCATTGGCAATATTCAAGATAGTGTCAAGACGAGATCACAAGTCCACCACTTCGCAAATTGTGCCTTTGCCTCATCGATAGAGCCAAAGAATATTAATGAAGCATGCGAAGATAGCGCTTGGATCTTAGCCATGGAGGAGGAGCTCATTCAATTCGAGAGGAATGAAGTTTGGGAGCTTGTTCCATTGCCATCGAAGAACCACACCGTCATAGGGACAAAGTGGATCTTCAAGAACAAAACCGACGAAAACCAAGTCGTCGTCCGGAACAAAGCTCGGTTAGTAGCTCAAGGCTATCGTCAAGAGGAAGGTATCGATTTCGAAGAATCTTTCGCTCCGGTAGCTAGATTAGAATCAATTAGATTACTTTTGTCTTTTGCATGCCATAAGAATTTTAAATTATTTCAAATGGATGTTAAAAGTGCATTTTTAAACGGAGATGTCGTTGAGGAAGTTTACGTTTCTCAACCTCCGGGCTTCATAAATGAAAAATTTCCAAATCACGTTTTTAAACTAAAGAAAGCTCTTTATGGTTTGAGACAAGCTCCTCGAGCTTGGTATGATCGCCTAAAGAATTTTCTTTTGGATTTGAATTTTATAATGGGCGAAGCCGATTCTACACTTTTTGTTAAGCATGCGAATAATGATATTTTATTAGTTCAAATTTATGTTGATGATATCATTTTCGGTGCTACTAACTTCGCTCTTTGCGAAGAGTTTTCTAATGTTATGAAGGAACAATTTGAGATGAGCCATATGGGCGAACTCAAATATTTCTTAGGTCTCCAAATTCGCCAAATGAACGATGCAATCTTCATCCACCAAACGAAGTACACGGTGGAGTTGCTAAAGCGATTTGGAATGGAGAATGCATCCGGGAAAAAGACTCCAATGAGCACGACTACGCATCTTGATAAGGATACGGGCGGTAAGGATGTAGACATTCGTCTATATCGAGGTATGATAGGTAGCTTACTTTATCTTACCGCAAGTAGGCCCGATATTATGTTTGCCGTATGCATTTGTGCTCGTTATCAGTCTCTACCTAAGGAGTCTCACTTAGTAGCGGTAAAGCGTATTTTCCGTTATCTAAGTTACACTTTAGATTTTGGATTACTTTATCCGAGATCTAGCACATATGAGTTAGTCTCATATAGTGACGCTGATTATGCGGGATGCAAATCCGACAGGAAAAGTACTAGTGGCACTTGCCATTTTCTAGGAAATTCTCTTGTCTCTTGGTTTTCCAAGAAGCAAAATTCGGTTTCACTTTCAACCACCGAGGCGGAATATATTGCCGCCGGTGCCGCTTGTGCCCAGGTTCTTTGGATGAGACACACATTGAAGGATTTTGGTATTCATTGTGATACTAGCCCTATCATGGTGGATAACCAAAGTGCTATTTGTCTTTCAAAGAATCCGGTGCACCATTCCCGATCGAAACACATAGATGTCCGACACCATTTCTTAGATGATCATGTTGCTAAAAAGGACATCATTTTAGTGTACGTTGAAACCCAAAAGCAAATCGCCGATATTTTCACGAAACCCCTAAAGGAGGACTCCTTTGTGCGGTTGCGTCGAGAATTGGGGATTATGGGTGAATCCGAGATATAGGATTCATATTTAAATTCAATCATCTTGCATGCTAATATATTTCGCGATATTTCATTCATGCTAGATTAATTGAATTTTTGGGAATTTTATGTGATTTATTTGAATTTATGATCGAATTCGTATTTCAATGACGTATTTAAGATTTCGACGTTTTATGGGGTAATTTAGATGTCTAATGAGTGAGTTAGGATGTTTCATCCAAATGGTTTGTGAAGAGAAATCAAATTTCTACTTTTGGACTCTTCTAGTCGGTTTCAGTACACTTGTCAACCGACTAGATGCTCATCTAGTTGGTCAGCAAATGAACTCAGACCGACTAGATCATGCAAATATCCATCTCCTATCTTTTTCTTTTGTTAGTCGGTCATAGTATACTTTCCGACCGACTAGATTGAAAACTAGTCGGTCAGTGAATATACTGCGACCGACTAATTCTTGCCCTAGAAATTCATCTGAGCTACTGTTTCGACTTAGTCGGTTCAAGCTCATTGACCGACCGACTAGATCGTAATCTAGTCGGTCAGTGCTTGAACTGTGACCGACTAAGTGTGTTAGGGCAGTTGAGTCTTTTCGCTTCCCGACCGACTTATACTCGATCTCGTCCGACTAAATTCTCATTTAGTCGGTCTTCTCACTTGCTCCAGCCCGAAAACCCAAAACCCTCAACTCGAAACCCTTCGTCTTCCGGTCGTTTCTCCGTCGATCGCCGCCATCCGCCGCCGTCGACTCCACCTCCTAGGTATCTCCCTCCCTCTCCTAGGTCGATTTCCTATTCTAGGGTTGTCTCTCCTTGATTTCAAGCTCTAGATCCTAGGGTTTCAATTTCTAACCTAGGGCTTGTGATTTTCGAATTTTCTTGATCTCTAGGGTTGTTAGCTTGTGATCTCTAGGTTGCTTGTGATTTTCTTCGATTGATTGTGCTCGTAGTACTATGGCTAAGACTCGAATTCCTATCACCTCTTCCGGGGCCTCTCCTATGACCGTAGAACAACCTTCGGACCCTAGGAATCCCCCGAAGCCTAAACGTCGTGCCAAGTCTACCCAAGCCTCTCCATCGTCGCCCCCTCTTAAGAAGCCTAGGACTGCCACAGCTAAACCCCGTAAATCCAAGACCAAAAAGCCTATTCTCCAATCTCCGGCTACTCCTCCCGATTCCGATACTGATTTTATCCCTGAGGATGAGCCTACTAGGGAACCTACCCCACCTCCGAAGACCCGTAAGGCCAAGGGTAAAGCTCCTATGCCAGTTGGCGGTGTAGACATATCGTTGTGCCGTGATGACCCTCAGTGTCTCGCAGCGTACAATCGTATAGAGCACTGTCCACTGTTGTTAGAGCATTACGTTCAGTTTTCTGATTTCCTTGGCCTTGCTGATCTTCTGTCCTATAGTGGTCTTCTAGATTATCTCCGATACGACCCCAAAGCCAATCCCAAACCGTATCCTCGCCTCGTGAAATTGTTCTATGCCAATCGCATTCGAGGCCAGTACGATGCCAGCCACTCCATTGAGACGACTGTCTTGGGAACTCCTATAGTTCTCACGGCAGAAATCTTGGGGGAGATCCTTGGTTGTTCATCGTGTGGTCTCCTCCCTTCGGACATTTCCATAGACGATATCTCTTCCTTGGATCAGACTGTTCTTTCTGATATTTTCCAGGTTATCCCCTCCGCATTCATTGGTGTTCCATCGAAATCCTTTAAGTCGAATGTGTGGGTTCTTAACCTAATTTTGAAGTCTTGTCTTCTTCCTAAGTATGGATCCTCTTCACTTCCCTCTCAGCCGTTTTTGAAGCTCATATACGCTCTTTTCTTGGGGTGCGAGATTAATTGGGCTCGCGTGATACTCGATAAGATGGATTCTTTCGAGTGTATACGCAAGACCAATAAGTCTGCGCACATTCCATACCCTTGCCTGTTGACTCTCGTATTTCGTCATTTCCGAGTCCCTCTCCCTCCTGACGATGAGCGTCCCTTGGGTACGCCTCTGAACGCGACGGCCGTGAAGAAATCTCTAGCGGCACTTCGTCACGTGCAGAGGTCTACCGCATCTGCTTCTCAGGCTTCTCCGTCTGCTGCCGCAGCCCCCTCTCGTCCTGCTACATTGGACGATGTCGTACGCCTTCTTCGTCGGCACGAGTCACGTTTGGCTCGTACCGAGGAGGTCGTTTGTCGTATGGCTCGTCTGATGGGGATCGATCTTCCTCCTTCAGTTTCTGAGGCCGAGGAGATGGACGATGAGGAGATTGACGAGCTTGTCACTTCTTTTGCCCGTGGCGATGAGGCCACTGCTGCTGCTGCTGGTACTTCTACTTCTGCTCCTGGAGATGGCACCACTTCCGGTGTTCCAGAGCAATCTGCTTCAGCACTTCAGTCGTTTGAGCCTGCTGCTGACCCTGCTGCCGTGCCTGCTGATATTCCAGTTGACACATCTGCTGTCGAGACCCATGCTGCTGTAGAGCCTGTTCCTGAGATCTCGACTCCTGCCCCGACGATTCCATCTGTTGAGACACCTCTACTCCCTGCAGATCCTGAGTCCACTCCGTCGACTGGACCCACGGACGCTGCAGATCCAGCCTCCTCCTCGTGATCGTCTGTTCCGAGGACTCTCCACTGCATTCTGGATGATATATTTTAGTGAGAGTGTTTTGGGTTAGGATGGGGTTGAGAGATGCTTTGATGTATTTTTTTTGTGCTTTCTGGATGTCGGTTTTGGATGTTATGATATGACGATGTTGATGATGATGATGTACTTTTTGTTGTTTATATAGATGATGTGTCTCACTTCATATGATGTACCTCATATATTCGATGTGATATCTTTTTGGATGTACTCATGTTGTCTATATATATATATATATGTTCATCACCGTTCACTTTGTCTTTTATTCGTCGTGCAAATTTTAATATTCGTTGAATACATTTGAAATGTGATTTCATCGCTCGACGCATAAAAACTTGGTTAAATAGATTTAAATTCTATAATTGTATAGAATTGTTTTCCATGCACAAACTTAACCAAGAATATTGAATATTGAAGAGTATGTTTCTTTATTCAAGAAATGAATAAACATTTGGTATTTTTGATGATTTTGATTATCGTTGATTTTTATTGATAATGGAAAATTTGGCACACCTTGCTTTGATTTCCACAATTTTCTCTTGGTGTCAAGTTGGTCCATTGTCTTTGTCTACGACTCCCGATGTTGGATTTTACATTTCCTAATTGTTGTCGTTGTATGCCCCCCATTTTTTTGGGATAATGCCAAAGGGGGAGAGATAATGATAATAAATAGCGCAAATGAAAATTTAACTCAATTTCCGAGAATCTAGTTTGATATGTTAGATTCAGGGGGAGTTAAGATATATATAAGGATTTTCAAAATCCGATATTTCAAAAATCAATTCACTTTATTTATCTTACTCGTCTGCTTGATGCAATTCATTTATATTCAATTTGGAATTAACGTGTCATCAATGCAGGGGGAGTAAGTATTTTACATTTGAATTATTATCTTTGATTATTATTTATGTTGGTTTGTCATCACCAAAAAGGGGGAGAATGTTGAATATTGGACTCCCCGGATTTGGTTTTGGATGATGAGCAAACATAAATAATTCATGAACTAACAATTTGTGAGCGCAGTATTGGAGATCGTCGCCAATTTCACGAGAATATTCAAAGCGACATCTCAACACTTCCCAAAGCTCATATTCATGCCTAAAGCTTCGTTGAAGCTCTTGCGATGCTTTGGAAGATATGAAGATTCAATCGAAGCTCTCAAAGACCGTTTATTAAGGTTTTATTTATAGTCTTTTAGCTTCGATATATAGAATGTTAAGCCTTGAGTATATCTTACGTCTATATCTTCATTACGCTCATTTCGTAGCTCTAGGATCCTTGCACAAGTTCATTCTAACTTCCTCGAAGCGTCGCGCTTCGATTCGGACTTTGTTGTGCATGTTAGTTGGTACAAGAACAAGTACTGACCGACTAGATGGTGATCTAGTCGGTCGGCAACTGTTCTTGGACCGACTAGTTTGATTCCTTAATTTCTTGGACTTTACTGTTTACAGTTAGTCGGTCTACGTTGACTCACCGACCGACTAGTTTGTGAACTAGTCGGTCAGTGATGCTTCTTTGACCGACTAGTTGTGACTTACTGTTCACTCTAAATTTCTCCTAAGCTACTGTTTACCGTTAGTCGGTCTAAGAACGTTTGATGACCGACTAGTTGACAATCTAGTCGGTCAACTTTTGTTCTTGGACCGACTAAGTCACTTTGCATTCAGACTAAGTTATTTTGCCTCTTAGTCGGTCTACGTTCATTGACTGACCGACTAGTTGTGAAACTAGTCGGTCAGAAAGTGTTCTTGGACCGACTAGATTTCTAGGTCTGAAATTCTCTTTCTTCTCAGATCTACTCTTAGTCGGTCCACGTTGTTTGACTGACCGACTAGTTGATGATCTAGTCGGTCAGTGATTGTTCTTTGACCGACTAACTCTCACAGATTTCTATCCGTTGGAGAATGACCTAACTTGTTTTTATGGGACCCTATAAATACGAACCTAGGTCATTTCTATCTTAAATAGAGCTGCCATTAAGAGATTCATTGAGTTCTAAAGAGATAGCTATTCTCCCTCAAATCTAAAGCTCTCTTCCTCACAAGAAACCAATTCTCTCTCATTTCTAGATCTAGAGAGAAGCTTGTTCTTGGTGAGCTTTTCAAGCTATTGCTTGATCCAAGTCTCCAACTCTTTCCTAGGCACCCATTGCTGCTCATTTCCTTGGTGCTAGGGCTTGGTGACTTCATCTTCCTCAAATCCTTCATTCCACCTATTGGGTAAGAAAAACTCAAGGTATAGGATTTTGTGGTAAGAGTATTTATTTCATCTAAACTCTTTTATATTGCTTATTGGCTCTCTCGGTTGTGAGAGAAGTTTGTGATCCCGGGTTGTGGGATTCACTTTGCCATTGCATGTATGATTTGATCTTGTGAAGGTTTTTCACAAGATATTCATAGTGGAAATCTTGAGTTAGGGTTTCTAACTCAAGTATCCGGAGGGGATCCGGGTGGTTGGGACGTAGGATCACCGGGAACAAGTCGGGGAGACTTGGGTGGATCCGAACCCATTAACATCGTTTGTTAGCATTGTTAATTTCGTTGTCGTCATTCAATTTAAGCTTCCGCAAATTGATTTGGTAGTTGATTGCAATTTAATTTGGAATTATACTCCTTATTATTTTCAAGTACTATTCACCCCCCCCCCCCCTCTAGTACTTGTGCAGTAGCTGGTAGGGCATTACAGAGACAAGCACGCACGATGTAGCCAAAGCTACCAAATCACTAATCACTTATCATTTATCACGATTATCACTTATCACGATTATCACTGTTAATCACTTAGTGCATAGAGAGTCCACCTGCTGGCCAGCTCGTGGCTCAGTCCGCTTATCTCGTATCACTATTAATCACTGTTTATCACTTAGTGCATAGAGAGTCCACCTGCTGGCCAGCTCGTGGCTCAGTCCGCTTATCTCGTATCACTATTAATCACTGTTTATCACTTAGTGCATAGAGAGTCCACCTGCTGGCCAGCTCGTGGCTCAGTCCGCTTATCTCGTATCACTATTAATCACTTGTGCACTAGAGAGTCCACCTGCTGGCCGGAGTGGCGGATCAGGCCAACTCGGGGCTCAGTCCGCTTATCTCTTACCCCACCCATGTGTATCGAGCGTTGGGGTTTCCAACTACAGGGCTCGCTTCTGGAACACGAGCCAGGAATATAAGTATTGTAGCGTGTGCTACGCAATCACGAGGACAAATCAATATGCAATGCCAGGAACAGATAATTGCATACCGTTAATTGAATTTAAACGTGACAGGCAAAATGCAATGACATGAACAGATATTCGCGTACCGTTTATCTAAATTAAACATGGCAGTTAAAATGCAATAGCAGTTAAGGATGCATGGATGACATGAACAGTTAATACTCGTACCATTAAGGGAAAGTAAACGTGTCATACAAGCATGATGAGGGTGACGGACCAAGCTTCGTTGTCAAGCTAGGTCAATGGCGTCTAGACGGCTATCCTTTCACCGTCTAGTCTCTTTTACGCTAAAGCAAGAAAATGGCCTAAGACATGGCCCAATTCAAGAGTTGCAAGTTTCACTTGCCTAGCACCGAGGAAGACGATCGCGAAGGTTCGTCCCACAAGCGCTAATCTACGGGGAAGGGAATCGCTGTCATGTAGAAACAATCGTCAAACAACATCCATTATTATTAGGGTTTCACAAATATCAAGTGTGGGTTATGAGATTATTAAAGGAAGAATACTACCCGTGAAGAAGCGGAGGGACGATGCCGAGCAACCACGGCAACGGAAGAACGATCCGGCTCAGATCTGGAAACGAATGGAGAAGTTTGGAGAACTAGGGTTTTTGGGGGATTTTGGGGATTTGATGGAAATTTGGGGAAGATGAGAGGTAGGATATGTGAAATGAGGGTTTGGATGATGATGGATGAGCTTGGGATGAAGGATCAATGGTTTGGAATGGAGGAATAAGGGTTTGAGGAAGAAGGGGGCTCAATGGGGAAGAAACTAGGGTTTTGGGTCGAGTGGAGGAAGAAGAAAACGTTTGGGATGGGTATAAATAGGATGGGCTGGCGGCTGCCCAGAAATTAGGGTTTTAACACAGATTAGTCGGTCAAAGAGCAACCACTGACCGACTAGTTTGGGAACTAGTCGGTCGGTTGACCAACGCACCGACTAAGTGTAAACAGTAACTTCTGAACGAAAATAGGATTTGGATTTAGTCGGTCAAAGAACAACTGCTGACCGACTAGTTTCTCATCTAGTCGGTCGACAAACGTTCTTAGACCGACTAAGAATGAACAGTACTAGACTGCACAGAAGAACTAAGAATTAGTCGGTCTGAGTACAAAACTTAACCGACTAGTTTGACAACTAGTCGGTCGAAAGATGAACTTAGACCGAATAAACAGATACAGTAACTCCTGAATTATAATCAAAGCCCACTAGTCGGTCCATTAAGGATTGCCGACCGACTAGATTGAAATCTAGTCGGTTGGTTCTCCTTCTTGAACCAACTAACGTGCACGAAAAGTGTCGATTCGAAGCGCGAAGCTTCGGGAAGATTTCTATGGCTTCTAGGATCGATTTATACTCTAAGATATGAGCAATTTGAAGCTCGTCACGAATGACTTACTCCGAAATCGACGATCGAAGGAAGAAGCTAGAAAATCACGACGAAACGATCGAAAGTGAAAGCTATGGCAACGAAAACCACACATCCAAGGAGAAAATCCACCAAGCAGATATTTTAATATAGATAATCCAATTACACGAAAACCAGTCGTTACATCCTACCCACCTTAGAATAAAGTCCGTCCTCGGACTTCCTAACATATATATATAGTCGCTCTGGTAACTACCCTCAACCAATATCACATCATAAATTCAACCAAGTACTTTCATTTCGAGTGCTTATATATATATGCACTAGAAATCAAATATTACTACCACTACATACATATTTTCACGCACATAGTACACTCATACTTATTATAGTCAATCAATTTCATACACGTATTTCAATCACATATATATAGTCAATATAATTATACCACAATAAACACTTATTACTTACTATAAGAAAATAACCAAGCCTCTCTTATTTGAAAACAATTTCACATTTATTTAGTCATTCAAATACATGCAAATATTTCACCATATTTTCACCTCACATATAGTCTTATAACTATATATTGGTATAGCCATCCACAATCGTGTGCGTAACACAACCAGGCACAAACAATCCAAACATTATACATACATCATCCATCACTATACACCAACCACATACAATACACCAATGTACATAGAGTGTACCCACTCAAGCTTGAGCGAGACTCAAAATCATAGCGGAATAATTCCATATACGTAACATAGCATCCATACATATGCCAATACTAGCTAATGCATACACGTCCACGTATCACATATTTTCACACCATATCCATCCATTTATAATTACCATATCAACACATCAACTACATACAAGTTTAAGAGATGCAATAGTCGGGTATACCTCCTGATATACACGCATGCGACATCTCATAAAATAAGTAGTACCAATCAAAATTATCATTCTGTTATCATACGTATATCACATCATACTCAAGCAGAAAATTACCTACACACAACATACAAATGCCAACACCCATACCACTATATACACACCACGAAATCAACACTACGACGACATAACCACTTAACTAATGGGCCCACCAAACTATAATAAGGTTGACACAGGCAACGACAAGCTCTATTGGCTAGACAAAAGGAAAGAAATCGAAATCAAAAGCGTAACGAATAGAAGGATCGATAAGCATGAAAACAGTCGTGTAATGATGTAATGATGCTCCATTAGGACACATGGAAAATAGTGTAAATAACATATTCTAGAATACGAAAAATTTGAAAACCGTTATACTTAAAAAGTTGGAGTCCCTTTCCGTATAAAAATATTTAGAGGTCGACAAAACAAATTGTTTGAAATAAGTTTGAGTCGAATATACATAGTAGGAGAAAACGGTTCATTGGCTTACGTCAGGTCATTAAAAGAAAGTGAATCATTCACACGAATTTTGAGGTCGTAGTTTAGAAAATATTACACGGTAGTAACTTAATAACGTTTGCAAAGTTTGAAATGAAATTAAATTGATTGAAAATTTTAAACTCAGGTTGAATGCTTTCAAAATCCTTAAGCCAGGGAAAATTCAAAGTAATCAATATTGAAACTGTTGTGAGTTGAGGGAGGCCTTTGGCCTCCCTCCCCTCATCATCTCACCATTTGCTCCCCACTAACTTAGTGGGGAGTCCCTTGGACTTCTAAAGTGAATGAATATATAGAGAGCCATGGCTTATGCCATGGCTACTTCTGATTTTAGAGATTAGTTTACACTCTTCTCCATATTATTTTAACACGTTATCAGCACGTGGGTTCTCTTTCTTGAGCTTCTCTTTTTATCCCCTCAAACCACCCTCACCGCGCTTAGGAATCTTGGTTGCTGCAATCCGTTGCGGCGATTTCTACGCGTTGAAGCTCGATCCCTTGGAATCTTTGGTTGCACCGATCCGTTGCGGCGATTTCTACGGGGCATCGGAATCGAGGATTTATTCTACGGTTCTTTATTTTTATCGATCTTCCCTAGATCTTTGATCTAGATGTAAATTCTTAGAAATCCCTAGATCAATATTTTTACATGCTAGTTAAATCTGTGATATTTTTTTGATCTAGAGTTATCTATATCAAAATATTTAGAAAATCAATTTTCAAAACACAGATTTCCTGTAAAAATAAACACTGTTTTTAATTTAACAAAGACAGATTTAAAAAAACAAAAAAATAAATAAATAAAACATAGGGCAGTCGACGGGGCCTTCGGATCTCGCTGGCAACCCTCCCGGGGGAGTTCTTAAAGTATTTAATAAAAGGGGTCAATTATTAAGAACTGCTTCAAAAATTAAAATGTTTTAATTTACTAACAGTGTATGGCCTTTCTGAAACTGTGTCTGCATACGAGGCCTTACAAGAACTTTGCAGTTAAGTTAGGAACTAAGATAAGAATCTTATCCAACATTATAGCTTGAGAGGCAAAAGTTTATACCGTTATTTGGATGATAGGGTCTTCTACCACAGTTCAATATTACGTGGTCTGGTCTCACCTATAATGACCTCTGGAAGTGTTGGCCTGAAGTTCCACTGCTACGGTTTTAATTTTACTCACCTCAGCCGAATTAAAATGCCGCCCATATGTTAATTATGTTGACCTGAATGTCCCTTCGAATCATAATTCAGCTGAGGGGGGCCTGCCCTTAACTGGAAGTTATGTTATTTATCCACTGGAAAATTAGATTAACTGGTTCCAGGATCAATAACATATCTGGGAAGTTATGTTATTTATCTACATATTCAAATTCCCACTCATTTACTAGTTGATTAGTGTACTGAATCCGTCGCCCCTGATTCGTCGTCCCTCCTCCTGTCGAGGGGGGCCTGCCATGCCGATCGTGGCCGCCACTCCCTGACGGGGGCCTCCAGGCATGGGCCTCTCCTGATGGGCCAGAAGCACAGTTATTAACAAAATTTATAATAAATAATTGGGTATTTTTTTGGCTAACGGGCCTGCAGCCAGTAGCCAGCCCGCGGGCCTCTGGCCTGCAGGCTAAATTAATTTAAAATTCAGTAAATACCCTATTAAACCCCTGAAAATCCAGAAAAATCATGGAAAACAGGGTGAAGATATTGAGTTTTATTAACTCTTTATGGGGTATTTGGCGCAAATTAGAATAATAATTTAATTTGTCTATTTTTTTTGGGCCAGAAGCCAAGTTAATAAAATTGCTTATTAAAATGATTATTATTTTACTTATGGGCCTGCTGCCCCAATCATAATAATAAATCATTTTAATTTCTTGTTTGGGCTTGAAGCCCAGTTAATCCAATTGCAAACTTAAAAAGTTAATTAAAATTTTGACACTTGGCCTGCAGCCCAACTGTTAACAATATTTTTAAATTTGACTTCTTATGGCCAGAAGCCTAGTAGATTTTATTGCAATATTTATTTTGTTGATTTTTTGGCAAATGGGCCTGCAGCCCAATTATAAATGAAATATTACACAGATTAATATTTATGGGCCTGCAGCCCCATTAAAATTATTAATTTATTTCAATTCTTTGTTATGAGCTTGTCGCGTCATATTGCTAAAAGTTATAACACTCTTGCATTAATATTAATTTATGGAATATTAGGATTTTTCAAAAATATAATTATCTTAAGGATCCTGCGACCGCTCTGCCGTTAGTAAACTAACCTAACGGTGTATGACGTCTCCCCGTGGTCCGAGAGATTATTATATTTTCTAGCCTATTTTCCATTTAAGATATGCATGTGTTATATACATGCGTGGTTGTTTATTTTGTGCCTGTCGCATTTATAAACTGCGTGGATGTTTATATAAGCTAAAATGTGATTTTTGGGATCGGCCAATTTGATACCCTTTATATTCCTTGCAATTTTATTTTCTTTTTTGAGAGAATTTGTAAGTGAGGATTATATGTATTTATGCCAAAGACCGATGTACCGACAAATGAAGACGGAGGCCAAAATTGGAAAATATAGGGACCCATTCTGGGTTTCCAAATTGTATTTCTTTTGTTTATGGACTGTATATTCGGACTTTGGACTTTGTATTTCTTTGGGTATCTGGCCGATCCCCACATTTTACTTATTTTATTTTTAATGTGTGAATTTCAATTTTAATTAATTCATGTTTATTTAAAATTGCGTAGATAAATGGCAAAATTGGCAATCGTCGATTTCGAGGTCCTCTATTCTGCAGAAAAAAATTACCTGAGTTGGCGAGTGGACCTGAAGTTCCACTTGCGTTCGATGGCCCTCCTTGGCTCCATTTTGGCTCCTCCTTCGGCCCCAGCAGCGGCCGATGCTTCTGCTACATCTAGCAGTAGCACTACTACCACTGTCTCCGACGTGGATAAGGCGAAAGCCATAATCTACATTAGGAAACATATAGATCGGACCTTACAGGCCGAATACCTAACGGTAGAGGACCCAATGGAGCTGTGGACAGCACTGGAAGCATGGTATAAACATCAAATTGATGTAATATTACCGCGTGACAGTTATGAGTGGGAAAACCTCAGACTTCAGGACTATAAGTCCGTCGCTGAGTATAATTCTGCACTTCATAATATCACCTCACGCCTAAAGTTGTGCGGTGTAGAAGTGACAGAACAACGCATGTTGGAAAAGACATTTACCTCGTTTCACGAGAAAGATGCAATCCTCATGCAGCAGTATCGTGAACGCAACTTCACGAAATTCTCTGATCTGATCTCATGCCTAATTAGGGTAGAACAGAATCGAGATTTACTGCTAGCCACTCATAATTTACGTCCAGCTGGCACTGCACATATCCCTGAAGCCCACCACGTTTCTCCCCAGAAGTGGAAAAACAAGAAGAATGCTAATAATAACAAAGGGAATGCTGTGATGAAGAATGGACGAGGAGTAGCACCCCCGTCCAACAACAACAATACAGGAAAGAGTAACTTCATATGGAAGCAAAAGAACACTGACCAAGTGTCACTTCTGAAGAAGAACTGGGAGGATAAATGCCATAGATGCGGCATGACTGGCCATTGGTCCAGAATCTACCGCACTCCTCGCCACCTCCAGGAACTATATCAGGCGAGCCAGAAGTCTCTGCCTGAATCAAACTTGGCGGTTGTTCAGCCACCAATGATGTTCACTGCAAAAGACTTTGAGAACGACGACCTGCTCGATTAGGCTTCATCTTTTATCTATGCATTTAAAATTCAATGTTGCTTCATCTTTAATTTGCTTAAATACGAAATTTTATTTTAAATGTCTTTTTCATTGACTTAAATAAAATTTCGTTTTAGTTATAGATGAAGTATGTAATATTGTGGACAGTGTCTCGTTGCACTGGTGTAGCATTGATATTGCTCCCACATACAACGAGACTATAAGATGCAAATTCTCCTCTTAAACATATAGGAAATCTCCAATTTTCAAGGACATTTCTTTTAAACAAAATATCTTGAAAATTGTGGATAATATATATTGAATATCAATATGTAACTCGTCAAGAGAATGGCCAGAAGACCATCTACTTACGATTTCTTTGGACCCTCGTCGGGCCCTTATAATTACAGATATTCATCTTATAGAAAGCCAACTCGACTGAGCACCAGAAGTGCCTCTCTTTGCCATAGTTTTTAACTCTGGAAAAATGGACTTGGTCATCCTGAATCAGCGATGATGGACGCATCATCAAATGAATCCATTGGAGAACCTGAAGATTCTTCAAAAGTTTGAGTTTCCTTGTCCCCCTTTCTCATAAGGGAAAAACTAATAGAGAGACCTTCCCTCCTGAAAGTGGGTTTAGAGTCTCCTGGCTTCATTGAGAGAATACATGGTGACCTTTTACGGGCCTATTCACCCCGCAAATGGCCCATTTTCGGTACTTCATTACTGTACTGATATATGCATCTACTAGATGGTCTTATGTGTGCCTTTATATTCACTCGCAAACTAGCTTTCTCAAAAGCTTATAATGTGGGTGAATTTACTTCACATGTCATTCAAGACTTATGCCAAACAACTGGCATAAAAATTGAACATCCTGCAGCATGTTCAACCTCATAACGGGTTAGCAAAGTCTCTGGTAAAGAGACTCCAATGTATTTCATGTCCATTGTAAAATCGCAATTGCCTGTTGATTTTTAGGGACCATTACACTGCATTCATCATCGCTTATCACGATATGGCCCGCTTGTTGCCATATCTTATTACTGATGCTGCTTGCTTATGGTTTACCACCAAGTCTTGATAAATGTGAATTTGATGAGCAAATTCTCATTGAAATAGGCACGCAGTCTAAATAAGCCTGAAGCTTCTGAGACGATATCATGGGACACAAAAGTCCTCATCTCATTATGATCCGCATACTTTTTCTGTGTGAAGTTGAGATCCAGAAGATCCTTCACATTCAGACTAAAGTACATCAATTAACGGATAAAATTGCGGACAACCAGAAGATAGTTCGTTCACACGTCCCTGCTGCCAACACGCCAGCTAGGATTGACATTCCCAAAGATGGATGCAATCCACCGGCAGCAGAATTGGTTGTACCTCATTTTAAAAGAGGATGACTGCCAGGTTCAAAATATAAAATTCCTCAAAATAGGAAGATTCCTAGATATATCAAAATGATCCAACCACAGGATGCTGAGCTCAGACCAGCAATCTCTCCTCTCCTAATTTCCCGTGCATAGAAAATAACAGGAGAAACATCATTATATTACGTACGTACAGGAGAGGTACTGGACATATATAGCACAGTCGTCGACGACGGTTTTGCTTTCGCTATTGACGTTCACGTCGCTAAATACGACGATGACGTCTACCCACTTTTCTATAGCGTAAACGCATAGAATGGCCAAAGTGGGACGAGGCAATAAGAGTAGAGCTGGACTCACTCTTGAAAAGCAAAGTCTTTGGACCAGTAGTCCATACACCTGAATGTGTAAAACCCTGTGGAATATAATTCGGTTTTTCATAAAGAAATTGAAATGAAGGAAATGTAATCATTTTCCTACTAAGCCTACACTTCTCCAAAAAAGCCAATACATGCAGATCATGGACGTTGTGACTGCATATATATACGATAATATAGATATAGAGATCTATATAAAACTTCCAGAAGGGTATACTCTACCCCCAGAGATGAACGAGAGACGTAGAAACGTCTTCTCCATAAAGGCTACAAAGATCATTAGTTGATCTTAGCAATATTCTGCATGTGTATCTTTTTCGAAAGATCTTTGACAGGATTTGTAATATTCGCCTTATATGTGGTCGACTTAAAGCTAATAGGATCTCATGCAGAGACCATTGGGATATCAGATAGCTTTAAGCATACCTTGGAAATGAAAAACCTAGGTATAACAAGGCATTGTCTCGGCTTATATATTTAACACCTTCATGGTGGAAACCTTTAATATCCTTCATACACCTGGAGTTTATGAAGAATGATGTCCATTTGCAATCTATTAAAAATAGATGCTTATTTATGACACCTTCCAGTCGCTGGAAGAGGGGGAGGACATCCTAGGTCCAAGAGCCTATCTCTAGTGTACTTGTTACACTTCTTTATCTGGCCAACTTCACGTGTCTTTGATAGAACGTCTGCAGTAAAGTTGTAAACCAGATATAGTGTTGTCCTGGAGAGCACCACTAGACCAAGGATAAGCTGCTTCTGCGCAACTTCCAAGGGTCAAGGAATATATATCGCATATGAAGGTTTAAAGATCATCTCGATGACTAAAACACAAAAGGCCGTCCACCTCCTAAATATCTACACATCATCCTCCAATGTCTACATCTTCTGAGAAGCTCATCATCCAAGAAGCAAGTATTGAAAACGCTCAGCCAGGTCTAGCAGTACCTTGCAAGCACACTGAAGACTGATTCAAAGGATACTTTAGTGGAGTCATCTACCAACTTCGAAGAGCATTCAACTCCAGAGCGCCACTACTTTCCAATTGCCGCTAGATGAGTGAAACTTGTATAGATGAGTGATAAATGTATTTTCTTTCAGAACATGATGGATGTATAGACAAATAGGAGATGATTGTATAGATACATAGGAAATACGCAAGCCTGAAGCTTGTACAGATCAGGGGGAGTCCCTCAATAGTTGTACTCTTTTCCCTTAAGCTGATGGTTTTTCCCACTGGGTTTTCCACAACTAAGGTTTTAACGAGGCAACCACAGTGGCTCTGGATTCAGAAGTATCCACCCCATTAGCATACTGAATCCTGAAGTATTCATATGCTTAAACCAATGTAATGGAAAGATGAGGGGGAGTGTTGTGAGTTGAGGGAGGCCTTTGGCCTCCCTCCCCTCATCATCTCACCATTTACTCCCCACTAACTTAGTGGGGAGTCCCTTGGACTTCTAAAGTGAATGAATATATAGAGAGCCATGGCTTATGCCATGGCTACTTCTGATTTTAGAGATTAGTTTACACTCTTCTCCATATTATTTTAACAGAAACTACTTTTTAGAGGAATCAGGATTTGCCAAAAAGAGACTGTTTTACACAAAGCTCTTAACATACGGGCTAACGAGCCTAGCATGGATATGAAAATATTTGAAATTCTATTTAGTTAGAATATATTCTAAAGTATGTTTGGAGGACGGAAGGATAATAATTCCTTTAGAAATGAAATTATCAAAATTTGTAAATAAGCCTTAAAACCAGATTACGGAGGGTCTAGATCATGAAAAGTTATGAAGACGTAATTTTTTTTCCAAAAAAAATTGTAATAGAGAAAATGTCGAACATATCCTTGGTTTGTTGAAAGCTAAAATCATGTGCGACTTGGAAGGTATGTTAAGGGAGCGTGGTGAATCATTTGAACGGCATAAACAAGAAAGGAAAAACCTTATAAATCGAATTTGGGGAAAAATAGAAATACGCTCAGAATTAAATTGACATGTGAAAAGGGACAAGATATTTAAAAAGGTATGAAAAGTATAGGCTGGAAAGCATCATAAAACGGTAGTCAAATCTCGTCGAACCCTTTGAAATTCAAAAACAAATTTAAGTCAACGAAAGAGTATGAGGTATAAGTATATATATTAAAGTTCCGAACGAATTTAAACTTAGGAAAAAGGAAGTCGAAAAGATACTTTCAGAAAGTTCAAGATTTGCAACGGAGAGGTTCGAAAACATTATACGGCAGTAGCTTAATATAACATTTCGGCAAGAATTTCGAAATTCAAAGAATGAAATCCGATCAATTATAGTGTGAAAATTTAGGCCCATGCTAAATGCTTCCAAGTTTTAAAACCGAAGAGAAATTCCAAATAAATAACATTTAAAATACTCTTTGGAGGGACCCGGATTCGCCAAACAACTGATTCATACAAGATCTTAATGTACGAGCAAAACGAACGTGGTACCGATATATAAAAATAATTGAAGTCATATTTTAGAAATTATCTTAAAAGTGTGTATGGTGAATGGAAAGATAATATCTTAGTAGTATGGAAAGAGAAAAGGATATTCAAACTCATCAAGTTAGTATTAAAACTTTTAAACCGTTTTATGAAGGGTCTAAGTCAGGAATGATTTCGAAATAGTAATCAAAAAAATTTTTTTTTCAAAAATCTGAAATATGGAAAATGTTGAGCATAAAATCGACTTGCTAAAAGCCGAAGTCCAAAGGGACTTGAAAAGTTTATTAAGAGTAAGCACGAGGTGTTTTCGAATAAAATTTTAATGGCACAAGTAAGAAAAGAAATTATGAATCGAGTTAGGAAAATAGAAATACGGTTCAGAATGAAATTGGCATATGAAAAGGGACAAGACATTTATATCGATACGAAAGTATATGCTGAAAATATTATAAACTTCTAATCTAAAAATCTCAACACAAGTTTCGATATTTAAAAACATAAATAATTTAAGTCGGCGAAGGAGCATGAAACCTTACATATATCAAAAGTGTTTCGAACAAATTTAAACTTAACGAGAGAAGAAGATCGAAGGTACTTTTAGGGAAACAAGGATTTGCCAAAAGAACGTGTTGGTATAAAAACTGTTGAAGTACGAGTACGACGAACCTATAAATGATATACACAAAAATTTGTTGAAGTCCATTTAGTTTGGAAAAATACCCCTAAAGGTATGTAAGATAAGTGGTTAAAATAAATTTTGTAGTTAGCAAAAAGGACAGTATATCAAACCATCAGGATAGTAATAAAGTTTAAAAATCGAAATGCGAAAGATACATTGTTAGAAAAATAGTACAAGATGGTAATTTTAAAATTACGACCAAAAGTCTTCAAAATTCAAGAACGACTTATTATGGCATAGGCCACTACTAAAACCTGTCACGCCCCGCTTCCCAAAAATGTGGAGGCGAGACGTGAGAAGGTCCGCACAAACTTGAAGCTGTGAAGCTCCAAGTCTGATAAGCGTATAAAAACACTTATTATGGCAAGTCCTTGCAAAGCGAAACGAAACAACAATGATAATAAGGAAATGAGACGACATTTTATTGAATCTCCAAATGTCCATAAACAAATTACAATATCGCAGAAAAGCCACCAGGCTAAAAGAAAAAGGGTCTAAGGCCCAAACATGGCCAACAAGGAATAACATACATACAAGGGTGCCACGCACCGACAACTAACAGGAATCCTAAAACATAAAGGGAAACTCAACAAGTCACCGGTGTCCACAAGACTCCTCCTCAGCAAACACAACGTCCTCTGCAACAAGCTCTGGCTCGGCAACTAACATGCGACACCCAAAGAGAAAGGGGAACATGTCAGCAAGTCGGGAAAGACTTGTGCAAGGAAATTGAAAAGAAGGTAAACTAGCAACCTAGCACTTATAATATTAAGCAATGACATGACAGTTAAGTATGATGCGATAGTTTAAAGGAAGAGACAAGCACGCACGATGTAGCCAAAGCTACCAAATCACTAATCACTTATCATTTATCACGATTATCACTTATCACGATTATCACTGTTAATCACTTAGTGCATAGAGAGTCCACCTGCTGGCCAGCTCGTGGCTCAGTCCGCTTATCTCGTATCACTATTAATCACTGTTTATCACTTAGTGCATAGAGAGTCCACCTGCTGGCCAGCTCGTGGCTCAGTCCGCTTATCTCGTATCACTATTAATCATTGTTTATCACTTAGTGCATAGAGAGTCCACCTGCTGGCCAGCTCGTGGCTCAATCCGCTTATCTCGTATCACTATTAATCACTTGTGCACTAGAGAGTCCACCTGCTGGCCGGAGTGGCGGATCAGGCCAACTCGGGGCTCAGTCCGCTTATCTCTTACCCCACCCATGTGTATCGAGCGTTGGGGTTTCCAACTACAGGGCTCGCTTCTGGAACACGAGCCAGGAATATAAGTATTGTAGCGTGTGATACGCAATCACGAGGACAAATCAATATGCAATGCCAGGAACAGATAATTGCATACCGTTAATTGAATTTAAACGTGACAGGCAAAATGCAATGACATGAACAGATATTCACGTACCGTTTATCTAAATTAAACATGGCAGTTAAAATGCAATAGCAGTTAAGGATGCATGGATGACATGAACAGTTAATACTCGTACCATTAAGGGAAAGTAAACGTGTCATACAAGCATGATGAGGGTGACGGACCAAGCTTCGTTGTCAAGCTAGGTCAATGGCGTCTAGACGGCTATCCTTTCACCGTCTAGTCTCTTTTACGCTAAAGCAAGAAAATGGCCTAAGACATGGCCCAATTCAAGAGTTGCAAGTTTCACTTGCCTAGCACCGAGGAAGACGATTGCGAAGGTTCGTCCCACAAGCGCTAATCTACGGGGAAGGGAATCGCTGTCATGTAGAAACAATCGTCAAACAACATCCATTATTATTAGGGTTTCACAAATATCAAGTGTGGGTTATGAGATTATTAAAGGAAGAATACTACCCGTGAAGAAGCGGAGGGACGATGCCGAGCAACCACGGCAACGGAAGAACGATCCGGCTCAGATCTGGAAACGAATGGAGAAGTTTGGAGAACTAGGGTTTTTGGGGGGATTTTTGGGATTTGATGGAAATTTGGGGAAGATGAGAGGTAGGATATGTGAAATGAGGGTTTGGATGATGATGGATGAGCTTGGGATGAAGGATCAATGGTTTGGAATGGAGGAATAAGGGTTTGAGGAAGAAGGGGGCTCAATGGGGGAGAAACTAGGGTTTTGGGTCGAGTGGAGGAAGAAGAAAACGTTTGGGAGGGGTATAAATAGGATGGGCTGGCGGCTGCCCAGAAATTAGGGTTTTAACACAGATTAGTCGGTCAAAGAGCAACCACTGACCGACTAGTTTGGGAACTAGTCGGTCGGTTGACCAACGCAGACCGACTAAGTGTAAACAGTAACTTCTGAACGAAAATAGGATTTGGATTTAGTCGGTCAAAGAACAACTGCTGACCGACTAGTTTCTCATCTAGTCGGTCGACAAACGTTCTTAGACCGACTAAGAATGAACAGTACTCGACTGCACAGAAGAACTAAGAATTAGTCGGTCTGAGTACAAAACTTAACCGACTAGTTTGACAACTAGTCGGTCGAAAGATGAACTTAGACCGACTAAACAGATACAGTAACTCCTGAATTATAATCAAAGCCCACTAGTCGGTCCATTAAGGATTGTCGACCGACTAGATTGAAATCTAGTCGGTTGGTTCTCCTTCTTGAACCAACTAACGTGCACGAAAAGTGTCAATTCGAAGCGCGAAGCTTCGGGAAGATTTATATGGCTTCTAGGATCGATTTATACTCTAAGATATGAGCGATTTGAAGCTCTTCACGAATGACTTACTCCGAAATCGACGATCGAAGGAAGAAGCTAGAAAATCACGACGAAACGATCGAAAGTGAAAGCTATGGCGACGAAAACCACACATCCAAGGAGAAAATCCACCAAGCATATATTTTAATATAGATAATCTAATTACACGAAAACCAGTCGTTACACAAAATTGATAACCAATCAAAAAAATAGATATATCAATATCAAACTCACAAAACTGTTTGAGAACTTTTCTAATATGAATGAATGATATCAATAGCATTCATTCAAATTTGGTATCAGTCCATTTGATATCATTCATTTTGATATCATAGGCAGTTTGAGAGCTTGCTAATGAGAATGTACTGATTTGAACTAAGTTTCAGCTTTCAAAATTTGATACCATTCTCAGGACAATCTTTGAAATTTGAATGTACTGATTTGAGCTAATGAGAATGTGCTATCTCTCAAACTTTGTTCATTCAAAATTTGATACCATTCTCAGGACAATCAGTTTTCAGTGAGCAAACAATCTCTGAAATTTGATACCATTCTCAAAAGTGATATCCAATATCAAACTCACATTGCTTCTATTATCCTGTCAATATCAAACTCACATAGCTAATGGATAATTCCAATATCAAACTCATAATCAACATTGACAGGACACTGAAATTTAGGTAGAAGATTAAATTGAAATAGCTATTGGGCTTAACATAATTTACAGGACACATAGCTATAGTCTGTGTCATGGTTTAGACAACCATAATTTACAGGACACATTGCTTCAAACATTTTGTCTTCAAAAATTTTTGAAACTTGCTTCAAACATTGCAGACAACCTCACAACAGGCCTTTATATAAATTTTTGAAGCTCTCTTTATCACAATGTTTATCAAAAAACTTGGTCACAGGAAACATAAACTTGGATAATAGAAATCAAAAAAATTGCAGACAACCTCTCTTTATATAAACATAAATTTGATTATCCAAGTTCAAATTTTTTGAAACATTGCAGATCATAGAAGCAATGCTAGAAACATAAATTTATGCCTTTGATTATCCAAGTTTATAGCTTCATCCTGCAATGTTTCTAGTATTTTTGAAACATAAATTTATAGCTTAATTTATAGCTTAACATAAATTTTTGAAACATAAACATAAGTTTATAGCTTCATCCTGCAATGTTTCTAGCATTGTTTCTAACATAAATTTCTAGCATTGCTTCTATTATCCAAGTTTATATAAAAATGTTTATATAAACATAAATTTGATTATCCAAGTTCAAATTTTTTTGATATGAAATTGCAGACAACCATATCAAAAATGTTTATATGATTCCTATTTGGGTGGGAAAATTGAAATCAAAAATTTTTTCTTATTTGTTTTTTGATCACAGGAAACATGAAAATAGGAAATATGTTTATTGCCAATCTAAAAAATGCAAAGTTCACAAAGCTCACCAATTCACAAAGGACGTGATGAAGCCCTCGAACCCACAAAGCTCACCAAGAGGGTGCTTGAGCTCTCCCGTGATGAAGCTCAAACAGCTGCTTGATCTGCTTGATGTGCTTGATGTGCTTGCTCTGCTTGATGTGTAAATTAAAAGAAGAAAATTCTTGATGTGCTTGCTTGATGGTCTTCCTCTCCCGTGATCTGAGGTAGAAGAGGGTAGGTAGAAGAGTGCGCTGGAGGAGGTAGAAGATGATGGCGATGCTGGAGGTAGAAGAGGGTGCTAGCTCTGCCTTGAGGAGGTAGGATGCTGGAGGTAGATGATGGCGATGCTGGCGGAGGTAGAAGATGATCTGCTTCCTCTTGGCGCGCAAAACTTATACGGAGTAAACAAAAAATAAGGAGAAATGTGATGGGATCAAAAAAATTTCCCCCTCAGCGTTGATGTGATCAAAAAAATTTCCCACCCAATGCGAGCTAGGTAAACCAAATTTTGATTTCAAATTTATATACAAATCTCAATCTCAATTTCTCATATCTCAATTTCTCAAATACATCTAATATAAACAACGCACCCAATTACACATAACCAAAATCTCTTATCCATTTTCTCTTAACCAAAATCTCTTATACAATTTCTCTTATAAACAACACACCCAATACAAATCTAAACATAACCAATTTCTCGTATACAAAAACTCTTATCCAATTTCTCTTGATAACATCCCTGTTTTATAATATAGATAAATAGATATGTGTGTGTGTGTGTATGTATGTATGTATGTATGTATACATATGTATATATATACATATGTATATGTATATATATACATATGTATACATACATACATATATATATACATATATATGGATAAATATGGATACACAGACACACACTTGCGAATGCCCGTTCCCGGAGGGCACGTCAAAGATCGTCTCCCGGGTGCAAAACCGACGGGGACATCTGGCTCACGAGAGAAATGCCGACGGGGGCAGTCGTCACCCGGGTACAAGAACGATGGGAATATTCGTCTCTCAGGTGCAATACTAATGGCGAAAAGAACCATGTGTCAGTCGTCGCAGGGGCGCAAAAGCAGGGAGTAAAGCGCAAAAAAATACGGGGTACAAAGTGGAAAAAGAGCGATGGCAAACCCGTAAATAGGGAAAGATGAAGAGTCTTTGATTTTTGAAAAATCAATGGAAAGCTTGCAAATAAGGAGAATGTGGTGGGCTTTTGTTTGGGGTTCAACCAAAACCACCCAACCACTTACCCACACCCCATTGGGCCCCACTACACACGGGACAACCCTTTGTCCTAGTAGGACAAAATTCAAAATTTCCACTCAAATTTAAAATTATTAGAATTCCCCCCCATATAGTTTCCCTCCCAAAGATTCAAATCATTTCCCCCAAATACAATTCAAACCTTTCTCTTGACCATTGTCCTAGTCAGCATAAGATGGTTTGAAGCTTTCTCCTATTCATTAACAAAGTTTGTTCTATTCATATTTTGGGTGCCACGTAGAACAAAGATTCAAAAAAGGTTCTCAATTGTATAATCGACATGCAAGTTGATTTGTGATTAAACCATAGCCATAACTTTGGCCAACCCTTGGTCGTGACCAGTGGCGGAACCAGTCCTTTGGAATTATGGGGTCACAATTTAATATAAATTAAAAGATTATTTTTAAATTAAATTTTTAAAAAAAGAATAAATACCTTATAGCAATATAAATTGAAAGACTTGCAAGCTCCCCAAAAAATTATTAATTGTGCGAAATTCATAATATAGCTACAAAAATACTTACAGAACAAAAATTGACATGAGTCTGGTTCCATCTACAAAAAATCATATGCATAACTCAAAATAATCACTAAATCCTTGGTTTATTAGATATTCTTGTTTAGGCTCCAGGCAATAATAAATAATCAAAGATATTCAATTTTATGCAACAATAGAGAAATATGATCTATTGGAGGGAGATTCTACATGGTAAAAATGGGTTAGTAGCAATAAGGGCTCACCAGCGAAGAGAAAACGAAAACCCTACGGGCTTTTGAAGAACTTCAAAAGGCTGAAAAAAAATTATTTGGGGGGGAGCTTTTGAAGAACTCCAATAGGCTGAAATTTTTGGGGATAGAATTTAGAGGGAGAAAGTTTGAGATGAAGAGAGAAGAAAAAGAAAAAAAAAATGTAGAAGATGCTAATGACTGTGTTTTTTGAGAAGAAAGTTGAAAAAAAATGTTCAACATGCTCTCTTTTTCCCCCTTACCCACTAATTGATGGGGCCCGGTTCGGTGTGACAGTTCTATGCATTTAAAAGCTTCCATAATTTTATGGGGGCTTGTCCCTTTATTGTTGTCCAATCTTTGAAAACTTCTTCATAAGGTGGAAAAAATTTCCAAAATTTTTGTGGGGACCCATGCCCCCCACACAAGGAGCTTTAGGTCCGCCACTGGCCGTGATTTATGCTTGAGCCCTAAGCCAAAACCTTAGATCATGAAACCCTAGCCATAAATACATGCATGCTGGTAGTGACTTGATCTCTGGGCGAGCACTCTAGCTGTGAGCAGTAAGTAGCATTGCTATCGTTGCTACTCCTTGCTACGACCTTACCATGCAACTAAGTAAGGGGGAGCCCTATCCCATCTCTTCATCTCTTGTTTCCCCTCTTTTTTGACTGAAAATCCCTGAGATAAAACACTTCATATTGCCAAGATTTGATGCTGAAATTTTATGGTGTGATGTGATGACTTGATTTTAGAATTTTATAGTTTATGTTGTTTGGTTTTGAGACGATTTATCCTGAGAATTTTTTGTCGCATTTGCTGTTTTAGACCCTGGAATTATGATGTTTCATTTGCCATTTAATTCCTAAAATATGTGACATTTGCACTCATGTTTCATGCAAGCAATCGATGATATGATTGAGTTATCCATGAGATGTATATTACATGCGATAATACCATGTTCTTGGCTTTTAATTCTTATTGCATGAGAAAAGAATATGTGCTGCGTAATGATGAGATTAAGATTGAGATACGTTGTAAAAATGTAAGGACCCTGGCTATGAGGAAAACATTAGAAGGGGTGGGTTGAATACTGTTTATAAAATTTAAACGATAGTCATACCAAGTTAAATTTGTTGGAATTTCATAATTTCATATTTCTATTTCCATATAATTTTGATGTAACAAACTTACTATTATTATTACTACTAACTCTCTTTTGCAGAAAACTAGACTCTTCATATATACATCCTGTCATAAGACTTCTCAGCATGTGCATCTTGGACATAATCGCCAAATTACAACTATCTGCACAAAGTCTACTCAAAATCAAGATGAAGACATATCTACGGCTTATTGTAATATATGTAAATTTGCGTTTTATAGGTTTTTAAGCCTTATGATGACTCATCTTAGATACCTAGGGTCTCTCTTATTTTTTATCTACAACCCGCCCTTTTCCGTTTCTCAAAACTCCACTTTAAAAAATTAGCCGACCGGGTGAAATTGGCTGGCAGGCTAATATTTTTCTTTTCGAATTAGACCATGAAATTTTATGGGTATCTTTCTTTCCATCAATGATTCACGTCTGTAAAATTTAACGGTCAAATTCTGTCATTTGAAAATTAGCCGACCAACACTTTTTTCTGGCAGGCTAATCCCGTTTTTTGTAGTTTTCAGAACCGAATTTTTTCTATCCGTTTGGGGTGGTTTCTAGCTGTTGGAATTCGGTTTCTATAACTTCTCTCCAATCCTATAAATAGATGAGTACCCCCTCCTTTCTTTTACACATCTCTTTTACAATTTCTCTCTCTAGCAATCATTTTTTATCTTCTCCAAGAGAGAAATTCTGCCATTGTTTTCAGTTTGAAGAAATAATTTCTGAAATTTCTTTTCTTCATTTGAAAACTGAAACTTTCAAGTTTGTTTCTTCCATTCTAAATCTAGAAACCTTGAATTTTTCATTTACACCTCTTTCTTGAATTTCATTTCGAAATCTTCATCAAGGCTTTATGTGTTATTTTCGTTTCTTTAATAAGTTAAATCTCTTGGTGTAGAGATTGTACAAAGTTTGGGACACTGAGAGTGTTGCCATTTTTGTATGTTGTTACTTACGGTGCAAATGTTATAGTGGATTGAAAATCTCTACGGGGTAGAGGACTGGACATAGGATCACAATGATCCGAACCAGGATAAATCTTGGTGTTTGCGATTGCCATCCTCTGTATTGTATTTCTTTACTTTCGCTTTCTTATTGCAATTTTTTATTAACTTTCAAATTTGCAATTTCGTCGTGATATACACTATTCACCCCCCCCCCCCTCTAGTGTATTTGGTGTGCCAGGAGATCCTACATTTGGTATCAGAGCAAGGTTAAGATGGCCTACATCTATCCGACGAACAATTCAACATCTTCATCGCAATTTCCAGAAGGGCACTCTACCACAAGGCCTCCTCTATTCAACGGTTCCAACTACTCTTATTGGAAGACAAGAATGACGATTTATCTTCAAAGCATCGACTACGAACTTTGGAACATGTTGGAAACTCAATACGAGAAGCCTATAACTCATTATGCCCAATGGACTACCAATGACAAATTCGTCGCAACTCGCAACTCCAAAGCAATGAATGCACTATTCTGCGCCATGGACAAGAATGAGTTCAATCGTGTATCCCAGGCCAAAACAGCATATGACATATGGCATACACTTCAGGTAACACATGAAGGTACTAATAAGGTTAAGGAAACTAAAATTTCTGTTCTTGTTCACAGGTTTGAACTATTCAGAATGAAGGACAACGAGACAATTGGAGAGATGGTTACTACATTCACAGATATCACAAACTATTTAATTGCTCTTGTCAAGACATACACTCAAACAGAACAAGTCAGGAGGATCCTTCGTGCCTTGCCACCAGAATGGGAAAGAAAGACCACAGCAATAGAAGAAGCCAATGACTTCAACACTCACCATTGAAAGCCTCGTTGGTAATTTGTGTTAGTTCTTGGGTTCAAAACTAACGTTGTTTTGATGATGATCAATACATTATGTTAGTGTGCTAATCATTCTTATGTTTTAGTCTCAGTTTATCTTAATGATTATATGTTGATGAGACAAAGCATAATGCTTGGAGGATATTTCAAGGGATATCTTAAAGACCTCCAAGAGTGATGGTGTGCTCAAGCTTGGATAAAGTCATGAAGATCATCTAATGAAGCCAAAGCTTGGAGCATGATGATGGATGGACATCTAGAGGAGCATTGCCAAAGCTTGGAGCTTGATGAAGGGAAGCTCATCAAGAAGTGCCAAAGCTTGGAGATGATGGGGAGCATCAAGGTATCGTGTGCTTGAAGACTTAGACTCTAGGAGATGCAATATGTAATCCATGTAATTTCTATTACTTGCATTTCTCTTTTTGAGTCTAGAATTTTTGTAATGCCTTGATAGATGGTCATACTCTCATGCATATGCATTTAACCATCTTAGTGAGCCTTAGGATTATCATAGAATCTAACCCAATAGGTTCATCTAGTCCAAAGACTTATTTGGAGTCTCTGGCTCTCATACAGTCACCTGCTGAAGGTTTTACAGTCGGCTGGGTGATTCCAGTCGCCTGTCGAGCCTTCTACAGTCGAATGTGATGCATAGCTCAAGTCATCCATTGATTGACTCTTTTTGAGCTTTTTGCATCAGTCGACTGATGTTCAATTTACAGTCGCATGTGTTTCTACAGTCGCCTGTGAAATGGTCGACAGTCGACTGTGCGCTTCTTGCAGTTTCTGGGCTTCATCCCAATTTGTAAGACATTCGCCTGAGGACACTTTTACAGTTGCCTGTATATCTACAGTCGCCTGTGAAATGTCCATCAGTCGTCTGAAAGGTGTAAGTGCAAAATATGTTGAATATTGGACTCCCCGGATTTGGTTTTGATGATGAGCAAACATAAATAATTCATGAACTAACAATTTGTGAGCGCAGTATTGGAGATCGTCGCCAATTTCATGAGAACATTCAAAGCGACATCTCAACACTTCCCAAAGCTCGTATTCATGCCTAAAGCTTCGTTGAAGCTCTTGCGCCATTTTGGAAGTTATGAAGATTCAATCGAAGCTCTCGAAGACCATTCTTTAAGGTTTTACTTATAGTCTTTTAGCTTCGATATATAGAATGTTAAGCCTTGAGTATATCTTACGTCTATATCTTCATTACGCTCATTTCGTAGCTCTAGGATCCTTGCACAAGTTCATTCTAACTTCCTCGAAGCGTCGCGCTTCGATTCGGACTTGTTTGTGCATGTTAGTTGGTACAAGAACAAGTACTGACCGACTAGATGGTGATCTAGTCGGTCGGCAACTGTTCTTGGACCAACTAGTTTGATTCCTTAATTTCTTGGACTTTACTGTTTACAGTTAGTCGGTCTACGTTGACTCACCGACCGACTAGTTTGTGAACTAGTCGGTCAGTGATGCTTCTTTGACCGACTAGTTGTGACTTACTGTTCATGCTAAATTTCTCCTAAGCTACTGTTTATCGTTAGTCGGTCTAAGAACGTTTGGTGACCGACTAGTTGACAATTTAGTCGGTCAACTTTTGTTCTTGGACCGACTAAGTCACTTTGTACTCAGACTAATTCTTTTTGCTCTTAGTCGGTCTACGTTCATTGGCTGACCGACTAGTTGTGAAACTAGTCGGTCAGACAGTCTTCTTGGACCGACTAGATTTCTAGGTCTGAAATTCTATCTCTTCTCAGATCTACTCTTAGTCGGTCCACGTTGTTTGACTGACCGACTAGTTGATGAACTAGTCGGTCAGTGATTGTTCTTTGACCGACTAATTCTCACAGATTTCTATCCGTTGGTGAATGACCTAAGTTGTTTTTATGGGACCCTATAAATACGAACCTAGGTCATTTCTATCTAGGTTAGAGCTTCCATTCAGAGATTCATTGAGTTCTAAAGAGATAGCCTTTCTCACTCTAATCAAAAGCTCTCTTCCTCACAAGAAACCCATTCTCTCTCATTTCTAGATCTAGAGAGAAGCTTGTTCTTGGTGAGCTCTTCAAGCTATTGCTTGATCCAAGTCTCCAACTCATTCCTAGGCACCGATTGCTGGTCATTTCCTTGGTGCTAGGTCTTGGTGACTTCATCTTCCTCAAATCCTTCATTTCACCTATTGGGTAAGAAAAACTCAAGGTATAGGATTTTGTGGTAAGATTGTTTATTTCATTTAAACTCTTTAATATTGCTTTGTGATTCTCTCGGTTGTGAGAGAAGATTGTGATCCCGGGTTGTGGGATTCACTTTGCCATTGCATGTATGATTTGATCTTGTGAAGGTTTTTCACAAGATATTCATAGTGGAAATCTTGAGTTAGTGTTTCTAACTCAAGTATCCAGAGGGGATCCGGGTGGTTGGGACGTAGGATCACCGGGAACAAGTCGGGGAGACTTGGGTGGATCCGAACCCATTAACATCGTTTGTTTGCATTGTTAATTTTGTGTTGTCATTCAATTTAAGCTTCCGCAAATTGATTTGGTAGTTGTTTGTAATTTAATTTGGAATTATACTCCTTATTATTTTAAAGTACTATTCACCCCCCCTCTAGTACTTGTGCAGTAGCTGGTAGGGCATTACATTTGGTATCAGAGCCAGATACTCAGCTATGTCTGCCAACGACAACAAGACCGTGCCTCCACCTTCCAACTATGACACCTTCAGGAACCGTGAAGGAGCATCTTCGGTGATGGAAGGACATTCCTCTACGAGGCCTCCATTCTTCAACGGTACCAACTATGGGTATTGGAAATGCCGGATGGAAACCTTCCTCCGGAGTGCATCCTTATGGAGGACTACGATGAAGGAATACATCGAACCCAAAGAAGAAGATTTTGAGAAATGGACTACCGCGGAGGTCGCCGCGGAGGTAAGCAATGCCAAGGCAATGAACGCCTTGCAATGCGCATTGGAGCCCGAGGATTTCAATAAGATATGCACATGTAAGAGTGCATATCAAATTTGGAACTCCCTCCTCATTCTTCATGAAGGGACGAGTAGGGTAAGAGACTCTAAACTCGTAGTCGTAAACAAAGATTACGAAATGTTTCATATGCAACAGGGCGAGAAGATGAAAGAATATTACGCTCGTTTTGTTGACATAATAAACGAGTTAGAGGCCCTCGGCAAGTCCTACACTCAAAAGGAGAAGTGCTCAAAGCTTATTGAAGGACTTCCCTCTTCTTGGGAAAAACGTACCTTCGCCATCGAGGAAGGTAATGACATGAACAAATATACCGTAGTTCAACTAATTGGTACTTTGATGTCATACGAGGTACGCAAAGATAGCAAGGTGAAGTTACAAGAAAAGATGAAGTCCTATTTGAACCTAGATGTGCCTAAGAAAAAGGCGATTGCATTCAAGGCGGCTTCATCCACCTCTACCGATGATAAGGACTCGGAAGAAGAAATGGACATGGAATCCATTGCACTCATGGCAAAGAAGTTCAATCGCTTCTTCCGAAAGGGTAACTTCAAACAAAAATCTAAGTTTACTTCTACTAACGCCTCTCCACCTTTGTGCTTTAAATGCAATAAGCCAGGACACATCAAAGCGGATTGTCCTCAAAACAAGCAAAAGGAGAAGTGGAAGGCGCCGAAGTTTGACAAGTCAAAGAAGTACAAAAAGGGGTACAAAAAGGGACTTGTCGGAACAACATTCACCGACTCCGATGATTCCTCAAGCGGAGAGTCGGACGATGAGAACGTGGAGCAAGCGCACATGTGCTTCATGGCAAGAGAGGAGCACGATCAAGAATCCTCCTCTTCCGATGATAGTGATGTCGAAAGCGATGAGGTAACCATGGACGATCTTAGGAATGCTAACTCTCAACTTTGGTCAAAATACACTAAATTAGTAAATAGATATACTAAAGTAAAAGATGACCTAGCTAGCATTCAAACATCGCCTAAGACTATCATCACCAACAACGACACCGTTGTTGAAGAGTTAAGAAATGAGATTGTGAATCTCAAATCTAAACTTGAACATGTTAGCATTGAGGATGCGGAAGAACATGAGATAGCGGATTTAACTTCTCAAAACTCGACTTTGAGTATTGAGAACGAGAATCTTAAATCTCGTGTTTATGTGCTCACATCGCAAATATCCACTTTGGATATTTCTTTGCATTCTCTCAAAGAGAAATATGAGGACACATTGGGCCGAATTAACAAATTCAACAAAGGTAAGGATCATTTGGATAAAATCCTAAGTGACTTACTTCCGGCCAATCACCACATTGGCTTGGGGTAAATGATGGGAAATTCATCCAAGTCGGTCACTACTTTTGTTAGGCCAACTTTCGAAGCCTCAACGAGTGGGAGCAAACACTCTATTGGTAGTTCATCTACCAATGGTGCTTCCACCTCGTCCACACCCTCTTTCGGAAAGAAACCCACTTTGGGTGGACCTCCAAAGAAGGGGCATGCCTACATGTACACCAATACCATGCCACGTAGGAACACACGTCCTACTCCACCGGCTCACACATATGATGATTTCTATGCTACACGTTCATGGGCACGTGCACACCATGTGAGACACCCTCACGCACGTGTTCCCACACATGCATATGCACACCCACCTCATCATATGAATAATTCTCGTCGTGCACCATTCCATCATGTCCCGTATGCCTATCCACAACATGCATCACGTAGAAATCAACGTCGCATGCATGCACCCAATAGGATGATGGCTCCCAAAATTTTCACTATTTGGAGCCCAAAGGACACAAGCATGGATGAAAAACAAGAGTATATGAATGCTTATTTTTCGGATGTTGTGCATAGTAGGAATTATGTGGGGAAGTCTAAGTCCAATTGGACTTGGCTTCCAAAGGTATATTTTGTCTCTTCCTAGATTTATTTGGGCCAACTAGAGTTGCTTCCTTATGAAATGCAAGATATGGACTAGTCATCGTTGATGATTATTCAAGATTTACTTGGGTATTTTTCTTATGTAATAAAAATGAAGCTTTTGAAAACTTCACAATATTTGTGAAGAAAGTACAAAATCTCATCGGAACCACCATTGTCACTATTCGTAGTGATCATGGGGGTGAATTTGAGAATGAGTCTTTCTCAAATTTTTGTGATGATCTTGGAATTACTCACACGTTTTCTTTCCCACGCGCACCTCCTCAAAATGGTGTTGTTGAGAGGAAGAATAGAACGCTTGTGGAGTGTGCTCGCACTATGCTCGAAGATAGTCAACTTGGTTATCAATTTTGGGCGGAAGCGGTACACACCGCTTGCTATGTGTTTAATAGAATACTTTTGAGGCCTGGCACCAAACAAACTTGCTATGAATTGTTGTTTGGTAGATTGTCTCAAGTTAAACATTTTCGTGTTTTCGGCGCAAAATGTTTTATTAAAAACACATATGATAATTTGGACAAGTTTGATTCGAGATCGGATGAGGGGATATTTGTTGGGTATTCCTCACATAGCAAAGCCTACCGGATATACAACAAAAGATCCTCTACGATCGAGGAATCACTTCATGTCTCTTTTAATGAGAATTTTACTACTTCTAGAATTTCAAATGAGAATGATTTTATGGATGTTTTATGTGATTCATTTGAAAATTCTAAGTCTATTGATTCAATTGATTCTATTGAGACTAACCCGACTAATGAAGTTGTTGAGAATGTGCCTAGTGATCAAGGTATTCCCAAGCGGCTTCATACCGTTCGCGACCATCCCCATGAGCAAGTTATTGGCAATATTAATGATAGTGTCAAGACGAGATCTCAAGTCCACCACTTCGCCAATTGTGCCTTTGCCTCATCGATAGAGCCAAAGAATATCGTTGAAGCGTGCGAAGATAGTGCTTGGATCCTTGCCATGGAGGAGGAACTCATTCAATTCGAGAGGAATGAGGTATGGGAGCTTGTTCCTTTGCCATCGAGGAACCACACCGTCATAGGGACAAAGTGGATCTTCAAGAACAAAACCGACGAAAATCAAGTCGTCGTCCGGAACAAAGCTCGGTTAGTAGCTCAAGGCTATCGCCAAGAGGAATGTATCGATTTCGAAGAATCCTTCGCTCCGGTAGCTAGATTAGAATCAATTAGACTTTTATTGTCTTATGCATGCCATAAAAATTTTAAGTTATTTCAAATGGATGTTAAAAGTGCATTTTTAAACGGAGATGTCGTTGAGGAAGTTTACGTTTCTCAACCTCCGGGCTTCATAAATGAAAAATTTCCAAATCATGTTTTTAAACTAAAGAAAGCTCTTTATGGTTTGAGACAAGCTCCTCGAGCTTGGTATGATCGCCTAAAGAATTTTCTTTTGGATTTGAATTTTAAAATGGGTGAAGCCGATTCAACACTTTTTATTAAGCATGCGAATATTGATATTTTATTAGTTCAAATTTATGTTGATGATATCATTTTTGTGCTACTAACTTTGCTCTTTGCGAAGAGTTTTCTAATGTTATGAAGGAACAATTTGAGATGAGCCACATGGGCGAACTCAAATATTTCTTAGGTCTCCAAATTCGCCAATTGAACGATGCAATCTTCATCCACCAAACGAAGTATACGGTGGAGTTGCTTAAGCGATTTGAAATGGAAAGTGCTTCCGGGAAAAAGACTCCAATGAGCACGACTACGCATCTTGACAAGGATACGGGCGGTAAGGATATAGACATTCGTCTATATCGAGGTATGATAGGTAGTTTACTTTATCTTACCGCAAGTAGGCCCGATATTATGTTTGCCGTATGCATATGTGCTCGTTATCAGTCTCAACCTAAGGAGTCTCACTTAGTAGCGGTTAAACGTATTTTTCGCTATCTAAGTTACACTTCAGATTTTGGATTACTTTGTCCGAAATCTAGCACATATGAGTTAGTCTCATATAGTGACGCTGATTATGCGGGATGCAAATCCGACAGGAAAAGTACTAGTGGCACTTGCCATTTTCTAGGAAATTCTCTTGTCTCTTGGTTTTCCAAGAAGCAAAATTCGGTATCACTTTCAACCACCGAGGCGGAATATATTGTCGCCGGTGCCGCTTGTGCCCAGGTTCTTTGGATGAGACACACTTTGAAGGATTTTGGTATTCATTTTGATACTAGCCCTATCATGGTGGATAACCAAAGTGCTATTTGTCTTTCAAAGAATCCGGTGCATCATTCCCGATCAAAACACATAGATGTCCGACACCATTTCTTAGATGATCATGTTGCTAAAAAGGACATCATATTAGTGTACGTTGAAACCCAAAAGCAAATCGCCGATATTTTCACGAAACCCCTAAAGGAGGACTCATTTGTGCGGTTGCGTCGAGAATTGGGGATTATGGGTGAATCCGAGATATAGGATTCATATTTCATTCAATTATCTTGCATGCTATTATATTTCGCGATATTTCATTCATGCTAGATTTATTGAATTTTTGGGAATTTTATGTGATTTGTTCGAATTTATTGCTCGAATTCGTATTTGAAAGTCGTATTTAAGATTTCGACGTTTTATGAGGTAATTTAGATGACTAATGAGTGAGTTATGATGTTTCATCCAAGTGGTTTGTGAAGAGAAATCAATTATCAATTTTTGGACTCCTCTAGTCGGTCTAAGTTCACTTGTCAACCGACTAGATGCTCATCTAGTCGGTCAGCAAATGAACTCAGACCGACAAGATCAAGCCTATATCTAACTCCTATCAATTTCTTTCGTTAGTCGGTCACAGTACACTTACCGACCGACTAGATTGAAAAATAGTCGGTCAGTTAATATACTGCGACCGACTAATTCTTGCCCTAGAAAATCCCTCTGTGCCTCTGTTTCGACTTAGTCGGTTCAAGCTCATTGACCGACCGACTAGATCGTAATCTAGTCGGTCAGTGCTTGAACTATGACCGACTAAGTGTGTTAGGGCATTTGTGTCTTTTTGATTCCAGACCGACTTATACTCTTTCTATTCGACTAAAACTCTTTTTAGTCGGTCTTCTCCTCTTCTCCAGCTGAAAAACCCCCAACCCCGATCGAGCCCCTTTCAAATTCCGTCGACTCCGGCCTGATCTCCGGTGATCCCCGCCGTCCGCCGCCGTCGACTCCACCTCCTAGGTATCTCCCTCCCTCCTCCTAGGTCAATTTCTTGCCCTAGGGTTCGATTTCTCCTCCTAGGTATTCTAGGGTTTGGATTTCAGCTTTTAGGTACTCTAGGGCTTATTTTAGAATTTCTTGATTTCTAGGGTTTGTGTTAGCTTCTAGGGTTTGTGCTAGGATATTTGATCTTCGTTTTCAGTTGCTTGTGCTCGTCGTGCTATGGCAAAGACAAGAATTCCTATCGCCTCTTCCGGGGCTTCTCCTATGACTGTAGAACAACCTTCCGACCCTAGGAATCCCCCGAAGCCTAAGCGTCGTGCCAAGTCAACCCAAGCCTCTCCATCTTCGCCTCCTCCTAAGAAGCCTAGGACTGCGACCGTCAAGCCCCGCAAATCCAAGACCAAAAAGCCCATACTCCACACACCGGCTACTCCTCCCGATTCCGACTCTGAATTTATCCCTGAGGATGAGCCTACTAGGGAACCTACTCCTCCTCCGAAGACCCGTAAGGCTAAGGGTAAAGCTCCTATGCCAGTCGGCGGTGTAGACATATCGTTGTGCCGCGATGACCCTCAGTGTCTCGCAGCGTACAACCGTATAGAGCACTGTCCACTGTTGTTAGAGCATTACGTTCAGTTTTCTGATTTTCTCGGCCTTGCTGATCTTCTGTCCTATAGTGGTCTTCTTGATTATCTCCGATACGACCCCAAGGCCAATCCCAAACCGTATCCTCGCCTCGTGAAATTGTTCTATGCCAATCGTATTCGAGGCCAGTACGATGCCAGCCACTCCATTGAGATGACTGTCTTGGGAACTCCTATAGTTCTCACGGCAGAAATCTTGGGGGAGATTCTTGGTTGTTCGTCGTGTGGTCTCCTTCCTTCGGACATTTCCGTCGACGATATTTCCTCCTTGGATCAGTCTATTCTTTCAGATATCTTCCAGGTTATCCCCTCCGCATTCATTGGTGTTCCATCGAAATCTTTCAAGCCGAATGCGTGGGTTCTTAACCTGATCTTGAAGTCATGTCTTCTCCCTAAGTATGGATCCTCTTCAATCCCATCCCAGCCGTTCTTGAAATTGATCTACGCTCTTTTCTTGGGGTGCGAGATTAATTGGGCTCGCGTGATACTCGATAAGATGGATTCTTTCGAGTGTATACGCAAGACCAATAAGTCTGCGCACATTCCATACCCTTGCCTGTTGACTCTTGTATTTCGACATTTCCGAGTCCCTCTCCCTCCTGACGATGAGCGTCCTTTGGGTACTCCTCTGAACGCGACGGCCGTGAAGAAATCTCTAGCGGCACTTCGTCACGTGCAAAGGTCTACCGCATCTGCTTCCCAGTCTACTCCGTCAGCTACTGCAGCCTCCTCTTCCCCTGCTACATTGGACGATGTCGTACGCCTACTTCGTCAGCACGACTCCCGTTTGGCTCGTACTGAGGAGGTAGTCTGCCGTATGGCTCGTATGATGGGGATTGATCTTCCTCCTTCAGTGTCTGAGGCCGAGGAGATGGACGATGAGGAGCTTGACGAGCTTGTCACTTCTTTCGCCCGTGGCGATGAGGCCACTGCTGCTGCTGCTGGTACTTCCACTTCTGCTCCTGGAGTTGGCACCACTTCCGGTGTTCCAGAGCCTACTGCTTCAGCACTTCAGACTTCCGAGCCTGCTCATGTATCTCCTTCTGCTGTTGACACTGCCACTGCTGCTGCTTCTGTCGAGACCCATGCTGCTGTTGAGATTCCTGTTGTTGAGCCTGTTGCTGAGATCTCCACTCCTGCCCCGACGATTCCATCTGTTGAGACACCTCTACTCCCTGCAGAGCCTGAGTCCACTCCGTCGACTGGACCCACGGAGACTGCAGATCCTGCCACCTCCTCGTGATCGCTTGTTTCGAGGACTCTCCACTACGCTTTGGATGATATATCTTAGTGAGAGTATTTTGGGTTAGGATGGGGTTTGAGAGATGTTTTGATGTATTTTTGCCCTTTTTGGATGTCGGAGTTGGATATTATGATATGATGTTGTTTTGATGTATTTTGATACACTTTGATGATGTTGATGATGATGATGTATTTTTTTGATGTTTATATAGATGATGTGTCTCGCTTCATATGATGTACCTCATGTATTCGATGTGATACCTTTTTGATATACTCATGATGTCTCTATATATATATATGTTCATCGTCATTCACTTTGTCTTTCATTCGTCGTGCATTTTTTTTTCATATTCGTTGAATACATTTGAAATGTGAACTCGTCGCTCGACGCATGAAAACTTGGTTAAATAGATTTAAATTCTATAATTGTATAGAATTGTTTTCCATGCACAAAATTAACCAAGAATATTGAATATTGGAGAGTATGTTTCTTTATTCAAGAAATGAATAAACATTTGATATTTTTGATGATTTAGATTATCTATGATTTTTATTGATAATGGAAAATTTGGCACACCTTGTTTTGATTTTCACACTTTTCCCTTGGTGTCAAGTTGGTCCATTGTCTTTGTCTACGACTCCCGATGTTGGATTTTACATTTCCTAATTGTTGTCGTTGTATGCCCCCCATTTTTGGGATAATGCCAAAGGGGGAGAGATAATGATAATAAATAGCGCAAATGAAAATTTAACTCAATTTCCAAGAATCTAATTTGATATGTTAGATTCAGGGGGAGTTAAGATACATATAAGGATTTTCAAAATCCGATATTCCAAAAATCGATTCTCATTATATATCTTACTCGTCTGATTGATGCAATTCATATATATTCATTTTGGAATTAACGTGTCATCAATGCAGGGGGAGTAAGTATTTTACATTTGAATTATTATTTTTGATTATTATTTATGTTGGTTTGTCATCACCAAAAAGGGGGAGAATGTTGAATATTGGACTCCCCGGATTTGGTTTTGATGATGAGCAAACATAAATAATTCATGAACTAACAATTTGTGAGCGCAGTATTGGAGATCGTCGCCAATTTCATGAGAACATTCAAAGCGACATCTCAACACTTCCCAAAGCTCGTATTCATGCCTAAAGCTTCGTTGAAGCTCTTGCGCCATTTTGGAAGTTATGAAGATTCAATCGAAGATCTCGAAGACCATTCTTTAAGGTTTTACTTATAGTCTTTTAGCTTCGATATATAGAATGTTAAGTCTTGAGTATATCTTACGTCTATATCTTCATTACGCTCATTTCGTAGCTCTAGGATCCTTGCACAAGTTCATTCTAACTTTCTTGAAGCGTCGCGCTTCGATTCGGACTTGTTTGTGCATGTTAGTTGGTACAAGAACAAGTACTGACCGACTAGATGGTGATCTAGTCGATCGGCAACTGTTCTTGGACCGACTAGTTTGATTCCTTAATTTCTTGGACTTTACTGTTTACAGTTAGTCGGTCTACGTTGACTCACCGACCGACTAGTTTGTGAACTAGTCGGTCAGTGATGCTTCTTTGACCGACTAGTTGTGACTTACTGTTCATGCTAAATTTCTCCTAAGCTACTGTTTATCGTTAGTCGGTCTAAGAACGTTTGGTGACCGACTAGTTGACAATTTAGTCGGTCAACTTTTGTTCTTGGACCGACTAAGTCACTTTGTACTCAGACTAATTCTTTTTGCTCTTAGTCGGTCTACGTTCATTGGCTGACCGACTAGTTGTGAAACTAGTCGGTCAGACAGTCTTCTTGGACTGACTAGATTTCTAGGTCTGAAATTCTATCTCTTCTCAGATCTACTCTTAGTCGGTCCACGTTGTTTGACTGACCGACTAGTTGTTGAACTAGTCGGTCAGTGATTGTTCTTTGACCGACTAATTCTCACAGATTTCTATCCGTTGGTGAATGACCTAAGTTGTTTTTATGGGACCCTATAAATACGAACCTAGGTCATTTCTATCTAGGTTAGAGCTTCCATTCAGAGATTCATTGAGTTCTAAAGAGATAGCCTTTCTCACTCTAATCAAAAGCTCTCTTCCTCACAAGAAACCCATTCTCTCTCATTTCTAGATCTAGAGAGAAGCTTGTTCTTGGTGAGCTCTTCAAGCTATTGCTTGATCCAAGTCTCCAACTCATTCCTAGGCACCGATTGCTGGTCATTTCCTTGGTGCTAGGTCTTGGTGACTTCATCTTCCTCAAATCCTTCATTTCACCTATTGGGTAAGAAAAACTCAAGGTATAGGATTTTGTGGTAAGATTGTTTATTTCATTTAAACTCTTTAATATTGCTTTGTGATTCTCTCGGTTGTGAGAGAAGATTGTGATCCCGGGTTGTGGGATTCACTTTGCCACTGCATGTATGATTTGATCTTGTGAAGGTTTTTCACAAGATATTCATAGTGGAAATCTTGAGTTAGGGTTTCTAACTCAAGTATCCGGAGGGGATCCGGGTGGTTGGGACGTAGGATCACCGGGAACAAGTCGGGGAGACTTGGGTGGATCCGAACCCATTAACATCGTTTGTTTGCATTGTTAATTTTGTGTTGTCATTCAATTTAAGCTTCCGCAAATTGATTTGGTAGTTGTTTGCAATTTAATTTGGAATTATACTCCTTATTATTTTAAAGTACTATTCACCCCCCCCCCCCCCTCTAGTACTTGTGCAGTAGCTGGTAGGGCATTACAAAATATGCATCTCTCTCTGTTTTCTTCCATCTCTGCAGCAGTCGACTGCTAAAGGATATACAGTCGCTTGTCTATTTTACAGTCGACTGTACTTTGGTCATCAGTTACCTGTATGCATACTGGAAGTAAGTTGCATCTCTCTGTTTCATTTTCATCCCTGCTGCAGTCGCCTGATGAATGTTATACAGTCGACTGCGTAGTCTTCTACAGTCGACTATCCTGCCTCTGATTATAGCCGTTGGGATTTTTCTAGCCGTTGAACAGTCGACTGTCCTTTGTTCATCAGTCGACTGTCTGTACCATATACTGCCAAAATTTAGCCGTTGCAGATTTCTTCCCTTTGGGTTTTTAGCCGGTTTTATGGGTTCCTTTGGGCTTCTTATATATAGGATTTGGCTTAGTTTATTTAGAACTCTTGGTTGATATTGAATATTTTTTAGAATCAATAGCCACTCCTAATCTCTCGCATTTCCCTCTCATGAGCATATTTCTCTTCATGCATTGTAGCTAGCTCATAGGAAAATTCTCCAAGGGATCTAACTCTCATTCCTTTCTTGGAAAACATCTTTCTTCTCTTCATTTCATACACTCAAGTGAGAAGTGTTAGGATTCATTCCTGGAAGAGAGAAAGATCATCAAGTGCAATCAAAGCCTCATCTCAAGCACTTGAGTTTTACTTGCATGCCTTCTTCTTCACATTGGTAAGATCATATCAAGGCATAAGTAAGTGTTGTTTCGTTTTGTTTTATGTTCGAAACCCTAATTCTCTTTGTGAGAATTAGATACTCTCTTTGTGGGAGTAACTCTCTTTGTGGGAGTTTGGTGTCCTAGTGTAGAGCTAACCCTAATTCTCTGAGTGGGAGTTAGTAATTCTCTTGGTGGGAGTTTGACCCCTGTGTAGGGTTGGTTGGGTCCTTGTGTAGGGCAAAATCCTCTTGGTGAGGTATCTCTTTGTGAGATTTGTATTCACTTCTCTTTGTGGGAATTATGAATATTGGTGTGGCTGGAAGTACCCAAGTGTTGGGGAACCAGGGTAAAATCCTTGTGTTTGCGTTTGTTGTTGTTGAGCACTCTGTTTATTTCCGCTGCTTATTGTGATGTAATTTTAGTAAATTTTAATTAAGCACTTTGCTTGCCAATACACTATTCACCCCCTAGTGTGTGTAGCCACGCAGGGTCCCTTACAGTTGGTATCGGAGCATTTGTTTGGTGGCTTTTGCAAGCATGACTTCTAAGTCTCAACAACCCCTCTCCCTTCCTCCCGTCTTCAAAGGCAAACACTTCTTAAAATGGAGGAAGCAAATGTTCCAATGGCTTGATGATCACGAGGAGCCAATGTCTATCACTTCGGATGCTCAAGTTTGGAATGCGTTGCAGAATGCCGTCTCTACGAAAATTACAAACAAAGTATGTGATTTAGAGACAGCCAAGGAGATATGGGATTATCTTGATAAAGAATATGGTGCAGAGGAATCTTGCGATGATGAGAGCATCGTTGGTAATGAGGTATCTCATAACTCTCTCGTTCAACGTGCTAATTTTATTGAAAATGATAATGCGTTGTTTATGAACTCTCTCAAAGCGAACAATAACAAGCTTGAGAGAGATGCTCGCACACACACTTCTTTATCTTCCAAACATCGTGATGATACATAAACCATTGCATTGAATCAAGAAAAGATTGCTCTTGATTCTCATGTGTGCATGTTGAGCAAAGAGAATGACTCTCTTAAAGCTCGTATTGAGTATGGTCGTAATTTTCACAAATCTGTGAAAGAGAGTATGTATGCATCGCATAATGTTGAACTTAATTCTTTGCATATCGAGAAAGATACTCTTCTTTCTCAATTGAGTGCCTTGAGAGATGAGAATGCTTCTCTCAAACTCCAAATGGAGAAGATGCACTCGGAGTGTGATTACAACATTTTGAAAGATGAGACATTGGCTCTCAAGTCAAAATGTTGTGAGCTTAGCTCATGTCTATCCAAGAAGGATGACAACATTTCTTCACTTTTGAAGAAATGTGAGCTATTGTCTACTCAAATTGAAAATTTCAAATTGAGTAAGGACATGGTTTTGGGATTCTCTTCATTGAAAGTAAACAAACCAAGCTCTTCTCTTGAAGCACCCAAATAAATTTTATGGGGGAGCATTCTAATGAGAAAGTCACATCCAACTCTTTTGGCCTAAAATCAACTATTATTTCTAAGCCAAAGAGAAATCATGCATTTTTGTATTCTGTTCTTGCATATATTAAGAAGCCTATTCAAAAACATGTTGATATGAATGCTTCTTCTTTGAATGCTATGCATGATGTTTCTACTCATAGGAAATCTTATTATTGCTTGCATGCTAGAATTAATGATAAATCTTTGCATGCTTCACATGTTCCTATGCATGGTAGAAATGCTTGTGTGAATGATTCTAATGCTAAATTACATGTTTCACACACGGGGCACGCCAATGTTTATGTTCCACCTCATAAGCGTGCACCCTCAGCTCCTACTCATGCCTTTACCAAACCTCTTCTTAAGAATCCCAAATCGCTTTCTTTGTGGATTCCTAAGAATGTTTCTAGGCTTGATAGGAACTCATACATAGAATCATATGATTGTCATGTTATATTTTCATATGACTATATACGGAAATCAAACTCCACTTTTGTTTGGTTTCCAACTTGCTAGCTCACTCACATTGTTATTCATTGCTTGGGTACCATGCTTGTATGTTTACATTTTGTAATTTGTACCCACATTTTTGTGAGTGTGTCCATTACTCCCATGTATGCATGTTTTGTATGATTATGGGGGAGTATGGAATTTTTGTTTGCTAGCATTATTTTTCCATTCATATGTCACATTGAATTTCATTCACTTTATGTTTGTGCATATGGGGTGGTTATTTCTCTTGCCCTTGGTTTTCCTATTTGGCTATTACCCATCTTTTTGATATGCTAATGGGGAGAGAAATAGGTTATGTAAAAATATACCTTGTGCTTGTTTATGCATTATTCTCAATTGGTATGTTTTTGTATAACAACCATCAATATGATTTGTGCTTTATATGTTTATATTTTGTGCACATTTGCATATTGATTGGGGGAGTTTGTTAGCACACATTGTTTATTTCAATGTTTATTATATTTTGACATAATGGATTATCATCATCAAAAAGGGGGGGATTGTTAGTTCTTGGGTTCAAGACTAACGTTGTTTTGATGATGATCAATACATTATGTTAGTGTGCTAATCATTCTTATGTTTTAGTCTCAGTTTATCTTAATGATTATATGGTGATGAGACAAAGCATAATGCTTGGAGGATATTACAAGGGATATCTTAAAGACCTCCAAGAGTGATGGTATGCTTAAGCTTGGATGAAGTCATGAACATCATCTAATGAAGCCAAAGCTTGGAGCATGATGATGGATGGACATCTAGAGGAGCATTGCCAAATCTTGGAGCTTGATGAAGGGAAGCTCATCAAGGAGTGCCAAAGCTTGGAGATCATGGGGAGCATCAAGGTATCGTGTGCTTGAAGACTTAGACTCTAGGAGATGCAATATGTAATCCATGTAATTTCTATTACTTGTATTTCTCTTTTTTGAGTCTAGGATTTTTGTAATGCCTTGATAGATGGTCATACTCTCATGCATATGCATTTAACATTCTTAGTGAGCCTTAGGATTATCATAGAATCCAACCCAATAGGTTCATCTAGTCCAAAGACTCATTTGGAGTCTCTGGCTCTCCTACAGTCGCCTGCTGAAGGTTTTACAGTCGACTGGGTGATTCCAGTCGCCTGTCGAGCCTTCTACAGTCGAATGTGATGCGTAGCTCAAGTCATCCATTGATTGACTCTTCTTGAGCTTTTCGCATCAGTCGACTGATGTTCAATTTACAGTCGCTTGTGTTTCTACAGTTGCCTGTGAATTGGTCGACAATCGACTGTGCGCTTCTTGCATTTTCTGGGCTTCATCCCAATTTGCAAGACAGTCGCCTGAGGACACTTTTACAGTCGCCTGTATATTAGATATAATCTGATCGTTATGAGCCAATCCAAAATCATTGTAGATTGAACCAATCATTAGTTCCCAACCATGGGTCGAGTGAAATCTGATCCATAAATCAGTAACTAAAAGAATCGAAAAAGCTTTTATTGTGTCACTTAAGTTATAGAAGAGTTCCTGAACCCAAGAATTAAGAATGAAATTGAGAGCAATTCCTATTGTACCCTCTTCAAATTCTACTAATTCGCCTGTTATTTACAGTCGCCTGTGAAATGGCCATCAGTCGTCTGAAAGGCGTAAGTGCGAAATATGCATCTGTCTCTGTTTTTCTTCCATCTCTGCAGCAGTCGACTGCTGAAGGATATACAATCGCTTGTCTATTTTACAGTCGACTGTACTTTTGTCATCAGTCGCCTGTATGCATACTGGAAGTAAGTTGCATCTCTCTGTTTCATTTTCATCCCTGCTGCAGTCGCCTGATGAAGGAAATACCGTCGACTATCTGTTATACAGTCGACTGTGTAGTCTTCTACAGTCGACTATCCTGGCTCTGATTATAGCTGTTGAGATTTTTCTAACCGTTGAACAGTCGACTGTCCTTCGTTCGTCAGTCGACTGTCTGTACCATATACTGCCAAAATCTAGCCATTGCAGATTTCTTCCCTTTGGGTTTTGGCTGGTTTTATGGGTTCCTTTGGGCTTCATATATATAGGAGTTGGCTTAGTTCATTTAGAACACTTGGTTGATATTGAATATCTTTGAGAATCAATAGCCACTCCTAATCTCTCATATTTCCCTCTCATGAGCATATTTCTCTTCATGCATTGAAGCTAGCTCATAGGAAAATTCTCCAAGGGATCTAACTCTCATTCCTTTCTTGGAGAACATCTTTCTTCTATTCATTTCATACACTCAAGTGAGAAGTGTTAGGATTCATTCCTAGAAGAGAGAAAGATCATCAAGTGCAATCAAAGCCTCATCTCAAGCACTTGAGTTTCACTTGCATGCCTTCTTCTTCACATTGGTAAGATCATATCAAGGCATAAGTAAGTGTTGTTTCGTTTTGTTTTATGTTCGAAACCCTAATTCTCTTTGTGGGAATTAGATACTCTCTTTGTGGGATTAACTCTCTTTGTGGGAGTTTGGTGTCGTAGTGTAGGGCTAACCCTAATTCTCTGAGTGGAAGTTAGTAATTCTCTTGGTGGGATTTGACCCCTATGTAGGATTGGTTGGGTCCTTGTGTAGGGCAAAATACTCTTGGTGAGGTATCTCATTGTGAGATTTGTATTCACTTCTCTTTGTGGGAATTATAGTGAATATTGGTGTGGCTGGACGTACCCAAGTTTTGGGGAACCAGGGTAAAATCCTTGTGTTTGCGTTTGTTGTTGTTGAGCACTCTGTTTATTTCCGCTGCTTATTGTGCTGTAATTTTAGTAACTTTTAATTAAGCACTTTGCTTGCTAATACACTATTCACCCCCCTCTAGTGTGTGTAGCCCCGCAGGGGTCCTTACAATTTGATGGCGTACGAAGTACAACTTCAAGACTGCAAGGAACAAGCAGATTCAAAGAAGAAAACTCTTGCCTTCAACGCTCCATCAGATACCGATGATTCAGACACAGACGATGATGAAGATGTTGCTCTCATTACTAGGAACTTCAAAAAGTTCTTAAGAAAAGGTAAGTATAAAAATTTTAATTCTAAGAATATTGATCCTTCTCTTTGTTTCAATTGTAATAAACCAGGACATTACAAGAAGGATTGTCCTCTTCTCAAATCAAATTCAAGACTTTCAGCAACAACAATGAACATTCCAAAAGAGAAAGAAAGTATTCCAAGAGAGAGAAAGTTTGACAGAATGAAGAAAGCCTTTGCAGCAACTTGGGACTCATCTTCTGATGAAGAAGACAACAATATTGAAGAAAAAGCCAATATGTGTTTCATGGTACAAGGTGATGAAACCAATGTAAGTTCTTTTGATAATGAAGAATTATTAGATACTTTTAATGATCTTTTCGTTTGTTTCAAAAGACTAAATGCACAACACAAGTCTTTGAAACAAAGCAATGATGCTCTAATTCTTGAACATCAAGGAATTTGATCTAAATGCATTTCATCTGATGCAATTATCGCTGAGAAAGACTTATTGTCTTCTCAAATTTTGAATCTGATTAAAGAGAATAAAACTCTCAAAAATCAGAATCAAGAATTGCATACACGTCTATCCGAAATGGATAATATTGTTTCATCACTAAAGATGAAATACGATGAAATGTTTGCTAATGTTAATAAATTTAACAAAGGTAAGACTAATCTTGATGATTTGCTTCAATTTCAGTATCCAGCAAATCATAAACAAGGGTTGGGCTATCCAAATAAGAATATATCCAAATCTTGTAACACATCTTCATTTTGTGGTAAAACAACATTAGTTAAACCACAAAAGAAGAATCATGCATTTATTTACAAGAAGAAAATTAATCCTATTATTTCTTCTTCACAAAGAAATATTTCAAACATTAGAAAAATTGCATACAGTCACAACAATTGGCCATATATCATCAGTTTTCGTTGATAATCTGACAACATTTCCTAAATGAAAGTTGTAGATCTATTAGAGCTGGATCCACATATACAATATCATGCAAATATATGAAATATATGATTTATGATGAATTGTTTGGTGAAGCCTGTCAAATCTATTTTTAAGACAGATTCTAAGGGCTGTAAAGATTACTGTTTTGAGTTATATTATAGTTCGAATCACGAAAATATGCACTGAGACAAAGTTGTATAAAAAGTTGTTAACTTTACAACGATACCAAGAATACAAAATTACATAGAGTGTGCAGAGATTGAGCTAAGTTTTTCTAAAGTGTATCCAGATTTGGTGTGCCACACCTCTCTCCTCTGTGGTCCCAGACCCCCACCTCCCTTCAGGACGAGAATAGACAGAGAACCGAAGGGACTAGAGAAGAGCCAACCGCAACCTCATCCAAGCGATCCCGATTGGCCCAACGGGGGGACGTACAGTCACTCAACCACTGAGGGCCGACAAGGAAGGAGTAGAAGCCCCCACAGAAAGAGGCAGAGGAGCTGCGAGGAGCGGCGTCAGAGGGATAACACATGGCCACCAACCCTAATACCCGACCGGGGTGGCCATGGGGAAAGTCCCTCCCGCACCACCACTAATCGACCCAGGCGGCCCGAGCATCAAGCCAAGCTGCCACCAAACCAAGCTTCTCTAAGAAGCCCTAGGGACGATCGCAACCCGCTAGTGAAGAGCTTCGTTACCAAATGGGTGCCATCCAAATTCAAGGTACCGACCCTGGAAAAATACGACGGCACGGGAGATCCACAGGAGCATGTCCAAGACTACAAAGGGATCATGGAGTTCCAAGGGGCCGAGGCCACCCTCCTCTGCCGAGGCTTTATACCACCCTCCAAATATCTGCGAGGAAGTGGTATAACGGCCTCCCCGATTAGTCCGTCAGCAACTTTCGATACCTATCCCGGATTTTCTGCCAATAATTCATGGTTGGACGAAGGAGGAAGCCGAGCTCGGACCACCTGTTCAATGTGGTGCAAAGACCGGGCGAAACGCTTAGAGATTACATATCGTGCTTCAATGCCCAAAGGATGAGCGTAGAAAACTACGATGAGGAGGTCATGATAGCTGCCATAAAGAAAGGGGTTGGTATAGAGACCTTAAGAAGTCGCTTCACCACGACCCCCAACAGCCTAGACCAGATCCTGGCACGAGCAAAGTGATTCATGTTGGCGGAAGAAGCCTTCGCCACGGAGGAAGAAGGCCCCCTCACTGGAACTAAAAGGAACTCAAAGTGTGACGACAGCACACACCGCAAGCTAGAGGACCTTAAACAGGGGGAGAAGAACCCCAGGGGCCGACCGTCCAAAGGGGACATGGCACCTGCTAAGTTGAATGTGCCCGGGGATGTAGTCTTGACCATGGCCCGAAGAGAAGGCTACATCAACAAGCCACCCCCAAGGATGAAGGGCGCCCAAAAGAACGAGGAGAAATACTGCAGCTACCATAAAGACAATGGTCACGACACCAACGACTACTGGCATCTCAAGAAAGACGTTGACCGGCTGATTAGCTGGGGATACCTGAAGAACTTCATTGACGCTTCAAAGGCCGGTCCCAGAGAAGGCACTTCCCGGCAAGGGGAAAAAGGAAAGAAACTGAACGTCACCCAAACTCCCCAGTCAACCCAGGGGACAAGGGCAAATGGCGAGCAAGGCAGCCCGTCCTCCCCTACCACCGGGTAAGTAACACTTACCCGCCTTTATCTTTCCCACTTTATGTCTTCCCTTCCAAAATGTACTTTCCCTTTTTCTGAATAAAACATGGATGAGAGTTCTTGCACCTGACCGCTTACCCCACAATATTTGATGACCGCCCGATGACTCGAACACCCTAGCTCGAACTCCCAGCACGCAACTAATCGACTGCTTGACCACCTGGTCCACCGTAAGGCTGGGGCAACTCCCCTAGCAAGCCGACCACCCGGTTCGTCGTAAGGCTGGGGCAACTCCCCCAGCAGGGATTGAATTCTCAGTCCGACATAAGGCTGGGAACAATTCTCCCAGCAGGTCGACCATCAAATTGGCTGTAAGGTTGAGGGCAACTCCCCTAGCATGCCAACCATCGGATTGGTCGTAAGGTTGGGGCACCACTCCCAGCAGGCCGACCACTCGGTCTGCCATAAGGCTGGGGGCAACTCACCCAGCAGGCCGATCGAATTATTGGTCCACCGTAACTGGGGGCAACTCCCCCAGCAGGCCAACCATTATATTGGCCGTAAGTCTGGTGGCAACTTTCCCAGCAAGCTGACCACCCGGTCCTTTGTAAGGCTGGGGCAACTCCCCCAACATGTCGATCAAATTCTCGGTCTGCCATAAGGCTGGGGCAACTCCTCCAGCAGGCCAACCATTGGATTGGCCGTAAGGCTAGTGGCAACTCCCCCAGAAGGTCGACCATCGGATTGGCCGTAAGGCTGGGGCAACTCCTCCAGCAGGCCGACCATCGGATTGGCCTTAAGGCTGGGGCAACTCCTCCAGCAGGCCGACCATCGGATTGGCCTTAAGGCTGGGGCAACTCATCCAGCAGGCCGACCATCGGATTGGCCTTAAGGCTGGGGGTAACTCCCCAAGCAGGTCGACCACCCGGTCCGCCGTAAGGCTGGAGGCAACTACCCTTGCAAACCGATCGAATTCTCGGTCCGCCGTAAGGCTGGGGCAACTCCCCCAATAGGCTGACCAACGGATTGACCGTAAGGCTGGAGACAACTCCCCCAACAGGCCGATCACCCGGTCCGTCATAAGGTTAGGGGCAACTCCCCCAACAGGCCGACCGCCCGGCCCGCCGTAAGGCTGGGAGCAACTCCCCCAGTAGGCCGACCATTGAATTGGCCGTAAGGCTGGGGCAACTCCCCCAGCAAGCTGACCATTGGATTGGGCGTAAGGCTGGGGGCAACTTCCCCAGCAAGTCGAACATCGGATTGGTCGTAAGGGTAGGAGAAACTCCCCCAGCAGGCCGACCACCCGGTCTGCCATAAGTCAGGGGGCAACTCCCCGAGCAGGCCAACCATTGGATTGGCCGTAAGACTGTGGACAACTCTCCTACAGGCCAACCATCTGATCGACTGTAAGGATGGGGGACACTTCCCAGCAGACCGATCGTACTCTGGGTCCCCAACTAGCCAGAACCCTCCCAAAAAGTGCTTCCCTTGGCTCGAGCCAACAGCCAATCGACTCTGGCCCAAACCACGGAAAGGGGGGCAACCAAACCAAGGAAATGCGCAACGCAGAAAAAAGGACAACAAACACAGAGCACAGATATTCCATAAAAAAATTTATGTATTCAGAGCAACATCAAAAGTTTTGTTTTTACAGACAAAAACAAAAGACCATCTACAACTCTACGTTACCTACGGGGCGACGACCGAGGTTTCTCCAACCTGTTCGGTCTCACCCGCACCCTCTGTCCATGCGGGCCCCTCAAGAGTAGCCAACAAACGAGGGAGCTTTTACCGAATCCGTTCCTCGTATATCTAGAATCCCTCCAGGAAGGAATTTGCAATCCGTGGAGCCAAAATCTCCTCGGAGCCCCTCACGACCTCAGTGACGAGCTGCTCAGGCTCTGTTAGCCTCAAGGAGGCAATCTCAGACCAGAGCTCATCTCTCTCTTTCCTATGCTTCTCCCAGCCAAGAGACAACGCCTCCTAGGTCTCCTCCTCAAAGAGGACAAGAGCTGGATGGTCTCCTCAGCTGCCAACCAAGAGGCGCCGACGAACGACAACGCCTCCTTCAATCTCCCAACCTCTGACGTTAGCTCGGCAACCTTGAGGAGCATAGACCGCAACTCCCTGTGAACCTCTTTGGCTACTTTCTCGGCCGCCTCCGCCCTCAGACATTCTTGTTTGAGGGCTACCTCGGCCTCCGCCACCTGCGCTGAACGACGCTGCATCTCGACAGTCGTCAAGGACACATGCAGGTCGAAGAAGTTAGGATCATTCGGAGCTAATAGGGAGTAAAAAAGGAAGAAGGAAACCAACCTGTTGGATCTGCCATACCATGCAGTCCACCAGTTTCTCAGGATCGACCTTCTCCAAGAGGGAGCAAGCCCCCAGAAGGGTAGAATTTTGCGCCAAATGGATGGCAACATCACAATCGGTAAAAACCGACTTGCCAGACGGCGTCTCAGGGCCAGGCCTGAACACCAGCGGCATCCTAGCCAGCCCGACGGGGCTTCGTTCAGCTTGGCTAATCTGAGAAACCTCCCCCGGTACTTAAGGGCTCCCCTCCAAGACGGCTGACGAATCCCGTGCCACCAGGTCAACATCCCCCCTTCCATCCTCTCCTCGGGCATTTCATAACCCGAAGAGGAACGCTTTCTCCTCTTTCCCTGGCCCCTGACCGACTCGGATGGGCCTCGTTTAAGACTAACCGATCCCCACTCACAAGAGATTGGGTTGTCTGGAATGTCTATCAAACCATCCACAACCGAGGAGGAGTCCACAACGGCTGGAGTCACATTCGGATGAGCATCGGCTGGCCTCAGTGTCCCGATTGATAGCACGGACACCCGCTGCGCCTCCTCCCCGAGCAACATGGTGCGTGGCCAGATGAACTTCCCTGAGAGCTCTGGAAGCCCAAACGAATGAGTTGATACACGTCGAAGGGGTGCTTGAACTCCTGACCCGCCGTTCCAACAGAAAAGAGGAGAATCAGGATAAGCTAAAACGAAGAACGAAATCTGGAGACTGCCTTTACCTGGAGACCATTGGACGATCTTAATAAGGAGATCGGCCAACAGTTCCCAGACCGATCTCTCCTCCTAGAAAAGGGCCATCAGGAACTTAGCGGCACTGGCGTCAGCCTCGAAAAGAGTTAAGTTCAGATCACCGGTTCTCGAACCGCCCAATAAGTAAGAATTGTGATTTCTCCAGGAAAGGTGACGAAAACGAAGTGGTTCTTCCAATCATCAACCCAGCAGGGCAAGCCTGGCAGAACCTCCCTGTCCCTTCTAGCGGTGATGTGAAGCCACGTTCCCAAAGAAACGAGCCGGACCCGGTGAAAGTAGTAGAAAACGGCAAGGGCGGCACCAACCCGTGGAATTGACAGATCATGACAAAGCTGACCAAAGAAGGGATCGAATATGGGGTCAGCTGGCAGAGGGATAGTTGGAGAGAGGCCATAACCTGGACGAGAAAGGGACGAAGACAGAAACGGAGCCCCAGCTGAAACATTTTGGTGAACAGCACAATTTCAGAACTCCCGGGAAAGCAGACCCGTTCGTCATGAAATGGAACCTGAACCCTATATGGATAAGAGAGGCATTCCGCCCTGATTTTCTCAACCATGGAATAGGTGGTGAGATAGGCCGCATCCAGAACAGCCATAGGAACGCAGTGTCCCTCGGCCCCAAAAGGGCCCCTTTGTTGGATCAAATCGTCAAAGAGCTGACTCTTTTCCTTCTCGGGGCCCCTCGAACTCGGTGAGCAGCGGAGCCTCAACAACTGCGATGGGACCATCATCTTCAGACGCGTTCCCGATACTCAACACCCTCTCCATTTATCAAAACAGAAATGAAAGTAAGGAGGGAATTACCTTGTGAAAACTAAGAAAAGGACACCAGAGGCAAGACAACCAAGGGAGCTCTACGAAGACAGGGAAGAATGAGGGTTCGAATCAAAGAACGCGAAGAAGGCACCCATCTAAACCCTGCCATTTCATACGGATAGTGACTTCAAATTCGGGCCGTCCAAGGAGGAGCACGTGTCAGCATCCCGAAGGAGGTGGCTCTCTGAATCCCGCACCCAAGGGCATGAGAATTCTTGGCGCCCTACGCCATGATGATTTTTCATTTAATGCACCGCCTCGATTGATGCACCTGTTAAATCCGAACGTATCACATCCCTTGAACCTAACCACCGCAGCTGAACGGCCCGAGCGATGGGGGTAAATGATACGACCCCCCGAATGGGCTAAAGGAAAGAAGGCCAACCACTCTATCCAGTGCCATGGGCTCGGGCCCAAAGGCCCAATGAGCGGAGAATGACATTTCAGCCCAAGACCACAACCCGATGGGCTGTTGACCCCTCGATGAGGGAAACTCCCCCTCCGATCGTGCCCCCCTTGATCACCATTCAAACCACCATCAATGTGGGCAGGCGTGGGGGAAGGACCATAAAACACCATGAATGCGTTGATGCGTCGGGCTCCTATAAAAGAGCGGATGATTGGAAGGCAAAGGGACTGAATCCTGGAAACTTGACACCCAGTTACACCATCTCCTTAGACATTTCTTCCACTTTACATTTATCCTCCATAGCTCGGCCTGAGAACTCGCACTTGGTCTCCCCGTGAACCAAGCCCGATTCCACCGTAGCATTTCTCAGTCAAGATCTGACTTAAGCATCGGAGGAGACTTAGTCAGAACCAAGGTCCGACCCCCCTGACGTGGTCCCTCATTTTGCAGATTGAAGGAGACGTCGCCCAACTGAAGCTTCCCTTTGGCATCCCATCGACCAGTCCCGAGCGTCCTCGTCGAGAGCCTGCTCGACCGACCGATCCCAGAGGTTGCTAACTCGTCGAAGCTTTCATTCGGCATGCCATCGCTTGGATCTATGCACCCTCGCATCGTAGCCTACTTATCCGATCAGCCCCGACGATCATCCTCGTCCTCCACGTCAGACACGACCTTCTGACCTTGGTATTATCAACCAGTGATGAGAAAACACCTCGAAACACAGCCAGAATGAGATCTTAGGGTTTGTAGGAGCTACAAGCCTACTAATGATAGGTTTATACATATGCAGAAATCATAAGAACTTTGGCTCAGCTAGCGGGGCAAGATTCCTCGTCACCATCATATGATTGAAGTGAAAGTCAAATGGTGGCATTGTAACTAGAGGACGTTGAATAAGGTCTTTAAAAAGCTATTTTTATCTCCAAAGTGAAAGAACAGAAAGATGCCATGATGATGAGTTGGAGTCTATGCGGGTTAATTAAGTTCAGGGCTTGGTTGATCTTCCTACTAGACATAAGGCCAAATGGAACGCGTGTTTTCTTAAGGTTAAGCAAAAAATCAAACGGATGCATATACATGTTTAAGGCACACCTCATGGTGAAAGGCGACAACCAACATGAATGGGTAGACTACAAGATAACTTTCTTCCCAATGGTTAGGCTTACGCCGATTCACATGATTTTGATGATTGTAACATACATGTAATTAGAAATAGTCCAAATAAATGTTTAAATGGTATTTCTTCATGGAAGACTAGATGAGAAAATCTTCATAGAACAACTCAAGTGGTTTATATCAGAAGGTCATGAGTGGAAAGTTTATTAGCTTAACCACTCAATATATGGATTGAAGCAGTTTTTCTATTGGTATCTGAGATTCCATCAAGCCATACTCCATCATTTGTTTATGATGATTGAGGAAGACCATTGTATGTAACTTATATGATCTATTGGAAGTTTCCTAATACTAACTCTGTATGTTGAGATATACTGATGGCTCTAATGATTATGAGATGGTTGATGTAACCAATATTTGGCTCTCCTCTTATTTTGACATGAAGAATATAGATGATTTGGCCTATGTGTTCAAAGTTAAGATTAATGTGGATTAGTATACAAAGTTTCTTAGATTACTGCAAGAGACATACAAAAAGAAGGTCCTTGAGTGATTCAACAATAGCTAACACAAAACCCATGATACACATGTCACCAAAAACCATAGTCTTATAGTAGAATGATATCCAAAGGTTCAACAAGATTGGGAGACAATGGCATGGGTCTTATATGCTAGTGTAATATGTAGATTGATGTATGATATGTTGTGTACAAGGCGTGACCTAGCCAAAGCAGTGGTTTGTTGAGTAGATGTAAGTAGAACCTATGTCATGACCATTCGATGTTAATGAAATAAGGATTTTGGTATCTCATGATCCTACCAATTGTGCATCTGTTATGGAGGTTCAGAGTTGAGGCTTCAAGTGTACAATGATGATAAGCGAGCATGTGATTTTGACGAGCACATGTTAACTTTAGGCTATATGTTCTTGCTGGATTGCAGAGTCATCTCATGGTGCAGTAAGAAGCAAATGATTATGGCATTGTTTATAATCGAGGTAAAGTATGTTGTAGGTGCAGCAGCATTGCTTGAGTTTGTTTGGTTGAGGTGGTTCTTTATAGATATGGATGTAATTCAACATGTTATTAATCTGGTTACATTGAACCATGACATCATAGTGGATATATCTTTCTCAAAGGATGCCAATTATAGTATGAAGAATAAACAAATTGAAATCAAGTATAATTTTAGAGAATAATGCAGAAAAGGTGGCACCTGATTTAATAGATCAGGTGCTAAGACACATAAAAATTGAAAGCACAAGGCACAAGCCCATGTAGGGCTTGTATTTTCTGTGGGGGGCCCGCCTTTTTGTGTCTTGCACCTGATCTATTAGATCAGGTTCCACCTGATCTACATAATTCTCATAATTTTATTAGGAACTAGAATAATGAGTGGTTTTGGAATACATACCAACATAACAAGTGTTTGCAGATACGTTGAATAAGCACTTGATTGTTGACCATCCTAAAATCCATATGAAGGCTTTAGATTTCGAAGATGATGATGCAGTGTATTAGGGATACATTTATAAAAACACTTATTTTTCATAAATAAAATTTTTGACCGTTTTTTTGAAATCAAGCTATAGTAGTATTTTGATATATAAGCATACATGTATTGTTGTTTTATTGAGTAAGGTCTTCAAATTGCCTCACTCATTTGAGCAATCACTTTTATTGCATGAGAAGCAAGCTAGGATGAGATGCAATGTAGCTGCATTGCCCCACTTTTGGTTAAGATGACAACAATGATTGAAAGTCAGATACTCACATTTGTCTTAACCATATGAGGTCAGATTGAGTGACTGCTTCTATAAAGAAGATATATACAGAAATTGAGATGGATCAAGCCAGATCACTTAGCATCTCGAGAAGGTGATGAAAGTGATCTAAGTCATTTTACGGAATTTAGAAATCTTACCAACTTGCTTTGGAGCTTCATCGGCATGTGCGTATACCACGTGTGCTTTGTAACCACCAGACAAGTAGTGAATGCATCCATACTTTGCTTAATATACGACATCATGAAGAAATGATTCTTCACATCTATATCTTTAATGACATTTAGCAAGGTGTCAAAAGTCGGTATGAACGAAAGCTACTTTAACTTAAGGCCGATTGAACAGAATTGATTTGGTCTGGTGGGTAAGGTTAGACAAGTTATTGACCAAGAAGTTAGTGCATGTACTCAAAAGGAAGATCACAAGCATGTCTTATAAGTATCTTATGTTCTACTGTATGCAAGCTTCTATTGGTGCTTGATGTGGCTCAAAGTGGTCACGATCTTGAGCTTACCCAAATAGTCAAGTATGCATAATAATCGGGCAATTGATCAGTTGTGGGATTAGACAACATCATGACGATATCTATCTATATTGGATCTAGGTTTCACGAGATACCTTTTTTCAACATGCTCATCGAGTCTGATCTTAACAAGTTTTAGTTCAATTTAGCTCAACAAGGTAATCTCGATGGTCACACGATGCATAACATATACAACTTGATGGATATTTGGTGATGGTAACGTACTTTGGTCGAGTGGGACTATGTTATATTTATAGGATTGCTTGTTAGATTTGGACCAGCTAAGGAGGGATCCGACCCGAACCTGAACAACCTAAACATGAATAAGATAAATATAATGTTATTTAATAATAAAGCAGTATATGTTTGACTTTTTTGAGCAATAACTATTCTTGTTATAGAAATACATAAAAATTGCAGTTGAATTATTATCCAATCGACGCATTTACAGTCATTAAATATTTAAAATCAAATATGTTAAAAATGTTTGAAAAGTTTCAGACTTGGAAATGTCATGCGGTTTGAGTTAAATTCAATTAAATTTTTTCTTCTCTCTTCTGTTCTTTTTTTTGTTGAAAAAAGCACATAGGCTTTAAAAATCCCACAATAATAGAAAGAACCCACCATTGTGCACCTTAATATAATGGGAAAAGCTCATTGTTCTTTCTCCGAATAACACCAAACATAGGCAAAATATTTTTGCCTTCATTATCATCCAATCATCTTGGATTCGAGCCGTTACATAACTAATTTGGATCATTGTATGTTTTGTTCAAAAAGTACCCTCACACATTATTGACGGAGAAACTCAAGCACATGACCTACCACAACAAAAGGACATGTATTTGTTGCTTGACATGAGCAGAGTTAGTGCTATGATGTAAGATAAAGCTTTTCCCCTTTAAAACCTATAAAAAATATAAAAACCAAATTCCGAAAGTTGCCACAAAGGCAATTGGACTTGTATGCAATTTTACCAAAAGACAGAAATCAAAGACTAAAAATATGCAAGCAAACAAGAGTGCTGCTATTCGCATCACAAAAAATGATGTGCTAAATACACAACATAAAGTTTTAAAAATTGCTAAGCTCACAACATATTCTTTCCAAAGTTCATCTTTTATCCCTCTCACCTCCAACTTCACTTCATCCTCCTCTCGCCACCCCCTCTCTTCCTCCATTCCTTCTCAAAATCAGTTAAACCTAGCAAAGTCATTTCAATCTAAAAAATCCACAAAAATAAATTAAACCCACATAAACATGAACTCCAACAAACTGAATTAAAATAAATTAAACTCCAAATTAACATCGACGTGCTTGAAGTTAAGGTTGAGCGCCATATGTGATGCTCGGGCCTAAATCATTAACAGAACATATGGTTCTCATGCATATTCGACCAAGCACCAGAAATTATTTTTTAAAAAAATTTCAAATTGTTGCCAAGGTTTTAAAACCTGACAACAAATATGGTGCTAAGGAATATAAACCTGAGATTCATATGGTTGCTTAGATTTTAAGAGCATAAGCAACAATTTTGAATTTTTTATGAGCATGTGCAACGAGGATAATATGGATTAGGAGATGAGAATAAAAAGGCTATGGCAAGAGGAGGGAAGTAGCAGTGGGATGAAAACGCTGAGAGGAGGTGATGGCGGGGGCGTCTGTGAAAGGATGTGTAGGAGGAGTGTTGTGTAATGAAGATGGAAAATGAGAAAAATCAGAATTCTACTTAAGGATGGAACACTATTATGGTGCTTCTATTTGCACTTCACCTTTTCCTAAACACAACTTACTTCTAAACATACTACACTTATTTTCAAGATTTTCTAAGCTCGCCACATTTTTCTTGTTTTACCATCACCTTTTTCAACCCATCATCCCCCTCCTCCTCCTCCCCCTCCCCCCTTTCATTCTCATCTTCTCATCCAACTCCTCTACCACTGCTGCCCACATCTCCTCCCCTAACTCATTCTCCCATCCTTACTCCACATCCTCTTCATCTTCCCCATCATCATCCTCACCCCGCTTATCCTCACGCAACCTCTTCTCTAACAAATTCAATTAAACCCCAAACAATTCCAAAATATTAATAGAATATAATGATCATGAAACCCTATTAAAATCAATTAAAATTCTATTAATTGACATGCTCAGACTTCGAGGGTAGAGTGTCATTTATGACGATTGGGCATATAGCCTCGAACACCAAATATGATGTGCAGATATATAGGCCCAATCATTATAATTAATCTTCAAAAAGGTGTTGCTCTTGTTTTCAAACTTGAATAATCATTTGGATGCTTGGTCCTATAGGCCCGAGCGCCAGCTGCTCGGGTTTGAGAACCTAAGATACAACTAAGGCAGGAGCGGAGGACGATGAGCAGGCAGAGAATGATGATTAGGATGTGGAAGATGAAAACATTGAAAAGTAGTGGCAGTGGCACATAGGAGGCTGCTGAGGAGGTGATGGTGGGAATGCAGAGAGGGCGGAGGAGGAGGGGATGAGAATATAGTTTAGTGTGGAAAAGGCAGAATTTGTATTTAAAAATGATGGCAAACTTTAATAATTTATTTATGGAGCCAGCAAGGTGTATTTGGTGAGATGTGTTTAGGAAAAGTTGAAGTGAATCTAGCAGCATTGCAAGTACTAAGAAAGGGCAAACTTGTAAATAAAATGTAATATTCTAGCATTGTTGGTAATGTGAATAGCATTACTAGTAAACAAGTGGGAGTTACTATACACACAAACCTAATTGCTTCACTTTCCATTTATTTACAAATTTACCATTCAAAATTTACATTTTTATGATTCCAAAATTTTCCTTTTTTACACTCTCCCCATAGTCTACGACTCATTGTTCCGGCTCGCCAATGAGCTTTGCCTCTTCCCATTATGCTGCAACATGTTCCACTCCCAATGCATCGACATGTGGCTCAAATCCAAGCTCTCATGCCCCTCTCCTGCTCTCCGATAGTTCCCGTCAACTCTCTACCATCCATGTTAGTCACTCCGATGGCGGAATGACAGACGACTCGGTGATCGCCATTGCAACTCCGATGCATGCGAGATCGTACTCGTCGGGATCATCATTCGACGAGAAGATGAAGAAGATGAGGGGGAGGAGGAGGCGGGACATACTGCTACCAATGCTGCCTCCTTCCTCCCTCCTGTTGCCACTACCGATGCCGCATATTCAAGTTCTTCATCTTCTTCAACTTCTTCAACCAATTCACAAGAGAGGAATAGACAAGGAGGATGAGGAGGTGGAGGAAAAGGGGAAGGAGGTGGCGATTGGAGGACAAGGAGAATGAGTAGGAGGAGGACTTTGTGTATAAAATTTGTGAAGAAAGAAGAAGATGTGTAATTTGGGGACGGGAGTTCTTTTGTGAACCCATCGTTTTTCTCCGCGCAGATACTACTTATTTACAAGTTTCCCAATAAACATTTACTAGCGTGCCATTCAGAATTTCTCCCCCATTTTCCTCTTTTACCCTCATCCGTCCCCTACCGCCCCCTCGACCCCCGATCATCGTGAACATATGCAAGAAACTGTTAAATCTGTTAGGAATGTGTGAAATTTGATCGAAATTCAACTAAAAATCGATCGAATAAGCTAGTATTGGTGTCTCTTCGTGATTGGTATCTCTTTGTTTATGGTTACCTAGCTTCTTGATAATTGTCGATTAGGGTTATGGTTACGGTTATGGTTTCTTTCGCCCAACAATTAGGAAGCTAGCTAAAGGCTTAGTGTTAAGGTTAGGGTTCTTCTTACCCAACAATTAAGAAGCTAGCTAAATGATTGGTGTTAGGGTTTCTTCTTGTCCGAATAAGCTGATGTAAAAAAACTCTCAATTATTGTGATTCCATTATAGGGTTCCTCTTCGATCTGCACTTAGAATTCAAGTTCCGGCAATTTTGCAATCGAATTCCGAAGTTTCTTGCCTGAATTAAAAAAATTTGATCTTCAGGCCTCAATTCGTGCCCCACATCTAATCTCCTCCTCCTCGGATCGCCTCCGTCTTCTCATTTGCCTTTCAACAAGGATCTTTTACCTCGAGCGGCCGATCTCCTTTAGATAGCCGATCAACGTTTCAATGTAGGTGTTTTTTCGGAAATTTAGTAATTGATGTGCGCGATGCGTAATTTTAACGGCAAACTTGTAAATAAACGGTATGTGCGTCGAAGCAATGACAAACTTGTAAATTAGTGGTATATACGCAGAGTAAAACTGTCGGTTAGCAAATCAATTCCCTTTGGGGACACTTGGGTACGCAAAGTACTGAATTTTAAATGGTATTGGGGGCGTGGAAAGTGAGTGTCTGTGTGCAAAGCAATTAGGTCTGTGTGTATAGAATTTCCCCAAACAAGCTAGTCAACAGCTCGAGTGTAACAGCGACGGGGTATTATTGGCCGTCACAATAAATTAAATCATAGATAAGCAAAGCAGTCGTTCCCTCTCTCTCCCCCCCCGGTCTCCGCCCCTCTCTCTCGGTCTTCGCCTAGTCGCCGCCGATCAGCTCTCTCCCTCCCTCTCTTCTTCTTCTCTGTCTCAGAAGCAAACCTCATCACGTAACCTTGTTCACTTCCTTTTCCCCATATTTTATTTAATAATCTACCTCAAATACATCATCCATTCCTCTGGGTTCCCAATCCCTTCCGTTAATTAGCAGCTGGATCGACCCGTTCCATCGCCGTCTCCTTGGAATTTGAGTCTCGAACGGATCTAGAGTTTCTTTTGGAGCCTCGGAATGCAGAGACCGGGCAGGTACTTGACCAGATCGAACACGCTGACGAGGGAGAAAAGGGGGTTGGATCCCGGCGACGGGGACGAATTGAGTCCTGAGCCCAAGAGGCAGAAGGTTCCTGCTCTCGCCAGGTATGATGGATAATCGTTCTCCCTCTTCTTTGTGTAGATTTGGGTCAAGTTGGGTTTTTTTTAAAGAAGTGACTTTGTCAATTGATACGGATTTTGATATGTGTCCTTTTGGTGTGTTCTCTGATTTATTTGGAGATGAATTGGTTGGTTAGATTATACAGTTTCTAACGAAAAGGGGTAAATGGCTTGATCACTTTGGATTATCTTACTCTCAATTTGTAGCAAAGGAGGGGTTTTTATTTGAAGCATTTAGTAGTAAAAGGCAGATCTTGACTAGATAGCCAGGGCGTGTATGTTGTGAGCATGTGAGATACACCATTATATGCGATTTTCAAACTATTTCTACTCATCCCATCTAAGCTGCTAGCTTAGTCCTTTCCGCTTATCACATTCTCGGTGTCCCACTCTAATTAGATTTGTGTTAAAGCTAGTAAGTGACATTCCTTTCCATAGTTTAGTCAAATTAATGGTTGGCTGTGACTTGTTCTGTATTTGGGCATCATGTTCTTAGGCGAGCCCTTTGTTTATTAACTTGTGTTTGTGTAACTACTTTTGCATAGGCGATATTGGGAAGGAAGCACAGGGGTTTGCGCCTTTTGTGGCATTACTCAAATATTTGATATCAGATGATCCTGGCTTGCTATACTCATGGAGATAGACTAAGATAGACTTACTGGTCTATTGTATTCATCCTGTCAAATTTACACCATGTGATAATTTTGTCTTTTTTAATGCGATTTTGTGGGTTTTAAGTTGCCTTATAGTTTGATATTAATTAATCATGTTATCTGTAAAGAAGAGACTGTGGTCAAGTTTCATAGATGTAAAATCAAAATTTAACTCAATCATATTTCCCTCTTCATATTTCATATATATCACATGTCATACTAGGGAAAAAAATCCTGATGCACATAATCAAATCAGCAGCAACTTGAAGATTCAAGAAATATGCGATGATTCAGGAAAGTAGATGATTCAGGAAAGTAGCGAGTTTAGTCATGAAGTCGGTTTTACATTTGGGCCAAGTTGGAGGTCCGGCATTGATTTACATCTATTTTAGTGATTTGGAGGTTCGTTTCTGAATTTCATTTTGGTCCAATTTTATGATTTCTAGGTCTATCTTTGGATCTGATTTAGTTTCGGGATGTGAAGGCTAATTTTGGATTAAGGTCTAGTTAGTGAGCGAAGGTAGATTTTCAGGTAGGTTGTGATATGCTGTGTTACATGTATGCAGATACACCATCGATGTGACAACTTCTAAGCGGCACCTACTAAACAACAATTGTATTGGAACAATATGGCTTCTTGAGAAAAGTACTTGTTTCCATAGTTGACATGTAAGCCGACCCCTTAATAGCATTTAATTAGTGGCATGGAGGTCAGTTTTTGATCTCGTCCAGTGTATTGGTGTTGAAGTCGATTTTGTATTTGGGTGCTGGATAGAGATGTTGATTTTTATTGAATTTAATCTTGTTTAAATTTGGGGTTGGTTCCGTGTTAGTAGTTTTTAGTGCCATATGGATATATTTTCTTTTGGTCTACTTCAGAGATGTTGCAGGTTCAAGTTGGTGCTGTTACAGTGATAGGAACCCAAGCAAATCTGAAATTTTATTAGTAAAACTAAGAATAAAGGGATTGATTGAGTGCAATTGTAGGGGTAATTGTCCTTCCAAGACGTCGATTGATAAGGGACATCTGTAACCTCCCGTAGGTCGAAGAACTCTGCACCCTCTCGTAGGTCGAAGACCTATCTCTTTGATTTCACAAAATAGTCAAAATCCATACACCTAGGGCCGGCCGGCCTCCCTCCTCTTATATAATCTTCTAACGAAAAGTCTAATTATCCAAACACCCATATTCTAATAAAATAACACAAAAGGCCCCAAAAGAGGCCGGATCTATCATTACTCCGCCACCGAAAATCACCTTGTCCTCAAGATGGTTCATGAAAGTCGCTGACGGTCCTACTCCAAGTGGGAGTCGTCTTCCCCTTCAACCAATATCGTAATGGTTTTAAGATCTTTATGTTGTTGCTGTAGGTCTTGAATGTTTTATTGGTACAATAGAGCATTTTCTAAATTCTTTGTCATGCTGTTGATGGGCTATTTTTTCTGCACAGTGTAATTGTGGAAGCTCTTAAAGTGGATAGTTTGCAGAAACTTTGTTCATCATTGGAGCCAATACTTCGTCGAGTGGTAAGACTCATCCCCTATAACCAGTATGATATCAGTGTGTTCATATGTTGTGGTTGTTTTTGTATTTATATGTTTCTTATGGTCACGAGAAATATATATCAGTAGCAGAGATATCACATAAAGCAGCTAACCCTTCATCAAGGTTGTGGAGAGTGGTAAGTGGAGGGATTTGGCAATGCACCACTACTGTTTTTTGGGGGCTTATTGCGGCTTGCGTAGAAAAAACACGAAATCGATTTTTTTAGAAAAGGGAGGCAGAAAGCCCTAAAAATAGGGGGAATCACAAAACCTGAAAGCAATAATGGCGGAAAAACAGTATACAATAGATTTTATCATTATCATAATCATTTTTGTTATTATCATTAATTAAGACTATTGAGATATGTGGCTTGCTTGGGTACACTGCTGGTAAGGTGTCAAAAGTTAACACCTGCTAACAATGGCAACAGAGGCCTAAAACAGAAGGGGTTGAAATTTAAGCATTGTTTCGAAATGGGGCAAAACAGCTCCATTTTCTGGTGTTCTTAAAATGAGGAACATCCTGGAATTAAGTCTCAAATCAGGATAGAATTTCATGTGCATGTAAAAAGATGATTCAACCTGTCCTTTTCTCTCCACCACCCCTCACATTTATCCAGTCAGCAGTACAAAGCTCACCAGAAAACCCTTTTGACCGTTTAACAAATGGGAAAATCCAAACAATTGCCTGGAAGATGATTGAAGCATAAATAAAAAACGTATGCCATGAAAGTTTTTCAAGTAGAGACTAGTATAGACAAGGAGAAATTTTAATTATCTATATATCTAATCTAATATATTAAAAATTAATTTATCTATTTGAAATTTAAAATTAAAGCGATTAACATCTGAGTTCTCAGGGGTTCTAAATACCACTTCAGCCTGGCATTTGTTCTCACAATGGGAAACATTTTCATGGGAATATAAGATGAAGATATTACTCATCATTATCTCTCCATCAACCCTGTCATTATCCTACAGATCTCCCCAAAAAACCCATTTTGGCTTATTAAAAAGATTGAAAAATAATAGGAAAAATCCAAAAAGTTGATTGGAAGATGATTGACTCATAAAAAGATATCTCATCAAAGTTTTTCATGCTGAGATTGGTATTGATAAGGAGAATTTTAATTTTTAAGTACCTATTTATCAAATTCTACTATATTACGAATTAAATCTTTTCAAATTTACAATTAAATGGACTAACATCTCTGTACTCAGGTGTTCTTGAAACCAGATACGACATGGAATTAGTTCTCAACTCAGGATAGATTTTCACGTGCATGTAAAACAATGATTTTATCTGTCCTTCTCTATACCACCACTAATTATTTAGTCAGCAATAGTATATATCTCACCAATAGTATATATCTCACCAAAAAAACCCATTGGCTGAACGAAAAATTAAAAAAATATTAGGAAAATTCCAAAATATTTGCTTGGTAGATGTCGCACAAGAAATATCTCAGCAAAGGTTTTCATTTTAAGATCGTTACTGTTTTGGGTGATTTTTGGATGGATGGAATTGTGATAACCTTTGCTATACTCCGATCTTGAAAAAAGGAAGCATGTTAGGATATCGGGGTATGGGTCCGATCAAATCCCATCAGATGCTCAGATTAGGTTGGATTTAGTGAAGATAACAAATTATGAGGTTAGGATTTAATGTTTCGGTCACCTCCTTTTTACTTTCAAAAGGTGGGTTATTTATAGGTATCGGGTACATGGGTCAGCTTTTGACATAGATTGGATTTTGTTGATTCTCATCTTTCTCCGAAGTTACTTGCATTACTTAGTTGCTTAGTTCTTTCTGTTTTACTCAAGTACACTATCCCAAAGAGATGAATCAAGCTCAAAGTGTGGTATTGCGATGGTGAGTGAGGATGAGTTTTCAACCTATATGAATGGGGAACCCTTGGAGTGTGTCGATGTGGAGACACCTCTAAATGGGGTTTATAAGGAGGTCGAAGGCGAGGAAGAGCATGCGGTCAAAGAGGAGCCCTTACTATAGTCTTATTAGTTAGTGTTCTTATCAGCTAATGCTGACCTTGGTCATAGGCTGGAATGGAATTGATGACGAGGAGGAGCCCATCCTAAAGAGGCCAATCTGGAGATGCACAAAGAAAGATGCCCATCGAGGAAAATGGAGCGGAGGGCAATGACGACGATGTTCACTTGATCCATGAGGAATGAATAGACCTATGTGACTTCATCCAAAAGGCATTTGACAAACCATGCCCCATCCCTAATGCCCTATTCGCATACCCGTGCAAGTACCGACCTTCCAATGTCGTCGTTATCCAAAACCAATACCTTCAAGCTCCTTACATGGCTTGGTTCCATATGACCGATTGGAGGGTTTGTTTTTTCGATGAAAATAAGGTTAGGTATATGTTCAAAGACTTGGTAGTAGGTCTATGATTTCCCTTCCACGCCTTCATTTTCGAGGTATTGAAATTTCTCGATGGTCTTTTATGCCAATTGTCTCCCTAACTCAATCGAGATGATCTTAGGCTTCACTTGTCTCTAACTTATAAACATGATACATTATATTTTCTCATTTGGTATTTTTATCAAGTTAAGTCGCAGATCTCAGCTGATTGGCTCTATGCGACGTCCTGATGAAAGTAGTGCATTATCTGTGAGCTTCCTTTACCCAATCACGAGTGCAAGTAGTCCTATATTCTTGTTAGACTCCTTAGAGAGCTAGACTTCTCCACTTGCCAGTGAACCACAATTCAGAGGCAAAAAGTGAACCACAATTCAGAGGCAAAAGGTTGGGAGAGGATGTTGCTAAATGAGTGAAGCTGCGTGTAGGCTTAATGACCTCGACGACAATGAGAAGAATGCTGAGCCACTTCTGAAGGAGGAAATTTTGGAGAATGCTAGCGTATGCCGACCTCAGCAAGTTGGTAAGATCTTATTATTTTTTTGATAACTGGCCGTGCTAACTTTGATTCTGGTTCTTCGTAGAGATGTCTAGTCGGTTGTCTCAGATTACTGTAGGAAAGGAGAAAGGATTGAATAAATTTGTATTGGTCCCGAGGAAGAACACGTCGTCGTAGGAAAGGACATCGGTTCTCTAGTTTGGTTAGGATGTGTCTCAAAACAAAAGACAAAGGTGGTGTCCAAGTAGCTGGTGACTAGTACCCTTATATCAGATTCAACATCGACAAGGTTGATCCTCAGCCTTTGAAGCCCAAGAGTAATGATGAGGTCGCATGCCTTGGGTGTTTAGCACATTGGGTCTTGTATGGGATGAATCAAGTTTTAACAATCACAATGATTGGATCAGGAGTGACTTGGTTGCTAAGAATCGTAAGATGAGGCCCATTGATCCCAAGTTAGAGTTAAATCATGGTCAAATTTACTTTCAAGATTGACGACCATATTCCTTTAGAGGAACATGTTCAGCCAGTGTACCCGATCAACATGTGAAAGTTTGTCATCATAGATTGTTGCGTTGCCACTCGGGTGGCAGAGAATGCCTACCTTCCAAAGGATCGTCATGGGATCTCGCATTTTGAAACCAAGTTGATCTCCTGCAATGTGGTATGGCACGTTGTTTGGGTACCTGATCCTTTCTATTAATCACACGTTCTTTTTCTTCTTTTTGGTACAAGTCATTACCTCAGCTTCTTCGAGCATACGTAAATGGTTGATTGTTCTATGAAATTAATCCAAAGAAAGAAAAAGAAAAAGGGGAAGAAAAAAATGAAAGGAAAAACAAAGAAGGAATTTCTTCATCATCTCTCACCCCCTTGCTAAGGCCGAACCTCACCATTGGAATTCATGGAGGTTAAACACCCCATGGGCCACTCCACCTTCACTTTGCACACCCCCGTAGCATTCCTTTTTTCATTTGGGTGTAGTTGATCATTCTAAGAACAATCCTTGAGATCCAAGATGGCAACAGGCATGCATATGAGAGGAGTTGGACTACTAGAGCATGACGATAAGAGCTTGAAGACAAGAAGCTTAAGGTCTTGTGATCTCATCATGACTGAGCTTCACGTATCTGGTCTTATGAAAAGGGCTAAAATGGTAAGAAGGTAGCAAATGAGGCTAAGTTCAAACTTGTTGTGGAAGCAGAGAAATCCTTGGTGCTTGATAGCCATGTGAAAGAGCTGACGAAGGAGCTTAGCCTGATGGTCGGTCAGCAAGCACTTCAAACGGAAGAGGGTTGGGAGAAAGAAAGGGACACTTTGTTGATGGTGATCTTCGGTCTCTGTCCAGCCATCACTAACTCCCTGAACTTATGTGGTTTCGTATCACCTGCATGCACAACCTTGATCCTGTCTACCTTGTATCTGAAGGTTTATTAATGAAAAAGTCAACCCTGGTAGAATCATCTCTATCTCCATCGCTCGAATCTCCTATTGGAGTTTTCACTATTTCGTAAGGGTCAGCACCATTGGAAGTTGACTCAATACAGCAGGTACGACATTAATCTTTATATGGTGGTACTAAATGTCAACATCATAGTCTGCCATCAGCTCAATCAATCGCCGTTGTCGCATGTTGATGTCCTTCTGAGTGAAGATGTATTTCAAACTCTTATGGTCCGTGAATTGAATGTCATCCTTACTGATATCGCAGCTAAGGTTGTCGAGGAATTTTGGGAAGATTGTGGAAGGACATGACGTTACCAAATGTTCAGTAAAGGGTTCTTATATTATATTTGCTAGATACCAGACAATTTTTCCTAAGAGGGTGTTGAATTTTCTTAGCTCAACATGGTTCTTCTCGATGAAGAAGATGGCAAGATGACCGCATGCAAAGAGCAATTTGTAGTAGGTGAAGTCGATGATGATGCCGACGAATCTGAGGCGACGGGTAGTCTGGTTCCGATTGAATGTTTTTGTTGTTTCTTTTTTCTTATTTTGGCCCTTTAATTGCCTTATTATGTAAGTGCTCTGTTCTGTAATGGACTCGTGATAATTAATGATAATATATATTGTTTGGCAAAGTTTTCTTCAAGAGATAATGGCATTATCTGTATGACAAAAATATTTGTAATGAACTATCATTACAAACACATTACGTTGTTTTAACTTTTTATGGTCATCTTTGCCATGTCTTTCCCTTTTCTGGCTCGAGTCAAAGCTCGCATCAATCTTGGGGTTGTGTTTGTTTTGTCATATTTTCGTGCCTTTAGATCATTGCAACTTCCAAGCTCCTCGTCATGAGCAGTCACATCACACGCCAATTATCCTCTCGACATGCTTTCATGTCTTTCTACAACTTCAACTTTGAAGCTTCTCATCATGAGCAGTTACATCGTATGCCACTATCTCTTTATCATGCTTTCGGGCCTCTCGGGCCTTTCGGCCATCACAACTTTTGTGTTCTTCATTGTGAGCAGTCACATTGTATGTGACTGCTATCTCTGCATGCTTTTGGGTCTTTCGAATATCGTAATTTCCATGCTCCTTATCATGAGCAATCCCATCAAATGCGATTGCCATTTTAGCATGCTTTCAGGCCTTTCAGGCATTGTAACTTTCGAATTCTTGCATGTAATTTTCAAAAAGATAGAAGTAGACAAATTATATGTAATTCATTTCATTAATAGCAATCTTGATTATATCATGTAGGTGAACCATTGTCCCATATAAGATTGAATTAAATAGTTGGTAGAGAAAGTATTTCATTAAAATGATTTTGATTAACACCATTTAGGTGTATTTTTGTCCATTTTGTATAATTTAAACTTGAAATTTGATCAACAAATTACCTTTAACATGCAATTTAGTCAGTTGGCAGAGAGGTGTCACTTGTAGAACTTTCACATATATTCGACATTTTAGGGATATGCAAACTCCTTACCATCCATTCTCCTACGGATAAGTTTCTGATCATAAGATTTCAGTCACCCATCTTGCTAGGCATTTCCCATTTGACAACTAACTTTACATGTCAACTTGATTCTAGCGAAAATTTCACTTTTCTCATGACCAAGCCATTAGGAGAGAAGCTACAGTCTGTGTTTGGAGTTGTAGTATTAGGCTACCCTCTACATTTGCTTGAAAAAATTTGTTAGTTAATATTCCTAACTTCGAGCTCAAGGTTTAGACCTAGGCCTTCGGTGTTCTTTTCTATGTCAAAATGCTTGATTCTATGTACTCATCTTCCCCTTCGATTGTGTCAACTACATCATCTCCAAAAGCTAGCATAAAAGGCGTTTTTCTAGTTAACTTAGGAGTGGTCTTGAATGATCCCATGATAACTTGTAGCTCATTCGGTCATGATCCTCATACTTCGTGAACTCTCTTCTAACGTATTTTTAGTATGAACTTATTGGTATCATTGGCCATGACATTGCTTTGTGGTTGTGTAACTGTGGTAAAATGTAGTTTCATACCTTATTATGCGCAAAAATCCCTGAATCTCATACTATCAAACTCAATATTCTAAATATCGGACCGATATCCGATATATCGGCCGCAATATAGGATTTATCACCAAGCCGATACGTAATATGCTTATATATTGCGGTTTTCGATATTTGGAAAAATATCACCGTAATATCGGGTTACATCTGATATTGTGGCCGATATATCTCTTTGAAATATCGGTCGCAATTCACAGTTTTTAAAAATAAAGTTCGCAGGTCGGTCCACTTAAAAGTGGATCCGACCCGAGTCACCCGATCCAATCATTTAAAACGACGAGAGACATCATGATTTTTGAGAGATAATCGCTGCTTTACCCTAATTCTAATCATGTCGTTCTTCTCCTCTCGACGCTCCGCTCCTTACGCCGCTCGCTTAGCTCCGTACAGCGAAATTTTTTGGCAACATTCGATTGAGTTTTTATGGTTTATATTTTCTTAGACACATTTATGCGTTTTATTTGACATCATTTTTTAGCATCTGATATGACACTACGATATTTAGTCAATATCCTCTATATTCATATTTAAAGAGAGAAGTATGGCTAAAATATACTTTTATTTGAGTTAGTATGGTTTATATATTCTTAGCTACATTTATGCTTGTATATTTCATCATTTTTAAGTCTCTGATATGACACTCCGATATTTAGTCTATATTCCCTATATATCCCCGATATCCGCAATCCGATATCAAATTTTATAGGCCGATACGTGACCGATATGCGATATTTAGAACTACAATTCGTTATATGTCACTATAAATAAGGGAGTCATATAGATGATTGTTCTTTATACAAATTTTTAGATATTTTTCCACATGGTATCGGCCAATGGATCTATCTCTTTCTATTAGTTGATATAATCAACATCAATTATGAGAAATTTCCAATGTTCGGTAAAATGTGTCAATGGTCTTAGGATGTCCAACTCTTCTTGGTGAAAGGGATATGGCTGATGATGAGGGATAAGGTCGGTGGTGGAGGTCGAGCTATGTTTCGTAAACATTCGGCATTTCAGGCAGCTCCCTATGTATTTTACCGCAACTTGTGTCTTTGTCGACCAATTGTATCCATGCCTAAGTACTTTTTAGTGATAGAGTTTTCCCTCCATGATGGTTACTTTATAGCATTTCGTGTATCTCCCTTCAGGCATAGCCTATCTTATGCGACCGCATGCTCTTTAAGTTAGCAAGGAGTTGAATTATGCACAACATCTTTTAAGAAGAATGTCATCATGAAGAAGATATCTTAATGCTCTTCTACCTTTTGTGCTTCTGGTTTATCTTTTGTGGCTAGCTGGTTTTAGGCAAGACATAATTGTGTCCATCCACTATAGTTATTGATTGATGCACATGGATTTTAGATCTGTGACTGTGGGGTTTTGTGACTATGGGGTTCTGGGGGTTCTCGATGTACATAGCTCTTTCTAAATCGGTTATCGAGGAGGAATCGAGTTTTGAAAAGGTATCAGCCCGAGTGGTCTTAGACATCGGGATGTGTAGTGCTTCCCTTGTCTTTAACTTGGTCAATTTGGCTTTTGGCAATTTTAAAGTAAATCTTCATCAATTCTTCCTTTGCATTGTATTCCCTCTATATTTGGATAATGATGGTTTGAGAGCACTAAGTAGCTGGATAATGTTTGCTTTTAGTGCATGAGCCAAATTGAGGACACTGTTCACTGCTTCATATTTTGTCATATTATTCGTGATGGAAAAAGTTGAATCTTAAGACGTATTTGACAGTGCTGCCTTCAATAGATTCAATGACCATGCCTGCTCCGCTATCAGAACGGGTGGAGGAACCATCGACGTGAATTACCTAGACTTTGTCTACACTAGGGCGTGGTAAAGTTAGAGCCATACCATTGCCGTTGCCATCGGTATGCCTCGTTATTGGTGGGGCATTCTTCAATAAAGTCACTTAAGTCTTGTCTTTTGATGGATACTCTTGGTCGATATTGGATGTTGAACTCGGTCAGTTCCACTCCCAACTGAACATACCTTTTTAGGTTCTTCTCCAGTAATGTATCAGTGACGACATGTATGAAATGTATATGGAAATAGAGCCAGAGTTTTCAAGCAGATAAAACCAGTGAAAAAGTGTTTAAGTCATCTTTTTAATGGTACTATATCAGGTTTCCACATCTCTCAATATCCTGTTGATATGATAAACATACAGCTGATTTTTTAAGACGAAGCTCACAATTTCTTTGGCTACGACTAGGTAGAGGTTCAATGGTTATCCTTCTTCGGGCTTAGATAGTAATGGTGGACTGCTTAAGTAGTCATTCAGATCTGAAAATGCCTTAGCACAGGCATCCTCCCATCCTATGGCCCCTTTCCTTTCTCCAATTGACTTAGACAATGCTTTTCTCAACACTCGAAGTCAATGCTTTTCTCAACACTCTGAAGAATGACACAGACTTTTAAGAAACAATTTAGGAGAGTGACTTGGCCATTTAGTCTTTGCCACTCTTTGATTGTAGCTAGCTCCTTCATGTTGATCTATGCTTTTATTTTGTCAAGATTGACTTTAATGCCTTTTCTGGTGATCATGAAGTCGATAAACTTTCATGATTGAATGTCAAAGGTGCACATATTAAGGTTTAACCTAATGTTATTCTTCCTGATCATGACAAATGTTTTAGATAAGCCAATTGGGATGATTTAATAAGTATGTCATCTACATGGACTTCAAAGTTTTGATCAATTTGACGCTAAAAGATATTATTCATCATTCTTTGATTGGTGGTATCATCGTTCTTGAGACTGAAGGGTATCATTCGATAGCTATGAATTCCTTTATTAGTGATGGAAAAGGTATTCTCTTCATCGTCAGGGATATTCTTATTTGGTATAACCAAATAATTCATCCATAAAGCTCAATAACTTATAGTCGGAGGTATTATCTATTAGATCAATAGAGAAGAAAGTTATACTTAGAACATGCCATGTTTATGTCAGTAATGTCATTGCACATCTCTACTGACCACTTGACTCTTTAACCATTAATGTGTTGGTGAGCTAGTCAGGATAGCACACTTTCTTTATGAAGCCAGCTTCCATCTGATGATCTACCTCGGCCACCACTGCTCTCACCTTCTTACATGGTTGATGGGTTTGAAAGTAAGGTTAACGTTTAGATCACGAAATATGATCAAGTGGTCAACACCAATCATGATATCTAAATAACAGGCAACAACGTCTAGGTGGGACCTATGGAAGGTAATCAAGTCTCTTTGGGGCTTGGGATTAAGTCGTGAGCATATCTGAAAGGTTCGCTTGTTACCATCGGTTATTAACGAGTTCAATGTCTACAAGTGCCAAACGTAGATCGATGAGGCCTTTTTGATGTCAAGGAATTTAACTGGGTAGCTCATTGTTGGACTTCTCATCTTGGTGAAAACTAAATTACATAATCGGAATTGGGCTTAATTTCCTTTGACTCGTCCAACTCCATTGGGAGTTCAAAATGTGTATCTGATGGAATGAAGAAACCATCGCCTCTACGCATTTAGAAGCCGACCAACAATGCCATTGCATGCAGAGTCCGTTGGACGATCATGAACTTAGCTTAGTGACCACTCCAGTGTATTTGCCCTATTTGCCCCTACATCATCAGTAAAGAGATTATTCCAACATTTGGGCTTGTATATCCTGCGAATCCAACAATGGAGCCGACGTAGTCTTTCAATTCATTAAGGATCACCCCCATCTTTTTAAACGTGGATATAAAGATGACATCACATACGCTTCCTGTGTCTGTCAGAGGTCATTTGCCCCAAATATTAGCACCGATCACCACCGCATCATCGTGAGGGGCAATTTAACTCACTCGAGGTCTTTGTGAGTGAATAAGATGTGGGGTGCCCTCTTGGTCTTTTCCTCCCTTGGTCAGCAGCATAATGCGTATGATTTTCTGACTGAATATGACATTCCTATTAAAGATGATACATAACTATAGCATGTACACTCTTGACGGAGCTTAGGCGGGGTTGATATTCTTGCTTTTTCTATCATTCTTTGTGATGCCCTTTGTTGGGGCATTCGGTTTATCCATGAACCTCTTTAGGTGTCCTCGCTTAATAAGGTTTTCTTCTCTTAGTTGCTAGCGTCTTTTGATATCATGCCCATGATCCTAGTGGTAGCAGCAGTACTTCATATCATCTCTTCTTTTAGGTGGACCCTTTAACTTGGGAGGTGGACGATTGAAATAGCCATCATTTTGAGGGTACATCATTATTTTTAATTTGGGAATTCCCAGTTGATATCATCAAATTTCTGGTGTGGTTCCTTTGCCAATGATCAATCGAACTCTCTTTCTCAATTCCTTAACATTCTTAGTGGAGTTAATACCTCTGCTGGTTAGCATCTCTTTGGTTATGTATAGCTCTGCCTTCGTTAAGAGTTGATGAGGAGGCTTGTGGTATAATAAATTAGTCAGGTCTTTGTTTCTCATTTCCTTCTTTAGTTTGGTTATAGCCACCTCATCGCTAGATTCGCTACAATCTTCAACTTTGAGTTTCTCAGCAATAAAGTGTTTTGTGAAGTTCCGAAGGGTCTCCTCTTCCTTTTGTATCAAGATGAACTAGTGGTTATAGCTCTTCTTCTTACATCCATTAGCCATAAATTGCTAGTAAAAAGCCTATGATAAACTTCAAAAGAACCAAACCAATGGTTGAGAAGTTTGTTATATCAATCCTTAGCTACTTTTCCAGAGTGGTTTAGAAGGCTCTGCATAAAAGAGCATCTCACACACCTTGGATCTATATGGTTCCCTCACATGCTCTCTTAGATCACCCTATCTACTGTATTTGTCAAAATTTGACATCTTAAATCTTAGTAGATATGTGGCAATATGATTGCACCTCTTTAAGGGGTTTCTTTCTTCATGAATATAAGCCATTGGATGGGTACGAGGGTGACCTTATTTGCCTTCCTGGTATGTTTGTCTAAGCTGTTGGAATAGCTAGTACATGTCTATGTTGCTGAAAGAGCCATGGCACCACAACCTATCTTACAAATTTTGTTTTTATCCCTTAGAGGCTTAGAGCTCTCTCTTCGGTTCTTACATTTCTCCTAGCATGGGCTATTGCTATGGTCAGAGTGATTTGTCTTTCGGCAGCTGCTTCCTCTTTGAGATAGAACATGATCATATATCTCATTGCATCCTTATTTAGCTCATTTGTTCCCGATGCAAGGGAAGGTTATGCTCCAACGTCCCACTCACGGGTTGTTTGGATTTGGACGATGTTTGTCCTAGATGCTGCGTAATGTGCTTCTCAATCAAGGGGTACGGATGTTGTTGCTCTCCAAGGACAGATATAGTCTGTCCAATTGGCAGGCCTTGTTGTGTATGCTGAGATAGTGAGGTTGAATCTGATGGTATCCAAGTCCCTACGTTTTATCCACTATGGCTGTCAATGCATGCAAGTCGGTAGTTATATGAGTGTTGAAGAGTTGGAACTATTTTTGTGTGACTATGCTGGGACTATAAGGCTTATGTTGTCTCGGTATTGCCTACAGATCAGCGGGTGAAGAGCTGGGTATAATGGCCTAGCTGGGTATAATGGCCTCATCACATGTCACCCTTTTTGGACCTTCTGTAACAGACCGAGTCATACTCCGTATAATAGTCATGGATTAAATCTCATTTCCACAAACAATGCCAATTGTTTCAGGTGATTTTTGGATGAATGGATATATGGGCTGACATTTGCTACATTCCGACATACAAAAAGTAAGCAAGCAAGTTATAGGGGGTTGGGACCTGGGCCGAATAACTTGTGCTGCTCAAATTAAACTGAATTTAGTTAAGATAGAAAGTTATAAAGCTATGGTTTAATATTTATGTTACCTCGGCTATTTATGGACATATGGTACAAGGGTGCTAATGTAATTTTGTTGATATATGTGTGCTACATTAATTTTGCATTCGGTCTTTTCATGGGCCCCTATAGGCAGTCCATGGGTTGGGGCCCACTCGTTAGATTCACAGACTGAAATGATACTTGGTCTTTGGCCTGTATTGTTTTCTATTATCTTCATGCTTAATCATTGCCATTGGGCTATATTCTTGGGATTAGCCCAAGTACGTAATATGTATATATAAGGAGAATTTTATAATTTAACTATCTATTTGTCTAACTCTTTTATAGTAAAAATAAATTCATCTATTTCAACTTTAAAACTAAAGGGATTAATGTCATCTACTTTAATATCACCACATACAATTATCAAACATTTGTCCTGAATGAGTGAAAACAATTTCGTCCAGCATAAAAATATAACTCATAACACCAACTAATTCACGTGTGCACGAATGCAAACCTTTACTTCACTATTGTTGTTAAAAACATCTTGCACTTGATTCTATTAGAAGATTATATCTTAGTTTGATATTCCTAATTCCTGCAGCCCACCATGAGTGCAGCTTCTTGGTATTAAAAAAACCAAGCAGTTTCACATGACAATTTAGTTAATTTCGTTATCTTTTAATTCTTGAGAAACAATTTTTTCTTCACCCTGTTCACTGGATATGTCAGGAGGTGGCCTCACCATCACCATGAAATCAGAAATCAATGTGTTGGAAGCAAGACACCATGGGGGGATATGAACGGTGCTAAAGACTCTATAGAGCAAAGATGTGCAATTACCAAGTACATTGAGATTAGTATGCAATAAGAAACTTTATATGACTTGGGGAGGGATCTTTTACTAAATTATGCTCAGTTGGGAAAACATGCATTCAGACATTTTTATAGCGGGTTTTACATATCTTAGTTTCTATATGTTGAAAGGTGATCAATATGGGTGGCAAGATAAACCCCACCCAAGCTAAACTCGCATCATTAACCGGGGTACGGGTAGAGACCTAACAAGTTAGGGTCGAATTCAGGTCAACCGAGTTGATCTCGATAAAATCTAGGTCGGGTGTGGGTTTAATGCACCAATTTGAATTGATCTGAATTCTACCTGCTTTGCTTTTATAAATATAGTGTGTGTGTCTATATATATATATGTGTGTGTGTGTGTGTGTGTGTGTGTGTGTGTTGTTGCAAAATAGATGTTTTTGAATAGTCATAAAATGTGCTAATTTTGCAACCACTTGATGCATGGGCAAAACATGTCCAAAATAGTTGAAATTTTGTTTGGAGGTAGTTTAGACATGTTAGATGACATCCAACGGTCGGATTTTCAATTTACAAAGTCTAACTTTAAATTCCACTTGGATGGATCTGCATGTTTGATCCATCCGAATGGATCCTAGTCAACACACACACACACACTAACCAAACCATGCTGAAGTAGGAATGTTAGGTTATGGTCTTAGGTGTATTGCGCGATGCGTGCGAAGGTTTTTGGTTCGATTCTTTACGTTTTAATTTTTTATAATTACAAATCATAAAACTTAATAAAATATGTTAAAGTTGCTAAAACATCAATTGGCCCAAGTGCGGTTGGTACATGCTTGTGCATATATCTGTGTGGTCTTAGGTTTGAGACTTGTCTGCAAACTTAAGTATTTATCTTTTAAAAGAGAAACACAAACCGGATTGGCCGGGTTAGGTTTGGGTTTCCTGACAACCGGTCACGTCGGGTATGGGTCTTAAATTTTCAACCTGAATTTAATAGGAATTGGGTTCAGATATGCCCTTAAATAGGTCGGGTTAAACCTGATCCGACTCGTTCCCGGACCGACCTGACTCGTTCTCCACCCATAGTCATCAATGTTATGTTTTTATATGTTGAGGATGTGTTAAAACTACCAAACTGATCTCAAAGGCTAATGTCAACCTTTTCTTCAAATGAAAACATGGCAGACATATCTTTTCTAGATTGATATTGTTTGAGCATCAGATGAGTTCATTTTCTTTGTAATCTTTCCACATTCTAACACACACACACACACCCCCCCCCCCCAAAAAAAACACACAAACAAAACACACCCACAACCTGGAAAAATGGTGAAATGGTGTCCATCTTCTCAAGTTCCTTCATATTGTGTCGGTTTATTTTGTCCACCGCTAAAATCTATAATCATCCTCGTGCTTGCCATGTGTTGCTTTTATATGAAACTCTTAGGCCTTAATATCATTAGGAAAACACATGAAATGGCTTGTCTAAGAATTAAATATATGTTATCTTTCTGGTGAATTATCTTTTGTGTGTGTGCATATTTACTGTACAGACTTCTACATTATCAGTATAAGTCGTGTGTGATTTGCGTCTGACTCTGTTGTGCTGCCACATGCTTATACAGGTTAGTGAAGAAGTGGAGCGTGCTCTAGCAAAGTTGGTTCCTGCTAGGGCTGGGGGCAGGTGTGAACTTGTGACATTTCTGATTAAACAAACTAAAGACTGTTCTTGTATCACTTTTTAAGGACATTTGACATAGCGTATAATAATTATTGATTTTCGATTATTAGGTGTGCCCGTCCCCCAGCCTTCTCCCAATATAGAGTACAAAGTTCCTCCAATAATTTTGGTGGCATGCCTTGAACCTGTCATAGATTGTCTATAACTTCAATGAGTTGAATACATAGTATCTATAATGGTCAATCTATATATCAGTTACATTGACGACACAATATATCATGCTAGTACATGGTTTCTCCTTTTACTGCATTACATATACTGCTTTGTGTACTCTTGGCCAATCCCTAAGAATTTTAGAAGTGTAATCTGTCTTGCTCATCTCAGTACTTGACTGCAGCATTTCCTATTTCTCACCAATTCAATTGTGAACCAGCATGCTTGGCTTTTGTTAATTATTATTATGTGTGTACTCTGCATGTAATTGAGATATTTAAAGCGTAACATAGAGATTGAAAAAATTAATCAGATAGTTGTCGAAGAACACTGTGTATATATATCGAGAAACTTTGCAACAATTTCTATTGACCAAGCAGACACCGAGTTCTTCATTGAAGTATAGTTAGAAATATAAGTGAGCACAGAATCTGATGTCCCCCATACTGCTGATAGGGACATGCTTCTTAGCAACGGCTTTTTTTTTTCTTTTTTACATATTCAATTATAGAACTTTGCATGCTGCAAAATTCCCAGTTAGAGCGGCAATTGTGTGAATCTCCTTACCCCAATAATTGAGAGTGAAGTCTCTGAATTTTTATTAAAAAGAACCAGAAGTTATTTTGGTATGTCTAAGCAAACAATTGCTACGGAACTAGACAATGTAGGTTAATATGCATCATTGGCATTGGAGTAGAATTTTTAGTTGATAAGCTACTTCAAAGAAAATCGGGAATTGATATTCTACCGATGTTTGTGCATTACCAGCAATGCTATCTGGACGCTTGTGATGCAGGACTGATCAGATCTAATTGTTTTCCTTTTCAGATCCGTTTTTCCTGCAAAATGTAGAGTTTTTGTAGAGAGTTATGAGAATAAATTGCGAATTATATAGGGTTCTTTGATGTGGTGGAGGGTTAGGGACTTGGTTTATAGAGGCTTGGTGGGACCAATAATATTGGAAGAGACTCCTAATTTTCAGATCAGGATCTGTTTGAAACATAATTGAACACAAATTTTATATACCATTGCTATTTTTTCCCTTGTTCTCTCAAGGGAAAAAATAGCAATGGTATATAAAATTTGTGTTCAATTATGTTTCAAACAGATCCTGATCTATGGGTTTTTGATTGCCGAGGGTTTTGCTAAAAGAAAAACTTGAAAAAGGAAGAGAGAGAGAGAGAGAGAGAGAGAGAGAGAGAGAGAGAGAGAGAGAGCTTCACACTTATATTTCTGTAAGAACCTCCAGCCGGTATCTCACCCTACGATGCTTCACACGCAGAAACAGTCGGGGAAATTTTTTTCACGTGGTGACTTCATCAAACAATTTCAATACCATTCCACTAATTCGGCCAGAAACATTAATGATCATATGTATATGTCACAAGCACAAAACTACCAAAATACCCTTGGGCTGAAAAATGACAAAAATCGTCCTAAACATTAAATAAAAATAACTAAACATAATAACTAATGAATGACCATAAACTAACAATTAAACACCAATCTAATAACTCTTTGATGCCCATCAGCTCGTGTGTTAGTTTGTTAATGTATCCAGCACTTTGACGGGCATTTTGAGGACACTCCAAGAGACTTAAATGGCACATTAACTAATTAAATCATTATTATATCTCTATTTTAATTTGATGTGGGATTTTTAAAATAAAGGATGTGAAGTCTAATATTGTATGGATTAAAAACTAAATGAAACCGCCGCCGTCTCCGTCGCTATAGCTGCCTCAAAAGTAGCATAGCCAATCTCCCAAGTCCTTCGTCACTTAGTTCTGAGTCATGTCAGTTAAATTTGCAGCTATAATTTCATTGGAGCGGTAGTTTTGGTCTCCCAAATAGTACCATTGATATTATATCATTTAATTGTTGTCTGTCTGTCTGTCTTTATATACATGTTCATATCCCCCCCCAAAAGAAAAAAAAATGTTTAACCTTTCTCCTCAATTGATACCATCACCAATTTACCATCACCAATTTCCTTAGATACATTCTTAGTCTCATTTAGCTAGGACCATCTTTTGGACTTCACTACATCATCTTTGATATTGTCCTAGATGGCATATGGCAGCGCCAGTTGAGAGATAAGGGGAAAATGTAACCTGCTTGGAAGAACCTCTTGTGGTAATGATTATAGGATTAAAGGGACAACTTTTAAGGTGGTTCCATGTTATTAGGTAACGGTTTATCCAAGGCCCAGCCACTGCTTAGTATTTTTTTTAGAATGCAACATGATTAGTTGCATTAGTATGGAAGAGGAGCAGAAGAGGGAGGATGAGAAAAGATGGCAGAAAACGGACCATTTGCTGGATAGATCATCACAGGGGGATTGCCGTAGGATAAAGGCAAGAGAGAGATTAGGGATAGAGTTTGAGTTTGAGTTTATCTTTTTTTATGTCAGATGGTTATTAAAATCCATCATGGTTTGTTCGGGTCCACTCATATGTCCAAACTGACTTAAATTTTGAAAGTTTGTGCATGCTTTGCGGGCGCCTACTTTGCATAGCAAATATTAGGTGTCCGGCTTGCCTAGGCCGGCCGTGATTTGGTGGCCAAGGGGGGCTGCCCGTGCATATGCGTTCCAGGTGGCTACCTTTTATAACAATGTTAGGTAATAGTCATACTTAGTGATCTTCTTTCTTATCGTTCAGCCAAAAGAGAAAGACGAGACAAGATAATAGACAGTATTATGACGGGTGCCCACCTGTTCATGGGTAAATTATGTCGAGGTTGACTATTTTCCTTAAGATGGGCATATTCTTTTGTAAATCACTCAACTTATTTCAACTTCGAGCCATTCTTTCTTTATATGGCCATATTATGATTCAAAACCTTTTAAGTACGAACAAGAAATATGGTGCACATTTGTGCGACTGACTGCTGAAGCTCTATAACCATGGTACATCTAGTATGTCTTGCCAAACGTTTGTTACTACTTGGACATACATGTTCACGTGATGTTCTATCTTTATTTGTTTGAACTGTTCTAAGTCTCTAGAAATGCAGGTCTTCTCCAAAACAGATAGAAGGGCCAGATGGAAGAAACCTGCAGCTGAACTTTAGGTCAAGGCTATCCATGCCACTTTTTACAGGAGGGAAAGTTGAAGGGGAACAAGGCGCTGCGATTCATGTTGTGTTGATTGATGCAAATACTGGGCACGTTGTAACCTCAGGGCCTGAATCATCAGCTAAATTAGATGTTGTTGTGCTGGACGGTGAGTTTAACAACGAGGATGATGATGATTGGACTGAAGAAGAATTTGAGAGTCATGTTGTTAAGGAAAGGGAAGGAAAGCGACCACTTTTGACTGGTGACCTGCAAGTGTCTCTTAAGGATGGCATAGGGACCCTGGGAGAACTTACCTTTACTGACAATTCCAGCTGGATAAGAAGTAGAAAATTTAGGCTTGGACTAAAAATGGCTACGGGCAATTGTGAAGGATTTCGTATTCGTGAGGCAAAAACAGAAGCTTTTACAGTTAAAGATCACAGAGGGGAATGTAAGTCGTCCGCAAACTGTCATTAAACTCATCATTATTTAGTTTCTCATTCTGTTGTTTTATCTCATTGTTCCTAATTATCTGAGTTACGTTTGCAGTGTACAAGAAACACTATCCGCCTGCCTTAAAAGATGAGGTATGGAGGTTGGAAAAGATAGGTAAGGATGGTGCATTCCATAAAAGATTGAACAAGGCTGGAATCTATATGGTTGAAGATTTTCTCCGTCTCGTTGTTAGGGATTCGCATAGGTTGCGGGATGTAAGATTTTTTATATATAAAAAATATCAACGGTTGATCTAGGACCTTACCAAGTCATTTATTGCTTTTTCTAATGCAATTTTCTACAATTATAGATCCTTGGGAGTGGCATGTCAAATAAGATGTGGGAGGTCCTTGTTGAGCATGCAAAAACATGTGTCTTGAGTGGAAAATATTATATATACTATTCTGATGATACGAGGAATGTTGGTGCACTATTTAACAACATCTATGAGTTTACTGGCCTGATTGCTGGTGGGCAGTACTACTCGGCGGAATCCCTAGATGATACCCAGAAGGTTGGTAACATTGGAAATTTCTTATTCTGTTGGCTTACATTTGTTATTCTAACTAGTGTATTGAAGCATCTAGCGGCCTTGGATGTGGATGTGTGCCATTCTTTGGCCATTTACTATTTTGGCAGTTTTGATGGCTATAAGGATGCATATTTGAAAAATTCATTGGGGTTTGTCAAAGAACTGATTGCTTTTAGAAATCTCTTGTAGTGAATTGTGATATGGTTGAAAAAGAAACTGAATATGTTGAACTTTTATATTATTTATCATGTTAAAAGACTCTAAAATCCTTAGGCGATATCCATGCCATCGTTTTATTTTGCAGGTATAATTTATTAAGAACTAACAGACTTAAATGAACAAGGATCTTTGATATTTGGAAACGTTGCTGAATTTTGCAGGTCTTTGCTGACGCATTGGTGAAAAAAGCATATGATAACTGGATGCATGCTATAGAATATGATGGACATGCTCTTCTGAGCATACAGCAGAGTAAGAACAACACCAGAAATGAACTTCTACTTCCTCCGGCGAATTATCATACTTCTTATGATCAACACATTTCTGAACCAAGCATAACTGTTCCAACTATTACGGAACAGCCTTCAGTAGATCCAACAGTGGCTATCAGAGGTAAGGGGTTCCTTACGATTTAGATAAGTTATAAGGCTGATGTCCAAGAAGTCGTGGTATGCTAAATAATAAAATTATGGTGTGATCTTGGTGTTGTGGTTGTCAATTTCGAATCATATCATGGGCATAGCAGGGTTTAAATCGGAACCATTATTTAGGATCAAATAGTGGGTATCATCTTTTCATCCCCTTTCAGGAGTCAGAAGTTCAGTGAATCCTTGAAATGAAGAATTATTATACCGACTAAAAGCAAACCATTTACCACACATTTACTGGGAAATCAAGTGTGTACTATATACGTTGCTCCTATAATTTTAATTAGCTGGTTGTCCCTTGGGGAAGTCGCTTAAGTTCAATAAATTACATCCGCATTTCACATGTTACCATCTGATCTCCTTCAGGAATGGAACATGATGCTATTTTGAAATTGTGTCTGAAACTTTAAACTTCTGTTTTTTGTTCTTATTATACGACTTATAGAAAAAAAAATGCCCAAATAAATTTGGAGGAATTTAGTAATGATTATGGAAGGTGGTAACAATGAAATTAAATGGTAGGATCAAGTTGATTATTCATTCATGAACGGAAACTTTGAGTCTTTTTTGGAACATTGCTGCTTAAAATTATTATGATCGATTCATAATCATAATTGTAAGATGCAGACACATCTCACAAAATCATGTGGAGTACAGTGGTTTGATGGTTGATAATAGAATTCTGACAACTGTGCATGCTGCATACTTGCTATTGTTGTTGGTAAATGCTGCATAAAAAGCAGAGGTATATGTTGATAATGACAGTGTCAACCATATGAATCATTTACAACTTTTTGTCGGGCAAATTCTATGATGATAGCTACTACTACATTAACAACTCATATTTATGTGTATATGTGTTTTTCAGGCGGTGGCATTCCTACTGGTTACAATGGGAGCCAAGTGACAAGATACTCGGCTCATCCCCAGCATGTCACGCCCAATGTCCAGATGCAATTTGACAACCAGTTCATCAACCCTCATCAGGCCCAAATTGCAAGAAGCAACAGCATAGGTCTAGCCCTGGGCCCGCCCCAAACGAGCTTAGGGTACACTCCTGCTGGCCAAAATGTACAGTCAGCGACTCCTAGTACCTACGACGACTGGTCTCATCATCGTGACAGCCGAGGCAGTGCCGATGAGTACCTCACCGAGGAAGAGATCCGGATGAGAAGCCACGAGATGCTGGAGAACGAAGACATGCAGCACCTGCTCCGGGTCTTCAGCATGGGCGGAGGCTCTGGCAATCTACCTGAAGACGGGTTCGGTTTTTCATCCTACATACCTTCACCCGGCCCGAACTTCAACTTTGACGACGATCGCAGCCGTCCATCCGGTAAAGCCATGGTTGGGTGGCTTAAGATCAAGGCCGCAATGCGATGGGGCATTTTTATCAGGAAGAAGGCGGCTGAGAGGAGAGCTCAGCTGGTGGAGCTTGATCCTTAGCGGGTTGCGGTTGGAATCAGATACACAAACCATTTGTACACAAATCAAATTATGTGATCAGCAAATACTTTTGCACGTCTTGTGTACGTAATGTACTTTTATAGTGCTTGATAGAATCTCAGTTGTACTTTTTTATTTGTATCAACTCCGGATGTTAAATGAAATTTAATGAACGGGAGCCTGCTCATCTTTTGATTAGGCTGACATAATAACTCCCAGTTTTATTTGTATTGTTTTATTAGTTTTCATTCATAAACAATATTTAATTTATAGATTATAGTTGCCCTTTTTGGAGCTTTACTTGAACCAGACACACCCCCATGGAAAAATAGAAAAATATTCAAATACGAACATTTTTTTTACTAGTATCCTTCCACTATTCTCAAAGAACTTTATGGTTCTTTAAACAGCCTTTTGATGCATCATAGGGTTTTAAAGAATTCCAATGTCATGCTCTGCTCTAGGGCTGTAAGTAATTTCAAATCTTCAACCATTCTAATCCCAATAAATTAAAAAGATGTATTTATGGATGACCATGATGAATCTCTAGACTTGTCAAGTGATCTAAGCATGAAAGAGAGTATGACATGCCAAGAACATGAGATTTTATTTTATTTTTTGCCAAAAAATTATATTGCATGATAATCTTAGAGAGTTGTGCTCTATGCACCTCATACAATGAGGTGCGGTTACTTTTCTAAGCCAAAAACAGTGAATGTCTCACATAATACCTTCCTATCAAATTCCATTTTTTCTCCCCAAAATTAGCAAAAAAACTACACTGAAACCTATATGCACCTCATTATTCGAGGTGCAGATAGTATTTCTCATCTTAGATTGCTTGGCCATCAGAGCTCAAGGAGGGGCATTGATACTGATGACAATGGTAGGTAGATCTATGTAGGCTAGTTAGGCGTGTCTCTCGAGTGTTTATAGTATACCAAAAATAAAGAACTAAGGAAGTACGGAGCCTCGCGAGTGTTTATAAGTTTCAAGACACGCTCTAGCTCTAGCCAAAACGGTCCTAGCAAGAAGATGCCCACTCGACAAGTGCAATTAATAAAAAGCCATCCATCTAACTACATATAAATCCATCTCCTTTGAGGAGAAGGTAACACATTCTATTATGTACATTAGATTAGATTAGATGAGAATATCTTTCTTATCTCTCGGGTTTTAAGTAAAACATTAGAGGAGCCAAAGACAAGGCCGCCACCCCCTGGTTCTTCTCTCTAACACTGATTTGGCTTACTGACGCTTTTACTGCTCCTATGGCTCTTACTGCAGATTGTATGATATGTAAGAAGCAGGCTCGTCGAGACTAACTATGTCCATTTGCCCGGATCAAATTGGATGAGTCTCTGCTGACTCCCACGCATCTATTGGCTAATTGGGTGTGTCTCTTGAGTATTATGTTGTATGCACATCACAACCAACGAAAACGTTAGCAAATAAAAGCTCGAGGTATATGACCTTCGGTTCGACTACTCCGACGATCAAGTTAGAACGCAAGAAACAAGAAACATAATCTAAGAGAGAGAGTAACAAGTAGAATTAGTTACTCGTCCCCCAAGGGGAGAGAGTTATGCAGATTTAACCGAACGTTAATTTGGATTCGTAGGCCTTTTGGGTCATATGTTTACTTGGCACCATGCTGTAATTCATGGCATAAATGATTTATGACGCTTGCAATAGTAAATATCAACTGAAGACCATAATCGTGTATCTCTAAACAGTGTCAAGATGGCTCAACGGTCATCTCATGCTTGATCTTACGGATAGAGAGGATGCTACTAGAAGATTCATATAATGGAAGGTATACATCCTACGATGCCTTTTTTGGGCTCTCACATCTATCTTAAGGTACATATAAGGGCACGGGCAAATAACACGTGCACACGTACACGGAGAATGGAAAAAACGGTTGGAAAGGAAGTGGGGAAAGAAGAAAAAGTGTGGGTGTCAGGGGATAAAATGCAAAAAGCGGGAAAAGGATGAGGAAATAAAGAAAAGTGCGGGTGTGCGTGTGGAGGGTCCAGGGGCAAAATGCAAAAACTGGGAAAATGAGGGGGGGGGAGAAGAAAAGGTGTATGTGTGTATGCGGAGGGCCCAGGGGCAAAAATACAAAAACCGGGGTTGTATGTGAAAAATGACCCACCTCCTCTCTTATCCCTCAAAATCTCCTCATCTCTTATCCAATTTCTCTAATCCCAATAACTCTTCTCTTATCCAAATTTCTCTGTTCTTATCCAGAAATTGCAGGTAGTCGTCGTCCGGGCACAAATGTAGAGATAAGCGGGGGCCAAAGAGAAAAAAATATGGGGGTGTGTGTGGAGCGTCAGGGTGTAAAAGGAGGAAAAGCAGATACTAAAGCGCAAAAAAATCCACAAAATCACATCCCAAACCCAAGCCCAAAACCACATCCACCCATCCCACATGGCCCCATCGAGATGAGGTGCCGCACCCATGGCCAATCGTTTGTCACAATCAACTTGTGACCGGGACAAACGCCCTCATTTGTATAGAGGATTATTTATGAACCAGCAGCTTATTTAGCTAAATGAGACATCACCATATACCCATTTTTTTTATTCTTCGGAAAGCATGGCAACGCGAGCAGGCCGAGGCCACAACGACCAAGGTTCAAACCCTGGTGACGGTGGCCCCACAGAGAAGCGGGGGAGATGCCAATTGGCCTACAGGCCGCTGGCAAATTTTTTTCCCATGATACATCGATCGCATATCTCAAATATCTTATATCAAGGATAGAGAGACCAACAAGAAGACAAATATGGTTGGAAACCATATTAGATCTCTCCAACATGATCTCTGCTAGCCGTACATTTATGATTGTGCGACCAGCCACGGCTAGCAGATTTCTTGTTGTGATGATACTTATTTGCGAGAAACCCGATCGGCTTGCCTTCTGAGCAAAACAGCACGACACAAATAAATTACAAGTACAACAATGGAAAGATCCAACAAAGTAACAATCCTTGCTTCATTATAACACATTAACACCACACCAAAGATGCTCCAAACGTTTGAAATGTGCCTCCATATACTTCAAATGCTAAATATAACGTACAGTGTCATATCAGAACCCATCCCAAAGTGGGTGGAAAAAAGAGAGACAGAAAACTAGTATTAAAGATTTTGAAAGCTTTCCTATTCTATTTGGTACACACAAACCCTAGTGCATCAGGATCTTGAATCTGAAACGTAAACCGATATCCGTTGAACTTTATGGCACTCTATAAGACATGGCACACAACCCCGACCTACGCCCTTGCAGTCGAGACATCAAGCTAAACTGGGATCGCTGTAAGGAGAGGTTCAACGGTACCGCTTCCGCCATTGAGAACGGCGACATTCCCGTCAGAGTCCACGTCCACAATAGCTGAATCCCCTTCCTTGACCTCGCCTGCAAGCATTTTCTCGGCCAAGCTATCCTCAAGAAGCCGCATTATGGCCCTTCTTAGCGGCCTGGCTCCATAGCTCGGGTTGAATCCTTCATCCACCACCCGCTCCTTGAACCTCTGCGTCACCTGAAGGTCAATGTCCTTGTCCTTCATCCTCGCAAACACCTCCTTCAGCATTATGTCCGCGATTTCCGTCACCTCCAGCTTCGTCAACTGCCGGAACACAATCATCTCGTCCAACCTGTTCAAGAACTCCGGCCTAAAGTACTGCTTCAGCTCCTCCGTGACCAGGCTCTTGATCCGGTTATAACTACTGTCCTTCTCGTCGTAGTCCAGGTCAAACCCAATCCTCCGGCCTCCCTTCTCGATCACGCTGCTCCCTACGTTGGATGTCATGATCAGGAGGGTGTTCTTGAAATCCACGGTGCGACCTTTACTGTCCGTCAGTCGACCATCTTCCAGAATTTGGAGCATCATGTTGAAGACGTCAGGATGGGCTTTTTCTATTTCGTCGAAGAGGACGAGGGTGTAGGGCCGGCGACGGACGGCTTCAGTTAACTGCCCGCCCTCCGTGTAACCAACATACCCAGGTGGGGAGCCAATAAGCTTCGAGACGGTGTGCCTCTCCATGAACTCACTCATGTCCAGCCTTATCATGGCCTCCTCAGATCCGAAGTAGTAGGATGCCAGTGCCTTCGCCAGTTCAGATTTTCCCACTCCAGTAGGGCCAGAAAATATGAAGCTGGCAATTGGCCTGTTGGGGTTCTTGAGGCCAACTCGGGCACGTCGGATAGCACGGCTGATGGCTTTGACTGCCTCATCCTGGCCGATGACACGGTTGTGGAGGGTCTCCTCCATCTTGAGAAGCCGGTCAGACTCATCACTGGAGACTTTCTCGACGGGGATACCAGTCCAAGAGGCCACGATTTGCTGGATGTCGACTTCAGTGACAACTGCTCCCTCCTCCCCTGCTTCGATCTCTGCTTTGTTCTTTTCTTTGCCTTTCTCAATGAGAGCCAAAATTTGAGCTTTCAACTCCATTTCCCGATCTCGGAGTTCTCCAGCCTGTCAAGAACCAGAGTGTGTAATAAATGAAACAAAAATCAACTTAAAATGCACTAAGGCAAGGAAATCAAATCTAACTGCCAGCGTGATAACTAGAGAAGCTCCAAATTTGACTGGTTCAACACAAAGCCGTTGCAACTTGAGTTTGTTTGGTTTGTTTATTTGGTTACAAAAGAAAAGTGAAGATAAAAGGGTCATTGAACCAATCTACTTTTCAAGAGAGTTAACTAATCAAAACAAATCCATTCCAATCTTTTGCTTCTCTATTGTCCTTTGTTCTCACTTCCAGGCAACCAGACAGCCTTCAAATGCACTGTGCTACAACAAGACCATTTTCTTCCTTTTGGCAGCAGTGACATTTCGAATAATCTACTAATCAAGTTTGGCAGCATACAATCTGATGCGGTCGTCTACAAGAGGAGGCAAGCGGGCACGGGCCGGAATTAGAGCTACCCACCTTATCTTACTTAGCTTGGTTTGTTTTTGCTTTGTAACATCTTAGTCATTGCTTAAGTAAAGGTGTGTGCGTTTAGCAATGACTAGATGAGTCCTATAAATACCCCAAAAATCCTAGTTGTTCATGATCGAAGAATTGAGATTAAATTGCCGTGACGGCTAGGGTTAGTGGGGGATTAGACTTGATCCTTTAATTCAAGTTAGGGAGTGATCTCTCCAGAAAAAGATCAAATCTATCTTATTGTTCTTCGTATTTCAATAGAAATTCCTCTCTTTTCCATTTTTCCTCTTTAAAATTCAGCCCTAAATACGATTTGACCCCCAAATCGTATCATTTTGGTATCAGAGCTCTCGGTCCTATGGCGAGCACACGGGCGACTGCGACAAAAACTCTGGAGGAGCGATTGGATGCGGAAATCACGGGGTTGCGAAAGGAGATGACGGATATGAGGGAAGAACTCAAGGCGGGTTTGAGCGCAACCATGGATGAGAAGTTGAATAGGGTCTCGGAGCGCCATTCGCGCGAGATGAAGGATGGGTTTGCCGAGGTAGCGAGGATGCTTCAACAACCACAGTTTTTGCAGCGAGATCCAGATCCGCAATCGTCGGGTACATTAGATCTGATCTCACGGACAAACCCTGGAAACGTCGACGAAGGAGTAGTATTTATCCCACGGGAGAGCGATCCGAGGCAACCGGGAGGCGGGCGGACCCTTCAAGGGGGTCCCGGTGGTCGGCCGCCCCCAACTGGGGGCGACGAAGGCGGGCGGCCCCGAAACGGGGCCGCCGGAGGGCTACCGCCCCCTACGGGGGGCGGCGAACAGCAGCGGGCCCATCCGGGGCCCGCTGGGGTGTTTCCGCCCCCCCAGGGGGCGACGAAGGGTGGCGCCCCCAGGCGGGGGGCGCGGGGGGGCTTTCCGCCCCCAGTGGGGGGCGGAATGATGGGGCGGGCCCTCCTAGGGCCTACCGATGGAGACCCGCCCCCGGTTGGGGGCGGGGGAGGATGGGCGGCCCACCTTGGGCCCGCAGGAGGTTTCCCCCCTCCTTTTGGGGGCGTCGAAGCAGGTTGGCTACGTGGAGGACCCCGGAGGGAGCATGTGGACGAGTGGGACGATGTCGGAGCACTCGCCAATGGGAGGGCCAGGGAAGGTGTAGGACAGTGGAGGGCCGAGGATCATACTTACCAGAGGCGACAGGCAGACAGGGAGGGACCACTACGAGGAGATACACCCCCAGATATGCGAAAGCTGAAGGCACCACTGTTCGATGGGAAGGACCCCGATGGCTGGATCTACCAGGTAGAGAGATACTTTGAGGTCATGGGCTTCGCTGAAGCAGAGAGGCTGAGGGCGGTGGCACTAAATTTTTGAAGGGGAAGCCCTGGCGTGGCACCGGTGGACCCAGAAGCAGAGACCGATACGGACTTGGAGGGAGCTGACAGAGTGCCTGATGGAGAGGTTACAGGAGACCCACGGGGGCGAGCTGTTTGAGCAGTTATATGCCTTGAAATAGGAGGGGACCGTGCGTGACTACATCTCGAGGTTCGAGACCCTCTCGAGCCGAGTAGAGGGGGTGTCAGTGGAATCGATGGAGGGGAACTTTTTGAAGGGGTTGAAGCCATCTGTGAGAGCAGAGGTAGGAGTGCATGACCCTCAGGGGTTGGCAGCTATGATGCGATTAGCCAGGAGGGTGGAGGACAGGCAGACTCAGGAGAGGTCTAGAGGAGTGTGGGGCGGGGTTGCGGCACGTAACCCAGTTCCGCCAGCAGTACCTAGGGTTACGACCGGGACCCCGGCCGCGGAGACCAGACCTGGAGGGCAGACCCGTCGGATGACCGAGGCAGAGATGAGGGAGCGCATGGCCAAGGGGCTGTGCTTCAAGTGCGATGAGCGGTTCACTCCGGGGCATCGGTGCGCAGGACGAGACATGCAGTTGGAGGTGGCGGCTGAGGAGGAAGAAGAGGGAGATATTACTATTATACTCGATGGGGAGGAGGCTGTGGCGGAACAACACCAGCACTTAGACGTCGTGGAGGTTTCTCTTAGCTCCGTGGTGGGATTTACTCATCACACCATGAAGCTGGTGGGCAGGTTGGCAGACCAGGAGGTGACGGTATTGATAGACAATGGGACGACCCACAACTTCATCTCCAGGAAGTTGGTGGAGCAGGTGGGGCTAGAAGTGAGTGAGACAGCCACTTTTGGGGTGATTTTGGGCACCGGCCAGAGGGAGGAGAGCAGGGGTGTCTGCAGGGCTGTGATTCTGGCAGTACAGGGAGCTCAGGTGGTGGTAGACTGTTACCCCCTGGAGCTGGGGAAGGTTGACTTGGTATTGGGGATGCAGTGGCTACAGACATTAGGCGACACCAAGTTCAACTGGAAGATGCTTCGGATGGAATATCAGGAGAACGGAAGGACTGTGATTTTGCTAGGGGACCCCAGTCTGTGTTGTCGCGCAGCGTCCTTGAAGTCCTTGGCTCGGGCAGTGTCGATAGGAGGAGAGGCATATTTTGTGTCCTACCAGGAGTTTGGGGCAGAGGCAGAGGAGCAGAGGGCACCACCGGAGGTGGAGGAGTTGTTGGACAGCTATGGGCACATTTTTCAGATGCCGCAGGGACTTCCACCGCAGAGAGACCACGAGCACGCCATCGTGCTACGGGAGGGGGTAGCGCCCATCAGTGTCTGACCATACAGGTACCCGCATGTCCAGAAGGATGAGATCGAGCGATTGATCAAGGAGATGCTACAGGCGGAGGTGATTAGGCCGAGTGTTAGTCCGTTCTCTAGCCCGGTGCTCTTGGTGAAGAAAAAGGACGGTAGCTGGAGGTTTTGTGTAGACTACCGTGCCCTCAACAAGGAGACGGTGGCAGACCGTTTTCCTATACCTGTGATAGATGAGTTGCTAGACGAATTACATGGGGCGTCGATCTTTTCGAAGATTGACCTGAAGTCGGGTTATCATCAGATCCGGATGAAGGCAGAAGATGTACAGAAGACTGCTTTCAGGACTCATGAGGGGCATTATAAGTTCATCGTCATGCCCTTTGGGTTGACGAATGCACCTGCTACATTTCAGTCGTTGATGAACAAGATATTCCAGCCTTACCTACGGCAGTTTGTCTTGGTGTTCTTCGACGACATCTTGGTGTACAGCCGGACAGTGGAGGAGCACGTGCGGGACTTAGAGACAGTGTTACAGGAGCTACAGGCCCACCAGCTGTATGCCAATAAGAAGAAGTGCACGTTCGCCCAGGCGAAGGTGGAATACTTAAGGCATGTGGTCTCAGCAGCAGGGGTGGCAGCTGATAGGAGCAAGATAGAGGCCATGCTAGATTGGCCGCGGCCAACTACACTGAGGGCATTGCAGGGATTTTTGGGCTTGACGGGGTACTACCGCAAGTTCGTGCAGGGCTATAGTACCATTGCCTGGCCTCTGACTGAGCAGTTGAAGAAGGATGGGTTTCAGTGGACCGAGGAGGCGACTGCGGCGTTTGAGGCCCTGAAGGGGGCGATGACGACCGTTCCGGTACTGGCTCTTCCTGATTTTAGCAGACCCTTTGTGGTTGAGACAGATGCTTCGGGGTACGGGCTGGGAGCAGTGCTGATGCAAGATCAGCGACCCGTGGCTTACTTCAGCCAGGTTTTGTCTTCACGGGCGAGACAGAAGTCCGTGTATGAAAGTGAGTTGATGGCGATTGCCTTGTCGATTCAGAAGTGGCGTCCGTACCTGCTGGGGCGGCCATTTATTGTGCGCACGGATCAGAGGTCCCTGAAATATTTACTAGAGCAGAGATTGGTGGCAGCGGACTATCAGAAGTGGTTATCTAAGCTTGTGGACTACAAGTTTGAGATACACTATCGGCCCGGGTTGGAAAACAAGGCTGCGGATGCGCTATCACGGCGGGAGGAGGTTACGTCCTTAGCAGCCTTGTCAGTACCACTGCTAGCGGATTGGGAGCCTTTATGGAGGGAGGTGGAGGCCGACGAGGAGTTGTCTAGAGTCCGCGAGGATTTGGTTCGGGGGGTGACTGAGCACCCATGCTATTTAGTGGAGGGACGACGGTTGTTGTATCGGGGAAGGTTGGTGATACCACGGGGTTCAGTGCACATTCCACTGATTTTTCAGGAATTCCATGGGAGCGCAATAGGGGGGCATTCTGGCGTCCAGCAGACATACATGAGGATGGCTAGGGAGCTGTACTGGAGGGAAATGAAGGACATCGCAGAGATGGTAGCCCGTTGTGACGTCTGCCAGCGTCACAAATACTTGGCCATGGCACCAGCAGGGCTGCTGCAACCTTTAGCTCTTCCTGAGCGGGTCTGGGAGGGGATCAGTATGGATTTTGTGGAGGGGCTACCCAAGTCGGATGGATACTCGGTGATTTTGGTGGTGGTAGACCGACTGAGCAAGTATGGACACTTCATTGGGCTGAAACATCCTTACTCTGCAGTGACAGTGGCTACGGCATTTATGCGGGAGGTGGTGCGTCTGCATGGGTTTCCCGAGTCCATAGTATCAGATCGGGACACTGTCTTCATGAGCCAGTTCTGGAGGGAGTTGTTCAGGGTGCAGGGGACCGTTCTGAGGAGGAGCACAGCTTACCACCCCCAGACGGATGGACAAACGGAGGTCGTCAACAGGAGCGTTGAGACCTACCTTCGCTGTTTTGCATCGGATTGTCCTCGGAGTTGGTATCGATGGCTGGCGTGTGCGGAGTATTGGTACAATACTTCCTACCATTCAGCCGCACAGACGACACCGTTTTGAGTGCTATATAGGAGGGATCCACCAGCGCTGGTCCATTATCGTTGTGGGACGACCCCGGTGTCCCAGTTGGATCAGTACCTCGAGGAGCGAGAGGGGATTTTGGAGGAGCTGAAGAAGCATTTGACGAGGGCTCAGAAGCTTATGAAAGCCAAGGCGGACGCACATCGTAGAGAGGTGGAGTTTGCAGTAGGGGATCAGGTCTATCTGAAGCTGAGACCGTATCGACAGAGGTCGCTAGCCCGACGCCGGAACGAGAAGTTGGCCGCGTTGTTTTACGGGCCTTTCCAGATAGAGGCGAGGATTGGACCCGTGGCATATAGACTGACGTTGCCCCCAGGATCTGCCTTACACCTAGTGTTTCACGTCTCTCAGTTACGACGAGCGGTTGGAGCGCAGACACCAGTGGCCACTCTGCCATCTACATTGACAGCCGACTCAGAGGTGATGATGGCGCCCCAGGATATTCTGCAGGTACGACACACTGAGAGGGGCGGTCGGGAGGTGCTGGTAAGATGGTTGGGGTTGCCTGACCACGAGGCTACTTGGGAGCGGGAAGATACCATCAGGGCTCAGTTCCCAGACTACAACCTTGAGGACAAGGTTCGTTTTTTGGGGGGGAGTAATGATGCGGTCGTCTACAAGAGGAGGCAAGCGGGCACGGGCCGGAATTAGAGCTACCCACCTTATCTTACTTAGCTTGGTTTGTTTTTGCTTTGTAACATCTTAGTCATTGCTTAAGTCACGGTGTATGCGTTTAGCAATGACTAGATGAGTCCTATAAATACCCCAAAAACCCTAGTTGTTCATGATCGAAGAATTGAGATTAAATTGTCGTGACGGCTAGGGTTAGTGGGGGATTAGACTTGATCCTTTAATTCAAGTTAGGGAGTGATCTCTCCAGAAAAAGATCAAATCTATCTTATTGTTCTTCGTATTTCAATAGAAATTCCTCTCTTTTCCATTTTTCCTCTTTAAAATTCAGCCCTAAATACGATTTGACCCCCAAATCGTATCACAATCTTAAGATGTGTAGTTGATGTTCTAACGTTTATGAGTAAAAATGTTCAATGCTGGTTGAGAAGACTAGTAAATTATACTTCACTTACCGTACTATATTGTTTCATGGAAAGTAGATCACAAACATAATATATTACCAGAAGCTCAGTGGCTTACCTTTTCAAAATCTTGACCGCGAACTGCTTCATTTTTGTCTTTTGTAATCTGTCTTAGCTCTCTATCAAGTTCTTTGGCATCATCGGGAAGCTAAAACATAAGTTGTATCTCAGTTAAGTTACTCTTCTTGAGAGAAAAATGCTGATAGATCAGCAAGTAGAAATTTTAGTACCTGTGCATGGCGAAGTCTGACACGGGAACCAGCTTCATCAATCAAGTCAATAGCTTTATCAGGGAGGAAACGGTCACTGCAAAATAAAGGTGTATTACAAGACTTATTACGATGCAGACACGCACGCACGCACGCACACATGAATACCATATAGGGTAACAGTGTTTTTTCCACTTCAAGGCAAATGGATAGTTCATTATGATACTATAGGTAATGTATGTTTTCTTATTTTCAGAAAGGAATTTGAGGAATTCTCCAGAACTTGTGTGTCAAAAGTAAAAAAGAATTATGGAACTATGAACAGAACATCGGTATGTGGTTTGTTGCATATATTACATATGGACGAATATGAACACAACGTAGAAGGTTGTACAATAAATCCATTCAAAAATCAAAATGTCCTGCATTAATGATGCGGCACATTTATGTGTTATGGGAAACAGAATTTAACACTTCTAGTTTAATTCAAAATTCATCTCTGCTGACGTTTTCAAATGCATTGAACAAAAGATATCTGCACAAGTCTAAGAGAATACCTAATGAGAAATAAATAAAGAAAACACGCGTACATATGCATGCACATAGAAAGAATACACAGGTACATGTCCACCATAAATTCCGTCCATTCTGATCCATTAAGGGCCAGCCAATGTCATTTACAATCATGGCATGGATGCAACACATAAAAAGGTTATACAAAGTGAAATATATATAACCTTAACACATGATAACATCATTAACCATACATGCATTTGAATGACTTTTATGTTACAAGTAGCACAGGAGAGATCTTTAGGATGAGAAAAGTAAGATATAGAAAGAAGAAGAAAACAATAGATAAGCGAATGGAAGTAAATATGGTGCTTTTACTTACCAAACCAATTCATTCATAATCATTTTCCAACATATGAATACCTTTCTTAAAACAAACTTGGGCTAGTCAACTAATGGGTAGCATTTGAATTAAATCTTCTCCTAAAAATGATTCTAGTCTCCAAAATGACATAATTTTAAAAAGAGATGAATCTTATAAAATTTATTATATAATGCTAGACAACATATATCATATTGCAATGTATTTCATAGGGACGAGCTTATTGACTACCGTGCAATGGAACCAAAGCCAACCCGAATCAAAGAACAAAGTCCCTTAAGAAAACGGATGAATGGGATGCACACACACATGCACAAACAAACATGTTTTTTTAACAAGATTGAAAATTGAACTGAAAATCTAACCAAATTATTCCTTCCACTTATGGTTCTGTACTAGCTGTTATTGAGTCAATTACATTGCCAAAACTTGGGGAAAATCAGGAAGATTTGACATGACTGAATGAATGTTCGCACCTTGTGATCATAGACATCTAAAAAATTTGTGAAAACATGCGCAACTTATTCACTAACCAACCCTCATTTACTTCAATTAGAAACCCAAGTAACAACATTACCACTCTGATGAGACCACATTCTATGGAAAATGACAAATCTGGAATTTTTCCGTCTTAGTGGTGTTTTTGTAATTTTCATTTTTCAAGGTATTTTTTTAATTTTCAGCTTTAATGTTATTTCTGTAATTTTGTTATTTTCATATTAGTATTTATGTAGGTGCTAGGGGTATTATAGAGGTGTCGAATATTGTGTGAAATCTTGTGCGATGTTGATAAAAATCCATGTTTTATTGGAGAGCGTGGTTCCCTCTCGAATCGATGGCTTGAGAGAGAGAGTTCAACTCACATTTACCTTGAACCCATTTTCTATTTCAGTTTATTATTAATAAAAATCCAATCTTCCCCCCAATCCCACTTCCTAGCCCTAAAAATCCCAGCAGGCCAGGCCGAGCCATCAAGCAGGCCGAGTCGAGCCGACAGGCAACCTTGCATGCCCAGCTGAGCTTGTAGGCAGCCCTGCAGGCCGGGCCAGGGTCAACGCACAAGCATGCAAGCCCGTCGGAGCCTACTCGCAGTCTTGCTGGGCCCACCCTGGCCTGAAGACATTCTTCAGGGCCCACCATGGCCCGTCGATGCTTTTACAGTGCCCCATGGCCCAAGGTTTGCACGTGAGCGACCTTCCGAGCATCGGTGTTTTTGTTTTGGGTGTGGAAGACTTTCAACCTGTCTACGTGATCACTGTGACATCTATTCGGACGTCGTTGAGGAAGACAAAGATCAATCATATCCTTCTCACCCTGGAGGAGGCAGTCAGCCCACTTGGAGCAGTGTGGCCCACAGACTACATGCACCACCTTGATAACAAGGTGGATACTTGGGGACAGAGTAATGATGAGACTGCATTCTATGAAAAAGGACAGATCTGGAATTTTTGGAGTCTTGGGAGCGTTTTCGTAATTTACATTTTCAGGGGGTTTTCAGCTTTAGGATTATTTCTAATATTCTATAATTTTGTTATTTTCAGATTAGTATTTATACAGGGGCTAGGGGACTAGAGAGGGGTGTTGAATATTGAGTGAAATAGAGAGGGGTGTTGAATATTGAGTGAAATCACGTGCGATGTTCAAAAAGATCCCTCTTTTATTGGAGCGAGACCCTCTCTCGAATCGGTGGCTTGGAAGAGAGAGTTCTTCTCGAAAGAACTCACCTTTACCTTGTTCTATTTCGGTTTTTTATTAATAAAAATCCAATCTTCTCCCCAATCCTAATTTCTAGCTCTAAAAATCCCTCATTTACCCCAAAAATCTCATCTTTCCCATAAAAATTCTCTTTTTATCCAAAGAATAATCATATCACACTCTTTGGGTATAAGATTCTTGTCATGCACCTCATGTTGGTTCTTTTCTACCACCCCGCCATCAAAGCTCCACAAATCCGTTATACATCACTTATCTAAATTAAAAATACCAACAACACTAAAGCATATATATTGTAGCTAGACTATTAAAAATGTATTTCAAGGATCAACACTTTTCATATTCCGAATCAAATTCACCGATTTATAAGAGGTCGAGTTTTTTAGTCTTACCAAAATGAAATCATATTCAAAATATTTCAGTCAGCTGCATGAATCAGTTTTCTTTATTTAACTCTGCTAGAAGCCTATCCCCATTAACAGCTGATGTTATAATCCATGACCTCTTTTAAATCCTCTATTAATGTTCGTTTAGGTGTTTAGATCTTTAAAGCCTCTACTAATGTTCGTTTAGGTGTTTAGATCTTTAAAGCCTCTACTAATGTTCGTTTAGGTCTGACCCTGATCCTTTCCGCTACAACCATCATCATGCGATCATATCACCCCTCCCCCCTCCCCGACTAGCAATCCAAAGAATTATTTCTTCAAACCATTTAAAATGATTCCGTCTGATATTGTCCTTCACATATGTTAGCTCAAACTTGTGAACTTAATCGTTTGTTATGATCAAAGTTGTCCTATCATGACATGTATCAAATATCATTTTTCTAAGATACCATAGTGTATTGTGAATTGTCAAATTCGTAAATTCCCATTTGATAATAAAATAATTAAGCCTTAATTTCAGAAAACCCCATGAACTTTTGACTAAAGTCAAAAAATCCTACGGTTTTTCATCCATTAGGAAACCCCCTTGGAACTTTCACGTAGGTGCTAATTAACTGATTCCGTAAAATTAGACGTGAAATCATATTGTTGCTCTCCTTTTCCATTTTCTTTCTTTCTTTTTTCTTTTTTCTCTCCCAGACAACTTCCCTCTTTCCACTAGACCCGACATTCCTCTCTTCATTTTTCTCTACCTCTTGTTGCTGCTCCTGTTGGTAAAAGCACCAACAGCAACGGGTCCAAATAATGCTCCTTACGGTGACGGCCACTGTTGCCAATGGCAATAAGCATCAACACAACTGGAGTAGCAGCCATCGCCGCTACCAATGTGTTAGATCCGTGCGCGGCTAAAGAGTGGAGGAAATTATTTTGCACACAACAAGTCATGGAGAAATTACTTTGCGCACAACAAGGAGGGTTTTCCTATTTAAATTAGGGCTAGCCGTCATTTGTAGGCATGCTTGATATTGGATATTTTCTATTGAGCGTTCTTAGATTTAGGTCTTAGATTAAACGAGTGCGGACGTCCTATTCGACGTCTTGGGAGGAGATCACACCTCTTTTGTGCTCAAATATCGTGATCACACCTCTTTTGTGCTCAAATATCGTGTTTGGCTACTTTTTATCTATAAAAATCGTCTTTTTATCTTGGTTCCTAACATTTTGGTACCAGAGCAACGATCTTGGCATCCATGGAGGCGGCTACCACCAAGAAAATTGAAGCTGTGGAGGAGAAGTTCAACGGCGAGATCGAGGGTATAAAGAAATCGTTGACTAGGAACGAGGAGGCTGTAAAGAAATTGACGGCATCCATCGACCAATTAACGGCGAATCAAGCGAAGCACGACAAACAATTTGCAAAGATCTTCTCCCTCTTGGCGGCCATTACACAAGACGAAGGAAACCCTAAATCGACATCAAAGGCGACATCTTTGGACGAGAAAGGCCCAGATCTGAAAATTTCAGATCCAGATCTGAAATTTTCAGATCCAGATCTGAGATCTGAAGGTGGCGGCGGAAGACAAGGATGAACCCCCAAGACGTGAAAACCCTAGCCGTCGTCGCAAGAAGGCGGACACGCACCCCGCAGAAATTCTGCAGGGGCTGGCCGCCCAGCAGAATTTCTGCAGGGCCCGCAGAATGCCTTGCAGAATTTCTGCAGGGCAGGGGCCCCGCAGGCCCCGGCAGGGGCCCCGCAGGCCCCGGCAGGGGCCCCGGAACCCCCGCAGGGCCTGACAGGGGCCCTGCAGGGCCCGCAAGCCCCTGCAGGGGCCCTACAAAGCCCGGCAGCCCCTTCGGCATCGACGACGGGCCCTCCGATGCAGCGGACAGCGAGTTTTCGACTTCCTGGGCCCAAAACAGCGAGCATTTGAGCTTTCGGAAGGTCGACGTGGGCCCCAAGGCCATTGGTCTTCAGTTCAAAGTCCTTCAGAGCACCAACATCTCAGCTTTGGGTATAGATGGCCTTCAGATCTGACTGGCGGCGACCGTGGCTTCCGTCTGGGCGTTGATAAAGGTGGTGGAGACCAATCTCATCCTTTCGATCCGGGAGGAGACATGCAATACGTGGAATGGATGGCACACACACTCCATGCACTACCTTGAGGACAATGTGGATTTTCAGGGGCGGAGTAATGTTAGATCTGTGCGCGGCTAAAGAGAGGAGGAAATTACTTTGCGCATAGCAAGTCATGGAAAAATTACTTTGCGCACAACAAGTCATAGAGAAATTACTTTGCGCACAACAAGGAGGGTTTTCCTATTTAAACTAGGGCTAGCCGTCATTTGTAGGCATGCTTGATATTGGATATTTTCTATTGAGCGTTCTTAGGTTTAGGTCTTAGATTCAACGAGTGCGGACGTCCTCTTCGGCGTCTTGGGAGGAGAGCATACCTCTTTTGTGCTCAAATATCATGATTGGCTACTTTTTATCTATAAAAATTGTCTTTTTATCTTGGTTCCTAACACAATGTCATAGAAAAGTTGTAGAAACTTGGAAGGTGCTACTCCTTGTTATTGCAACCACGACTACTGCCAATTGCAAACAAGATCAATAATAAGTTGAAGCTACTGCTGCTCCTTGTTAATGTTAGAAAGATGTTTTAAAAAGGGATGAAAAGCAAGCATGCATAAGAAGAAAAAGAAGAGGTTTAAGGTAGGAGAAGAGTATTTTGGTCCAAAAAATACTCATGTTCAGGTGACATCACATGATCAATTTTTTAACAAATGGAATTCTTAGGATTAAACGGTTGAAAGTTTTGGGTGACAAGTTGATGGATGAAAAAGAAAACAATTTTTTACTTTGATTAAAAGTGCAGCAGGTTTCTGAAATTTAGCCAATAATTAAATACACAACTTTATATATCACAAAATGTCAATGTATTACCATGAACAAACGCTTTATAAATCTGAAATATGCAGGCTTGGTGGGGACTAAGTAACGACAAATCTTGACAATGGAAGAAGAGTCTCACCGTGGTTTCGAAAGCTTGGTAAGGTATGAGTCCTGATCGGGTCTAAAGGGGCTTAACGAGATCTGGAAGCGACATTGAGAGGCTTTGAAAGGCCAGAAAACGGTGGTAGAAAACGGTCATCTGTACTTGACAAGGCATTTAGACAGATGCTGAGCCTTGATTAAACCAAAGTAATCCGGCAAGAGTGGATAAGTCCAAGGTGAGCCGATGAGAATAAAATGAAAGTTAAGATCGTTTTTACCAGATCGACAATAGAAAACAAATTTTAATTAACCAAATTCAAATATAGGTCTTTGTTACTTAAATATTGAAAAAGATAAAAAAAACCACACCTAAACCTAATTGGGAGTAGACCTAAACTTGATTCAAACTAGGAAGCATATCGTTCTGATACGAATATCGAGCAATATGTATCGTATCATTGGTACCTAAGTATAATGTATGATATTTAACCATTGATAGTACAAGCGCCGATTTGTATCTATTTCATGGCGACTCGAATAATATTATATGATACATATGACATATCGTATGATATTAACAACTATGGTTATGATATCTGTTATCCCATTACTGGTTCATTTCAACAATTTCACTAAAGCAAAAACATCAATTTCTAAAAACATTATGATGGCAAATGTTTTACCCCAAGAAAAGAAAGAAGGGTTTTAGCATATTCGTCCCTTAAATCATGCATATTTTGATATACATCCCTTAAATCTTCGTATTTGCTCATAAGTCCCTCAAATTTTAAACGTTAACCTTAATAGTCCCTCTATCCTGTTTTCTGTTAAAAAGTTATATTAATTAACGATTAAATAATGGTTATAGTTAATTAATTAAGAAATTACGTTTAATTAAGCATTAAACCCCCCAATTAACAATTAACAACCCCCACCCTCTCCTCGTCTGAGGCAGAGGGGGCGGCGCCCCCTCCCCTCAAATGAGGTCTGAGGCGGAGGCAGCGCCGCCGCCTCTCCAAAAACAGGGGGAGGGGAGGAGGAGGGGGCGGGGCAGCGCCCCCTCCCCCTCCGCCTCAGACGAGGAGGAGGGGGAGGGCCCCCCAAGCCCCCTTCCCCTCCCCCTCAAATGAGGAGTGGCGGTGCCCCCCCCCCCACGAAAACGCCCCATCCCCATCCCCCTCAGACGAGGAGGGGGAGCCGCCCCCTCCCCCCCCGAAAACAGGGGGCCCTCCCCCTCAGACGGGAGGAGGGGGCGGCGACGGCGCCCCCTCCCACCCCCCAGAAACGGTGACAAGGGGGAGCCGCCGCCTCCCCCTCCCCCTCCCCCCTCCCCCTCCCCCTCAGACCGGGAGGAGGGGGAGGCGACGCCGCCCCCTCTCCCCCAGGAAACCCAAACCCCCCAATGGAAAATTAACCCTTAATCTAACGGAATATTTCCATTCCGTTAGATTTTAACAGAAAGTTAGAGAGTGTGACTATTAAGATTAAAAGTTTAAAATTTAAGGGACTTGAGAGCAAGTACGAAGATATAAGGAATGAATATCAAAATATGCAAGATTTAAGGGACAGAGATGCTAAAAAACCCAAGAAAGAATTAAAGGAAATGGGGAGAACCAAGCAATTCCTTCACTAGGAATTGAGAAAAAAGTAGAGATCTTAACTAGGCAATTCCTTCACTATGAATTAAAAAAAATTAGATCTTAACTAGGAAAAGCAAACTCAAACAATCTCAATTTTCAAAAACCCAACCACGTAGATTATTCAAACCCAAACCCACCCTGATAAAACTAACACTAACCTAACCCTATCCTATCCCCCCTGATCTAAAATCCACCACTTGCTTCCAAATGAAAATGAACTGATGAATTTGACGAGGTCGATCTCTCCTCCAGTGGTTATAGACGACGGTGATGACTCTCCCATCTAACAGGTAAGCTTAATTATCACATTCCTCTCCTCTTCTAATTCTTCTCCTTTTTCTTTTTCTTTTATTGGTTTTGTATTTGGGATGCAGTACAGGTAATGCTAATTTTTTGATATTGATTTTGGGCTGCAGTATAGCTTATTGTAGTGAAATTGAGAACGATGCCCAATTTTCAGATCAGCATATCGAGGACCAAGAGACCAATCCGAAACAACGAAAACCAAAAGGTTTCGGCTAAACCCTCCATCCTTGCTCCAAACAGGTTTAAGAATATTTGACAGATCATTCACTACGATCAGCTTTGCATCTCATTTTTCGAAAACTTTCTTAAAAAACTTGTTGCATAATGCATAGCCATCTTATAAAATTTCTTTCCAATTTCATTATTATATTATAGATACATATTACTCCATCCACATTAACCATCAAGACTTAGTATATAACCATCCTCCTACTATCGATGTCTGAATATGACCAGTCATCGAAGCGTAAAAGCGAACGGGCTGGTCTTTTATGGTTCAACTACGGTCATCTAAATAGAACCGTGTTTACAATGTGTGAAATTATGTAGGAATATACATAGTTCACCTAGTATATTGTTCTTTTAAAAGGATGGGTATTCGATAAATGGATTTAGTTAAAGGTGGTCATCTTCCACTGCGAGCATGGGTTCAAATTCCATTATCAATAATTAATTTATTAAACACATTTCTTTTTGGGAATTGTGGTTCGGACTAGTCCAGTTGGTTCAACGGTTCATGTTTGAACTATTCAATTCAATCATGGTCATGCGGGGTGTTAATGTTTTCAGATTCTTATATGAACCAGACCGGATAGGGGTTTGGCTCAGGTAAAACTAGATCTAACGTCGGTCAAGTCTAGTTTTTACAACAATGTCTGCTATAAGTCGCCATAAAACAAGTGATTGGCCATTAACAGAGAAAATACTTGCTCCATTTCTTGCATATGCATGTTTTGCTTATAGTCAGGTTACAATTGCATTCCATATATTCTTGTATAGCCTATTTCCACCTTTGTACCTCAGAAATTGTCACTTCTCAGATCTCAGGGGCAAATAAACCCTCATACAATGTCATTATTAACCAACATGCACTTCAACCTGTTTCTGTATGGTAATTCCAACCATAACTACTAAAATAAACATACAAAGGCTCATGCTGATCAGTGATGTAGCTATATGACAATAGTGAAATGATTTCCACCCAACAGTGCCCCCCCCCCCCCCCCCCCCCCCAAAAAAAAAGGAAAAACAAAAAAAAAGAAGAAAAGAAAAGAAAAGGGGAAATAAACTTTCCAAATAAGGTTCCAGCATGCACTTCCACGATACAATGCCAATATGTTGCAGACATATAGGAAATAGATTCTGGTTCCACTTCCACAACATAATACAAAAAAGTTACAGACATATTTCCATTTTTTCTTGGTTTTTGCTTAATTATTCGGGCAAAGTTTTACTGTTTGGCTCGGAAGCGTTGTCCTTACATTTTGCACGTCTTTGTATATCTCCTTTATTCACTCAATTGTATCTAATTCTTGTCAACTTCCTTGGTTGGTTCTTTTCTATCATCCATTGTTTCAAAAAGTTGCACATGATTGATGCGGCCCATTGGGCAACCCTATTAGGGAAGGTGCCACCACTCGATGGCATTGCCCCCTGATTAAAAATAAAATAAAAAAGAGGGAGAAAGGGCCTACTCTACTGAGGAGGTTTTCTGTCGTTCAAGCAAACACCAGACCCCACCACCATGCCTCTCTCCCTGAAGGTGGAAGAGATTATCAGATAGAAGGGTATGGGTTGGAACCCCCTTTCCCATTTATGCTATAACTATAGCTGGTCGGGTAAAACCCGATTCTTTAAATTACAACTGCTCCAATGACGAACCCTCATTCACATATTAAGCCTCCAAGTTTCAGCAGCCATAATATGCAAAAGTCTTAACGTCCTGCATTGTGCACATGCATGAAAACAAAGGAAGAGCTCTGAAGACTGAAGCCATTGTTGTTGTTGTTATTATTGTGAATATTATTATTATCCCTTCTAGCTTGCTCGGTATGGACTAGTCTTTTTATGGCAGATTAATGATATTATTAATATTTTCCTCTACTGATTTTATTATTGTGTTATTGCTTGTTTTGATATTGAAAACTATTTTCATGATGCTTGTAGGACTTGCCATAACAATATATTTTCATTTTTTCCCTCTTGCTTGGATTCAGGTTAGTGCCGGATTTATGATAGGAACCGACAAGATTTGAAAGGTAAAAATGTGACATTTATTGGAATTATGAGAAAACATAGATAATTTTGAGTTCTTTCGAGAGGAACTTATCTCCCAAGCCACCGATTCGAGAGGGGGCCGCGCTATCCAACCAAACGATATAATTCTCAACATCTACTAAGATTTCTCTCAAGAATAACCATGAGAATTCCTAGCCCCATACCCGCATATAAATACTAATTCAAAAATAAGCAAAATTACAGAAAACCCTAAAAACTCTAACAAATTACAACATCACCCAGAATTACGAAAAACGCTCATTAACTCAATTTCAAGCCGCCTGGTCCTTGTGATGCCTCTGATACGTGATAAATCCATCATTACTCCCCAAAGAGCCACCTTGTCCTTAAGGTGTAAGTTTTAAAATCGCTACGCTATATCTCCAAATAGCTCCCAAGTAGACTCATGATCAGGAACTCCATTTTACCGCACTACCACCTTGGCTCCCCCGAACAGCCTCTGCAAACTCCCATCAGCTCATCTGGCTCCAAGATCACCTCCTATCCTCCGTCAAAGTCGGTGGCAGTGATGGTGAAGGTGTATGATCTCCAATGGTCTGACAAAGCTATGATACATGAAAAACTGAATGGATGACCGACTCCGGTGGGAACTTCAACATGTGGAAAACTTGGCCAACCCTGGCCTCAACCTCATACGACCCAAAATACCGAGGTGAAAGCTTCCCGGTCTTTCTATGCACCAAAGATTTCTGCCAGTATGGACGTATCTTCAAGTACACCTTATCTCCCACTGCAAACTGAACCTCCCTCCTATTGAGCATCTGCTTGTCTTCATTATCTGCTAATCTCTCGTCAGATGGCGCTTTGACTCATCCAGCATCATGTCCCTCTCCTCGAAGTATTGCTCCACCTGAGAGACTGACGTCGAACAGTGCCCATAGTGCAGCAAATGTGGAGGATCTCGTCCATATAGAATCTTGAATGGTGTGGTCTGAGTGGCAATGTGAAACGAAGTGTTATACCAATATTTTGCCCATGCTAACCGCTTTGCCCACTGCCTCGAACTCTCTGAACAGCACAAATAAGTCTCAATACGCATATTGACGATCTCAGTCTGGTCGTCGGTCTGGATATGATAGGCTATGCTCCACTATAACACTGTCCCCGCATCCTAAAAAGCTCCTGCCAAAAGTGACTCAAGAAGACCGGATCTCGATCGAAAACAATGGACTAAGTATCCCACGTAGCCGAACAATCTCATGCAAAAATGCATCAACAGCTTCAACAGTATAGTGATGTCGTAGTGCTACAAAGTGTTCATAGTTACTAAGATGATCAACCATAACAAGAATGACTGAGAAATCAATTGATTTTGACAACCCCTCAATGAAGTCCATGGTCACCTCCTCCCAAACTCGCTCTGGTAGATATAGAGGTTGCAGTAACCCGCCAGGAGCCATCGTCATGTACTTGTGACGTTGACGAACGTCGCACTTCGTCACCATCTCTGCAACGTCCTTCTTCATCCCCTTCCAAAACACCTCTATCGCAACATGCTTATAAGTCTAGAGTACCCCCAGATTGTCCCCCAGCTACGCTGCCATGAAACTCCTGTAAAATACTCGGAATGTGCATGGAAGTCCTTAAAAATAATCGGAATTGTCCCAATCATGCAAAACTGGCACAGATAAGGTGGCCAACTATAAGTCCTCATCTCGCCATGATAACATATCCATAGCCTTATTCTCTAATCCGGGCATGTATTGTATCTTTAAATTGTAGCCAATCAGCTTCCTAAGCCATCTCTGACTCATTCATCATAAGATGCTCCAATAAATACTTCAAGCTCCTCTGAACAGTGCGCACCACAAAACGATGGCCAAGTAAATAAGGTCTCCACTTCTATACTGCTAACACAATGGCCAACAACTCCCTTTCATACACAGACTTTAGCCTCGTCCTCGCCATCAAAACCTCTCTGAAATATGATACAGCCATACAGGCCTATAGCACTCCATTAGCACAACGTCCAAACCATAATCTGAAGCATCAGACTCCACAACAAACGGTGTATTGAAATCAGGAAGTGCCAACACATATACAGTGGTCATGGGCTTATTCAAGGCCTCAAATGCTCTTCGTCGCCTCCTCGTTCCATTGATAATTATCCTTCTTAAGCAGCTCCGGCAGTGGCTAGGCTATGGTACCATATCCTTTCAAGAACTTCATGTAACAACCAGACAATTCCAGAAATCCTCTCAGCCCACGTAAAATAGTAGGACACGGTCAATCCACCATTGCTACAATCTTAGACCTATCGGCTGCCACTCTGCTGAGATCATATGCCCTAAATACATGACCCTCTGCTATGCGAAAAGACACTTCTTATTTGCATACAATTAGTGGCGTTAAAGCTCCTGTAGTACTATCTGCAAGTGGCCAACATGCTCCTCCAAGAACCGACTGTACACCAAAATACCATCAAAAAATACCAGCACAATATGTCGCAAGTAAGAATGGAATACCTTATTCATGAGAGCCTAAAACATGGCGGGGATGTTGGTCAAGGTGGAGAGTGGAATTGAGTAGAATTGATTAATTAGTTATGAGTTCTTAATTATTTTAAGAAGCAATCAAACAGTTATCTAATTGTCTGTAAAATTACAATTTAATTACTAATGTTTAATTTATTAGAGTTTAGAAACTTATTTCAAAATATTCACGAAGAAGAAAATTCTACAAACAAGGTTTCGATCATATTATAGGAAACCTATTTGATTTGGATTTCTAAAAAAATCTTGTTTGGTTAGAATATATTTATTGATTGCAAATTATTAATTATGTCAAAAATCAATTAATTAGGAAGCTAATTGCCACTAAGAACAATTGATTTGGATTAAGTAACTATGAATTCTAACTTGATTAAAAATCCAATTAAATTATAAATGTGGCTAAAAATCAATGAGCTATTTCTAATATTTGAAAAAAATTGGGAGTTTGCTTTATAAAAAACATGTTTACTTTTATGACATAAGTGTAAGAAACTAAATATCAAAAGGAATGAAATCTAATGATATATAATTTAATATGTATCTTTTGAATAGGCATATTTAATTATGCCTAAATTAGACTATAGTTTTAAAATAGATCACTATTATTTTAGTCAATGAAATATTAAATAACTCCAATAAAACTTATCAGTAATAACTATTTCGTATATTCATAAATTTTGATTTTTTTGGCTCCCAAATCAACTTGGACTTAGTGCACTTTTTTGCTAGTATATGACTATATGTGCATGTATGTGCATATTTTTAAAGGTAGAAATAACATATTTGATGCGACCACTTGATCCATATGTGTACTAAGTATATGTGTATGGATCAAGTGGTCACATTTTTTCTACCATTAAATTTTTTTTAATTTTTGTACAATGTATGTGATATCCGAATAATGTACAATGTATATGTATGTGATGACCCAACGTTTCTTTTTTTCAATTTTTTTTCCCGAACATCACACTATCCGACATTCTTTCTATTGAGTTCATGAAACTGATTCTAATTTCTGGAATGAAGGCTATGATTACGATGATGATGTGTTCTACAACATATCAAAAATAAAGTGAATATGATAGTTCTGCACTTTTTCTGTGTTTTGGGCCCATTAGAGGAATTTGGAGAATTTTCGGATTTTTAGTGGCGTTTTGGGAATTTTCAGTCTTTGTGTTTTTATGTAATTTTGCTTATTTCTGAACTCTATTTATAGGTGGGAGTGGCTAAGTGATTATTATATTGGTTTAGAGAGAATATTGATATTAAAGGTTAGATTGTGATGCGGATCCTCCCACACCCGGACCCGGCGGCCATTACGAAGGGGCCCGCCCCCCTATGGTGACTTACGTGCGGCGTAGGAGGCGTGGTACCACGTAGTGGGTTAGTCCATGGGTATTCTAGTCTTTTCAGGCTAGATTAGTAAATCCCCCATTTTCTATTTATTAGGGCTAGCCGTCATTTTATTTGCTTATACTTATTTTGTTGAAGAACATTCTTAGGCATCTTGTGATGGATCTTTAGGCTTTTTATCCGTTCAAATAAAAGCTAGGAGATCGGGTTCGTCTCGAAAGAACTCAAGGTATCTTTGTTCTTCATCAAATTCCAAATAAAAATTCCCCTTTTTAATTTTTCCTCTTTAAAAATCTGATTTTTATTGATTCGATCCACCAGATCGTATCAAATTGGTATCAGAGCATTGAGATCCGATGGCGACAAGCACGCAGTCAAAGGCGGATGGCGTGGATGAGAAGGAGCAAGGACTTCGAGAAGAGTTCAAACGGGAGATCGAGGGATTGAAGAAACCCCTAGGGGAGTCCATCAAAGATCACGCACATTCACAGGAGGACATCCAAATCGAACTTCGGACGATGAGAAGGGAAGCCGCGCAAACGGGACGTGATATCCAAGGGTTAAAGGAGGTGACTTCAGATCTGAAATTTTTTAAGGGAGGCCACATCATCGATTCCGGAGATAAAAGCAATGCTTCAAGCCCTAACGATGGAGAGAGGAGGAGATCGGGGCAAGAAGATCCAAGGGGGAGAAAATCAAGACAAATCGACGCTTGCATCCATGAATCAAGGCCTTCCGGAGAAGACGACGGTTGCGGAAACCCCACTAGGGTTAGCCGCAGCCCCCGCCGCCTCAAACAGCCCCGGCCCGCTTCAAAAAGGGGCCGGGTGGCCCAGAATTTTGGCGGCAGGCTCTGTTGGGCCTGCAGAAGCCTCGGCAGGCCCAACCGGGCCTGCGCCTGGCTCTGCAGGCCTCCGGGCTCTGCAGAGCCACCGGCACCTGTCGCAGGTGCGGCAGACCCACACTGGGCCGCAGCAGTCCCAGTCTGGCCAGCTGCGGCCGCTGCAGGCCCACACGGGCCTGCAACAGCCACAGCAGACCCAATCAGGGCCGTCACAGCCACTACAGGCCCGTGGGGGCCCGCAGCAGCACAGGCAGCCCCCTGGGGGCCCGCAGCGGCACAGGCAGCCCCCTGGGGGCATGAGGGAGGAGTACGGGCCCGAGACAAGCCGATTGGGGCCCCAGCGGCCCAATTTTGGAGACCAGAGGCTTATCCACAGGCACCGAGACCGCAGGTTGATCCCAGACAGACTTTTGAGGGCTTTCCGGGGCGGGGACAATGCACGGGAGGCTACTTTGGGGCGGACGGCACATGTACAGCCACACAGAGAAGCAGAGGACCCGTGTTGGCGCGACATCAGGAGTTCCCAGGGTACCATTACCAGCCTGAAACGTGAGAGAGACCCGTTTGGCTTGAGGAGTTATACGGGGTTAACGGGGGAGGACCCGTTGAGGCAGTCGGCGGAGGATTCGGCCGTGGAGGTGACCGCGGCAGAGATGTGGGACCACAGGGGGACATCAATGCAGACCGCCGACTGAAGCTGAAGATGTCGATTTTTGACGGCACGGACCCGGACGGGTGGATCTATCAGGCGGAGCGCTACTTCCAGGTGATGAGGTTGACGGAAGAGGAGATTTTGAGGGCCATCAAAATCTATTTCGAGGGCAAGGCACTGGCCTGATACAGATGGAAGGTGGCGCGGACCCCGTTTCGCACTTGGGAGGAGCTGTCAGCACTGATACTAGACCAATTCCAAGAGACCACAGGGGGAGATTTCTATGAGCAGTTATCTGCTTTGAGACAGGAGGGGACGGTGAGAGATTACGTGGAGAGGTGCGAGATGCTGAACAGTAGGATGAAGAGGGTGACCGATGAGGTGATGATTGGGAATTTCATGAGGGGGTTGAAGCCCTCTATACGAGCGGAGCTGAGGATGCAGAGCCCGGGGACACTGGAGGATGTCCTTCGCCTGGCCCACAAGACGGAGGAGAAGCATGCGAAGGAGAGGAGGATACGGGGAGCTTAGGGGACCCAGTGTTCCTGTCCCACCCCTGCAACGGCAGCACCGAGAGCACCCGCAGCCACACCTGAGGTTAGAGGAGAGGTCCGCCCAGCTGCTCTGGGGGCGGCGGATGACAGAGGCAGAGTTGAGGGAGAAGCGCGCCAAGGGTGTGCTTTCGTTGCGACGAGAAGTTCATCCCTGGGCACCGGTGTGCTAGCTGCCTGCTACAAATCACCATGGTACCAGACGATGAGGGGTACGTGGGTGATGAGGAGGAGCTCGAGGAGGAGGCACCAGTGGAGGAGAAGTCTCACCTAGACTTCGCAGAGGTCTCCCTAAACTCTGTGGTGGGGTTCACTTCGAACCACACCATGAAGTTATCTGGGCAGTTAGGAGACGCGGCGGTGACAGTACTGATCGACAGTGGGGCCACCCACAACTTCATCTCCAACCGGGTAGTGGAGAGACATGGGATACAGTTGAGCACGCAGGAGAAGTTTACCGTGCTGTTAGGGACAGGGAAGATGGAGGAGAGCAAGGGGCTCTGCAAGGGTCTGTGCATGACCTTGCAGGGAGTGCAGATCATGGAGGATTTCCTGCCCCTGGAGTTGGACAATGTTGACATCATTCTAGGCGTACAGTGGCTGAAGAAGCTGAGGGACATGCGGGTGAACTGGAAGCGCCTCAGGATGAAGTTTGAAGAGGGGGACCGGACGGTGGTGCTCACATGGAACCCGACCCTATGCTTGTCGTTGGTGGCATTCAAGGCCATCACTCAGGCCTTACGGAGAGAGGGAGATGGGTACTTGGTGGAATGTCGTGTAGCGGGAGAAAAGCAGGAGCCACAGGCAGGGGTTCCTGATGAGGTTGAGCAGGTGTTGGAACAGTACCAGGAGGTCTTTCAGGACCCACAGGGGCTACCGCCGGTGAGAGGGCACGAGCATGCGATAGTCTTGCGGGATGGTGCAGCACCGGTAAGTGTGCGCCCTTACCGCTACTTCCACGTGCAGAATGGTGAGATAGAGCGGATGGTCGGTGAGATGCTGCAGGCTGGGGTGATCCAGCCCAGCGTTAGCCCTGTTCTCGAGCCCGGTACTTTTAGTGAAGAAGAAGGACGGGAGTTGGCGCTTCTGCGTAGATTACCGGGCGCTGAATAAGGAGACGGTGGCTAACAAGTTCCCTATCCCCGTTATTGACGAGCTACTGGATGAGCTGCATGGGGCAGTGGTTTTCTCCAAGATTGACCTAAAGGCGGGGTATCACCAGATCCTGATGAGGCCAGAGGACGTGCCGAAGACAGCATTTCGCACTCACGAGGGGCACTACGAGTTTCTCGTCATGCCTTTTGGCTTGACGAATGCTCCTTCTACATTTCAGGCATTGATGAACGATGTCTTTCGGCCGTTCATGAGGAGGTTCATACTCGTCTTCTTTGACGACATTTTGGTCTACAGCAAGACCATAGAGGAGCACGTGGGCCACCTCGAGGTGGTGTTTCAGGAGTTATTGATGCACCAGCTGTATGCAAACCGAAAGAATTGCAGTTTTGGCCAGCGGCAGATAGAGTATAGGGACATGTGGTGTCGGCCGTAGGGGTAGCAGCGGGCAGGACGAAGATAGAGGCGATGTTGGACTGGCCGGTACCCACCTCTCTGAGGGCACTGCAGGGATTTCTCGGACTGACAGGTTACTACCGAAAATTCGTGAGGGGATACAGCACCATTGCCCGCTCACTGACTGATCAGCTGAAGAAAGATGGGTTCCAATTGGGAGAGGAGGCGACCAAGGCATTTGAGGCCTTGAAGGTGGCGATGACGACAGCACCAGTCTTGGCGTTGCCTGACTTCAGCGTCACTTTTGTTGTGAAGACTGATGTGTCGGGCGTTGGTTTGGGGGCAGTTCTAATGCAGTTAGGTCGGCCGATAGCCTATTCAACCAGGTGCTTTCAGCTAGAGCACGGCTGAAGTCTGTGTATGAAGGAGAGTTGATGGCAATAGTGCTGGCCGTTCAGAAGTGGCGGCCCTATCTGATGGGGAGGGAGTTTGTTGTTAGGACAGATCAATGCAGCCTGAAGTATTTGCTAGAGCAGAGGCTGGTGACGGAGGAGCACCAGCGTTGGCTATCCAAGCTGGTAGGGTACCGGTTCGTCATTGAGTACAGGCCAAGGTTGGAGAATAAGACGGCTGACGCCTTATCGCGCAGAAAGGAGGGGGTGCAGTTGAGGGCACTCTCGTTGCTCGTGTGGTTAGATGGGGAGCCCATGCTGCTGGAGGCAGAGACTGATCCAGAGTTGAGACAGATCTGCGAGCAGCTGCAGGGAGGCGGGGAGGCCCCGGAGGGATACTCTCTAGAGGGACGGAGGCTGTTGTACTAGGGGCGGTTAGTATTACCACGGGCGTCAGCATTCATACCAGCATTATTTCAGGAGTTCCACAGTTCGGTGGTTGGGGGACACTCCGGGGTGCAGCAGACATATATAAGGATGTCCCGAGAGGTTTACTGGCCTGGTATGAGGAGGGCAATAGCACACTTGGTTGCCGCTTGTGACGTCTGCCAGCGTCACAAGTAGGTGTGACAAAATGAACCCGACCCGACCCGACCCGAACCCGGCCTCCATAACCGGGTATAGGTATAGGCCTATTCGGGTCGGGTGGAATTCAGGTCGACCCGGCTGACCCGGATAAAATCCGGGTCGGGTCCGGGTCAACCCGTATAACCCGAATTCTACCCGGTTTAGTATACCTATATATAAATAATTAATCTATAGTACTCATGTAGTCAGTGTTGGAGGCTTCGGTTACCCCGCTGGGTTGGGTCGCTGCCTTCAAAGGAAAGGTTCTGGCTTCGAATCCCCCTGTATGCGTTCTTTTTTTGAATTTTTTAACATGAGTTTTGAATGTAAATAAATAAATGATTGCAGTGGAAGTTTCACATGAGCATCTTAGCTCAGATGGTTGGCTTGAAATCCTCTTTCCACGCGGTTTGTGCTTCGAATCCCGTTGCCAGCAATTGATTTACAACATTTTTTTAAAAACTTAAGGGGAATGCGGGTCGGGTTCGGGTGACCCGCCGGGTCGGGTTCGGGTCTTGTGTTCCTGACTCGGATTAAATCCGGGTCGGGTTCGGGTCCATCCCTAAACGGGTCGGGTCGGATCTGACCCGACCCGAACCCGACCCGACCCGTTTGCCACCCCTAGTCACAAGTACATGGCCATGGCGACGACCGGGCTACTGCAGCCTTTAGCACTGCCTGAGCGGGTCTGGGAGGAGGTGACGATGGACTTCATCGATGGGCTACCCAGATCAGGGGGGTACTCAGTGATCTTCGTGGTGGTGGACAGATTGAGTAAGTACGCCCACTTCATACCACTGAAACATCCGTACACGGCGGTTTCAGTGGCTGCAGCTTTTACTCGAGAGGTGTTACGGTTACACGGAGTCCCAGCATCCATAGTGTCAGACAGAGACCAGGTGTTCCTGAGTGGGTTTTGGCGAGAGATATTTCGTGTCCAGGGGACAGTGTTAAAGAGGAGTACCGCCTATCACCCTCAGACTGACGGGCAGACGGAGGTAGTGAACCGCAGCATAGAGACGTATCTGCGGTGCTTCGCGTTAGAGACACCGCGGCAATGGTATCGGTGGTTGGCATGGACAGCATACTGGTACAATACTTCGTACCACTCAGCAGCAGGAACACCTTTTGGGTGTTGTATGGGAGGGACCCACCAGAGCTGCTTCGGTTTGGGGAGAGGCAGACACCGGTATCACAAGTGGAGGATTACATGGGGGAGATGGAGAGTATACCGGAGGAGTTGAAGAAGCACTTGTTACGGGCTTAACAGGTGATGAAGGCTAGGGCAGATGTGTATCGACGTGGTGTGCACTTCCAGGAGGGCGATATGGTATATCTGAAGGTAAGGCTCTACCGACAGAGATCACTAGCGAGGAGACGGAACGAGAAGCTGTCAGCTAGATTCTATGGGCCCTTTGAGATTTCGGCCAAGATTGGCCTGGTGGCGTACAGGCTGAGACTTCCCTCGACAGCGACGATACACCCAGTCTTCCATGTGTCGCAGCTTCGCCGAGCTATTGGGAGCAGACGGTGTCCTCTACCCTACCGCCCACCCTTACTGAGGAGATGGAGGTGATGATGGAGCCACTGGAGGTTCGGGCCGTTCGTCAGGGGCCGCGCGGGCGTAGAGAGGTGCTGATACACTTAGCGGGATTGCCGGATTGCGATGCGACGTGGGTACAGCGTGATCCAGGAACAGTTCCCAGACTTCCACCTTGAGGACAAGGTGGCTCTTTTAGGGGCGGGTATTGATGCAGATCCTCCCACACCCGGACCCGGCGGCCATAATGAAGGGGCCCACCCCCTATGGTGACTTACATGTGGCGTAGGAGGCGTAGTACCATGTAGTGGTTTAGTCCAGGGGTATTCTAGTCTTTTCAGGCTAGATTAGTGAATCCCCTATTTTCTATTTATTAGGGCTAGCCGTCATTTTATTTGCTTATGCTTATTTTGTTGAAGAACATTCTTAGGCATCTTGTGAGGGATCTTTAGGCTTTTTACCGTTCAAATAAAAGCTAGGAGATCGGGTTCGTCTCAAAAGAACTAAAGTTATCTTTGTTCTTCATCAAATTCCAAATAAAAATTCCACTTTTTAATTTTTCCTCTTTAAAAATCTGATTTTTATTGATTCGATCCACCGGACCGTATCAGATTGTCCCTCGTTCTTCAGGAGAGTGTGGACGTCCTCTATAATTGGCGTCTTGGGAGAGTGACAACATGTTCAATTGTGGTTAGTTGTCTTTATATTTTCAGTTTTTATCTAATAAACATCGGATTTTTGCCTTGGTTCCTATCAATTTGGTATCAGAGCATCGAGATCTATGGCGACGGCTACGAGATCAAAAGAAAAGATCGACTCTTTAGAGGAAAGGTTCAACGGCGAAATCAAGGAATTGAAGAAAGTCGTGGAGGAACTTAGGATTTTGGCGGAAAAGGATAGGACGGCGACGGAACAAAGATTCGATGGCGTGGAGCGAACCCTAGAGCATATCTTACAACAAATCTCGGGGCTCGCGATGGCTAATCGATCCAAGGAAGCAGAAAACCCTAATTTGGGGCGAAAGGCGACGGTTTTGGAAAGGGGAAAGGGAAAGATTGATGCTTATGAAGAAGGGATGCTTTCTGACGCCGACAACTTCTTCGAGCAGGAAGATGAGCACATAATGGAGGAAATCAACTCCACAAATCCTAGGAAAGCAAAACAGTGGCAGAGGTCGTTGCCGGCATCAAAACAGGGGTGCCAGCCCCTGTTGGACGCGCCAGAGGGGCTGCCGCACATCCAGCAAGGGCGACATCCCCTCCAGGCGCCCCAGAGGGGATGCCGCCTCTCCAGCAGGGGCGCCAGCCCCCCAGTCCAAAATCGGCAGATTTTCGAGAACTTCCAGCCTCGGGATAGGTCCAGCATGAATCCATGAGGCCGACGAAGGCCATGAGGCCCCCGATGATGCGTTACGATGATGACGACCTTCCAAAGTACTTGTGGGAGCCCGATGACGGCGGTGACGGGTTTCAAGGGTCCCACGGCCCTCGATATGCTACACAGAGATGACAACACTCACCCCCGACTTATGAGAAGTACCCAGGAGACGACGGTGGAGAGGGGGAATTGTAGCATGATGATCATGGCTTCTATAATGACGGCAATGACTGGGGTGATTATGCGGACAGCGATGGGGGTAACAACGAGGCTTGGATGGGCACAGAGACCGCTAGAATTATATATAACAGCCCCACCGCCCTAGACACTACTATGAAGGAGCTGAGCAGGGAAACTATAGAGTGGATAGCATGATCCGAAAACTAAAGATACACATCTTCGAGAGTGATGATCCGTATGGCTGGATATACCTGACGGAGAAATTTTTACAGTGTCCCACATGAATGATGAGCAGAAGCTGGAGGAGGCGGCGGTGTGTCTGGAAGGGAAGGCCCTCTCTTGGTTCCAGTGGAGAGAGCAGCACCATCATTTTTGTTCGTGGGAGTACATTAAGGACGGCTTGGTAAAGAGGTTCAGCGAGACGCATGTAGGGAATTTGAAAGAGCGGTTGCTTTCTTTCAGGCAGGACATCACAGTGAAGGAGTACATGGAGCAGTTTGAGGCACTGTCAGGACGTGTACGGAGATCTCTGATGAGATACTGGAGAGCAGCTTCATGAAGAGACTGAAGGCCACCATTCGTACAGAGCTTCACATACAGAGCCCCAGGATCTGATGGACGCCATGGGGTTGGCCCAGACGGTGGAAGACCGACTTATGGAGAAGAATTCTAGAGGGACTGGAGGCGGCTCCTCTTTCCATAGCTAGCCTGCGATAGGAGGACAGCAGAAGACAGCGACAAGGACGGACTCGTCCATTCAGGAGAAGAGCGGAGATGGCATCGTAAGCAGGACAGTTCAGGAAAATGACAGATGCGGAGATGCAGGAGCGGATGTAGAAGGGGTTGTACTTCAGATGCGACGAGAGGTTCACCACGGAGCACCATTGTGGAGTGCGTAAGCTTCAGCTGTTGATAGCGATGGAAGACGAGGAAAATATGGTGGTGGAAGTAGAGCCGGGAGAGATGGACATCTCCACTGGAGTAGGACCGGTGGACTTCATGTATCACCTTGAGAACAAGGTGGTTTTTGGGACGGGATAATGATGGATCTGCACTTTTTTTGCGTTTTGGGCCCATTAGGGGCTTTTTGGGAATTTTTAGTCTTTTTGGATTTTTTATATATGTAATTTTGCTTATTTCTAAAATCTATTTATAGGTGGGACGGGCTGAGAGAGTTATTATGTTGATTTTGGGAGAATATTGATAGTATAGGTGAGATTATCCCTCGTTCTTTGGAAGAGCACGAACGTCCTCTATAATTGACGTTTTGAGAGCGCGACCACCTCTCTAATTGTGGTAAGTTTTCTTTATATTTTCAGTTTTTATCTAATAAAAATCAGATTTTTGCCTTAGTTCCTATCAGAATCCAACGTTATTTGACCTCCGACATAATGGTTACAAATTCAACCAGAAAAATAAAAAATTTTTATAACGAGTGAATCGATTGTCAAATCCCCTTTAGGTTCACCCATATTTAGGGTTTTAAAATTTTAAAATATGTACAACCTTACAAAAATTTCAAACCCCCCTTATGGGAAATGGTTTTTTGTAACGAGTGAATCGATTGTCAAATCCCCTTTGGGTTCACACATATTTAGGGTTTTAAGATTTTAAAATGTGTACCACCTTAAAAAAATTTCAAAAAACCCTCCTGGGAAATGGTTTTTTGTACTATCAGTGAATATGAAATTTTTTGTGCTAACAACATATATAATATCATGTGTGTGAACAACATATAATATCATGTGTGTGAATATTGTATATATACTAACAGCGCAGGAAATTTCCTGCGCTAGCACAGTTTTGTTTAAAAAATTAAAAAAATTATCGCCCATATTTGGGGTTTTGAGGTTTTAAAATGTGTACAACCCGGGAAAAAAATTTCAAAAGAATTTTTTTTAACAAACCCTGAGGAAATTTCCTGCACATCCATAATTCTGTGGGGGGGTAGGAGGGAGATGTGCAGCATGTCGTAAAATAAAAGTCAGCAAACCTTTCAAAATCAGTTAACATACACCTCTCGATGGACGATAAGAGAGAAATTAAGTGCATGCAAGATGAATATGTGAAGAGTGGTAGCCTGAAGATCACAAACCTGATGTACTGATGGGACAATTGTGCAGCGGATATAAGAGCATCATCTGTATAATGAAGTTTGTGGTGAATCTCATATCGCTCACGTAGCCCTCTCAAAATTTGTATCGCTTCGTCAACTGATGGCTCTGGAACTTTAACAGGCTGGAAACGCCTTTCTAATGCTGGATCTTTCTCAATATGCTTCCTATACTCATCAAGTGTTGTGGCTCCAATACACTGGATACAATGAAATAAAGATTCAGAAAGTCCTCCTCTTTAAAAAATTAAAACATGGGGCCCACAAAATATTTCCTTTTAAAAGAAAACTTAACAAAATTCACAGGCTGTAGATAGAAAAAGTAGCACATCCCATATTATGAGTATAAACCAGATTGAGGTGGATAATAAAATCATAACGCAAAGTCATTATCCCAAATTGGGTTCAACTTTTTCTCCCCTTCAACTATGTTAACTGTCACACCTTCAGTACTCTCCGTTTCTTTCAGCCTAAACCATGTTGACTTTGGTAATTCATTGTCCTCGGCACTCCATCTATGACACTACTACAGCCAGCATTGCACTAAGCATGGTCAATTGTTGTACACATGAACGATCTAGAACAGTTCTCCCCCATCTTACCCTCAACTAAGATTAAGTCATTCGAGAGATGGAAGGAGGAGGATACCGCACAAAATGACTCCATCCCACAAAAAAAGACCACATGTAAAGTGACAAACTTTAAGTTAAACTGGTTAAAAACTAATCAAAATAGCATATTCCAAATCCAAAAGAAAAAAGTGAGTTACTGTGCATTGGTGTGTATTTGTGAGTGCGTGACAAGTGGTTTTGGAAGGGAACATGGAAATAAGTATGCACTTAATAAGCAGAAACTACCTGCAATTCACCCCTGGCAAGAGCCGGTTTTAGTATGTTCGCAGCATCGATTGCACCCTCTGCTGCTCCCGCTCCTATTAATGTGTGCACCTCATCGATGAAGAGTATAATCTCATTACTTTGTTTAATTTCTTCCATTAGTTTCTTCAGCCTTTCTTCAAACTCCCCACGATATTTTGTACCAGCAACGAGAAGCCCCATATCAAGGGTAATAACCTGATGTATCAAACAAGAGTATCAGCAGGAAGAACATACAGAACTCTTAGAAATGGTGCCCAGTGAAACATGAATGGAGATAACAGATCATGAAAATGAGGAAATTCAGCAAATAAACAGTGCTCTGAAACGAATGGAAGACAAAGCAACTGCACAAAATCAGAAATGAAAGGTCAAACCTAAAAGTCAATAACAATGATATGTTAACTAACCTTTTTCCCTTCAATTGTTTCTGGTACATCCCCATTCGCAATGCGCTGCGCAAGGCCTTCGGCAATAGCAGTTTTCCCAACACCAGGTTCTCCAATAAGGCAGGGATTATTCTTTGTCCGCCGACCCAAGATTTGTGTTACACGCTCTATTTGTTGCTGCCTTCCAACAACAGGATCTAGTTTACCCTGTAGAGACAAAGCTGGCATACTTATTATGACTGCTAAATATATCACTACAATCTCATTGCAGACTTTTCATTTTTTTTAAAACAAAGAAAAAGATACCTCCTCTGCCAATTTTGTCAGATTTGTTCCAAATTCCTCTAGTGTTGGCATCTTGCTGTTACTACTTCCTCCTCCAACTACAGAGCCAACAGCTTCTGCACTTTCTCCAACCATACGGATGACCTACTAATACAGAAAAGTGATCAAACTGTTAATAATGAATTAAATGTCAGCCATGGTACTCAATAAATAGAATATGCTGAAACTTACCTGTGAGCGAATGTTGCTTGGGTCAGCTCCCATGCTTTCAAGAACCTGAGCAGCAACACCTCCCCCCTCACGAAGCAATCCCAGAAGCAGATGCTCAGAGCCTATATAATTATGACCTGGCAGTTCAAGTGGAAAAAAAAAAGCTTAGCACGTTCCCACTCTCAATTCACCAAAGTGAAAAAAATTTACATCGCATGAATATTATCATACAATTTTATGTAATCCTGTGAATTAGTTTGAGTCCTTGACACTTTGGCTTAAATCATGTAGTTGAGACACCGGAACTTACGATTCTCCATTGTTCTAGACCTTTTCTTGATACAAAAGAATTAACTTTTGTGTGGATTATCTATTATACAAATGTGGAATGTTTTTGAATGGATTTGCTAACTAGGACAAAAGGGTTGATAGAAAAATGGCTGAGATTTAACCTTGAGAAATCGATGGTTAGGATGAGATTTTGTGAAAGTTTTGGGGAAAACTTTTATATTTTGGGGAGAAATCCTTTGGTTGGAAAACCAAAAACTTGAACTTTGGGGGAAAACCATCTCTCTCTAAATCAATTGCAGCAATCTGTCTCTCTCCCATCATTTCATGTCCAATCTGTCTCTCTCCCATCATTTCATGTCCATGTCTGCCCAAAAACAAAATTCCAAATACTCCCCACCCACAAAAAAGCAATAGGGATGATGTTTCTCCACCGCAGTGCTCCCACAAACCCTCGCACCCCGCTCCACCTCAACTCGAGCCCTAATCTCAGCCCAAACCACAACCATCGGTCCAAATACCAACGCTCAAAAGAACGACGAACGATTGAAACTCAAATCCATTGATCACGACGATGGAGACGACATCGGGACAATGATCTAATTGCTCGTTGCCGCCGGATGTACTCTCCGAGTACCCAACGGTGCCCCTCCAGATATACCTTTCGATTATTACAAGCACCGTTGAAGCCTTGAGGCCCGCTTCTCCTCCGATCGTTCGATCCTCTCGCGCTTCGTATAGTGATTAAATTCTTACATCCAAACCTCATAAAACCTAAAAAGTAATTTATTTTTTGCCATTCTTTATTTTTAATTTAAGAAACCCGGGATTAAGTCTCTAGCTTCCGATATAGGGTTTTGAATCCTGATTGATGGCGAATTGGTGCCTGGCAAAGCCCATACAGACGCAGATTCAGTAAATGCTGCTCAAGAAGCTTCCAGAACATCGATGTTGCCGCTGCATGATGACATGGCGAGGCTCATCGTCAACCAATTCCGATGGCTGGATTTTCGAATGGATTCCAAGGGCTTTGCGGAGAAGCTAATGGAGATTCTTTCCATTTCACCGATCCAGTTGAAGGAGGAGATCATTGGGCCTCTTTCAAAGATCATCAGCGATCAGAGTAATGGTACAGTAGTTTCCACTCTAGAGAGCTTGCTGCAAGAGGATTCTGAAGTCATCGTGATTGTGCTTGACTCATTCTCTAACCTGAACTTGGAGGATCAACTGCAAGGACAGATTTAGATTGTGTTTTACAGTTTTCTTGGTTAATTTATTTTTTAAAATGCTATCTAGTTCTTATCATGAACTGTTGTGTTAATTGAAGGTGATGACGATAGCATTACCCTGCATCAAGACAGTGGGTGCGGAACACATGCCTCATTTGCTTAGATTTTTACTGCTCTCCGTAACAGCTGTTAATGTTGGAAGGATAATTTTACAAATACATGAGCAGTTGAAATTTGTGGGAGTGAGCGATCCTCTGGTAATAAGCATAAGGAATTGAAAGGAAAGTCCTTTAAGTCCTTGGCTGATAGCACAGAGGCCTCTGTCCTGGATGCGTTGAGATCAAGCATCAGGCCTCTGTCCGGTCCCACCTTTGCCTCGACCTCGAAAGGCCCAAAATACCGCGGTGCCAGCTTTTCATTCCTCCTATGAGCCACCGACCTCTGTCTGTAGGGCCTCAGCTTAAGATACACTATGTCTCCTACCTCAAAGTGTATGTCTCGACGATGTAAGTCTGTCCGTGCCTTCATCAACTGCTGAGCCCTCGCCAAGTGGAGCTTCAACTCCTCTAGAATCCGGTCCCTCTCCGACAGGTACTGCTTCACATCTGACATGGGAGTCGTCTCATGACCATAATGAAGTAAGTGCGAAGAATCTCTACCATACAGAATCCTGAAAGATGTAGTCTGCGCCGCCGTGTGATATGAAGTGTTGTACCAGTATTCCGCCCACGGTAGCCAACGTGCCCACTCGTTAGGATTCTCTGAAATGAAGCATCGCAGGTAAGTCTCCACACTCATGTTTACCACCTCCGTCAGACCGTCAGTTTGGGGATGGTAAGTTGTGCTCCGCTTCAAGGTCGTCCCCTACAATCTAAAAAGCTCCTGTCAAAATTTGCTCTCGAATACCTTGTCTCGATCCGAGACTATGGACTTTGGCGGGCCATGCAAACGAATAACCTCTCTCACAAAAACCTCTGCCACAGAAACTGCGCTGTAAGGATGCCTAAGCGGGACAAAATGTGCATATTTGCTGAGGCGGTCTACCACAACAAGAATGACGCGGTATCCACCCGACTTTGGCAATCCATCGATGAAATCCATAGAGAGGTCCTCCCAAACTCGGTCTGGTAAGGATAGCGGCTGTAGTAATTCTCCTGGAGACATAGCCTGATACTTGTGACGCTGGCACACGTCACACGCTGCCACCATCCTGGTCACCTCCTTCAGCCCCTTCCAGTAGACCTCCCTTGATAGCCGCTGGTAGGTCTTGAGGACCCCAGAATGTCCTCCAATAACACTGCCGTGGAACTCCCTGAATATGGCCGGTATAAATGTAGAAGTCCTCGGTATCACAAGCCTCCCCAGTAAAGTAGCCGTCCATCCTGAAGAGAATACCCAGGATACTCAGTCGACCCCTGTAGAAGGGCCTCTCGTATAGCCGTCAACTCCGGGTCCTGCTCCACCTCCTGCTGTAGTGGGCCCCAATCCTCGAGGATATACACTGTAAGTGTCGCTAACTCTGCCTCCTCCTCCTGCCGAGATAACGCATCAGCTGCCTTGTTCTCCAATCCAGGGCGGTACTCAATCTCGAACCTATACCCCATCAACTTTCGCAGCCACTTCTGATGTTCCTCCGCTACCATCCGCTGCTCTAACAGGTACTTAATGCTCCGCTGATCCGTGCGAACTATGAAGCTCCGTCCCAACAAATATGGTCTCCACTTCTGTATGGACAACACTATCACCATCAGCTCCCTCTCATAGACTGATCGCAATCGGGCCCGCGCGGTCAACACCTGGCTGTAGTAAGCTATAGGCCGCTGCTCCTGCATCAGTACTGCTCCCAGCTCATGCCCTGATGCATCTGCCTCTACTACGAAGGGTCTGGAGAAGTCGGGCAACGCCAATACGGGCACAGTGGTCATTGCCCTTTTAAGGGCCTCAAATGCTGTCGTCGCCTCCTCCCCCTCATGGAACTGATACTTCTTCAATAGCTCCGTCAATGACCAGGCAATCGTCCCATAACCCTCCACGAATCTGCGGTAGTAACCGGTAAGCCCCAGGAAGCCCCGTAGCCCTCTTAGGATAGTGGGGCGCGGCCAGTCCAGCATGACCGCTATCTTAGCTCTATTTGCGGCCACCCCTCCTGCGGATAACACGTGCCCCAAATACTCCACTTACGGCTGTCCGAATAGACACTTCTTTCTATTCAAATATAGCTGGTGGTACTGCAGCTCCTGAAATACCACCTGCAGGTGGTCCAAATGCTCCTCCAAAGTACGACCGTACACCAAAATACCATCGAAGAAAACTATTACAAATCGCCTGAGATAGGGACGGAATACCTTATTCATAAGAGTCTGAAAGGTGGCCGGTGCGTTGGTCAACCCAAAGGGCATGACCAGAAACTCGTAGTGACCCTCATGCATCCTGAACGCCGTCTTGGGCACATCCTCCCGTCGCATCCTTATCTGGTGGTAGCCTGACTTGAGATCTAGCTTGCTGAACCAGGCTGCCCCGTGTAGCTCGTCCAAGAGCTCATCAATCACAGGTATATGGAATTTATCTGGGACCGTCTCCTTGTTCAGCGCCCTGTAGTCCACGCAGAACCGCCAACTACCATCCTTCTTCTTCATTAATAATACCGGCTGGAGAACGGGCTCACACTCGGCTGAATCACCCATGCATGCACCATCTCTGAAACCATCATCTCTATCTCGTCCTTCTGATGCTGGGGTATCGATAGGGCCGCACGCTAATGGGGGAAACACCCTCTCGTAGAACAATGGCGTGCTCGTGGTCCCGTGGTGGTGGAAGACCCCAAGGCTTCTGGAAGATCTCAAACTGCTCCATTAGCTGCTGAACCTCTCCTGGAATGGGCTGCTCTGTACTGGCCTCTACGCCTCCCTCACCTGTCAAAGAGTACAGCTCTACTAAATACCCTCCTCCCTCTGTCTGGATGGTCCTAAACATTGTCTTCAGAGAGACCAAAACCCTGCAGAGGCTGGGGTCTCCCCGGAGTATCACTGCTCTCCCCGTCTCCTGAAACTCCATCCGTAGCAGCTTCCAATTTATTGTCATCTCTCCAAATGTCTGTAGCCAGGTCATGCCTAGGATGACGTCGGTGTTCCCCAGGTCCAGAGGTAAAAAGTCTGCAATAATCTGTATCCCCTGCATGGTCAGTACCAGTCCCCTGCAAACTCCCCGGCTGCTCTCCTTCTTCCCTGTCCCCATCATCACACTGAAGCTGCTGCACTCTGTCAGTTGAAGCCACTGCTCTGCCACCACCCTCCTGGAAATGAAATTGTGGGTAGCCCCACTGTCAATAAGCATGGTCACCTCCTGGTCACCGATCTCCCCCCTCAGCTTCATGGTATGGTTCGGTGTGAACCCTACCACGGAGTTGAGGGACACCTCCGCCACGTCCAACTGCTGGCCCTCCAGCTCCTCCTCTGCCTCAGCGGCCTCCTCCTCGACGTCAGTCTCGTCGTCGTCCTCCTCCAACAGAATCACCTGGAGTTTGCACCCCGCGCACCGATGGCCTGGTGAAAATCGCTCATCGCACCTGAAGCATAAACCCTTCTGCCTCTTTTCCCGCATCTTCGCGTCTGTCATGCGCCTGAACTGCCCCCCAGCCACTGGTGCACTACTCTTCTCCCCAGTCTTCTCACGGCTCGTCTGGGACGCTACCGTGGGGGTACCTGCTCCTCCAGCCCCAGACGGGGCGCCTCTCGATGTCTGACTACTGTAGCCGCTCCTGACCCGCCTATCCTCGGTCTGCGCATCATCCACCATCTGGGCCATCTCTATGACCTCCGAAAGCCCCCTGGGCTTGTAGGGTCTCACTACTGCTCGCAGACTGGGGCGCAACCCCTTCAGAAAGGCGCCCTCCAGTGACTCGTCAGACACGCCATGTACTCGCCCTGCCAGTGTCTCAAATCTCTCGATGTAATCCCGCACCGGCCCCTCCTGCCTGAGGGCGTACAACTGCTCGTGTAAGTTCCCTAAACGGGGGTCTCTAAACTTCTCTAGCACCAGATCCTTTAGCTCCTCCCAGCTCCTGATCTGCTGCCTCCTCTCCTTCCACTAGAACCACCACAAGGCTCTCCCCTCCATGCAGATGGCAGCCGCCTCCAGCTTCTGTGCCTCGGACATGTGGTGTGCCGCGAAGTATCGCTTTGCTGTGAACAACCAGTCATGTGGATCCTCTCCTGAAAATAGCGGCATCGTCAGCTTCCACACCCGGCACTCTCCCCCAAAGTGCCCCCGCTCAGACCTTCCCTCATCTCTGTGAGGCGGACGGTAGTGCTGTCTCCTCCTATCCTGAGTCTCGTATCACCTAGGTGGCCCTCCTCCGCGACCCCCGTAATCTCTACGGTAATCTTCCTGCCGGCCCTCAAAATCGTCCCAACCTGCGTCATCGCCGAACTCCGCCTTGTAACCACCCCTACCGTCAGAATAATAATCTCTCCCGCGTCCATCGCCGTAGAATGGGTCCTCCGCTGCTGGTCGATGTCCCAAAGGGTCAAAAAATTCTCCCGAAATCTGTCCGCGACCCTCCACAGCTGTTGTCCGCTGCCCGGGGGTCGAAAACCCCCCCCCCCCCCCCCCCGGAGGTCTGTCCGTGCCCGTCGCCCCCCCCCCCCCCCCGGCTGCCAGGGGGTCTCATCCCTTGCGCAGGTCGAGAGGGGCCGGCCGGCCTTCAGGCATGCTCAGCGGGCCCCTCCGGCCCTCTGTCAATGTCGGCAGACCCTGCCGGCCTTTCGACAGGGCCCGTGGGCCCTGCCGGAGGTCCAGCAGGGTCACCGGACCTCGGCGGACCCAGGCAGGGTCCCGCCACCCCTGCCTGGGCTCGCAGTTGTCGGGGGTCCCCCGCCCTTCTCCCGCGGCGGCCGCCCCCCAGTGGTCGTGGGGGTCGGCCGCCCTTCTTCGATGCCGCGCGGCTCCCACGGTGGGCGGCTAAGGCCACCGCCTTCCCTTTGGCTTTCTACCGCCTTCCGCCGCACCTCCTCGTGGTAATCGACCCTCCATGGCTCCTCGTCGTCTTCCTCGTCCAATTCCTCCACGTAATAGGGTTGATTTTGGGCAAAAATCTCCTCTTTTTACTTCTCCTTCTTCAAAGATGCCGCCTTTGGTGTCGGATTAGGGTTGCCTTCCACTTTGTTGTTTGTCGCCAATTGATTTAGGGCTCCGATTAATTGCGCGAATTGATTGTCGTGCTTTACTTGATTTGACGCCAATTGGAAGATGGAAGTAGTTAATTTCGTCATGGATTCATCGTTTTCCGCCAACGACTTTTTGATTGCCTCGATCTCGCTCGTGAACTTGGCCTCCAAAATCTCAATTTTGTCGTACGATCTTGTCGAAGCCGCCATGGATCGTCACGTGCTCTGATACCAAATTGTTAGGAACTAACAAAGACGATATTTTTATTAGAAAACAAATAGCAAAGAACTAGATAATTGAGCACAAAAGAGGTGAGCTCTCCTCCCAAGACGCTGAAGAGGACATCCGCACTCGTCTACCTATGGAATCACACAATAACAATCATCAAAAGCATAAGAAAATAGGTGACGGCTACCCCCTATTTATAGTAGAAACTAGGGTAAAGAGGGGGGGCCAAGGCATGCGGCCGGCTAAAGGGGAAGGGCGGCTAGGGCGGGAGCCCGTGCGGGCTCCCTGCGGGTGTAAACCCGCAGGGTATGGGCCGGAGGCCCATCAAAATGACAATAACAAAAGTATAAATTTGAAATTCAATCCATGGATTTATGTGCTTTCTGGTAAAAAAATGTTTTTATAGCTATACTAGGAAGGTAGGTTTATCTTTTAATATGGAATTATGTGCTTTTTGGTAAAAATGTGTTTATTGAACATCTTAAGATGCCATTATATGTAGACAAAGAAACAAATGTCTTACTCTGGCAAGGATATGTGGTGTTGGAAAGGGCAATGTCCAAAGTACAGACACAAGTCACGATGCCACATTATATTTAGTCTAGATATATGCATATTTGACTCATATACCTATATGCATAGGGTTTTTAAGTTGTTATTACATGAAGGACCTGATTCTATTAAAATGATATATAAAGCGATTAACCTCTGTCCAATGTGGATATTACATGCTTCGGGTAATATGTATGATTTAGGTAACTTACGATTCTATGAGTTTGTAAACGTTGGACGATAAGGGACATCAATGTCATGTTCCGGTCTATTGGAGACACCAACTTTTATTTTGGGAAAGTATCTTACATATGGTAGATGGGGTAACAATTGGTGATATATATGATAATGCGATGACTTTAATGCATGATTGCCTTATTCATTTGATTCATTTATCAGACCTAGCTCCTACATCTCCTAGGATTAGAGCCAAATTTGATGCTAGAACTTTAAAAGCAAGTTTTCATAACCATTATCATGTCCTTATATCCCACAAAGTGGGGTTAGTTATGTAGTGGCGCTCAAAAATCTATATATATATATATATATATATATATATATTTTATTAAAATTGAAAATTAAAATGAAAAATGTATGGAAAAAAGGGTCGAGCTCACCAACTAGTAGTTGTTTAGTATGCTGCATCAAAGTATAATAAGATATATCGTGTATCATTTTCTATTATTATCACATCGTATATATCATAAGATAAATTTGAAGTTGTGTTTTGTATATTAGGTTTTGGAGTTGGCTGGGATTGTGATGGGGGACAATGAGGAGTTCGAGAAGCTGTTGGCTAGGATCACGATCTCTAATGGTGATCGATCATTCATTAGGTATTGATGACCAAAAAGTAGGGGACGGTGAGATTGGATCGGCATCTCAGAAGTTTTAAAGATCCATCTTTTTATTAAAAAAAATTGTATTGCTTTTCTCTTCATTCTAGGTTTTTTGGGATGTAATTAGTAGTTATGATGTGGATGATGCTGATCTGATAAGGGAATTGGCTGAGTAAAATGAATTGGGGGCTCTAATTTCACAAGTAATTTGTTGATTTGTATGCGGTTAATTTTTTGTGGTGCCTCGGAAATTTTTGTGTTCTTTGAATGAAAATGTCTGATCTCATTGGTTTAATTTATGTGTTCTTTTCTTCCACCCTCCCGCAGAAGTTATGTAGGATTTCATGTTATCTTTAATTTCTGTGTCATTTCTGTGTCCGTTTACTCGAATCATGGAGTTTGGGGCAAGTTCTAGATCCAATTATTAGAGGTTTGGCTAAAGGTAGGAGTTTGACATTTGAATTTTGTGTAAAGCTAATATTGTTGTGTTAGAAACTAACAAAAGATGCAATTTTTATAGAGAACTAATAATGAAGAACTAGATAATTGAACACAAAAGAGGTGTGTTCTCCTCCCAAGATGCCAAAGAGGACGTCCGCACTCGTCTACCTATGAAATCACACAAATAACAATAATCCAAGCATATGTAAACAAAGGCGGCTACCCCCTATTTATAATAGAAACTAGGGTTTTGGGGGGGAGAATAGGCGCGCGCGCACGGCCACAAGGGCGGCCTGGGGTAGGGCAAAGGGGCGGCCTGGGCTTGGGCCGCCCCCTTTGGCCTGCGGGTATATACAAGCAAGCGTGATGGGCCTTGAGGCCCATCAATACTCCCCCCAAAGAGCCACCTTGTCCTCAAGGTGGAAGTCTGGAAAGCGCACCATCATCTCGTCCATGTCCTCTCACGTGCTATTGTGCTCTGACGAGCCCCTCCACTGCAACAACACCTGCCACCCTCCTGTGTCGCTCCGTCGAACCCCCTTCAGCACCTCAGGCTCCATTCTCACCTCCATATCAGCAGTAAGGGTCTCTGGTAATGACGGGGAAGAGATGTGGTCGCCAATGGCCTGGCGCAACTGCGAAACGTGGAAGCCTAGGTGAATGGCGGATCCTGGGGGTAAGCTCAATCTGTAGGCCACCCGTCCTACTCTCGCCTCGACCTTGAAAGGCCCAAAATACCGCGGTACCAGCTTTTCATTCCTCATATGAGCCACTGACCTCTGCCTATATGGCCTCAGCTTCAGATACACCATGTCCCCTACCTCAAATTGTATGTCGCGACGGTGTAGGTCTGTCCGAGCCTTCATCATCTGCTGTGCCCTTGCCAAATGGAGCTTCAGCTCCTCCACAATCCGATCCCTCTCCGCCAGGTACTGCTCCACATCTAACACCGGAGTCGTCTCATGCCCATAATGAAGTAAGTGTGGGGGATCTCTGCCATACAAAATCCTGAAGGGTGTAGTCTGCGCCGCCGTGTGATATAAAGTGTTATACCAGTATTCCGTCCAAGCTAGCGAACGCGCCCACTCCTTAGGATTCTCTGAAATGAAGCATCGCAGATAAGTCTCCACACTCCTATTCACCACCTCTGTCTGACCGTCAGTCTGGGGATGGTAGGCTGTGCTCCGCTTCAATATCGTCCCCTGTAGCCTGAAAAGCTCCTGCCAAAATTTGCTCTGGAACACCTTGTCTCGATCCGAGACTATGGACTTTGGAGGTCCATGCAGACGAATGACCTCCCTCACAAACACCTATGCCACCCTGACTACGCTGTAAGGATGTCGAAGCGAAACAAAGTGCGCATATTTGCTGAGGCGGTCGACCACAACAAAAATGACAGTGTATCCACCCGACTTCGGCAACCCGTCGATGAAGTCCATAGAGAGGTCCTCCCAAACTCGATCTGGTAAGGATAGTGGCTGTAGTAGTCCTCCTGGGGACAGCGCCTGGTACTTGTGACGCTGGCACATGTCACACTTTACCACCATCCTTGCCACCTCCTTATTCAATCCCTTCCAATAGACCTCCCTCGCCAGCCGCTGGTAGGTCTTAAGGACCCCAGAATGTCCTCCAATAGCACTGCCGTGAAACTCCCTGAGTATGACCGATATAAATACAGATGTCCTCGATATCACAAGCCTCCCCCAATATAGTAGCCGCCCATTCTGAAAAGAATACCCCGGATACTCAATCGACCCCCTGTAGAAGGGCCTCTCGTGTAACTGCCAACTCCGGGTCCTGCTTCACCTCCTGCTCTAGTGGGCCCCAGTCCTCCAGGACAGACACTGCAAGTGTCGCTAGCTCCGCCTCCTCCTCACGCCGGGATAATGCATCAGCTGCCTTGTTTTCCAGTCCCGGGTGATACTCAATCTCAAAACTGTACCCCATCAGCTTCCGCAGCCACTTCTGATGCTCCTCTGCTGCTCTAATAAATACTTCAAGCTCCGCTGATCGGTGTGTACTATGAAGCTCCTGCCCAACAAATATGGCCTCCACTTCTGTATGGACAACACTATGGCCATCAGCTCCCTCTCGTAGACCGACCGCAGTCGGGCCCTCGCGGTCAACACCTGGCTGTAGTAAGCTATGGGCCGCTGCTACTGCATCATTACTGCTCCCAGCCCATGTCCCGATGCGTCCACCTCTACCACAAAGGGTCTGGAAAAGTCGGGCAATGCCAATACTGGCACAGTGGTCATTGCCCTTTTCATGGCCTCAAATGCGGTCGTCCTCTTCTCACCCCAATGAAACTGGTCCTTCTTCAATAACTCCGTCGGCGGCCAGGCAATCGTCACATACCCCTCCACGAACCTGTGATAGTATCATGTCACCCCTAGAAAACCCCGTAGCCCTGTGAGTGTGGTAGGCCGCGGCCAGTCCAGCATGGTCGCTATCTTTGCTCTATCTGCTGCCACCCCTCCTGCTGATATGACATGCCCTAAACGGGGGTCTCTGAACTTCTCCAGCACCAGGTCTTTCAGCTCCTCCCAGCAACGAATCTGCTGCCTCCTCTCCTTCCACTGGAACCGCTCCAAAGCTCTCCCCTCCATGCAAATGGCTGCCGCCTCCAGCTTCTGTGCATCGGTCATGTGGTACGCCGTGAAGTACCTCTCTGCAGTGAACAACCAGGCATGTGGATCCTCCCCAGAAAATAGCGGCATTTTCAACTTCCGCACCCTGCAATCCCCTCCAAAGTGCCCCTGCTCGGGCCTCCCCTCAACACGGTGATGTGGGCAGCAGTGCTGTCTCCTCTCATCCTGGGTCTCGTACTGCCTAAGTAGCACTCCTCCGTGACCCCCATAGTCCCCTCGGTGACCACCGCGCCTGCCCTCGAAGTCATTCCAACCCACATCATCGCCGAAATCAGCCTCGTAGACTCCCCCGCCGTCGTAATAATAGTCTCTCTCGTGCCGGTCTCCGTACGACTGATCCTCCACTGCTGAACGATGCCCAGAGCGCTCGAAAAACTCCCCTGGAGGCTGCCTGCGCATCTCCCCCCTCCCGGCGGCTGCCAGGGGGGTTCCTGCCCTTGGCGGGGGGCTCTGTCGGGGCCCTCCGGCCTTGCCGGAGGGCCTGCAGGTCCTGTCGGCCCTCCGACAGGGCCGACGGGCCCTGTCGGAGGCCCGGCAGGTTCGTCGGACCTCGACGGCCCCCGACAGGGCCTGGCCAGCCCTGCCGGGGCTCGTGTCAGGCGGCGGGGGTCCCCCGCCCCTCTCCCGCGGCGGCCGCCCCCCAGATTTTGTTGGGGGCCGGCCGTCCCTCCTCGCTGGCGCGCGGCTCCCAAAAAGGGCGGGTAGGGCCGCCGCCTCCCCTTTGACTCTCCACCACCTTTCGCTGCACCTCCTCGCGATAGTCGACCTTCCACAGTCCTTCGTCCTCGTCCTCGTCCAATTCTTCCACGAAATAGGGTTGATTTTGGGTAAAAATCTCTTCTTTTTCCTTTTCCTTCTTCAAAGTTGCCGCCTTTAGTGTCAGATTAGGGTTTCATTCACCTTGAAATTTCGTCGTCAAGAGGGAGAGGATCTTTGCAAATTGCTCGTCGTTCTTCGCTTGACATGCCTTCATGTGCTCTACGGACTCCACCACCGATTCCACCGATTTTTTTACTCCTTCAAGTTCCCCATGAACTTTTCCTTCAACGCCTCGAATTTATCCTTCGATCTTGTTGCGGCCGCCATGGATTGTCACGCTCTGATACCAAATTGTTAGGAACTAACAAAAGATGCAATTTTTATAAAGAACTAATAATGAAGAACTAGATAATTGAACACAAAAGAGGTGTGTTCTCCTCCCAAGACGCCAAAGAGGACGTCCGCACTCGTCTACCTATGAAATCACACAAATAACAATAATCCAAGCATATGTAAACAAATGCGGCTACCTCCCCCGATTTATAATAGAAACTGGGGTTTTGGGGGGAAGGGTAGGCGCGCGCGCGGCCACAAGGGCGGCCTAGGCTTGGGCAAAGGGCGGCCTGGGCTTGGGCCGCCCCCTTTGGCCTGCGGGTATATACCCGCAGGCATGATGGGCCTCCAGGCCCATCATGTTGTAAGAAAAATAACATGAAATGTCTTCACAATAGGTTTTTGCTCTAAGACAGATTTAGGGGGGTTTTGCAGTGGTTTGGGGGGAGTTTGGGGCCAATTCTGAATCCAATTGTTAATGGTGTTGGCTAAAGGTGTGATTTTGACATTTGAATTTTGTGTAAAGCTAAGATTGTTGTAACAAAAAAACATGAAACATCTTCACAACAGGTTTTGTGCAAGGTTTTTGGGATTTTTTTAAATTTCACAAATGTCTTCACAACAGTGATTGTTGATGTGAAGAGTTCTAAAGGTTCTATTTTTTGCTTGCTGCAGGTGGTTGTATAGGAGTATGCCGCGGAGGTTTCTTGAATTGGATTTGGTTTTAGATAATTAGGTATAAGAGAACATCAAAAAATTTCTATTCGTTTTCTTTTTTTTTTTACTTTTGTGGGGGTGGACATGACGTGTGAAGAAAATGAGATGAATATAGCTACGGTTTACAATTATAATGAGATGAATTCTGTGGCAACGATTTATAGTTGTTGAAAATTTTGGTGAGTGTTAATAAGTTTATTTACATGGAATTCCAAGCTCTTCTACATGCTTATGTTGCTTGTCTTTGAAACCATCAATTAAATGGATTGTTGCATCTGATCTTGAAGATAAAAGTGCAAGAGTGGTATGTGTTAGAGACTTATCCCATACTAGACCTCCGACACTAGCACATTTGTTAGAAACGCATCTCATTCTAGGCCTCTAACAATAACCTTGCTAAGGACACATCCCATACTAGGCCCATAACACTGGGCTCACACCCCATTTGTTAAGTATTATTGAGCATCTAACCCAAAACCAATTGGTATAGGTGGAGAGGCTCTCTAATACTTAAACTATTTCTTTTTCTTTTACAATTTCGATATGAGACTATTTTTGGGATCCTAACATACCACCACGCTTCCGACACGCCATCCACGACGGCCCACTCTAGGGTACCCACTATAAGTGGCCCACTCTGGCCTTACTAGGTCGCCCCCTCTTAGGTTGCTCCGTCCCTTGGTCGCCCCTTCCGCTTTCGACAACCATCGTCCACGACGGCCCACTCTGGGGTGCCGACTCTAAGTGGCCCACTCTGGCCTTTAACCAGGTCACCTCCCTCTTAGAGCGTTCCTTCCCCAAGTCGTCCCTTCCACAACGTGGGTCGTAACATGGGGCCTACTCTGATACTATTTATTAGAGACACATCTCATACTAGGCCTCCAACACTAGCCCATTTGTTAGAAACACATCACATAATAGACCTCTAACAATAAACTTGCTAAGGGCGCATCCCATACTAGGTCCATAACACTGGGCTCACACCCCATTTGTTAAGTATTATTGAGCATCCAACCCAAAACCAATTGGTATTAGATGGATATGCTCTCTAATACTTAACCTGTTTCTTTTTCTTTTGCACTTCTGATGTGGGACTATTTTTGGGATCCTAACAGTATGGTTCAACCGTTTCCATTGGGATACCTACAACATCTTTCAAACGTTAATACTTTAAATTCTCTAATATGTAGACACCGAAGGCACATGCTAGGGCATAGGAAACTCTTCAGGTAAGATTACTATATGTGATTTAAAACAAACATGGTTGTCTCAATGTTCCTTCTTTGTTTAACTCAGAAAGTAAGTAAAAAATTTTGGAAAAAAATCCTAAAATTTTGAGGAGAACTAAACCTGTAGGGAACTAAATTTTGATGGGATTAAAATTTTTCGAAAAACTAAATTCTCTGATATGAACTAAATTCTAATTTAAAATTTTTGAGGGGGACTATCTGAATGGAACTAAAATTTTAAATTTTAAGGAAATAAAATCTGGAGGAAAATAAACTTTGGAGGAACTAAATTTTTTAAAAGGAACTAAATTCGTTGGGAAAACTAAATTTTAGTTTGAACCTGGTTAATATTTTTGGTTGGGGAAATATTTTGAAAGTGGCTACAAATTTTTTGCGATAATTTTGAAGAGACTGCAAATTTTTTAGGGGGAGATTTTGACTGAGTTAAAAATTTCAGTGGAATATTTTGAATGCCACGTGACCTATGGTCACGATTTATGACAAAATTTTGAGGAAAACTAAATTTTGAGAAAGAACTAAAATTTTTAGGGGAAACTAAATTCTCTGCATTGAACTAAGATTTTTGGAAAATCTTGGAGGGACTAATTCTAGAGGAAACTAAAATTTTTGGTGAACTAAATAATAATTATTGCACTTTAATTATTGGTGTTGATTTAAAACTAGGGGATTCAAGATTTTGGGGGAAATATTTTAACTGAACCGTGCCCTTAAGGCACGAGTTATGACTAGTACATTTACATAAGCTGATAGGCTTAAACTATACATGATATGTTTGGTTTTCCCGCGCACAAAGCAACACACTTGATTAATAGAAAAGCATGTATCTTGTCTATAATTTGCTTGGCCAGAAATTTGGAAACTGGGAAATTGGCAGGTTGACAACTGGCATTCAGATTTTATTAAATTTTGTGAGGAAGTGCTTAAAAAAGCAACACCGGTTAGGAGGAAAGGGCTTATATCATGATGGCAATGATGTTGATGATATTGTACGTAATAATCTCTTTAATTATGAAAGCATGCCGAAAGAAGAGTACAGGTAAGCACATATTCAGTTCACTACAAACATTAATTCATTTTCAATTTCATTTAGCTTCTACATATTCAGTTCACTACAAACATTAATTCATTTTCAATTTCATTTAGCTTCTCCGACATTATCATATTAAACGGTTTAAATTACTGTACAAAAAAGAATGTGAAAGTAGTTACCTAGTTGACGGGCTTCTTCCAGTGAGAGTTCCAAAACACGTTTTGCACGAGGGGTAAATGGTATCTCAACGGCAACAAATCCACTACCCCTTCCAATTATCTTTTCGACTTGCACTCTGGCATCCTTAAGACTAATACCCATTGATTTCAAAACTTTTGCAGCAATACCAGTACCCTCCCCAATTAGACCCAGTAATATCTGTTCTGTACCAACAAAATTATGCCCTAGACGTCGTGCCTCTTCTTGTGCAAGCATTATCACTTTAATTGCCTTCTCGGTGAAACGCTCAAACATAGCCTTAGGAACTCCTCTACTTGCCCTCCCTCGTCGGGCAGATACAGAAACTGTCACCATTGAATTAAAATCTCTTACTGGTCGGGATAAAAAATCCAAAGCATTTGATCCACGTAATCCTGTGAACCCTTTCATTGTGAGCGAATGTGCATGTACATGACAAGTCATTGTAGTTCTATTTGACTGTGAGGAACCATGATTATGTTTTCGGCCTGAATGTGCAAGGGCAGGACGGATAGTTAACTGAGCAAAATTAGCAGCCATGACTTCGACCCAAGGTAAATAGTTCTTATGGATATATATTCACCAAAAAATTGTATATCCTGCAGAAACATAAATACAGTGACATTATCAATACAAAGATAAAACAAATGAACCCTGAAAGAGATCGATAATTTATATCAAGTTAAAGCATTAATTATATGATTTGCCCACATGGAACGTTCAATGAATGAATCTGACTACACCCATAGTTCAGAAAAAGAATATCAGTAAACAATGTTTCTAGATTCAAAAGAACTCAAACTAGCCAGGATATGCAATGGCAACCTATGTCAATGACTTGTTATTTAAAAAAAGTGAAATAGATGGGTAAATAAAGAAACATGCACCCAAATGATACTGACAAAAAAGGCTTTGCATTGAAAGAAAGCAATTCATAACAACTACATGAATCCATTCTTCAAAACATCTCACATGAGAGTCTGTCATGCAGAGATTAGAAGGATACATGACAAATGAAAAGGTATTAGCCAGTAGGGTTTCGAATCATCTAGCATATAGAAAATTTCACCATAAACTATTTGCATTTTCCACAACGCAGCCAAACAAAGTAATATTCAGGTGCATCCAATACGCTGATACAGGATTAAATTCATTCCATATCATGATAATGACAGTTTAGGGTAGGGTTTGGTTCGGTTGGGTTGCGGTTGGTTGACCTTCCACGGGCCCAATTGTACAGTTAGGCATGCCGAATGGGGAAAAATGAAAACACTCGACACAACCCTAACAAATAAGCATTTCTGTAATATGCATTCCAATCATCAAATATCGGTTTTTTAATATTAAGGGGAAAATGTATTTTGCTTATCATAAGCGTGTGTGTTTAATATATTTGAATGTATACCTTCTAATTTACTTTCATCCTTTGATAAATAAGCTTGATTCTATTTGTGTATTCTCTTGAAACTTGAAATGTAATTTAATAGAATGTTTGATTATTATTTGACATGCAAGTTTTAAAAAAATTGATGCCCATCAAGTACATATTCAAACTAGTGGCAAGATTATCCAAAAAGTGTAGAAAACGTTCCAAAATTAAATATACTCTAGTATCAAAAACGCCATGCGTAATAGTGTTGCACAGGATATGCCACATAAACTAAATACATATAAATCGAGGATTGAAACCAATTTTAACGAGGGCAGATTAGGTAACATCCGATCACAAACTATGACTGAAACCATGATCAATTTCCAAAAGGGATCGCATAAGCAACAATATGACTCCGCGTATGAAATATACTCTCCTACCATTCAAAAAATTTCACGAAGCTGTCCTTTCTATTTGTTAAGATCCAACAAAAGCAATCATCGTACTTGCCTATTTTGCATTTAGAGTAAAAATGCTTGCCCTAGTGGCAAGAGAGATGGATGAGAGAGAGGGAAAAGGAGTACCTTGGATACGGAGACGGTTTTGGACGGCCGGCCGGCGCGGCTCCGGGGATGGGGGACGGCGACTCCGGTGCGAGATTAGGGGCAGCGAATAAAGAGAGTCGGAGGGTCTTAAAATGATAAGGTTTTTACCCTTTAATAAAACTAGGTGTGTAAACGGGTCGGGCTCGGATAGGATTAATGTATAATACGAACCCGAACCCTTAAGCTCAATTTCAAATTCATTCCCGAGGATTTATTTCCCGAGGATTTAAAACGGACATGTGCACGGAGCGATTGCAGGGTAGACAAGACACCCTCTTCTCCCTCCCTATCAGAAAGCAAGGGATCGAGGTCCAGCACATGCTGTAAAATGCTTTTTGATATATCAAAGAAAACCGGCATGTGCAAGCACAAGTTGAAATTGTTAGATGATGATTCTATTTTATATACTTGACATTGGGCCGGCCCAATGATCACTCGGTTGTTTATATGAGCGGACAAGCCCAAAATCCCAGTAAAGCTCACAGCTTCGACCCAACAGCATAGAAGCCCTCGCGTGAGGCCGACCGTTTCTTCATTTAAGACAACAGCCCAACTGACCGTTGGGCTTGTTCATTTAAAGTATCAGTTCAGAATGAGTGCATTCAATGATTGACTGTTAAGCGCGTCATCAATATCAACGGCTAGGTAAAAAGCATTAAAGCGGTTTAAAGGCTCGGATGTTACTTTTTAACGTCCCTCAAAAGCATCTGCCTATATGTAGTATCTCGGACAATGGGAGAGGAGACAAATTCTGAGAACCAAAGAAGTCAAGTACTCATATACTAGTATCTGCTCCACCTAAAATTCTACATTTCCTCCATAACTCGGCGCAATAACAATCAGTTGATCTCTCAACAGATCGGCCATAGTTAACACGAGCAGCCTTTGAGTCACTATCGGACTTAAGCATCAAATGGGATTAGGTCAGACCCAAGATCCGATCCTCCCAAACGAGCTCTTCTTGTTGCATAAAGCTGAATGTAGCCTGGAATTAGCTCGGACTTGACTGAAATAGCTCGGATTGATATCTTCTCAGCCGAGGTTAGCTCGCCCAGTACCCAGTCAGCTGCCAATCGTCATCCTACGCTAGCTATTGCAACCATAAAATCATCAAGAATCATCCAACAATATCAGTGGTGAGAAAACACTCGTAAACATTCGGCGCCGTCGGTGGAAAATTCGAGTCGACATCCACGTCTTCAGCCACAATGACGATGACTTGACCCACCAATCAAGGGCCTGAAAGGCTAATTACTGTATGGGCGGCGGATGTTATGCTATACCATATAGATCCCAGTTCTTCCCCTCATGGAATGTCAGAGCTACAATTAGTGACTTCGGAGCAATTTTTTGTGTTCTCACAGAAAGTGAGTGTTTGTGTACATTTTGTATATATTTTCATCCCCGCATCCATGCATATTTCACATTTCATTTGTATCATCCATGCATATTTTATTTGTTTTTATCCATTTACTCTTTGGTGGATATTTTCCGTGTTTCACAGATATTTGCGCTTAAAACGATGCATTGGATCAATCGGAGAAGATAAGAAGAAAAGTTGGCAGGGAGCGGAAATGATTTGCGGACTTTGAGGGCAAAATACATGATATCAGGGCCGTGCGTGTAAACATACGGACGTGCCTTCATATCAGCCTGTTACGAGGTGGAACTCGCGTACAATGAATTTGTATTATGGGGAACCAAGGGCACGATGGTTATGTGGAGAAGAAGGCTTAGGTAGGCTGTTTTACAAGTGATTAGTGGGGTGAAGAGGTCGGACCCGTTGTCGGCGGTACTCACGGGGTCGAATTTCGCCGGATGCGGCTGAGGAAGGTTGGACGGCCGGGGGCTGAAGTTGACTTTGGTCAAGGGGCGAGCTCTCCTGCAGCATGAACAACTCGTCAGAAGGGCAGGGTTGGGGTTCAACCCTTAGCCCCTCCGATGCCTAAGTCAGTTATAGGGCTTAAAATGGGGGCTAGACACGCCGGTCGGACTATCGGTGTGTCCGCCGCGCGTGACGAGCTATAGGTGGGAGAACAAAGATATGGAAGACCTTTGCTCTCGTGTGTGAATAATCGAATGAGAGAGAATTCTTCAACCCCCTCTCTGTAAGAGGAGAGGGGGTATTTATACCTGACGGGTGATGACTAGGCGGGGCTGACCTGGCATGCTGACTGTATGTGCTGAGCTGGCTCCGTCGTCAGCGGAAACTCCAGATAAGGACGTCGGGAACTGGTTTGCCTGACCTGCTTTCGTCAGGCGGCGCGACGGCCAGGGGGTGCTTTTGTCGGGGTGTCAGAGCCGAAAGCATTGACTGTCAGATGGCTCAGCAGCCAGGGGGCGCTTGTCAGTCGGTCGGGTGACGTATGTGTCAGTCGTGTCCTTATCCTAGGTTGTTTGTCGTTAGCGACGAACTAAAGGTCGGGCTGTCACTCTAGGCGCCGCGGTTCGTGGGAATCGGGCAGGTCGTTCCGATCGGGGGTTGTCCGGCCTGGCCGCGCCCCCCGATCGGTCATGGGCCCTGGTCCGCCGGTACGGAAGGATACGTCCGTGCCTGTCAATAGGCCCGGCCTAGCTACCCCAGCGTCCCCAAGCGCGCTACCCCCGGTGGGTCGAGCGGCTGTGGTTGTTCGCCTCGGCCGGTTCGGGGAACGCTGTCAGGCGCGCCCGTCTCCATGTTGCCCCGGATTTTCGGGGCGGCGGCCCTCTTGTGAAAAGGTGAGTTAATGGGGTGTGTTAGCGGATCCGGGCGGGAGTCGGACTCCTACGATCTTTAGGTCGTAACAATTGCCCCGGCATTCGAGTGCGAGGCGGAAGCCCAGTTCGTCTCGGATGGCGTAACGCTATCGCGACACTATCTTTTAACGTGACCCGGGCTTGGATCCAAGCCTAGGGGGGAATGCTGGTCCTGCGGGGTGTGTCCCGCTATAGCGGGGTCGCGAGGTCTCTTCCGGAGTGTGAACCAAGCGGGGCGTTGTCCCATAACGAGGTGCCGTTGTTGGTGGTTATTGGGTTGGATTTAGGGGGAGCTCGACGTTTTGAGAATGTTAGGGCTCTTGTTGAGAGGCGTTCATCGGACGCGCTTGTAGTTTTCGCGGAACTTCAGCCGGGCTGTGCCCGGTGGATCTTCCAGCTGATGTGCGCTTGGGCTTAGGGGGAGGAGTCCGAAAGGGGGAATATTATACACCAATCTTTATCGGAAATCTAGGTGATATTTACAACACTAGGAGAAGATGTGGGTCAACCGGCGGTGGGGATGGAGGGTTGTCCACATTTGTTGTTCGCTCCGTCGGGAGGAGCGGATCCCCGCGTCGGGGAGGTCTTCCCTTGTGTCGATCGCCGAGTTCCTACCGCCTCATTGTCCGGGGGCGGGCCGACGCGCCGGGAACCAATATTTTTAATCAGGGGTGTCGCCCCGTGATGGTTCAGCCTTCATGGGGGCGACCCTCGGTCGTAGGAGGGGACCCTCTTCCTTTCCCTTTCATCGCTTCCTCGCGTTCTGCCTCGCTGTCGTCGAGCTGGAGGGTCGTTCGGCCACGCCGGGGACCCCGCACACCAAGGGGGAACCCCGGGGAGGCTAAGGACGAGGTGGCGGTGGTGGCGCCGCTGGGAGAGCCGTTGGGGGGCTCCCCCCCGACACCCTGTGAGGATCGCAGAGGGTAACGGCGCAGCCTGGAGAGCCGCTGGGGGTTTCCCCCCTGACTCCCCTTGGGAGTCGTCGTCGGCGGGGCGTTAATCGGGGTGTTGCGGCATGCGGCCCGACCTTCTGGACCTGCCTTTTGATCCAATAACAGGCAGGAGGAAAGCTGGCGGGCGGGGCCTTCCACATGTAAGGGGAATATCCTGTTGGGGGTGGCGGGGCTATGGCGGCCATCGTCGGGGGAAGCGAGGTCCGTCGGTGGCTGTCGGCTTTTTTCGTAGCTTGGTGGGGAGTTTGGGGCCATTTTATGCCCGGAGTGAGGGGGTGGGAGTCCCATGCGTCTCTCTTCCTCCTTCCCCTTGACCTCTGGAGGGGGGTATTTATAGCGGGATTTTGTGGAAGGGTTTTTCTTGGGTAATGCGGGGGATTAGTGCCGTTAATGGGCTCCGCGGAATCCTGCGCTTTAGGAATCGCTTTTCCCTGGCGGTATCCGGCACTCTGGCCTCTCGGGGGGCGTGTTGCTGCTGATGGCGTATTGTCCAAGCGTCCTTTCGTTATGTTGAGTCGCATCGTGGTGCTGCTTTAACGAGACAGGGCTATTGCCCTATCTGGACTGGGCGCCTATTTCGCGGCCTCTGCCTTGTGACCGGTCCGTTCCGGGTCACGTGTCTTGGCTTCTTGCGGGAGTTACACAATTCCTAATTATGCCCCCAACATTCCCGTGTCCGAGATCGCGAGGTCTGGGGGAAGGGGATGTTGTCGGCTTGTGTTGCCTTTGGGCGGGGCGGGGAGTCGGCGCAGGGGTTCGGGGAGAGACACGCTGTCCTATCGTGATTTGATCTCGGGCCGAACCTGTTACGCAGGGCGGGCCCCAGTGTACCTCTTTCCCTGTGTCGGTGACTTTCAGGGAGCGGGGGGGCTGGTTTCGAATCGTAGTATCGCAGGGTTCGAGCTGCGGACGTAGACTTCCTAGAAGTTCTACGACAGCTAGGCGGGGTAGCGCCGCCCGGCACGAGGCGGGGGGATAGCTACCCGTTAAGGTCTTCTCGAAAAATCTGAGCGTATAAAGAAGAACGTTTTCATTTAAATTTGTAAGAGCTGATCTACAGCTTGTACAGGAGTTCTTAGTTTATCGCTCGTTGTGGGGTCAGATCCGGCTTGGGGGGGCTATAGAGCTGTCCTCGTCCGTGGTTCAGTGACCGCCGGATCTAGGGGTCATTGCGGGCCGGGCGGGCCCTTTTTAACTCGAGTCGATCTTGGCGCGGAGGTGATTGGGTGCCTTCTGTGCTGAAGTGTTGCAAGGTCTCTTTGGCCGGGCGGAGGGGGTATGGAAGCTGTTTTGTAGTGGCGTTTGGCCCGGAGGGGAATTTTGCTGGTCGGGCCGCCTCCCCTCCATTGCTTTGTCATCTCCCTCCATGCCTTGCGGCACGGGTTTGGGCGCGGGGTAGGTGTTGACAATCAGGCCGCCTCCCCCCCACGCCTCGCTGTTTCGGTTTGAGGGTGGGGTTCGGGGCCCGATTGTGCCGGGGCGGACTGACACGCCAGGACTCGCCGTTTGGGCTCGTCGGGGATGCAGCCTTGCCGAGGTCCCTGTCCGGAGGTCGACAGCGAGGAGGTACTGGCCTGCAACCCCTGGGGGCTCTCGCATTTCCTGCCGGCGGGGGTCGGATGCCAACCTTTCCCCGACTCGTCCTTGGTTAGGGCGGACGGAGCCGTGAAAGGTGGATTTTCCTTGTGTAAGCGGAATATCCTTTTGGCGATCCGTTTGTAAGGGGAATATCCTTTTGGAGGCGGTGGAGATGCGGGAACCGCCATCCTGGGCGGTGGGAACCACTGATGGCCGGTGACTTCTCTTTTGTTAGGGCGTTGTATCTCGGCCCGTTTCCCAGCGGGTGGGGGGATAGTTGCCGATTTCTCATGTCTTCCGAGTCTTGGTTTTCTTTCTTTCGGAAGGGTGTGTGGCGTCTTTATAGGGAGATCTCGCTGACGGTTTCCCCCCTATTTATTGCGCTGAGTTGGCATTATTAATGGGCTCCTCGAATTCACGCTCGTGGGAAACCGCCTTTGCCAGGTGGCCCTTACGGGTCCTCTTTTGGAGCGCATCATTAATGGTGGCGTGTTTCTCGAGCGTCCTTTCGTTTTGCCGAGTCACATCGGGGCCGCCTACTCGGGAACCGACGCCATTTCGTCCCGGTTTGTGTGCCCCTGTTTTCTTATGATTTTTCGAGGGCCATGGGCGCGGGGCCCCCTCCGGTTTGGGTGGATAGGGTTGGCCCTGCCCCCGAGGTCTTGAGGGGGGGAGCGGGCGCGTAGCCCGGCCCGTGCCCTTCTCTGGTTTGGGTGGCTAGGGTTGGCCCTGCCCCTGAGGTCTCGAGGGGGGGAGCGGGCGCGTAGCCCGGCCCGTGCCCTTCTCTGGTTTGGGTGGCTAGGGTTGGCCCTGCCCCTGAGGTCTCGAGGGGGGGAGCGGGCGCGTAGCCCGGCCCGTGCCCTTCTCTGGTTTGGGTGGCTAGGGTTGGCCCTGCCCCAGAGGTCTCGAGGGGGGGAGCGGGTGCGTAGCCCGACCCGTGCCCTTCTCTGGTTTGGGTGGCTAGGGTTGGCCCTGCCCCAGAGGTCTTGAGGGGGGGAGCGGGCGCGTAGCCCGGCCCGTGCCCTTCTCTGGTTTGGGTGGCTAGGGTTGGCCCTGCCACAGAGGTCTCGAGGGGGGGAGCGGGCGCGTAGCCCGGCCCGTGCCCTTCTCTGGTTTGGGTGGCTAGGGTTGGCCCTGCCCCAGAGGTCTTGAGGGGGGATCGGGCGCGTAGCCCGGCCCGTGCCCTTCTCCGGTTTGGGTGGCTAGGGTTGGCCCTGCCCCAGAGGTCTCGAGGTGGGGAGCGGGCGCGTAGCCCAGCCCGTGCCCTTCTCTGGTTTGGGTGGCTAGGGTTGGCCCTGCCCCAGAGGTCTCGAGGGGGGGAGCGGGCGCGTAGCCCGGCCCATGCCCTTCTCTGGTTTGGGTGGCTAGGGTTGGCCCTGCCCCAGAGGTCTCGAGGGGGGGAGCGGGCGCGTAGCCCGGCCCGTGCCCTTCTGTCTTCGGAGTTTTAGCGATCTGCAAAACTTGTGTAGGAACCACAATGTTGCGTAAAACGAGTAGATGTGTAGATGTGTATATTGTGCGTAAAAAGGGAGAAACTCACAACTATCGGTAGAATTTTAGCAGATGTTTTGCGTTCCAAGGGTGGGCCAGTTCGCTCCCTTCGGGGGTAGCCAGGATGTTTGTGGCCGAGTGAGGGGGTTCGAACCTTATGGGCCTTGGGGCGGACGTGATCCACCGTGCAAGTGGCGTGGCCTCCTCCAGGTAGGTAGGGCGGTCCGGCGCATCCCCTCTCCGCCATTCGGGGGTCTGGCTTCAGTCGCGCCTCGGCCGCCGAAGGTCCTTCGTCCCCGGGGAGTAGCCCGGCGGTCTTCTGGCGGGGCTCCTTCCTTGGGCCGAGGATTCGACGGGTTGCGGGCTACGGTTCTCCCAACGCCAGCGCCTCCCGGCCAGCTCTCCTCGGGCCCCCCTCCGTTCTTGATTCTCCCGAAGGAGCCTTTCGCGCTCGGCGGTGAGGAAGCGCAGTTGTCGACAAACGGCTTCCTCATGCAGGGAATCGGAGGGGTGGTGCAGGCGATGCGGGATGCCTCCTCCGGGTGGGGACCTGTTCAGCGACGGGTCCCGCCCGTCCCCGAGCCGTCGGCCCGTCGCCGTCCCGTCCAGGATTTCTCGGTTGCTCCTGTTTTCTCTCCTTAGCCTCTCGCGCTCCGCGACGATGAGGCGGAGTTGGCGGTGAGCGGCCTCTTCGTCCTGGCAGGCCCTTCGGGCGGTCTCTGCCGCTTCGTCCAAACGCCTTTGCGTGGCGGCTGCCTCCCCCAGGCGCCTCCACCGCCGCGCTACTTCCATCTCCTCTTCCAGGAGCCTTTGCTGGGCCGCAACCTCCTCCGCGAGCCCCCTGTTCTCCCCCTCCTCCTCGAACTGAAGGTGGAGGTTCCGCCTCACGTTCTGGGGCTCTGAGGGGCCGGGCGGAGGCTCCGTTCCAGCTGTCTGATAGCCTCCCCTGGCCTGAGCGACGGCCTCGAAGCTTTTCAGGATGGCGTGGGTCGCAGTTTGTTCAGTTTCGGTGCCCATCCCCGGAAGGGGGTCGGACACCGGGGTGATCAGCAGAGAGAGCGGTTCCTGACCCATGGGATCTTTGCCGTGGTCAGGGTTTCGAGGGATCGGCATGGAGTCTAACATGGGTGTGACCCTTCGTTCCCACAAACGGCGCCAATTGTTACGAGGTGGAACTCGCGTACAATGAATTTGTATTATGGGGAACCAAGGGCACGATGGTTATGTGGAGAAGAAGGCTTAGGTAGGTTGTTTTACAAGTGATTAGTGGGGTGAAGAGGTCGGACCCGTTGTCGGCGGTACTCACGGGGTCGAATTTCGCCGGATGCGGCTGAGGAAGGTTGGACGGCCGGGGGCTGAAGTTGACTTTGGTCAAGGGGCGAGCTCTCCTGCAGCATGAACAACTCGTCAGAAGGGCAAGGTTGGGGTTCAACCCTTAGCCCCTCCGATGCCTAAGTCAGTTATAGGGCTTAAAATGGGGGCTAGACACGCCGGTCGGACTATCGGTGTGTCCGCCGCGCGTGACGAGCTATAGGTGGGAGAACAAAGATATGGAAGACCTTTGCTCTCGTGTGTGAATAATCGAATGAGAGAGAATTCTTCAACCCCCTCTCCGTAAGAGGAGAGGGGGTATTTATACCTGACGGGTGATGACTAGGCGGGGTTGACCTGGCATGCTGACTGTATGTGCTGAGCTGGCTCCGTCGTCAGCGGAAACTCCAGATAAGGACGTCGGGAACTGGTTTGCCTGACTTGCTTTCGTCAGGCGGCGCGACGGCCAGGAGGTGCTTTTGTCGGGGTGTCAGAGCCGAAAGCATTGACTGTCAGATGGCTCAGCAGCCAGGGGGCGCTTTGTCAGTCGGTCGGGTGACGTATGTGTCAGTCGTGTCCTTATCCTAGGTTGTTTGTCGTTAGCGACAAACTAAAGGTCGGGCTGTCACTCTAGGCGCCGCGGTTCGTGGGAATCGGGCGGGTCGTTCCGATCGGGGTTGTCCGGCCTGGCCGCGCCCCCCGATCGGTCATGGGCCCTGGTCCGCCGGTACGGAAGGATACGTCCGTGCCTGTCAATAGGCCCGGCCTAGCTACCCCAGCATCCCCAAGCGCGCTACCCCTGGTGGGTCGAGTGGCTGTGGTTGTTCGCCTCGGCCGGTTCGGGGAACGCTGTCAGGCGCGCCCGTCTCCATGTTGCCCCGGATTTTCGGGGCGGCGGCCCTCTTGTGAAAAGGTGAGTTAATGGGGTGTGTTAGCGGATCCGGGCGGGAGTCGGACTCCTACGATCTTTAGGTCGTAACACAGCCCAAGCGGAAAAAGATGGTGCTTCAACAGCACGGCCGTGCAGCCATTAGCACGACCATGTCACATTTGCATATGTAACACCCATACGTGCTGATACTAATATTTCTGTTATAATTAGGAGAAGTTATCCCAGAACCAGTTATGAAGGCTAGTTTGTTTAATTAATAGAAGTTTGGATCACTATAACCCCAGTGGTATTTGGGATATCAACCTAACTTACGGGATCAGCTAAAGGATACCCTTCAGTTTACTACATGCAATATTAAGGCTAATACGTAACTTATTAATCCCTAGCCAACAAGTTATAAAGGCTATCAGTTAGCTACTTAACAACAAAAAAACACAAAAACAACACAAGACAGCCACTTGCCCTTGTGGCCGAACTAGTAAGAGGAAGCAAGCAAAAAAAAACAGAAAGAAAAAAAACAACAAACAAAAGGAATGGCAAAATTGAGAATGATGGGAAAAATCAAGAAACGTCTACACAAATTCTCTAACACTTACTTCATTAGTGAATTGTTTAATCCCAAAAAAAAATCCAGGATCTGTTGTAGATTTTTTTTAAACCCTTTTCATGGCCGAACACAGCTAGGAGCCGAACCCATCTTAACAAAAAAAACGGGAGTGATAAGAAAAGAGAAAAGGGAAGAAAAAGAGGAAGGAGGAGAAGAGGATCAAGGCCAAGCTGAGTACATCATATCTCAGATTCTAGGTAGGATTCTCATCTCATCTTGGATCTATTTAGGGCATTTTCAGATTATCTATTTTTTTTTTTGAAATCCATGTAGATATCTATTTACTGATCTAATTTCTATTTAATTTTTGAAATCCATGTAGCTATCTATTTAATTCTTGGATCTGTTTTCTTATCACCTCTTGGACCTATCATCTTGGTTCTGTTTTATTAACTCATCTTGGACCTATTTTTTTTTTGTAATCCATGTGGTTATTCACTCATGTTATCTATTTAATGATCTGTTTTTTTATTACTTGTTATTAGTGTTCTTTTGGTTCCCTCACCCTTTGGATGGCAGTCTGAAATTGCAAAACATATCAGCCGAATTCATTGGCAATTTGGAACTATGTTCGTTTGGTTGTAATTTGGGCTGACATCATTAAAGTTGGGCTAACATCATTTAATGATCAATTAGATTCATTGACAGTTGGAACATTGTTTAAACAGTTAGGTTTCCTTGACAATTTGGATAATGCCTCTTGTTGCATTGCTTTTGGGTTATGTTGATTGTGAAGTTCTGAAAAAAATTTGGTGATGAAAATTTATTAAATTGAGCCCTGTTAATGGATTGTGAGAGGTCAAGTGAATTAGCCCATTTCATTTATTTGTTAATGGATTGTGAGCATGATGTTGTGAAGGGTATTTATTAAATTAAGTTCTGTGAAGAGTATTCTTCATTGCTTAATGTATTTTGAAGATTCTGTGAAGAGTATTATTCATTGCTTAACTTATTTTGTCACACTACTTCTAGTACAATCGGAAATTTATTAAATTAAATTCCAGGTGTCTACTTCCACCTTGAGGTGGGTGAGCACCCTGGGAAGGGTGGGGGAGACCAAAGCATTGGGGTGGCATAAGGGACATGACTGGTTGTGTTAGTTGGGTTTGGTACACTCGCATTCCTGTCGGCCTACCGGGGCGGGAAGTGGGCGGAGGTGTTACCTTAGACTCCTGACAGGCTAGCGCGACGGGGAGTCCTAGTTCTTACCACCCGCCTTACTGGGTGAGGTCCCAGTCCCTTATACCGTACTCAAGGCCTAGGTTTCCAATTATGCGTACCTTCACAAAGAAATTTCCATAATTGTCACTCTCCATGTTTGTATTTCGTGCCGAATGTACTGATTGTAGTGCGGACAATGGAAACCCTCAAATAGGACCTTGGTGTGATTGAGTTTTCATACTGGGCACGATGTGACGTGCTCCCCTTACTTTACAGGTACAGGTATAGTGACGACGGGTTCTCAGCCTCAGCAGAGTCGTCAGGAGGGCGGCACTCCCCAGTCTGGGTCTCAGTGTAGCTAGGCTGTGTGTGTTTGCTGTGAGTTTTGGGTCTTGCGGGCGAGTGAGAGGAGCTGCCGTTACTTTTGTACCCCCCTTCCTCGGTACTTTTGCGATAATCACTGTAGTACCTTCTAGTTGTACAGTCCCTGTGACGATGCCATGATAATGAGTTTAGTAGATACTTCTGTGTGTGACTCTAGACGCTCCCGCTGTTTGACTGCCGCCGCTTAGCTGTACTTATTCTGCTGTGTGGGAGCATTCACTTTTTGTACTTCTATGCAGTACGTTATACTTTAGTCTGTGTTGTTCTAACGGTTGCAGTGGCCTGCGTTTTTCCTTACCTGACTGCACATTCACGCTTGGTACCCCGTACCGCGGCCCGTCACCCCTGTCCCCTGTCTTCTCTATTTTGGGGGATGGGGGCGTGACAGGGTTCTCAGCCTCAGCAGAGTCGTCAGGAGGGCGGCACTCCCCAGTCTGGGTCTCAGTGTAGCTAGGCTGTGTGTGTTTGCTGTGAGTTTTGGGTCTTGCGGGCGAGTGAGAGGAGCTGCCGTTACTTTTGTACCCCCCCTTCCTCGGTACTTTTGCGATAATCACTGTAGTACCTTCTAGTTGTACAGTCCCTGTGACGATGCCATGATAATGAGTTTAGTAGATACTTCTGTGTGTGACTCTAGACGCTCCCGCTGTTTGACTGCCGCCGCTTAGCTGTACTTATTCTGTTGTGTGGGAGCATTCACTTTTTGTACTTCTATGCAGTATGTTATACTTTAGTCTGTGTTGTTCTAGCGGTTGCAGTGGCCTGCGTTTTTCCTTACCTGACTGCACATTCACGCTTGGTACCCCGTACCGCGGCCCGTCACCCCTGTCCCATGTCTTCTGTATTTTGGGGGATGGGGCGTGACAGGTTTTGTGGTGGCCCATGCAGGTCAGTGCGCACTGTGATAAGCATAAGAACGACATGGGCTATGCTCCAATACTTCAGTTATGGTACTAAATCGATCTGTTCTGTTTCCCTTTCTAAGATGGAGGCTGGGAACAGGACGTCTAGAGGGTCCGGAGAGACTGGGGCTTTTGGTGGTGGGCCCACATCGGGAGACAGGACCTCGGAGTCAGCATTGCTGGCAAAGGTCCTGATGGGGATCATGGAGCACTTAAAGCAGCAGGAGGACAGGGTACGTCCAGTCCCCGACCAATCCGGTACGAGATTTTCACTATCTGCCTTGGCAAATACAAGCACCTAACTTCACTCGTTAGGATTTCCAACGACCTAGCCTTGACCAGGATTTCCGATCACAACACCTAGACTTGTCTAGGGTTTACCCTTGCCTCACAAACCGAGGACTTTCCAACTGGCAACAACTAGACTTGTCTAGTGTTCCAACAATCAACACAATAAGAGATTTGTCCAATACTCTACAATAAGTGATAGAGATTGGTTAATACACCCGATTCTATAGCCAATCAAAAGATAGACAATTTGTGTAGTGGCTTAATAGAATGATAGTCTAGATCACACAAAGATACGAGATTAGTTCTTTGTGATCTAGAGCTTTTTCAAAAAAATCCTTCAAATAAAATCAGAGAGAATAATAGTAAGGATTTTGAAAAACAATTTAGCCAATAAAAAATAATAGTATGATCTTCAAAAAGAATGAGAAAATATTGCAAGATCAAAACAGAAATTAAACTGGCTAGAGAGAAAAATTAGAGAGCTTTAATTCACGAGAGCTTTCACGAATTTTGATTTTCAATGTTGTTATTTTTCACAAAGAATTTAGCTCTATTTATAGGGAAAAACTGAGATTTGAATTTCAAATTTCGTTTGACTTTTGTCCCAAAAATTTCGGAGTAAATTGCTCAAAAGATTTTAAAATTCAAATTCAAAACGTCTGAAAATTTCCAGCTGGTAGTCGACTCCCTCATATAGGTAGTCGACTCCCAGAGGGATCTAGGAGATTTTCATCCCTGACAGGTAGTCGACTCCCTACTTTTGGTAGTCGACTCCCAGAGGAGTTTTTCCTGTTGTTCTTCTAGTCAGATAGGTAGTTAGCTCCAGGGTGTGTGGAGTTTCACTACGAAAAATTATGAAGTGACTAGAAAAGCTCTTGAAAACTATTTTGAAGATAGTTAAAATTATTTTCGAAATCATTTGTGTGTGTGTTGTCTATTTTGATATGGCTTTAACAAATACCCTAAAAGACACGACACACTCACACTAGACTCTGAACATGTCTTCGGAAGTTTTGGTCAACTTGATGAAGTGAAGGCAAGCTTCTCTTTGTGCTTCTTGTTCTATTTGAGCTTGAGCTTCATCACTTGAGTTTAGTCATGTTCGTCTTTGTCATGGAGTATTGATGCGTGCTTCTTGGAGTATAAGTAGAGCTTCACGAAATCTGCACACTTTTAAGTGTAGTGTAGTTAGTACACTAAGCATTCATTTGGTGTGCTCATCATCAAAATCACTTGGGGTGGAATTCAATTTCCATCAGACCTGACCCTGTCCGGTATTCCACAAGAGGGATGGGTGGAGATCGCCAAGCGACAGTTGACACACCAGGCCAGAGATTGGTGGGATGCCCAGGAGAGGCACATGACCGGGGTGGTGGAGTGGAAGACTTTTAGGGAGCGGTTTGAGGCCAAGTTCCTCCCAGAGGCCGCGAAGGACGAGTTGAGGCAGCGGTTCGAGCACCTGACGCAGGGTCGTAGGACGGTGGACGAGTATGATGCAGAGTTCACCCTACTTACCAAGTACGCCCCTGAGCTAGTGGGGACAGATGCCACCCGAGCTAGACGTTTTCGTATGGGATTAGACCCCGATGTCAGAGGAGCTATGGCTACCCAGGAGCTGATGACACATGAGGCTGTACTAAGTGCAGCTAGACGGTATGAGGCACACTTGAGGAGTTTGGGGAAGCTACCTGCCAGTGACCGGCGACCAGCTGTGCCACAGAGGACTGCCCCTCGACCGACCCAGCTTGTGACCTTCAAGCGGCCGGGTGTTCCACAAGTACCACCAAGGAGGACTTCTTGTTGGAAGTGTGGGAAGCCGAGACATGTGGCGAGAGACTGTAGGGTCATGGATAGACAGTGCTACACATGCGGAGAGGTCGGACACATCAGTAGTTTTTGCCCTCACCAGAGCCGATCTTCCATAGCACCAGTGGCCGCCAGACCGCCTTTGCAGAGGGCTCTTCCACCAGCACCGCAGCGACATGCCCTCCCAGCACCACCGGGGCCAAGACCTATTGCGCCAAAGGGACCCCCTCCGCGTCCTCCACGGTAGGGCTTCCAGAGGACGGCTCCTGCTTCCCAGAGACAGCAGCAGTTCCTGATGACTGCAGTAGAGGCCGAGCGATCGGGCCAGGTGATATCTGGTATGAGCCTAACTCTTTCTTTAAAATACGTGGATTCTTTCCAGCTGTTTGTTCGGTAGCTAGATATTTCTTTGTGCCTTGCTCTTATAGGTCTTGTTAGAGTAGATTCTCATCCTGCATTGTCCTTATTTGATTCCGGAGCGTTCCACTGCTTCCTGTCTAAACGATTCGTGGCCAAGCACACTATAGTAGTTGACTCGTTTGCTGCCAGTTGGAATGTCCACACGGGTAATGGAACTATATGCAGTGCGTCTGGGTTGAGAAACTGTCCAGTCGAGATAGGAGGACGAGAGTTATATGCAGACTTCTTGGTAATTGAATTACCTGATTATGAGGCAGTGTTCGGAATGGATTGGTTGGGAATGTTTTATGCTACTATAGACTGTAGACTAAGGTGGGTAGTCTTCCAGATCCCTGACCACCCGGAGTTCGAGTTTCGTAGCGGTAATGAGACACTTGAACCTTTGAAGTTTAAGGCATCATATCTGGAAATGGCGATGGAAGCGGAGTTGACTTTGCCAAAGGTTGTTCAGGAATTTCCAGATGTATTCCCAGATGATATCTTCGGACTTCCCCCAGATAGATCTCTAGAATTCACTATTGACCTAATACTGGGAACTCAACCGGTTGCGAAGGCTCCTTATCGTATGGCCCCACCTGAATTGGCAGAGCTACGCAATCAGTTAACTGATCTATCTGATAGAGGATTGATACGTCCGAGTGTGTCACCGTGGGGAGCGCCTGTGCTGTTAGTAAACAAGAAGGACGGGACCCGGAGGATGTGCATTGACTATAGGGATTTGAATAAAGTGACTGTGAAGGATAAGTACCCTCTCCCTCGGATTGATGACATTTTTGATCAGCTTGGTGGATCTCGAGTGTACTCGAAACTGGATTTACGGAGCGGGTATCATCAGGTGAAAGTTCGGGGATCAGATGTTCCGAAGACTGCGTTCCGAACTCGGTATGGACATTATGAATTTTTGGTGATGCCATTCGGAGTGACTAATGCCCCAGCGACCTTTATGAGGTTGATGAATCAGGTTTTCTTTGATTATCTGGATAAGTTTGTGGTGGTATTCATCGATGACATTCTGGTGTACTCAAAGGATGAGGACGAGCACACGGGACATTTGCGGATCGTGTTGACGACTCTCAGACAGCACCGTCTATATGCTAAGTTCAGCAAATGCCAATTTTGGCTAACAAAAGTTGCTTTTCTTGGGCACATCATTTCCGGGGAAGGAGTGTCTGTTGACCCAGAGAAGGTCGATGTAGTAGAGAAGTGGCACATTCCTCGAACCGTCACGGAAATTAGGAGTTACTTAGGTTTGGCCAGCTACTATCGGAAGTTTATAAAGGACTTCTCTAAGATTGCCTCACCTCTGACACACTTGACTACGAAAGATGTCCCATACATTTGGTCAGAGGACTGTCAGTGTGCATTTGATGAATTAAAGCATCGGCTGACTACTGCTCCTATCTTGACAATTTCAGACAGATCAGGTGGATTCGAGATTTTCTGCGATGCTTCAGGCAAAGGGCTTGGCTGCGTACTGCACCAGCAAGGACGGGTCGTAGCTTATGCTTCTAGATTGTTGAAGGTGCATGAGCAGAATTATCCCACTCATGACTTAGAGCTGGCTGCAGTAATATTCGCCCTGAAGCTGTGGAGACATTTCTTGTTGGGCGAACATGTGAAGATCTATACCGATCATAAGAGTTTGAAATATGTCTTTACTCAGAAGGAGCTCAATCTGAGGCAGCGCCGATGGCTTGAGTTAATGGCGGAGTATGATGTAGACCTACATATCATCCTGGAAAAGTTAATGTAGTACCTGATGCTCTTAGTCGACTTCCGGCAGTAATGAGACTAACCTTCTAACCACAACTTCATTGGGCCCTGCGGCAGATGGAGATCGAGGTAACACTCCCGGGAGAGAATGCGAGCATGTTGAGTCTGCAGATTCGATCAGACCTGATGGATCGAATCAAGGCAACACAGTCAGGGGATGTAAGGTTGAAACGGATCCGAGACAAGTAGAGGCCGGACTTCGAACTAACTTCCGGGTTCATGACGACAGATCTTTAAGATTTGGAAACTGAGTTTGTGTGCCGAGTGGCGACATCCGAGAAGAATTGTTGAAAGAAGCACACAGTATCCATCCCAGAGGAACGAAGATGTACAGAGACCTGCGGCAGTATTACTGGTGGCATGGGATGAAAATGAGTGTAGCCAAGAGCGTGGCCTCATGTTTAGTCTGCCAACAGGTGAAAGCTGAACATCAAAGAAGTGCAGGTTTATTGCAACCTCTCCCCATACCAGAATGGAAGTGGCAGCATGTGACAATGGATTTTGTGACTGGCCTGCCTCGGACCCCAAAGGGAAATGACGCGATTTGGGTGGTTGTTGATCGACTGACGAAATCAGCACATTTTATTCCATTTCGAGTTGGACAATCCACAGAGATTTTGGCCCGAAAATATATGGGCGAGATTGTTAGACTACATGGGGTTCCCGTCAGTATTGTATCAGATCGGGATACCAGGTTCACGTCTCATTTCTGGAAGAGCCTACAAGCTAGCTTGGGGACCCACCTGAATTTCAGTACTGCTTATCATCCCCAGACAGATGGACAGTCGGAGCGCCTTATTCGGATCCTAGAAGATATGCTAAGGGCCTGTATGTTGGATTTTAAAGGATCCTGGGAAGATCATCTCCATCTAGTGGAATTTGCATATAATAATAGTTATCAGGCAAGCATTGGCATGGCTCCGTTCGCAGCTTTATATGGAAGGAACTGTCGATCTCCCTTGTGCTGGGACGACGTCGGAGACAGTGAATTTTTAGGACCCGAATTAGTAGCCGCCACGACTGATGTAGTACGAACGGTCAGAGAAAATCTTCGCATTGCACAAGATCGCTATAAGCACTGGGCTGATACAAAGCGGCGTCCCTTGGAGTTTCAGCCGGGAGACTACGTGTTCCTGAAGATATCACCGATCCGTGGAAAAATCCGATTTGGCAAACATGGGAAGTTAAGCCCAAGATACATTGGCCCTTTTGAAATTTTAGCTCGGGTTGGTGAAGTTGCATATCGCTTGGTGTTGCCACCGCACCTCGAGAGTATACACGATGTGTTCCATGTGTCACAGCTCAGAGGGTATATAGGGGATCCCAGTCATGTTGTGGACTATTCGAAAATAGAAGTGCGTCCGGATTTGACTTATGAGCAGCGACTAGTGGCCATTCTCGATCGAAGACAGAAAATGCTGAGGAAAAAGGGCATCAACTTGGTGAGGGTCATGTGGCAATAAGAGTCTCCCGGAGAATCGACTTGGGAGCGAGAGGATGAAATGCGGGAGAAATACACTCATCTATTTGCATGAAGACCCTTGTATCTTTGTGATTTCTAACTGTTCGTTTGCACTTGGGTGAGAATACGTCTTTCTTTTTCTTTGAATTCCGAGGACGGAATTTGTCTTAAGGAGGGTAGGATGTAACACCCATACGTGCTGATACTAATATTTCTGTTATAATTAGGAGAAGTTATCCCAGAACCAGTTATGAAGGCTAGTTTGTTTAATTAATAGAAGTTTGGATCACTATAACCCCAGTGGTATTTGGGATATCAACCTAACTTACGGGATCAGCTAAAGGATACCCTTCAGTTTACTACATGCAATATTAAGGCTAATACGTAACTTATTAATCCCTAGCCAACAAGTTATAAAGGCTATCAGTTAGCTACTTAACAACAAAAACAACACAAAAATAACACAAGACAGCCACTTGCCCTTGTGGCCGAACCAGTAAGAGGAAGCAAGCAAAAAAAAACAGAAAGAAAAAAAAACAACAAACAAAGGGAATGGCAAAATTGAGAATGATGGGAAAAATCAAGAAACGTCTACACAAATTCTCTAACACTTACTTCATTAGTGAATTGTTTAATCCCAAAAAAAAATCCAGGATCTGCTGTAGATTTTTTTAAACCCTCTTCATGGCCGAACACAGCTAGGAGCCGAACCCATCTTAACAAAAAAAAACGAAAGTGATAAGAAAAGAGAAAAGGGAAGAAAAAGAGGAAGGAGGAGAAGAGGATCAAGGCCAAGCTGAGTACATCATATCTCAGATTCTAGGTAGGATTCTCATCTCATCTTGGATCTATTTAGGGCATTTTCAGATTATCTATTTTTTTTGAAATCCATGTAGATATCTATTTACTGATCTAATTTCTATTTAATTTTTGAAATCCATGTAGCTATCTATTTAATTCTTGGATCTGTTTTCTTATCACCTCTTGGACCTATCATCTTGGTTCTGTTTTATTAACTCATCTTGGACCTATTTTTTTGTAATCCATGTGGTTATTCACTCATGTTATCTATTTAATGATCTGTTTTTTATTACTTGTTATTAGTTTTCTTTTGGTTCCCTCACCCTTTGGATGGCAGTCTGAAATTGCAAAACATATCAGCCGAATTCATTGGCAATTTGGAACTATGTTCGTTTGGTTGTAATTTGGGCTGACATCATTAAAGTTGGGCTAACATCATTTAATGATCAATTAGATTCATTGACAGTTGGAACATTATTTAAACAGTTAGGTTTCCTTGACAATTTGGATAATGCCTCTTGTTGCATTGCTTTTGGGTTATGTTGCTTGTGAAGTTCTGAAAAAAATTTGGTGATGAAAATTTATTAAATTGAGCCCTGTTAATGGATTGTGAGAGGTAAAGTGAATTAGCCCATTTCATTTATTTGTTAATGGATTGTGAGCATGATGTTGTGAAGGGTATTTATTAAATTAAGTTCTGTGAAGAGTATTCTTCATTGCTTAACGTATTTTGAAGATTCTGTGAAGAGTATTATTCATTGCTTAACTTATTTTTTCACACTACTTCTAGTACAATCGGAAATTTATTAAATTAAATTCCAGGTGTCTACTTCCACCTTGAGGTGGGTGAGCACCCTGGGAAGGGTGGGGGAGACTAAAGCATTGGGGTGGCATAAGGGACAGGACTGGTTGTGTTAGTTGGGTTTGGTACACTCGCACTCCTGTCGGGCTACCGGGACGGGGAGTGGGCGGAGGTGTTACCTTAGACTCCTGACGGGCTAGCGCGGCGGGGAGTCCTAGTTCTTACCACCCGCCTTACTGGGTGAGGTCCCAGTCCCTTATACCGTACTCAAGGCCTAGGTTTCCAATTATGCGTACCTTCACAAAGAAATTTCCATAATTGTCACTCTCCATGTTTGTATTTCGTGTCGAATGTACTGATTGTAGTGCGGACAATGGAAACCCTCAGATAGGACCTTGGTGTGATTGAGTTTTCATACTGGGCACGCTGTGACGTGCTCCCCTTACTTTACAGGTACAGGTATAGTGACGACGGGTTCTCAGCCTCAGCAGAGTCGTCAGGAGGGCGGCACTCCCCAGTCTGGGTCTCAGTGTAGCTAGGCTGTGTGTGGTTGCTGTGAGTTTTGGGTCTTGCGGGCGAGTGAGAGGAGCTGCCGTTACTTTTGTACCCCCCTTCCTCGGTACTTTTGCGATAATCACTATAGTACCTTCTAGTTGTACAGTCCCTTTGACGATGCCATGATAATGAGTTTAGTAGATACTTCTGTGTGTGACTCTAGACGCTCCCGCTGTTTGACTACCGCCGCTTAGCTGTACTTATTCTGTTGTGTGGGAGCATTCACTTTTTGTACTTCTATGCAGTACGTTATACGTTAGTCTGTGTTGTTCTAGCGGTTGCAGTGGCATGCGTTTTTCCTTACCTGACTGCACATTCACGCTTGGTACCCCGTACCGCGGCCCGTCACCCCTGTCCCCTGTCTTCTGTATTTTGGGGGATGGGGCATGACAGCATATTATGGCACAAAGTGGAGAAGAAGGTGGCACGACTGTGCAGCTTCACTGCACGGCCGTGAAATGTTGCTGAAGCTGAAGGATGGAACTCAAGGCAGCAACACGACAGTGCACCTTAACTACTAGGCAGTGCTCCTTAACTACTAGACCATGCTCAATGTGTGTAACCTGACGTTGCTGGAGCCGCTGAAAAACCAGCACAACCGTGTGCTTAGGCAACATGGTCATGCACTAATTGCGATTTTGATGACCTAGCTCTATCTGGCAGCGATATAGTTGTGCCGATTAGGCGCACAGCCGAGCGCCTGTTATTTTTAAGCATTTTCTGGATCCGACAGTTGGGTATATAAATATGGGTTTGTAATTATTTTAGACATCATCTAATATACATTTTAGCATTTTTGTAAGCATTTTCTAGATCCGACGCCTGGGTATATAAATAGGGGTTTGTAATTATTTTAGACATCATCTAATATACATTTTAGCTGCGTTTTGAAGGATTGAATATAGGGTTTTGATCCATTTCTCTTGGTGGCTTTGCTTGAGATTTGTAAGAATCTTTATTATCTCTATAGAATGCAAGTTTGATTTTCTTCTTCTTTTTTTAATGCTAGTAGTTTAATCTCTTGTCCACTTCGTTAATGTCTGATGCATTCTTATCTGATGTTTTTGATGATTGATTCAATGAATAATGAATAGTCTCATTGGTCTAGGGCAATGTAAAACCCTATTGTAGATTGTTAGCACGAATGGTTTGCGCCAAATATCAATCTAAATGGGTTAATGTTATGTTATGGATTTAGATGTGTATTGACATCAATCCCTTCATTGGAAGGCTACACAATCATAATCGCCGATGAGAAATCGGGGTCTTGACTTGATGCACCTAATGATGGATCGATTATCTGATAATAAGGCACCAACAAGACAGCGAGCTAAGGTTATTAGAACAACCAAAATTGGGGCTACTGACGAGACATCAGAGCCTTGATATGGATCCAAGACCATATTCCGAGTTCTCTCTCGTGGTTAGATGGAGAGACAACGAGGATCGAGACTAAACCCTCCTCGATAACATTTATCCCACTTGATTGAGAAGTTAAATCCATTCTGTGTATAACCTGCAATAATGGAGATACAAAGCCATAGCCTCTTTTCTCTATTGATATCCCTTTAGCATAATTCCCATCTCACACTCGAGATCATCCATGTAGCTATGTAGAATCCAATGCTGATCTGTAATCAAACCACTGCTTCCCCGAGTTCGACACCTGTACGTTACGACAAATGTATGCTTCGGTCATATATAAGTTTTTGGCACCGTTTCTAAGGAGGCAATTGGCTTGACATTGCATTAGTTTAAAATTTAACAGACTACGTCTTTTTCTTTTTTATTATTTCTTTTTTCTTTCGTTATATATTTCTTGTGCTACTTACGGTTTTCTCCCAGTTTATGTCTCTCTCTCTCTCTCTCATGCGCAGGAGAACCTAGAGCATTGATAATATCATTCCCATCGATCCGAAAATTGAGGCCACCTTAAGGAGATTGAACGTGGAGAGGCGACGTAAGCTAGAACGAAGAAATAAGGTGGAAGAAAGGGCACTTGAGCCAGCGAAGTCCATCATGAATGTTGTGATGCCTATGAATAATCCTACCTCGAGCATAACACACCCCATGGACCAAGCGGTAAATTTTGAGCTTAAGACGGGGTTGATCCAATTCATTCAACAAGACTAGTTTAGCGGGTTGCAATTCGAAAATCCGTACGACAACCCGAACAATTTATGGAGAAGTGTGACATGATATAGCTAAACAACGTTACTGAAGATGCCATAAGACTAAGGTTATTCTCGTTCTCTCTATGGGACACAGCTAAAGAATGGCTGAAGAGTAATGATCCTAATGCTTTCACTACCTGGGATGCACTCTCCAATGCGTTCTTAGCGAAATTCTTCCCCATTGGGAAATTTGTTAAGCTAAGAAATGAAATTACATCCTTCTACCAGTTTGACCAGGAGTCCCTCTATGAAGCATGTGAGCGCTATAAGGAAGTTCAGTGCCAATGCCCACACCATGGCATCCCTGAATGGCTCTTGATCCAAACCTTCTACAATGGTCTGAAGCATGATGTGAAGATATCTATAGACACCGCAGCTGGCGACGTGATTGTTGTGCTAACTAAAGCTCTCGACATTTATAACCTCAAGCGCATGACGTCGTCGTAGCGCTAACGGGTCGTCCACAGAGAGGTTGTGTGACTAAGTACCAATTAATCCTGAGTTATGATTAGCTACGTGAGAGGGATATGCAGAATATGGAGAATGCAATAGAATGAAAGGGCTCTAGGGCTAGGTATTACCCTAGTATGGTGAATTCATTGCATGGCTATCGAATCATCCTAGGGTGAGGTTGTCTAACCTAGAGGGAGTTTCCTATCCCCCACATCCGTGATGCTATGATAGGATCATCCCTCATGTTGTCTATGCCCCCCCACTTCCGTGATGCTATGACATGACTACCCCTCGTATGACCAAGCCTACTTCCATAGCGTATCGTCACACGATGAGTGCATAAAGCCCGACAATATTCCTCAACCATCGTTCAGCCACTCTCATGGTCGGAATCTCGGTCAATGCTAGGAGGGGTCTTATTACGCCCCAACTTTCGTTGGCGACATAATGAGTATGGATCACACAAAGTGATTAAAATCCCTGGAATAACCCTAACTCTCATTAGCCATCAATTCAAGGAGATGAATGTATGTGGAAATTAATCTTTCTTGGCATTACCATATTTAATAATTCAATAGCCAAGCAGTGAAATCAAACCATGTCCATTCCACAAAAGAGATCCACCATTGCCTTAAATTGAAATCTACGCACAAATCATTAGAAATCACAGAGATGAACACAGAGAATCAATAAGAAAGAGATGGAACAAATAGAAAACACGAAATAATGAGAGAAATACTTAGCTCTAATCATTGCAATACAAAATATCCAAGATTACAAGCGCATCAATGGAGGAAAAGTGAATAAAACAAAATCTAACCTACTCCTACTCCTAAAACTAAGAAAAGAAATGAAAAGGGGTAGAAAACGAGTCCAAACATCGGCTCCTCCAGAAAACAGCGCATCCAATCATTAAATACACTCCCAGAAACCTAACGGATAGGCAGCAAACCTGACACGACATGACTTTGTCGGGTCTCGACACAGTCGTGTCGCCAAAACTTCAAGTTACGGCTTTAAGCTTTCTTCAAGTGATGTGAATCGATGCGATCGTGTGGATGGCCACACGACTACTTCGCTGACATACGTGAGGAACAACAGCATATGCCTTCATTTCGTCCTTGGGGCGACACGGCTGTGTGGATGGCCACACGGTGATGGCCACACGACCGTGTCATTCTGGATACAGCTTCCTAGCAATATAGCCCACACGACCGTTGTAACGACTGGTTTTCATGTATCTGGATTTATTATATTATATATATATGTTTTGGTGGATTTTCTCCTCATGTGTGGTTTTCGTCTCCGTAGCTTTCATTTTCGATCTTTTCGTCGTGTTTTCTTAGCTTCTTCCTTAGAATCGTCGATTTTGGAGTAAGTCATTTGTGACGGGCTTCATATCGGTCATACCTTATTGTTAGATCAAGCCTAGGAGTCTTAGGAATCGATCCCGGAGCTTCGCGCTCCATTTCGGAAATTTTGGTGCACATTAGCCGGTATAAGAAGGGGCACCGACCGACTAGATGACGATCCAGTCGGTCGGAAAACCTTCTTGAACCGACTAGTTGGCTTTGTTAAATTCTCAGGAGTTACTGTTTATCGTTAGTCGGTCTAAGAACGTTGGTTGACCGACTAGGTTGCAAACTAGTCGGTCATCAATGCTTCTTTAACCGACTAACTCATTAACTATTTTTGGTACCAGTTACTGTTCATTCTTAGTCGGTCTAAGTTCATCTTTCGACCGACTAGTTGTTAAACTAGTCGGTTAAGTTTTGTACTCAGACCGACTAATTCTTAGTTCTTCTGTACAGTCGAGTACTGTTCACTTTTAGTCGGTCTAAGAACGTTCATAGACCGACTAGATGTCAAACTAGTCGGTCAGTAGTTGTTCTTTGACCGACTAACTCTTAGTTCAGGTTTTCGTCAGGGGTTACTATTTACACTTAGTCGGTCGGCGTTGGTCAACCGACCGACTAGTTCCCAAACTAGTCGGTCAGTGGTTGCTCTTTGACCGACTAAACAGTACAGGAAACCCTAGTTTTGCCCTAGCCGCCACCAAACTCTATAAATACCCCTCCAAACGTTTTCTTCTTCTTCTTCTTCAACTCTAAACCTAATTTTTCCCCCATTGAACCCCATACTACCTCAAACCCTTATTCCTTCATCCCAAGCCCAAATCCATCATCCAAACCCTCACTTAACACATTCTACCTCTCATCTTCCTCAAACTTTCATCAAACCCCCAAAATCCACATCCAAACCTATTTCTCCAGATTTTTCCCTCATTTCCAGATTTGAGCCGGATCGTTCTTTGATCGCTCCAAAATGCAACCCAAGAGCACAACCAAAAACTTGGTCGGCCTCGGATACACACCTGGAGAACGTTGGTAGTTTTACCGCAAGCGCACGGCGTAGTGGCGAGCGGGTATCGAACACGAGGAGGTGGTGTTGGTTCCAATCTATCCTAGGTTGGTTTGACTACGAATGTATTATTGGTGGAGATGGTTATGGTATAATGTAATGGCAATGGTGATGGATGTCGGTGTCAGAGATAGAGAAATCGGTCAGATATCGATTCAAATACAATACAATAAAAGAGTCTAGGGCTAGGGAATCCCCACTACGGATCGTCATTCGTCATTGTGAATAGTGAATCTCAATATTACTAGGCTTGCGTTGAGGTGAACTAGTCGTAACTGAATAGAGAACCAAGCTCACGCTCTCGCGCTATTGCCGGTCTATAGCAAACCTAGATTAGAGCCCACTCCAGTGCAAACCCTAACCTAAGCCACTAGCATTAGGGTCGACATCATTGTCCAATCGCTTCTTGAGCCCACTCTCGTGCAAACTCGAGCCACGATCTAGGTTGTGATAGTTCGTATTCGTCCAATCTCTTGCAAACGAATATTGGTATAGATTTACAATTAAAAATCCTAGCTTTGGTCCAATCTCTTGCAAACCAAATCTAGAGAAATCCAATTGTAAATCTAAATCGAATATCTAGGCCTTCCCATCGATTAGAATCCAATCTCTTGCAAATCCCAAATCGATGGAAATCCCTAGCTATCCGTAGTAAATCAATCACAACCTAACCTCCTAGCAATTCTAGCAATTTAGAAATTCATTCATCACAAATATGAAATTAGATCCATAGGGTTCATCCCCAAACCCTAGAACAACAAATCTACTCTAGCATAGCAATAAGGATATGAGAATCAATAGAAATCATTGCTTGCATACAAAAAGATAGAAAAAACAAAGATTCAAATAAAAAGAAGAAAATACTTAGCTTGATGAAGATCTTCAATCCAAAATACAAGCTTTTAGATCCAAGAGGGGGCCTAGGGCATGGCCTAACCTCTAAAATAATCCTAAGAAAAACATATGGGGGCTAAGAAAACATAATGGGGATCCCCCTCTAATGGTGGCTACAAAACCCTTAAATATTCCCCCAAAACCCTAGCAAATAACCCTAGAAAACCCCTCAAATTCGTGCCCAAAAACAGCCCAAACCGCAACTTAAAATCTGGGCCCGCCGCCGACTCGGCCGAGTGGAAAATGTGACTCGGCCGAGTGGAAATTCCTGCACTGCATCGTCAACTTGCAGAAATTCTCCAGATTTCATCCGACCTCCGATTGGAGTGTTCTTAGTGGTGTTGGAACCGTCATGAAGTCTACTATCCATAAAAAATATGAGAAAAATACTTTGGTTGCTGAAATGATAGCAGATTTCAAAAGAGTGGGAGGCTGTCTGAAAATCTGGGCGCTGCGTGTCCTCGGCATCACTCGGCCGAGTGGACTTCTCTACTCGGTCGAGTGGGCTTCTCTACTCAGCCGAGTGATAGACCCTGTAAAATTCCAGTAAGTCAGGGGTCTTGGGGGGTTTGTCTTCGGAGGTGACTCGGCCGAGTGGCTTTACTTACTCGGCCGGGGGCATTTCTTGCTCGGCCGAGTCGGAACCGTCAAAAGCCTGTACATTTCCAGTAAGTCGGCCTTTTTTGAAGGTGGATTTTCCATGGCACTCGGGCGATGCGATCTTCATACTCGACCGAGTGGGATATCGTCCCTCGGCCGAGTGCATGCCCAATTCCTTCTGTTGGAGCGTGTCCGGTCGGGTCGGCCGAGTGGTCTTCTTGCTCGGCCGAGTGAGTGCTCCACTCGGCCGAGTGGCATGCTGTAAATGCCCAATCTTCTCCGTTTCTCCTCCTCATCGCTCCTACGGAGTTCCTTCTTCTTCCACCCGTCTCCCATCGCCGAATAGCCCTCAAAAGAGCCTTGGGTGACGCTCCGGAGTGGGTGCAAGTCCCTTAAGCTCATTTTTGCTCCCGATCGCTCCATATTTCCTGAAATCCGACAAAAACAAGAAATAGTGAAAAGTAACGCAATATCGTCGAATAATCGTGAAAAGCGTGATATGGGTGATCGAAATGGCATGCAAAGATGTAGAAAAAAGGTGTAAAATATGGACCGATCATTCTTCCGTTGCCGCGGTTGCTCGGCACCGTTCCTTCATTTCCTATATGGTAATAATTGATCTCTTAATGTTTTCATAACCAGTTGTGTTTTTGTGAAACCATAATGAAATGAATGTTGTTTTGATGATTGTTTCTCCATAACAGCGACTTCCCCGTAGATGAGCGTACGTGGGACGAACCCTCATTGATCGTCATCCTCGGTGCTAGGCAAGTGAAACTTGCCACTTAGGGTTTTGGGCCATGTCTTAGGCCATTTTCTTGTTGTATGCGTAAAAGAGACTAGGCGACGAAATGATACTCGCCTAGGCGCAATTTCAGGATATAGCTTGACAACGAAGCTAGATCCGTCATTTATCATGTTGCATAAAACTACCATGCCATGTTTAATTTCAATTATCGGTACGCGAATTAATTGTCATGTCATTGCATTCTTTAAATGTTCCTGTGATTGCGTAGCACACGCTACAATACTTGTACTTCCTGGCTCGTGACCAGAAGCGAGCATAATGAGTTGCTAACCCCAACGCTCGATATTGAGGCTAGGTGTCCCCTACGCCAAATACTTCCTGATTCGTGATATAGAAAACAAGCTCCCGTGCGGGGCAACCCTGGCTCATTTACTGGGCTCATGTACAGGGACCCTGGCTTGTTTATGTGTGAGATGGGGTAAGAGTTAAGCGGTCATTCAACTGGGAGTCTGCACGATCAGCAACTGCAGTTGTAAGGCGTAAACTCTGGGTTCTCGGGTAGTGTTAAGCGGCCAATCAGCGTGAATGCCAAACCGTTCAGCTGTAAGGCGTAAACATCTACAAACAACTTGAAACGTGACTAGTGAAATGATTGAGATTGTTAGTAGATTGGCTACTCTTGACTTGTCCCGATAATTGTTCTCTTGTACTTATTGTTTCACCATGTCTTGCTTGTGCACTCATGTTATAACTGCCATGTCATGCATACTATAACTGCTAGGTTGTTAGTTTGCCTTACTTTCAGTTTCCTTGCCCAAGTCTTTTAGACTTGCTGACATGTTCCCCTTTACTCTTTTGGGTGACACATGTTAGATCCTGAGCCTGAGTACATTGTAGAGGACGAGGTGTTTGCTGACGCCGAGCCCGAGCCTGTGTTTGGCGAGGAGTACGTGGACACTGGGGACCAGTCCTAGTGTCTTCGTTGAGCTTTCCCTTTTTTTAGACTGCTGTTTTGTTGTCGGTGCGTAGCACCCATACTTTGTTACGTTGTTCTTTTGTTGGCCTTGTTCTGGGCCTTTAGACTCTTTCTTTTAGCCTGATGGCTTTTCTGGATGTTGAACTTAATTTTCATGTTGGATAAATTATGAGATACGAGATTTTATTTCTGTCTCTCCTTGTGTTATTATTGTTGTTCCGTTTGTGGTTACAGGGACCTACTTATGTTTTATTGACGCTTATCGAGTTTGGGGCTTCACAGCTCCACTCTCGTGCGGACCTTTTCACGTCTCGCCTCCATTTTAGGGAAGCGGGGCGTGACAGGTTTTGTTGGTGGCCCATGCAGGTCCTCTTCTGTAACTGCGATTGTCGGAATAACGATAATAATATTAGAATATCCAATAAACTAAGTTCGACGTCTGAGTCATAAGCTATGAGTCTAATCTGCTTCGTTTTCTGTGTCATTAGATGACAGGAAGGCGATTCACCCGTGGTGGAGGTAGTGGTGCGCCCCCTCATGATGAGGAGCCTGAGCGGGAACCCACTAATGGAGAGATGATGCGGATGATGCTTCAGATGATGCAGGTGCAGCAGGGCGTGCTCCTGCAAGTCCAGAATGCTCAACTTGCTCGAGCTGCCCGGGCACTTCCGGATGCCCTCACTCCGAGCCGGGAGCGAAGCAATTTAGGGAGCTGGGTCCCGCATATTTTGATGGGTCTGAGGGTCCTCTGGCTGTCGACGAGTGGATTTGGAACATTGAGGATAACTTGAAGATGGCCAAGATCACCCCGGCTGGATGGGTTGATTTGGCGAAGAGGCAGCTGAAGGACAATGCCAGAAACTGGTGGGATGCGGAAGAGAAGATGCTGGTGGAGCCGATAGCTTGGACTACCTTTAAGTCCAGGTTTGATGAGGAGTTCTTTCCGAAGGCTGCTAGGAGGGAGATGCTGCAGCGCTTTATTGACCTGAAGCAAGGGAGCTTGACGGTGGACCTGTACCACCAAGAGTTCACTAGGCTGAGTCGGTTCGCACCGAACATGGTGCAGGATGCTGATGAGAGGGCTCAGAGGTTCCTGCAGGGACTCGCTTTGGAGCTCCAGAGTTTTGTATCTTTCTCTGATTTGGACTCTTATCAGAAGGTTCTGGTCGCTGCGAGGAGGCAGGAGCTGAACCTGAGTCAGAGGAGAGGACATGTTTTCGGTGCTGGGAAGAGGCATATGGAGCAGGCCAGAGCGGTGGTTAGGCCTGGTTTCAAGCCTAATCAGCCAGCTCAGTTCAAGAGGCCAGGAGGGCCTATTCAGAAGACTTGCCATTTCTGCGGCAAGCCTGGCCACATCAAGGATCAGTGTAGGAAGTTTCTGGGCCAGTGTTTGGTTTATGGTGATGCTTCTCATGTCACGAAGGATTGTCGGCATGCGAATCCGCTGCGGAGGGCACCTGTTGCAGCAGCGAGCGCCTGTTCCTGCTGGACGTGGAGCAGCTCTTGTTCCACAGAGGCATGCTTTTCAGCAGGCTATTCCGCCGAGGAGGCAGGCTTTTCTGATGACTGCTGTGGAGAGCGAGGCTATGGATGAGGTTATCGCAGGTAATCCTCAATCTAGCTGTTACTTTCCTATCTGGTTTTGATTGTTAGATTGTGTTGTTTGCTTGAACATGATTGTTTGCTAGACTAGGGATTGATTTTTAATTGCTTGTTAGGTGTGGTTTTGGTGTGCACATTTCCTGCACGAGTCCTCTTTGACTCTGGTGCATCGATGTGCATTATTTCTCGGAGCTTCGTGGAGAAGCATTCCTTGTCGACGTCCCCTCTTTCCAAGAGTTGGAATATCGTCACAGGGAATGGCGTGGTCTCGGTGCATCTTGGTTGCAATTCTTGCTCGTTGGTGGTCTGTGGACATGAGCTTTACGCTGATTTCATTGTCCACGACATCATCAACTATGATGCGGTCCTTAGGATGGATTGGCTTGCGAGCTTCTATGCTACGATTGACTGTCGGAGGAAGAAGGTAGTGTTCGAGATTCCCGGACATTCAGTATTTGAGTTCAGCCGTGGTAGCAGCTCACTTGGTCCTGTCAGATTTCGGGCCAGGCCGGTGGAGGTTGTGGCTATGCAGATGGAGCTGGAGAGGCCAGCGGTTGTGCGGGATTTTGATGATGTCTTCCCTGAGGAGATGTCTGGTTAGCCACCTGATCGAGCTCTAGAATTTTCTATTGATCTTGTTCCGGGAGCGTAGGCGATTTCGAAGGCGCCTTATCGTATGGCACCCGCTGAGTTGGAGGAATTGCGGAAGCAGCTGGATGAGCTTTTGCAGAAGGGTTATATCAACCCTAGTGTGTCTCCGTGGGGAGCACCGGTGCTGCTGGTGAAGAAGAAGGATGGTTCGCGTCGCATGTGCGTGGACTATCGAGAGTTGAATGCGGTGACCATCAAGAATAAATACCCGTTGCCTCGCATCGATGATATTTTTGATCAGCTTGGAGGTTCGAGGGTGTTTTCTAAATTGGATTTGAGGAGTGGTTACCATCAGTTGAAGGTGAAGAAGGGAGATGTTTCGAAGACAGCATTCAAGACGAAGTATGGACACTACGAGTTTGTGGTTATGCCTTTCGGTGTAACCAATGCACCCGCAGTTTTCATGAATCTGATGAACCCGATTTTCTACGACTTTTTGGATAAGTTTGTCGTTATCTTTATTGACGATATTCTGATCTATTCAAAGTCGGAGGAGGGGCATGCCTCGCACTTGAGGACGGTATTGGAGATTTTTAGGAAGCATCATTTGTATGCTAAGTTTTTGAAGTGCGAGTTTTGGCTGGATAGAGTTGCTTTTCTCGGGCATGTGGTGACTGGGGATGGTATTTCAGTGGATCCCGAGAAGATTAGGGCCATCAGAGAGTGGCCTGTTCCACAATCAGCGTCTGAGATTCGGAGTTTCCTTGTGCTTGCTGGTTACTATCGGCGTTTCATTAAGGACTTTTCCCGTATTGCTGAGCCGATGACCAGGTTGACGCGGAAGGATGTTGCTTTTGTTTGGTCGGGTGATTGTGAGGATGCCTTTGGTGGTCTGAGGGAGAGGTTGATGACTGCCCCTATTCTTGTTGTGCCTGATCGCAGCGGTGGATTTGAGATCTTTTGCGATGCTTCTGGCAAGGGTCTCGGTTGTGTGTTGCATCAGCACGGGCATGTAGTGGCTTATGCGTCTCGTCAGCTCAAGGTTCATGAGAAGAATTACCCGACGCATGATTTGGAGTTGGCTGCTGTTGTGTTTGCTCTTAAGATTTGGAGGCACTTCTTGCTGAGTGAGAAAGTGAAGATCTTCACCGATCACAAAAGCTTGAAGTATATTTTTACTCAGAAGGAGCTCAACATGCGACATCGTCGATGGTTGGAGCTCATGGCGGATTATGAGATTGATTTGCTGTATCACCCTGGCAAGGTGAATGTGGTTCCTGATGCGCTGAGTAGGCTTCCAGCGGTGATGATTTTGACTTCGCAGTGGAGATTGCAGCAGGATTTTTGCGAGTCTGGTGTTGAGATTGTTTTTCCTGGGGAGGCTTCTTCGTTGATGTGTATGCAGATACAGTCGACGATTGTGGATCGGATCAAGGCTGGCCAGGCTGAGGATCCGAAGCTGGTAAAGATTCAGGAGTAGGTAGAAGCTGGTCTGCGGACTGATTTTTTGATTCATGAGGATGGCTCGCTGAGGTTTGGAGCCAGGTTGTGTGTGCCAACTGGAGATATTAGAGAGGAGTTGATGGTGGAGGCACACAGTTCGCCGTATTCTGTGCATCCTGGTGGGACCAAGATGTACAAGGATCTTCGTCTGAACTTTTGGTGGCATGGCATGAAGAGGAGTGTGGCTCGGAGTGTGGCCAAGTGCTTGGTTTGCCAGCAGGTAAAGGCGGAGCATCAGCATACGGCCGGGTTGCTACAACCGATTCTGATTCCGGAGTGGAAGTGGCAACACATCACTATGGATTTCGTGACTGGACTACCTCGGAGTCCGAAGCAGAATGACGCGATTTGGGTGATCGTAGATCGATTGACCAAATCCGCGCACTTTATTCCATTCCGAGTGGGACAGTCCACCGAGGCGCTAGCGAGGAGATATATGGAGGTAAATTCTTTTACTCTCCGTTTTTATTTCCTTTTCCTAGTTTGGATAGTGATGTAACATGAATCATGCAGGAGATCGTATGACTTCACGGAGTCCCCGTGAGTATCGTGTCGGACAGAGACACGAGGTTCACATCTCAGTTCTGGCAGAGTTTACAGAAGAGTTTGGGTACGCGTCTGAGTTTCAGCACGGCGTACCATCCGCAGACGGATGGCCAGTCTGAGAGGACGATTCAGATCTTGGAGGACATACTGAGGGCGTGCATGTTGGATTTCAAGGGTTCGTGGGAGGACCATCTACACCTGGTGGAGTTTTCTTACAACAACAGCTTCCAGGCGAGTATTGGCATGGCGCCTTTCGCCGCTCTTTATGGGAGGAAATGTCGATCGCCGTTGAGTTAGGATGACGTTGGTGATCGAGAGCTGTTGGGACCTGAGATGATTGTGGAGGCGGTGGATGTTGTCAGGAATATTCGGGAGAGGTTGAGGATTACTCAGGACCGTTTTAAGCATTGGGCGGATGCTAAACGTCGTCCTTTGGAGTTTCAGCCGGGCGACCATGTGTTTCTGAGGATTTTCCCGAATCGTGGTGTGATTCGCTTTGGGAAGCGAGGGAAGTTGAGCCCGCGATACATTGGACCATTTGATATTCTGGAGAAAGTTGGTGAGGTAGCCTACCGCTTAGCCTTGCCACCATCTTTGGAGGGAGTTCACAATGTTTTCCATGTGTCGCAGCTTCATCGATACATTAGCGATCCATCTCATGCTGTGGATTTCTCGGAGATTACCGTTCGCCCCGACATGACGTATGACCAGCATCCAGTGCAGATTCTGGACAGGCGTCAGAAGTCACTTCGGAACAAGGTTGTCAATCTTGTGAGGGTGATGTGGCGACACGGATCGCCTGGAGAGTCTACTTGGGAGAATGAGGATGAGATGCGAGAGCGTTTCCCACTTTTGTTCCCGGACACGTGAGTGTTGGAAAATTCCGAGGACGGAATTTTTCTTAAGTTGGGGAGGATGTAACGACTGGTTTTCATGTATCTGGGTTTATTATATTATATATATATGTTTTGGTGGATTTTCTCCTCATGTGTGGTTTTCATCTCCGTAGCTTTCATTTTCGATCGTTTCGTCGTGTTTTCTTAGCTTCTTCCTTAGAATCGTCGATTTTGGAGTAAGTCATTCGTGACGGGCTTCATATCGGTCATACCTTATTGTTAGATCAAGCCTAGGAGTCTTAGGAATCGATCCCGGAGCTTCGCGCTCCATTTCGGAAATTTTGGTGCACATTAGCCGGTATAAGAAGGGGCACCGACCGACTAGATGACGATCCAGTCGGTCGGAAAACCTTCTTGAACCGACTAGTTGGCTTTGTTAAATTCTCAGGAGTTACTGTTTATCGTTAGTCGGTCTAAGAACGTTGGTTGACCGACTAGGTTGCAAACTAGTCGGTCATCAATGCTTCTTTAACCGACTAACTCATTAACTATTTTTGGTACCAGTTACTGTTCATTCTTAGTCGGTCTAAGTTCATCTTTCGACCGACTAGTTGTTAAACTAGTCGGTTAAGTTTTGTACTCAGACCGACTAATTCTTAGTTCTTCTGTACAGTCGAGTACTGTTCACTTTTAGTCGGTCTAAGAACGTTCATAGACCGACTAGATGTTAAACTAGTCGATCAGTAGTTGTTCTTTGACCGACTAACTCTTAGTTCAGGTTTTCATCAGGGGTTACTGTTTACACTTAGTCGGTCGGCGTTGGTCAACCGACCGACTAGTTCCCAAACTAGTCGGTCAGTGGTTGCTCTTTGACCGACTAAACAGTACAGGAAACCCTAGTTTTGCCCTACCCGCCACCAAACTCTATAAATACCCCTCCAAACGTTTTCTTCTTCTTCTTCTTCAACTCTAAACCTAATTTCTCCCCCATTGAGCCCCCTACTACCTCAAACCCTTATTCCTTCATCCCAAGCCCAAAATCCATCATCCAAACCCTCACTTAACACATTCTACCTCTCATCTTCCTCAAACTTTCATCAAACCCCCAAAATCCACATCCAAACATATTTCTCCAGATTTTTCCCTCATTTCCAGATTTGAGCCGAATCGTTCTTCCGTTGCCGCGGTTGCTCGGCATCGTTCCTTCGTTTCCTATACGGTAATAATCGATCTCTTAATGTTTTCATAACCCGTTGTGTTTTTGTGAAACCCTAATGAAATGAATGTTGTTTTGATGATTGTTTCTCCATAACAGCGACTTCCCCGTAGATGAGCGTCCGTGGGACGGACCCTCGTTGATCGTCATCCTCGGTGCTAGGCAAGTGAAACTTGCCACTTAGGGTTTTGGGCCATGTCTTAGGCCATTTGCTTGTTGTAGACGTAAAAGAGACTAGGCGACGAAATGATACTCGCCTAGGCGCAATTTCAGGATCTAGCTTGACAACGAAGCTAGATCTGTCATTTATCATGTTGCATAAAACTACCATGCCATGTTTAATTTCAATTACCGGTACACGAATTAATTGTCATGTCATTGCATTCTTTAAATGTTCCCGTGATTGCGTAGCACACGCTACAATACTTGTACTTCCTGGCTCGTGACCAGAAGCGAGCATAATGAGTTGCTAACCCCAACGCTCGATATCGATGCTAGGTGTCCCCTACACCAAATACTTCCTGATTCGTGATATAGAAAACAAGCTCCCGTGCAGGGCAACCCTGGCTCATTTACTGGGCTCATGTACAGGGACCCTGGCTTGTTTACGTGTGGGATGGGGTAAGAGTTAAGCGGTCATTCAACTGGGAGTCTGCCCGATCAGCAACTGCAGTTGTAAGGCGTAAACTCTGGGTTCTGGGGTAGTGTTAAGCGGCCAATCAGCGTGAATGCCAAACCGTTCAGCTGTAAGGCGTAAACATCTACAAACAACTTGAAACGTGACTAGTGAAATGATTGAGATTGTTAGTAGATTGGCTACTCTTGACTTGTCCCGATAATTGTTCTCTTGTACTTATTGTTTCACCATGTCTTGCTTGTGCACTCATGTTATAACTGCCATGTCATGCATACTATAACTGCTAGGTTGTTAGTTTGCCTTACTTTCAGTTTCCTTGCCCAAGTCTTTTAGACTTGCTGACATGTGCCCCTTTATTCTTTTGGGTGACACATGTTAGATCCTGAGCCTGAGTACATTGTAGAGGACGAGGTGTTTGCTGATGCCGAGCCCGAGCATGTGTTTGGCGAGGAGTACGTGGACACTGGGGACCAGTCCTAGTGTCTTCGTTGAGCTTTCCCTTTTTGTTTAGACTGCTGTTTTATTGTCGGTGCGTAGCACCTATACTTTGTTACGTTGTTCTTTTGTTGGCCTTGTTCTGGGCCTTTAGACTCTTTCTTTTAGCCTGGTGGCTTTTCTGGATGTTGAACTTAATTTTCATGTTGGACAAATTATGAGATACGAGATTTTATTTCTGTCTCTCCTTGTGTTATTATTGTTGTTCCGTTTGTGGTTAGAGGGACCTGCTTATGTTTTATTGACGCTTATCGGGTTTGGGGCTTCACAGCTCCACTCTCGTGCGGACCTTTTCACGTCTCGCCTCCATTTTAGGGAAGCGGGGCGTGACAACCGTTTTGAACAGTCGTGTGGGGCTTCGTTTGGCTTCTGGGCTGTGTCATCTAATACGTTCGTGTGTGATGACACACACAGTTGTGTGAGGGCTTAAGTTTCTCAACACTCATTCATTAATCCGAGGCCCCTCGCTTCTCCAATTTCTTCCAAAGTCTATGTCCTCGCTTTTGGGTCCCAAAAATCCACATTTTACTTGAAACACATCAAGGAAACCCAAAGTGTAAAAGGAAACAAAAGGTGAAAGAAGTGGTGCGGAAAGTGTGGTAAAGTGGCGTGAAATACAAATGAAAACTATGTGAAAAGGAAACGAAATAAACACTCATCAAAATCTCCCAAGCTAAACTCTTCCTTGTCCTCAAGGAAGCCAGAGAGAGTAGAGATTGGAGGTATTCAAGCACACACAATATTATTTCAAGAATTTCAGAACACCGAGCATCTATATACATGGGTGAGTGGAGAATTTTGATTTCTGAAATTTAAACATATAAATTCATATCTACCAATCAATTCATAGCCTAGGATATCATTTCCAGCTGAAATCAACATATAATATGCAAGATCACGGTTATGCTAAAATATTAGGATATTTCCTCTATCTCGCACTTGGTAATGAGAATGGGAATCGAAGTTTTGCAGTGGTCGAGAGAAGAGTTAATATCCTATGATTTCATGCAAGTCTTTCTAGGAGATGGCACTCACACCACGCTTTCGTTCCTTGAATTGTGGGGTTAATAGCATTGCACATGCTTTTATTTCTATATCTACAAGTGATTCATTCATATATTTTTTCTTTTTTGGATCCTAGCTAGTTTGTGTAAGGAGTGTTAAGTCAATGACTCCCAGATCAGACGACCTAATGGCATTGGGCCAAGAGGAACCCCTCGGACCTACTTGCTCAACCCAACTAAAGATCGGTATTCCCATGCACTCCCCCAAGCTAAACCTTTCAATGCAAATCCCCAATGCTTCCTAAGGCACGAGGACCCGACTACTCAATGAAGCTCGAGGAACAGTGCACATTTATTAAATATTTTTTAACCTGGGCAAGCTATGCAACACCACTCCTTGGTACCGAAAAGACATGATGTTATCCAAATTCTTATCCGATTGTTAATCATCATACTCAACTAAAACTTTCAGGATTCATGTATAAAATGGACTCCGAAGAAAAACTCAACCTAGGCTTTTTTTCGAGAACTTCTATCTTAGAGATTATGGGTATAAACATAACAAGCATATTATATGAGATCTCTGTAACGACCCGCTCCCCAGGATATCCGAGAAGTACGAATTCTTCCCAAGTATTCATAGATCGGCGAGTGTTTCGTAGAAAGAGAGAAATGAAGAGAGTGAAAGAAATCTGCAGGTCACTGCACACGTGCTGGGAAGTACAAGTAAAGTTCCATCACAGAAATAACACATAGAACTGAACAAAAGTACAAACATTCATATTATTAATACAATGATACATCTTTTACATACACCATCTGTACAAGGGGTACAAAAGTGGGAGTACAATAAAAAGAGAAACCCCAACCCAAAAAGTACAAAAAGGTGTCCACACCCAGTATAACGCACCCACTAATCTACCCCAAGGAAGTACAACTGGATGAAGTCGTCCGCAGGCTCTACCTCTGAACTGGAAACAACCTCTAGTGTCGGGACCCGCCCAGGTGCTGGTCTGGTCCTACTCCTGAAAATCACAAAGGGTGGCACGTCAACGCGTGACCCGGTAGAAAATCATACAATCGCTAGTAGGATCTAGTTTTAGATCCGGTCCTTCTAACTAGTCATCTATCTACTAGTGACACAATAACCACAGATTTAATGCACAACTAAAATAAGCATGTATCAATGCATGGATAGAGAAAAATCAAGCATCATTGATACAAATGACAGTGCCAATAGAAAATATAGCATATAAAATGTTGGCAACATCAATGGGTTGAGTTTAAGATCACTATAACCAATTGTAGAAAGTCATCTAAAAATAACCAACATGAGAGTTAAAATATGTTTTAAAATACTTTTAAACATACATGACATATTAACTCTCCCATTGTCATACATATGGATCAATAAATACATGTATAACAATATAAACCCCAAGGTCCCATTTTAATGGAAAATTATTTGAAAAATATTTTCAAAATCATGAAAAGTCATACACAATCAATGTGTATGCTTAAATAATAAACATTAAAGGAAAATACACATGCAATATGCACATGTGTGAGAGACCTACACATTAGGAAACCAAACCCAAGAAGAGTTTGATTTCCTAATGTAGTCACATTAGGTGATCACATCCCTAACTAAAGAGTTGACATATATATCCCTCTCTTGCACACTACACCTAGTAGGAATCCAAAGACTCGAGGATTTCCTCGGCAATGTTTTTGCCTTTGCAAGAGGGGTGGATGTGGCATGCTTAGTTATAGAAAAATATTTCTTGGCATGCAAAGAATGATGGGTTTGCTTCTTAGCAAAAAATGAAGAATTTTTATTCTCTCTCATCACCTTGTGATTTACATGCTTCTTGTTAGTGTTGTTGTTATACAAGAAAGCATGGTGATTCTTCTTAGGTACTTTAGCAATATTTCTTGAATTTGCGCCATTTGAAGAATTAGAGGTGGGTTTGTGTACCACGTTTGCAATAAAATCCAAACCTCCTCTATGGTTTGCCGGATGTTGTTTTTCCAACAAAACGTGGAGTGAATCCCTAGAATGCACAAAGCTTATGAGCTTTTGGGATTCCTCTTCGCATTTCAACGTAAGTTGTTGAATGCGAGACTCTAAGCTAAGATTTTGAGCTGCTAATTTATCATTTGCAATGCTCAAATCCTTAACTTGAGAGAGAAGTGTGTCTCTCTTACTAGTGTCACAAGTATGCACATCATTCATATGTAAACTAGTATTTTCTACATGTAACCTACTCATAACATCTTTAAATTTTGCTTTTAATTTAGAGTATGAGTTGATGCACTTACTTTTCCCGTTGGATACCACATTGTAGTGATATTCAAGCTCCTCATACGATAGCTTTGGCTCCTCCTCATCTTCATCATCGGATTCCTCCTCGCTAGAGCTCGATGAAGACTGATATGTCATTATATTCCATGTTTTTATCTATATGACTACACGTCAAAATTGATTGCTCAATTACATATTTCATACGCTTTTATGCTCATAATTGGAACTATTTTACTTTAAGAGTGTTTGGTTGCATTTTAGGGAATATCGAGTGATTTGGAGTATATTGGAGGAGAGAGCGCATGCTTCGACACCGGAACTCCTGAGGCGCCGCGTTCGGTGACTCAAAGATGCTGGGGAGCAATGAAGGGGCAAGAGAGAAGGAGCAAAGAAGAGGAGAATGAAGAAATCATGGTTCTATAATACCATGACTCATGGATTCCAGGTCGCTCGATCGAGCTATGTTGCGGCTAAGGAATCGAGCGACCCAAAGTGCTGGAAACATGATAGCCGTGCACTCTTTTCACATATTCTATCACCTAGGATTTTCAGTTTTTATGATATTTTTTCAAGATATTAGACTTCAAGATGGTTCCAACGCCACCAATAACGCACCAATCGGAGGTCAGATGAGCTCTAGAGAATTTCTGCAAGCTGATGCTGCAGTGTTGAAATCTGTCTTCGACCACCTACTCGACGGAGCAGCTACCTACTCGACCGAGTAGAGTGACAACTCGACAAGCAGCTACCTACTCGACCGAGCAGCTGCCTACTCAGTCCGAGCAGACCCTACTCGGTCCGAGTAGGCAGAGCGATGTTTTGGGGGAGAGCTCCAACCTACTGACAGCTCGACCGAGCAGCCACATACTCGACCGAGCAGCTACCTACTCGACCGAGCAGACCCTACTCGGTCCGAGCAGGCAGAGCGCGGTTTTGGGCTAAGATTTCAGACTTCCTAACCACTCGACCAAGCAGCTGCCTACTCGACCCGAGTCACCGCGGGCCCAGGACTTATGTTGCGTCCGGATTTGGCTTTGGGCACAAATTTGAGGGGTATTTTTGGGTTGTTTGCTAGGGTTTAGAGGGGAGGAGAGAGATAAACTTGCAGCCGTCATTAGGGAGACTTTTTGGGGGAGATATACTTTTTAGAGCTTAGACCTTTTTTAGAGAGTTTTGGAGACAATCTTTTGGGAGTTAGGCTACGCCATAGGCCCCGCCTCTTGTATCAAGCTAAGTACTTTATCTCTTTAATTTTATTTTAGTTCTTCTTATTGTTTTTCTATGATGCTAGCAATGATCTCTATTGTTTTCATAATGTTTGTTATGCTTGAATAATCTTTTCTCGGGCTAATGGATTAGCCCTAGGATTTTAGGATTTAGATGCAAAGATAGGATTTTTATGATGCGTTGGGAATAAAGGGGGAGTAATTTGGTTGATCCAACCAAATCCCTTGGAGAACTCGTACTGAGATCATGCCCATGGTCTGTGGAATTGATTAGCTTAAGGAATATCCCTAGGATTTAATTAAGGAGTCAGTAGATTCAACTAAGGCTCGTGACCATGTCCGGCTCGTACCTTGAGGGGATCTACCGACAAACTATATCAATACATTGACGGCTACCGCCATTGCGTCAATGAGAGCCACCGAAGTACCTCAAAGCTCTAACCCATGAGAGTGGTACGAGCTGAGAGACCAATCCCATAAACCCAATGCAGCGTAAGAGTCCTAACCTAGCGTCGACATCCGACGGTCCTAGTGGTGAGTCCTAAAGCCCTAGTCTTTTATATTTTATTCCTTTCTTTGTGTGGAGTCCCTTGTTTACGACATCGAGTGACACGACTTTCGCATCCATCACCATTACGACATTCCACAATCCACATCCACCAATAAATCCGCAAGTCTAACTCAACCTAGGAGTAGATAGGTAGTATATCATCGCTTCCCCGTGTTCGATATCCGCTCGCCACTATACCATGCTCTTGCGGTAAACGACATCGTTTTGGAGTTAGTTCTGGCTCGATCAAAGACTTTACCCCTTTGCCAGGAATCACACTTCTTCATTGGTGTTGAGCCAAGCCTCCACCTCTTCATTACTTGATCTTGAAGAGAGATCTTTCAATACCATGAAGCACATGTGGGCTACCTCCTCCTCGTCGTCGTCATTTTCATTTGATGAGACGTCACTTAAGTCATCAAAAGTACCAACAAGGCCCTTCTTGTTTTTGTACTTGGAGTTGCCTTTCCAATATTTCTGCCATTTCCCTTTGTAAGAATCTTTGGAGTGTTTAGAAGGTTATTCGATAGAGAGATGATCATTGCCACTGCATTTGTAACAAATCTTGTTAGATTTAGAGGCAAAATTTAACAAAGATTTACCTTGCTTGTCCTTTAGGAATGCTCTTAGTTGCTTGGTAAGCTCCATGATTTCATCATCACTAGTCTCATCCGCTACATCTTCTTCCCTCGAAGCTTCTCAATGGAATTTCTTTCACCACTTAATTGGTTCCTTCTCTGTATGGAATGCAATCCCTTTTTGCATCTCCTGCTTCTCGGGCTTGGATGGTTGAATCTCATTCTTATGTTGAAGCTTTACTTCATACGCCATGAGATTCACAATGCACTCCTCAAAGGTGTATTTGGACATGTCGTTTGACTCCAAAATACCGTTGGCCTTTGACTCCCATTGAGGTGTAAGAGAGTCAAGGATCTTCTCCACTCGATCCTCTTGAGAAATTACCTTCCCAAGTCCTTCCAAGGCGTTCATAATCTCTGTGAACCTTGTGAACATTTCCAAGATGCTCTCTCCTTCCTGCATCTTAAACAATTCATATTTAGATCTAAACACACTTTGTTTAGATTTCTTTACCTTGGACGTCCCTTTCGTGAGTAATCTCCAATGTATGCCAAATTTCGTTGGTCGTTTTGTTGGATACAACGATCGATGACTTCGTGTTTGATGATAACAAACGCGTGTGAACGATTTAATGTGTGCGCTAAGTGCTTTCAGGAATGGCACTCTCGCAAATACTCAAGAGAGACTTAAGTAAAAGTGATGGAAAATATGCCATGTATTAGCCAAGTGGACTAAGTCAATGATGGAGATCATGGCTACAAATATTGGACTAAGTCAAAGATGGTGAGATAAGGAGGAAATCAATTCAAATCCATATTTAAATTGGTTCAAATCAATTGGTGCATGAATCAAATCCTAAAGCCATGCAAATTGAAGACTTGGTCAAAGATAAAGAGATATGGAGAATCTCATGCAAATCAATGGTGATTAAATGAAATCCTATAGCTATTCAAATTCAAATCCTATAGCCATCCATATTCAAACTCCATCTCCATGGTGACTCATTCAAATCATATTCAAGTTGGGATTTCTTCCAATCTCTATCAATTATGTGATTCTAATTGATTCTATTATATCCCATCATCTCCTATATAAACCCATATTCAAAGAGAGTGATTTTGAGTGAGAGACAGAAGAGGCAGCCTATAGAAAAAATTCGGCCATCATTCTCCTCCATAGGTGCACAAGTTTTGCAAGGGAATACACATATTGCGCAAGCTTCTTCTTCACATGCCATTGCAAGCCAAAGCTCCATAGCTAAAAACCCTAGCCAACATCCTTCACATTGGCCGCAACTTTCCTCTCCAAGAGCTCCATTGCCGCAAGTTTCAAATGGCCATCTCCTTCCTCCTTGCGCAAGAAATCATCCAAAACTCCATTGCAATATCCCATTGAAAAGCTCCATTGCCCATCCTACCTATTGCGCAAGTATCCCCTTCCTCACAAGCCCAATGTCGCAACCTCTCCTCTTAAGCTTCAAGACATTGCGCAACATCAAATGAGGGAGCTTCACTAAGCCAACAACTATCCAGTGGGTCTTCTCTACATTGCACAATACAAGGAGGGGACCCAACACTCATTGCTGCAAGTTTCGAGGAGCAAAGTCGCCTAGGCCGCAAGTTTCAAGGAGCCAAGAACACATAGGCCACAAGTTTCAAGGGATGACATGACGTTGGCGACTACATCCTATTAGATACGATCTGACATGAGCTGATTGACAGAGACGACTACAGTTACACAAACTGAGATTTCCTTAATTCCTTATTATTATATTTGTGTAGTAGTGGCGATCTTTATAGGGGAAACTTTACCATACTTGTGTATTGGGGACTTGTTTAGCCTGGGACTAGACAAGGGGGTCTGGGGCTTGTAAAGACGAAGCATTTACTAGGTTGATAGTGTTTTACACTCAGGGAGTGTGGTACGAACTAGGTGGGGAGCTGGGAGCTCGGGACTCATTGTAGTTGTACAAAAGAAACATATTAATGCTAGTATCTGCTTGGGGCTGGACATAGGTTGTGGGACGACCGAACCAGGGTAAATCTGCTACGTATTCTGTGATTGCTTATTATTTACTCTGTATCTGCAATAACTGCGTGTGATTGCTCGTGGGTTGCACGAGAGTTTTTAATAGCCTATTCACCCCCCTCTAGGCTTGGATCCAGATCCAACAAGTGGTATCAGAGCTTGTTAGAGGAGATAGGCTAGTTTGACCATGAATTCTATTGATTGTGCTTTTGCTGAAGGTCGGTCCATATCACGACCCCCTAAATTTAATGGTGCTGATTATGCTTATTGAAAATCCAGGATGAAGATGTATTTAGTGTCTGTTGATTATAAAGTGTGAAAAATGTTGAAAATGGCTATAAACCACTCATGATTAAAATTGAAGGAACTGAAATATTTAAACCTGAAGAAAAATGGAATGATGTTGATTGGAGTCTTTATTCTCTTAATGGTAAAGCTATGAATGCGCTTATTTTCTCTCTTGATAATTCCGAATTTAATCGTATCTCACATTGTCAAACTGTGCAAGAAATATGGAATATACTGGAGGTGACACATGAGGGAACGTCACATGTGAAGGAGTCTAGATTTGCCTTGCTGAGCACAGAGTATGAGAGCTTTCGCATGCTTCCATCAGAATCCATCTCAGATATGTTTGCGAGGTTCACCAACATCGTCTACAAGTCTAGCTCCCTTGGTAAGCCATACTCTAGTCTTGAGCAGATAAGGAAAATCTTAAAGGCATTGCCAAGCTCGTCCGACCTAAAGTCGTTGCCATTCAAGAAGCTAAAGTTCTATCACAAATGAGAGTGGATGACTTAATATGTAACTTGATGTCACACGAGCTTGAGCTGCAAAACATTGAAGAAAGAGAGAAACCAAAGGAAAAGGCTCCAAAACCACTAGCTCTTCAAGCTAGCAAGGATGACGACGACGATGAGGAGCATGCAATTATGGTAAGACGGTTTAGCAGGTACATCAAGCCAAAGCAAGGAAGAGCTGAAATGGTACAAAGGTTTAATCGTTCTAATAAATATAATCCTGCTAGTAATAATTCTAAACAAAATACTACTGATAAAGTTGAATGTTTTTAATACAGGAAGAAGGGACACTACGCGAGAGATGGCCCAAAAGTAACGAGTAACGTCGCTGTAAAGAAAGGAAAAGCTCTGGCGTTAACGTGTGACATAGATAACGATTATGAAGATGAGAAGCATGAAGCCCACTCCTCCCTAGCACGACAAGGTAAAATTTTGCACTAGCGCTGAACTTTTAAAGAAAATGCAAGATGAAATTGATGAGCTAGAGTCTACTGTAGAATGTTACAGAAATTCTTGTTTTGAATTGCAAAAATAAAATTGAGACGTGTTGGAAGAAACTAAAAATTTGAAAGAAGAACTTGTTGCATGCAAATCTACCATCACCATGTTTAAAGAAAGAAAAATCTATCTCACCTGAAAAAGTTGATTGTCTTTCTTGTCTCTCTTTGTTAAAAGAGATTAGCATGCATAAAGAAAAATTGATTAAGATTGAAACTGAAAATAAATTGCTTATTGAAAAAATGTGCATGCTAAATAATGAGCTTAAAAGGAAAATGATTGATTTTGAAAAGAAAGAAGAGGAAAACAAGAAAGTTTTCATTAATAAATACACTTTGCTTGTGAATGAAAATGCTTTATTGAAATCCAAAGTCACTAGTCTAGAATTGTCATTAAAGAAATTTTCTATTGGAAAACATTCGTTGGATATTATTCTTGAAAATCAACTTTATGGCAATAATAGACGTGGACTTGGATATGGTTTGAAACATGCTGAAAAGACTAATTATTAAAAGATTTCACAATGTGCCAATCAAAGTGAAAAATGTTTATGCAAAGTTCTTTACATGTGGTTATGTTGGTCATACCTCTTATTATTGCAAATATAGAAACAAGAACATTAAGTTCAAGCAAATATGGGTTCCTAAATATTTGATGACTAACGTTTCATATCAATGTTATTTTGATGATGATCACAACATTATGTTGTTGCCAATGTCTCTCATGTTTTAGTCTCTTAGTTATCAATAGAAGTATATCACTTTTGGAGACTAATAGCTTGGTGCAAGGATGGACATTAAGAGGAGCAATGCCAAAGCTTGGACTCAAGGGGTGCCAAAGCTTGGAGATGATAGGGAGCATCAAGGCATCAAGAATTGTAGCCATAGACTCCAAGGAAAGCAATGTAATCCATGTATTATTTCATTTATTGCTTTTCTCTTTTTGAGTCTAGGTTTAATGTAATGCCTTGATGGTCTACTCATTCATGCATATGCATATAACCATCTTAATGAGCCTTAGGATTATCATAGAATCCAACCCAATAGGTTCATCATACCAAATGACTCAATTGGAGTCTCGGGTTCTCCAACAGGCGACTGATGAAGGTCTTATCGGCGACTGGGTGACTCCAGGCGCCTGTCGAGCCTTCTACAGTCGACTGTTGTGCCCTAGCTCAAGTCAACCATTACTTGACTTGAGCTTTTGAAACAGTCGACTGAAGTACAATTTACAGTCGCCTGTCTTCCAACAGGCGCCTGTTAATTGTTCTACAGTCCTCTGTGCGCAACTTGCATTTTCTGAGCTTCATCCCAATTTGCAAGTCAGTTGACTGATGAAGTATTTACAGTCGACTATTTATCTACAGTCGTCTGTGAATTATTCTACAGTCGTCTATGTGCAAGTTGCATTTTCTCTGCTTTGTTGCCATCCCAAGTGACAGTCGCCTGCTGAAGCATATTCAGGCACCTGCTAATTTTACAGGCGCCTGTGCAATCTTCTACAGTCGCCTTCCTGGCTCAAATTATAGCCGTTGGCATTTTTATAGCTATTGACCAGTCGACTATCAGTTGTTCATCAGTCGACTGTCTGTGCCATTGAAATTCTAGCCATTGTAGATTTATTCATTTTGGCTTTTTTGCTTGGGTTTGATGGTTTCTTTTAGCTTCCTATATATAGGAGAGGGCTGAGTTCATTAGAACTTCTTGGAACTATTGAAGATCATTTGAGAATCTTTAAGCCGCTCTCAAACTCTCTCATTTCCTTCTTAGAGCTCATTCTCTCCTTCATGCATTGAAGTCAAGCTCAAGGGAAATCATTCAAGTGCATTCAAGCAAATCTCATCACTTGGAGATCTCTTCCATGCCTTGCATTCATTAATGAATAAGATCATCTCAAGGCATAGGTAAGAGTATTTGTTTTACTTTGTTATTTCATTGAAACACTAGCTTTCTGTGTGAGAGCTAGTTACTCTCTGTGTGAGAGTATAAACTTCTGTGTGAGGGTTGGTTGTGACCTCTCTCTGTGTGAGTTTAAGTCTCTCTGTGAGAGAGCAAGGATTTCTCTGTGTGAAAATCCAAATCCTCTGTGTGAGGTATTTCTGTGTGAGATTGTATTCACTTCTCTGTGTGAGAATTATAGTAGATATTGGTGTGGCTGGACGTACCCAAGTTTGGAGAACCAGTGTAGTATCTTGTGTTTGCGTTTGAATTGCTTGTGTTGATTAAATTCTCTTGCATTTATTATTCTGCATTTACAAGTTAAATTTTAATTGCACAATTTATTGCCATTATTCTATTCACCCCCTCTAGAGTGTTTGTTGTTAGTATTGCAAGGTAGACGGTCCTTACAATTGGCATTCAAAGCTATATCCACGTCTCATGAAGAAGGTCTATCAACTGTATGACCCCCGCTCTTCAACGGAACCAAAACACCCAAGTTGGAAGATCAAGATGATGATCTACCTAGAGGGTCAAAATCTATGGGACATCACGGAGTCGCCATTTGAGAAGCCTACTACACCCGCGGCTTCAAGGACAAAAGCGGAGAAGGACTCAATCCAATTTAATGCGAGGACTATGAATGCATTCCATTGCGCCCTCACCTCAATGAGTTCAACCGCATCTCCATGTGCAAAACGACCAACGAAATTTGGCATATAGGGGAGATTTCTCAAGAATGGACTTCGAAGGTAAGAAATCTAAACAATGTCTATTTAGATCAAAATATGAGTTGTTTAAGATACAGGAAGGTGAAAACATCTCAGATATGTTCATAAGATTCACAGAAATCGTGAACGCTTTGGAAGGACTTGGAAAGGTGATTTTCCAAAAGGACCGAGTAGAGAAGATCCTTGACTCGCTTACATCTCAATAGGAGTCAAAGGCCAACGGGATTTTGGAGTCAAATGACATGTCTAAATACACCGTTAAGGAGTGCAATGAGAATCTCATGGTGTATGAAGTCAAGCTTCAACATAAGAAAGAGATTCAACCAACCAAGCACGAGAAGCAAAAGGGGTTGCATTCTATGACGAGAAGGAGCCAATCGAGTCAAGAAAGAAATTCCATCGGGAAGCTTCGAGTGAAGATGATGGAGAAGATGATGGTAGCGATGATGATTTCATCGGGCTTACCAAGCAATTCAAAGCATTCCTCAAGTGCAAGCAATGTAAATCTTTGTCAAAGTTTGCCTCCAAGTCTAATAATTCTATTTGTTTCAATTGTAGAGGAAAAGATCATCTTTCTACCGAATGCCCTTCCAAACCCGACAAAGAAAATTACGAAGGGAAAGAAAAGAAGCATTGGAAAGGCAAGTCCAAATTCAAGACCAAAAGAATGGACTTGCCGGCACATTCGATGACTCGGATGAGGATTCATCCAGTGACGAAGAAGATGATGACAAGGAGCAAGCCCACATATGCTTCACATCATTGGAAGATCTTTCTTCAAGATCTAGAAATGAAGAGGTGGAGTCTTGGCTCAAGTCCAATGAAGAAGCGTGCTTTATGGCAAAAAGGGAAGAGTCTCCGTCAAGCTCTAGCGAGGAGGAAAGTGATGAAGAGGAGGAGCCGAAGCTATCCTGTGAGGAGTTCGAATACTGATATAATGTGGCCTCCAATGCGGCAAGTAAGTGCATCGACTCATATGCTAAATTGAAAGCTAAATTTAAAAATGCTATGAGTAGGGTGCATGAACTTGAATCTACTAGTGTAAACAATAATGATATGCATATTTGTGACACTAGTGAGAGAGACACACTTCTCTCTCAAGTTAAGGAATTGAGCATTTCCAATGATAAATTAGTAACTCAAAACCTTAGCTTAGAAACTCGCATTCAACAACTTACATTGAAATGCGAAGAGGAATCCCAAAAGATTAACAGCTTTGTTTATTCTAGGGATTCACTCCACGATTTGCTTGAAAAATAACATCCGGCAAAGCATAGAGGAGGTTTGGGATACACTCCAAAGGTGTTTACCAAACCCACCGCTAATTCTTCTTTTGGTGCAAATTCAAAAAATTTTGCAAAAGCACCTAAGAAGAATCAACATGCCTTCTTGTATAACAATAACACCAACAAGAAGAATGTAAATCACAAGGTGGTGAGAAAAAAATGAAAAATCTTCATTTTTTGCTAAGAAGCAAAATCCTCACTTTATGCATGCCAAGAAATTTATTTCTACACTTAAGCATGCCACATCCATCCCTCTTGCAAAGGCAAAACCCTTGCATAGGAAATCCTTGAGTTTATGAATTCCCACTAGGGGTAGTGTGCAAGAGAGTGATAGATACATCAACTCTCTAGTTAGGGATGTGATCACCTCATGTGATTACATTAGGAAATCAAACTCCTCATGGGGTTGGTTCCCTAATGTTTAGGTCTCTCACACATATGCATATTGCATGTGTATTGTGCTTAAATGTTTATTTCATACCCATTGTTTGTGTGTGTTTCATAATTTTGAAAATATTTTCAAATTTATTTTTCATGAAAATGGGGGACCTTGGGGAATACATTGGCATACATGCATTTGTTGATCCATATGTATGTCAATGGGGGAGTTAATATATTGTATGTTTAAGATATTTTAAAATATATTTTAACTCTCATTTTGGGTTGTTCTTGAGATCATTGTTTACAATTGGTTATTTTTGGTCTCAAATTCAACCCTTGGATATTGCCAACATATTTCATGTTATATTTCCTTTTGGCAATGTCATGTGTATCAAAGTGATTGATTTGTACATATATATGATTTGATACACTTTAGGCCCATGGCTCCAAGTATGATTTACAATTGGTAAAGAAGATTATCTTTGAAGATATTTTATCTCTTTCTTTACAATTGGTATTAGATCATAGAAGTAAAAAATTTGACCATTTTTATGATCTAGGGGGAGCATGGGATAGTGATCGATACCCACTAAATTTGACAATTTGGTATCATACATCTCTTTATCTCTTGCATATTGTCACATCTTTAATTAGAATGACAAAGGGGATATATTTGATATCCACCCTTTTGACAATGACAAGGGGGAGAAATATATGCATTCTGTAAATCACGTTTATCATACATATGCATTTGGGGAGAGAAATATGCATTATGTAAATCATGTTTATCATACATATGCATTTGGAGAGATACATATCTATGAGAGATATGTGGGATTATGTAAACCATTCTTGTGTGCATGTTATATACTTATTGCAATTGGTTTATGTAATCCATGCCTATTATATGTTACCATTGTTTCTCATTATTTCAATTGGTATAATGAGTATTTACAATTGGTTTATCTCATTTTACTATTGGTGCATATAAGTAGGGGGAGCTCATTAGCATTGTGCTTTATTTCTTTATGTTTTACATAATGTGTGTCATTATCAAAAAAGGGAGAGATTGTTGAGTATTGGTGTTTCATACCAATGTTATTTTGATGATGATTACAACATTATGTTGTTGCTAATGTCTCTCATGTTTTAGTCTCTTAGTTATCAATTGAAGTATATCACTTTTGGAGACTAAGAGCTTGGTGCAAGGATGGACATCAAGAGAAGCAATGCCAAAGCCTGGACTCAAGGGGTGCCAAAGCTTGGAGATGATGGGGAGCATCAAGGCATCAAGAATTGAAGCTATAGACTCTAAGGAAAGCAATGTAATCCATGTATTATTTCATTTATTGCTTTTCTCTTTTTGAGTCTAGGTTTAATGTAATGCATTGATAGATGGTCTACTCATTCATGCATATGCATATAACCATCTTAATAAGCCTTAGGATTATCGTAGAATCCAACCCAATAGGTTCGTCCTGCCAAATGACTCAATTTGAGTCTATGGCTCTCCAACATGCGACTGATGAAGGTCTTACATGCGACTGGGTGACTCCAGGCGCCTGTCGAGCTTTCTACAGTCGACTGTTGTGCCCTAGCTCAAGTCAACCATTACTTAACCCTTACTTGAGATTTTGGAACAGTCAACTGAAGTACAATTTACAGGCACCTGTCTTCCAACAGGCGCCTGTTAATTATTCTACAGTCGTCTGTGCGCAACTTGCATTTTCTGGGCTCCATCCCAATTTGCAAGTCAGTTGACTGATGAAGTATTTACAGTCGCTTGTTTATCTACAGTCGCCTGTGAATTATTCTACAGTCGTATGTGCGCAAGTTGCATTTTCTCTGCTCCGTTTCCATCCCAAGTGACAGTCACCTGTTGAAGAATATCCAGGCACCTGCTCATTTTACAGGCGACTGTGCAGTCTTTTACAGTTGCCTGTCCTGGCTCAGATTATAGCCGTTGGGATTTTTATAGCCGTTGACCAGTCGACTGTCAGTTGTTCATCAGTCGACTGTCTGTGCCGTAAACTGCCAAATTCTAGCAGTTGTAGATTTATTCATGTTGGCTTTTTACTTGGGTTTGATGGTTTCTTTTAGCTTCCTATATATAGGAGAGGGCTGAGTTCATTAGAACTTCTTGGAACTATTGAAGATCATTTGAGAATCTTTAAGCCACTCTCAAACTCTCTCATTTCTCTCTTAGAGCTCTTTCTCTCCTTCATGCATTGAAGTCAAGCTCAAGGGAAATCATTCAAGTGCATTTCAAGCAAATCTCATCACTTGGAGATCTCTTCCATGCGTTGCATTCATTAATGAGTAAGATCATCTCAGGGCATAGGTAAGAGTATTTGTTTTACTTTGTTATTTCAATGAAACACTAGCTTTTTGTGTGAGAGCTAGTACTCTCTGTATGAGAGTATAACCTTCTGTGTGAGGGTTGGTTGTGACCTCTCTGTGTAAGAGTTTAAGTCTCTCTGTGTCTTAAGTCTCTCTGTGTGAGAGCAAGGATGTGTCTGTGTGAGAATCCAAATCCTCTGTGTGAGGTATCTCTGTGTGAGAATGTATCAACTTCTTTGTGTGAGAATTATAGTGGATATTGGTGTGGCTGGACGTACCTAAGTTTCGGGAACCATGGTAATATCTTGTGTTTGCGTTCGGATTGATTGTGTTGATTAATTTCTCTTGCATTTATTATTCCGCATTTGCAAGTTAAATTTTAATTGCACAATTTATTGCCATTACTCTATTCATCCCCCTCTAAAGAGTTTGTTGTTAGTATTGCAAGGTAGACGATCCTTACAGTATGTAAGATGGAGATGGCAAGTAACTATGGATTGAACGTCTCATTATTTGGTTCCTTAGCCATACAACACCGCGAAAGTATGATTTTTCCTCTTTGAACATAATGCATACCTTCATAGTTTTTGCATGCTTGATTTGTTTTTATTTGTGTGCTAGTTCGTTTGCTTTCTAGCTTGTTTAGTTCTTTATAAAGAAAAATAAAAAAATGAAAATGACAAAAAGCAAAAAAAAATGGTGCTTAATGCATATCTTTCTTTTGAATCATTCAAGTGATATTAAGAATGATAATCATATCCATGTAGAATTGATGTATTATTGTTATGGCTACATGCGCATGTTTGATTTTCTAAATAATCATGACATGTTCAATGATTAGAATAATTTTATTTCTACACCTACACTTTCACTTCCACTAATACTAAATATTGTTGTATATTTGGAGACATCTTTTATGAAATATTGGAAAGTGAATGTAGGATGAAAAATAACTGAAAATCTAAGGGATATGATGTGTTTTGTCATGGATAAAAATTGAGCACAAAAGAATTGAAATATGAAACAAAAAAAATTGAAAAAGAATGAAAGTAGCTCCATATGAAAAATGGTACAATCATTAGCAACGACACGACCCACGAGTATCCAACATATGCTTTACGGGTAATCTTTAACGTTGGTGTTGTACTCGTCAAGCAATGCCACCCCCACATCTAAGAGCCTTTATAGGCTATGTTTTTGGGTGTGGTACATTGAACTCATTTTTAATGAGATGAGAAAAATCAATTCTAGATGATTTCATGTTTAATGGAAAATGTGAATTGGTTTTGGATGAATTTCTTAAAAGTTTCTCCTCATGTACTTCAACGTTTAATCATCACACTTACACGAAGGTGTTGAAGTCTATGTTATAATTCTCATTGAATTTGAAGTGCTTGTGCTATGAATGTTTACGTACAATTGCTAGTTGTAATTTATAATGCTCATTATTTTGCATGTGGTATGAATTTGACTTCATGTATACACTTTTGATGATAACAAATGGGGGAGAAAGAATTGAGAAGATTTAGTGTGTGCATTAATGCTTACATGTTGAATATATGAATATTTGCTTAATGGGGAGCATTAATGAATAATGAAAATGTGCTTACTGAATACACGAATTGCTTAATGGGGAGCATTAATGAATAATAAAAATGTGCTTATTGAATACATGATAAAGGGGGAGCATGCA